>CM053266.1:2094756-2694216 GCA_028583415.1 Protea cynaroides | reverse complement strand
GGGAATATAGCAGCAATGGACGCTGGAGCTGAAGATGATACACACGACTCCTCTTGCGAATGCAACTCTTGTGTATTTGATTAGATATTTTTATAGGTTTCTTTCATTGGATTTATTAAGACATGTATTTGGTATTTTAATATTTATGTCTCAGTTGAATACAGAATAATTTGCTATTAAATTACTGATATCATCTTAGTTCTCAGTTCATTTATTTATAAGATTTTCGCTATTGTGTATTTACTCTGATTATGATTGTGGATGCATGTAAGTTTGGATAAGGCAGGGATAGCCTATTTGAGATCCTGGTTGAACCGTTGGTTATTTAGCGGTTCATCACACCATTCTGAACAGTGCGGAATTGGGGTGTAACAAAAGGTCCTCCCTCAAGCTTCTCTCTACAATAGCTTGTGTATAAGCATTGAGATAAGCCTAAAACTAATTTTACTTGATTTAGATTGAACCCTTGATGATCCTATGAGGTAAACCCAACCTTTGATCATGCTAGAACAAGATTCCAGAAGAAGCCATTAATGGAGAATAGGTAGAACACTTTCATAATGCTGATAATAAATAAACTGATTCAAGCATTAAAAATAAGATCTTATGGTGATGTTTAACATTCAATTATGATTAGAAAATGTCCATTAATATTGTTTTAACCCTTACAAACCCTTTGTAGAAGCCTTAGACCCCGTGCTTAGGAGAAATGACTGAAATTGAATCAGTTCAAGCTCTCTAGTATGAGGCAGTTGACCAAGGTGGTCGACTAAAGTGAGTTGATTGACCGCCTCTCTTGTGATCGACCGCATGGCTTACAATGAGTTGTGTTCTTGGTATTTTTCACCCTAATTGATTATTTGGACTATGTTAAGCATCCCACACCTCAAAAATAACATTATAAACATGTGGAAAGGATTGGATTTAGTAGAATGTGCTCCCAAGTTTATAGGTACGTATGGTTGCAAAGACGATATTTTCTGTCATAGACCATACTTGCACATAACCTATGGGAACAGGATTCTATCCTAACCAATGACTTAAACCCATCATAAAACATCTGTAGAAGTTATCCTATAGAGGTGCAAGCCTCTGGAACTCATCTAGGCTAAATCACCTAAGTGGTTGACAAAACAGAGATGATCGACCACCATAGCTGGTCGACCACCTCATTTCAGCAAGCCTATTTTGGTTGTATTTTCAACCATCGACTATTAGACTTAACTAAGTGACCGTAGGACATGTTCCTATGACTAATGAGGATACCCTAGACTTAATGGAAGCGAGAATAAACAATCATAAGTAACATTCATACCTTAATTGTAATAGGTAAGCCGACATAAGAAAATAAGGAAAGGGACTCTGTCTGTAACAGAGTAAAGCTTAGCTCACCAGATTCAGGTGAGGGATTAGTACATGTTTTATTTTCTTGTTTCTATGCGTACGTGTTTGCTACTTGTTTGGATTACTGTATGATGACATGCCATCCAATACCTATGATATATGTTCATGCATTTGCATATTATAACTCTTTATTGGATTAGTTGATTATGAAATGTTTGATAACATGTGAATGTTTGATAACATGATTGTCTATCATTCGTTTGTGTCCTAGTGGATCCAGGTAGCTGGAATGGGACGGTTTATCTTGGCCCATTAAGCTAGGACATGGGTACCTGCATTAGTATATTTCTTGGTTTAGGTGTCAACATCCCATGATAGGCAACACTTGCCAATAGGGGTTTAGGTATTGGCATAGGCTTATTGTGGACCAACTTTGGATACACCCTTTTCACAGCTGGAGTAGAAAAACGGACAGGGTTGGGAGCCAGCCTCTAGTGTCTCAAGTGAGAGCTAAGGATAAGTCTATTCTATGTGCTTGACCATCAGGGATTGGGCAGTGAGCACCCAATGAAGTGGTTGAAGATTAGGATAAGATTCCAGGAGGAAGCCTATGATGGGGGAATGTTGGTGCAAAGCCAGATTGGTTTACTTGGATTGTATTCTTCATTCTTAGGGTAATGTATCGCATGAGGTGAGGAGCCAAGTGTGTTGCATTCGCCTCACCCGTGCTTCCATGTTCATTACTAGGATTTAAGTGTGACGTGACTTGCATATATTTATTCACAGACCATTTGGACCTTAATAATATATCAGGCATTGTGTGCTTGAGTGTGCTAATTTCTCACAGAGAGGGTGGTTTTGCTCACCCCTTGTACGTACATTTTTTTTCAGATTTTTGTGCAAATTATTTAGCTGATAATTATGTGATTGAGATGAAAAACTTGAAGATGATTTTCATGATTCCTCATGTGAATGTAATGATTGTCTTTATGGTTAGAAGATAATGATTTTGAAGACTAAAAGACTTCTCTATCTAAGAGAGAAGATTATATTAGTAGTAGTTTTACTTTGAACAAATTACAATTTATTTGTTTATTTTATCCGGGCATTTTTTAACCCGTGAGCTTTATTTAAATACTTGGTACTTGATATTATGTTATTTATGTCTTGGTTTTATTTATATAGTTATTTAATATAAATAGACTTGGTTTGATGATGGTTCCTAGTTATTGATTCCGTTACTATTTGATTTGCACTCTGTGATTCCTGTAATCTATGTTGTGATTAACGGAAGATTTGTGTTATGTTATGGACTGTGAATGGATCTTGGTACGGTAGTACTTGCACAACAAAGAAAACATAGTCATACCAAAATACCAGGGTTTTGGGGTGTGACAATTACACCTCAAGAATCAGTATCTTCGTTGTGTACGATACCTAGGTAGTGTATAGAAGTATCGGCTAGTTGTCCATATCATTATACAGTATTTTAGGGCTTTTTGGCATAGGCCGGTCATGAATATTGTCTCACAGGGTCGAGTTTGGCTTCTCATCTGGCTAAGATCCGAAGGTCTCTGCCAGTAGCCGATTGCGGGGCAGGTCAATCAATGTCGAGTCTGACTTCGCATTCGGTAACAAATTGAGGCCTTACAGTGATTGATGGTCGCAATGCCGATCACGCAATAGCAATTCTGGCTTCGTGTCCGACTACTCCCCTAAGGGTTGGTCTAGGTTTCTTGGCCTGGCCGGAGGCACAAAATCGCCTCTGGGGTCCCCTCCGATTATGCCTGTGGCCTTCTTCTGTGGAAATCCATTGGCAATCTTTTGGATCGGAGTTTCCCCGTTAGATTATCCCATGATTTGTTAACTAGGCATGGTCGATTGGAAGCATACCTCCTAGGTCTAGGCATTTTTATTATGAGATTGGACCAAGGGTAAATTCAGGTTTACACTGAACTACTCGAAGGGAAACCTTCTCAAGTTCCAGAAGATGATACCCTACTCTACCATTAATGGAGAGCAGAGCTTCATCATGAAGTAAGGTCTAATCCGATCAACAACTCAATAATACATATATCGAATGCAACGGTAGGGTTTAAGGAGTTTTACCGATGGCAGTTCGAGCGGTGAAGCAAGGCAAAGAACAACGTCGATGGTTTTCTAAGCAATCATCCCTCCAAGTTTTTCCTTCTCCTTCAACTATCTCAACCTCTCTGAGAATGCGTCAAAATTTCTTTGTGAATAATATGTACTCAAAGGAAAGGAGTTTGATAGGGCTAGTTATATGGAGTCTCCTTTTTGGAGTGGGACTTTTGGTCAAAGTGGGATACTGTATGGAGTTGCTAAGTGGCAATGTTAGAAAGGGTTTAACTCCTAAACCAAGTTAAATTAGTTAATAGGGAGGTGGAACCCATTGGATTCGTTGATGGGTCCAAGGGAATATTCCCTTCCTTACCAATAGATTGAATTTAAATTGAAATTCCACAGGTAGGACTTTTTGGCTTAGCCAATCACAAGTCTGGTCTGTAGGTTTCCCGATTGATAACCGTGACCGGTACCACCTGTCTATTATCCAGCAAGTGTTAGATTTGCTTGGGTTATTGTTTGGTACCTACAGTGCTAGTCTTTAGGTTGGTATTGATTAGGGTTCATCATAGGTGGAAAACCCTGGCACAGAAGAGAAACCGAGTTAGGCTAGGTTTTTTGGGTGCGGGTTTTACAACTCCCCCCTAAAAGAATTTCGTCCTCAAAATTTCTACTTACCTGTAACTTCAAACAGATGAAGGTACTTCTTCTTCATATATTCTTCTTCTTCCCAAGATAGATCTTCCACATGCTGATTTTTCTACATCACCTTGATGTAGTGAACATCTCGATTCCTCAAGTGCTAAGTCTTTCTGTCCAGAATCATCTGAGGTTTGAGTTCGAATGTCAAGTCTTCACTTTACTAAGGAGGGTTAGCTTCTAACATGTGTGATGGGTCCCGGACATACTTCTTTAGCATGGAAATGTAGAATACGTTGTGCACACCTGATAAGGATGGTGGCAATGCGAGTTGGTAGGCCACAGCTCCACATCTCGCTATTATCTTAGAGGGTCCCACATACCTAGGGCTTAACTTCCCTTTCTTGCCAAAGCGCTTTAGTCCTCTCAGAGGTGAAATTTTTAGAAATACCTTGTCGCCAACAGCAAACTCTATGTCCTTCCTTTTGATATCGAAGTAGCTTTTCTGATGAGTTTGGACTGCCCTGATCCTTTTTCTGATTATATCAACTTCTTGACAAGTCTCTTGGACGAAGTTCGGTCCAATTATTCTTCTTTCACCAACTTCTTCCCAATATAATGGGGTCCGACATCTCATTCCATAAAGAGCCTCATATGAAGCCATTCTGATGCTCGCTTGGTAGCTATTGTTATCGGCGAACTCCATCAGAGGTAGTTTTCCATCCCATGCTCCTTTGAAATCGAGGGCATACACACGAAGCATGTCCTCCAAGATCTAAATGGTTCTCTCTAACTGACCATCTATTTAAAGATGAAAGGCTGTGCTGAACTTTCGCTCTGTGCCCATTGCACGTTGTAGACCTTCCCAAAACTTAGAGATGAATCGGGAGTCTTTGTCTGACACTATGCTTTGGGGCATACCGCGTAGATGGACTATTTGGTTTACGTACAGTCGTCAATCCAGTCTATCCAAGGTGTATTGTAGTTGGATTGCTATGAATCTAACTGTCATGGTGAGTTTATCAATGATTACCCATACAGTATCCATAGCTCTGGGTGTTAAGGGTAGGCCAGTGACAAAGTGTTTTTGTCTGACTACTTTCACTTGTTGGTAGGTCAAACACTTGTATATAAAATTAGCTACATCGGCTTTAATTCCTCTCCACCATACGGTCTTCTTTAGGTCTTTAGGTCGGGGTACATCTTGGTACTGCTTGGATGAGCTGAGTAGGGAGCATTGTGGGCTTCTTCCAGGATCATTTCTTTAATATCTTCAGTCGTTGCAAGAATACAGAGTCTTCCTCTAAGCTTGAGTGCACCATCGTTTGAAAGAATAAAGTCAGGGTATCCCCTCCCTTTCTATAGGTCTTCTTTCAACGTTTTGAGGTAAGGGTCAGTTAGCAGCTCCCTCACGACCTCTGTGACTAGCTCTGCTTTTATATGTAAAGCTGCAAAGAGACCTGCAAATTCATAGATTACCTCATGCCCTAAGGAGTCTTCTAACACATCTAGTTTCTTTTGTGTCTTCTTTCACTTGCCGGTTCATTCTATTTGTACCGGGTTTTATCCAATCCCTTCTTCTGGTCTGGTTAGACTCTTCCTACTTAAAGCATTAGCTACAACATTGGCTTTTACGGGGTGATACAAGATTTCACAATCATGATCCTTTAATAGTTCCACCCATCTTCATTGTCTCATATTCAAGTCCTTCTGAGTAAACAAAGAGGTAAGGCTCTTAAGATCAGACTTGATCTGAAATCTCTCTCCATATAAGTAATGTCTCCATGCCTTAAGAGTGAAAACCACTGCTCTAACTCTAAGTCATGAGTAGGGTAGTTTTTCTCATGTTTCTTCAATTGTCTTGAGGCATAAGCTGCAACTTGATCTCCTTGCATGAGTACACATCTCAAGCCTAGCTTGAAGGTGTCTGTATATAAGGTAAATGGTTCATCCGATCTTGGAATGATCAATATGGGAGCTGAGACCAATCTATTCTTCGAAGTCTGGAAACTCTTTTCACACTGGTCTGACCAAATAAATTTCTCCCACTTCTTGGTTAACTTAGTCAGAGGTACCACAATCCTGGACTAGTCTTCCATAAACCTGAGGTAGCACTCAGCTAAACCCAAGAGACTTTAAATTTCTGTAACCGACTTAGGTGCTTCCCAGTTTATGATGGCTTCAATTTTGCTAGGGTCTACCTTAATTCCTTCGGCTGATACAACGTGACCTAAGAAAGCCACCTCTTTTAGCCAAGAATTGCACTTCTTAAACTTGGCATATACGGTCTTTTCTCCTAGTCTTTGTAGTTCTTGACGTAGATGTATCTTGTGCTCCTCTTCATTCTTAGAATAAATTAGAATGTCATCGATGAATACTATGACTGAAGTATCCAGCATATCATGGAACTCTCAGTTCATTAGTTCTATAAACAAGGCAGGAGCATTGGTCAATCCAATGACATGACCAGAAATTCATAGTGCCCATACCTAGTCCAAAAGGCGGTCTTTGGTATGTCACTCTTCTTAATCTTTAATTGATGGTACTCTGATCTAAGATTGATCTTTGAGAATATGGCGGCACCTTGGAGTTGGTCAAATAAATCATCTATACACGGTAATGGATACCGGTTCTTGATAGTAAGCTTGTTCAACTAATGGTGGTCTATATATACAGATGCACACTACAATCCTTCTTCTTCATGAACAGCACAGACGCTCCCCACAGAGAGATACTAGGTCTGATAAAACCTTTGTCCAACAACTCTTGTAGTTGCACTTTCAGTTCCTTTAACTCGGTCGGTGCCATTCAATATGGAGCTTTGGATATTGGTGTTGATCCTGGTAGTAGGTCAATCACAAACTCTGTCGCTCTATCTGGTGGTAACCCTGGAAGATCTTCAGGGAAACCATCAGGGAAGTCCTTCACAACCTTCTAAACGAGGTCGTTCAACAGTGACATCGAGGATTGACACAAAAAATCCTATGCCTTCGTTCTGGAGACATTTAACTGCCTTTAACACTAAAACGAGTAGTTTCCTCTTCTTTGTTTTCTTTTCTCCTATGAATTCGAATACCCTTCTGTCATCTTCCTCGAACATTAACTTCTTTTCTACACACTGGAGACTAGCCTTGTGCTGAGACAACCAGTCCATACCCAATATCAAGTTAAAGTCTGACATCTCGAGTTGGATCAGATTTGCATCCAAACTTCTCCCCTCAATTAAGACTGGACATGGTCCTTGATACTCGTTGAGTACCACTTCCACACCAAGAGGCAATCGAACGATTAGTAGTGCCTCAAGGGTTTTTGTATCACCTTTGCTCTGTTTTTCAAAAGTTAAGGATACGAAAGAGTGTGTAACTCCTGAAGTACTCTAGCCGAAATTCCCACTACACTAACAATACCAGTCACCACATCGGGCGATGCCTCGGCTTCTTCCGTGGATGCTGTATACACATTCCCAAGTTGTGTGGCCTTTGGAAGGTGAGGGCAGGTCCTAGAGAAATGTCCCATCTATCCATAGTTGAAGCACTTCAAGTTAGGGACAGATGGAACAGCTGGATGGTTCCCTGTAGAGATAGTCTTGGGAACGGTACAATCTGCTCGATGGTGTAACCCTAAATATCGCCACTCAAGGGTTTCACATGAAGCCAGGATCTCAAAGTTTAGTAATTAAAGATAGAATCTATTACAAAGTCATGAACATGTTAGCTCCTAATACTAAGGTCATAGATACCAAGAAAAAAATTTCAAAATTTCAAAATTTGTTTCCAGTAGGTAAAAGAGAGACGGAGTTCCTTTTCCATCCCCCGTAGAGATCACTATTGAAATAAACATTGAAATTTTTTTCTTTACATATAAAAATGCCACAATAAAATTTTACATCAAAACAATCAGAGCAAATGTAAATCAAGGTTTTAGTCATCAATCTGGGATCAGCAGTCTTGACCAATTCATATTTGTACAAGCCAATTTGTATCAGTATAAGCTGATTCATATCAGTCTTAGCTAACACTGCTACCTATCGGATCACCTTCTTTTTTTTTACATTTTATTCTGATATGGACATGTGGCATGCATTCATTGGCATTGGTCAACACTGATACCAATCCGTTCTTTTTGTTTTTACTCCAATACAGACATATGTCATGCATTACAAACGTCATCAACAATTACAAATGCTGCCCAATCCGATGAAGACTTGGACCTATTCAGCCCCAAGATAAACGAAAGACAATCGGAGTTGACAGCATTGGTCAGAAGCTCTCACTGGAAGGATCGGAATGCATAACAGTAGCTCAACCTTAGAGCGCATAGAATCTCTCCTATCTGCTCCAAAAATGTCTGGGGTGATAACGGAGTTTCCTCACAAATAGGAAGTGCAGCAGAACCGCAACAACCTCATCCAGTCATTTGCAATTTAAATTTGAATTCAAATTATAAACCTTCCTCAATAATAGGAAGTGCAGCAACAACTTCATCCAATCGATTGTAATTTAAATTTGAATTTAAATTGTAACTAGCTCAGCTAAACTAACTCCTACTTATATGGGATTTACATCTTCCCACTTCATTATAAAAAAATACATATAAGAGTTGCACGTACACTGTACGATTTGAAGAGAAATTCAACTACAAAAATCATTTTATCTTTTATTTTTCTTGGTATCAGAGTTGCTTGCGTAACAACACCCGATCCTCTACTTTTTTTTTCTCTACCACATGGCCTTCTCTGATAATACTGATGCAAGCCACGAGACACCTGCTTCTCAGAACAATGTCTCACTTGATGCGTCCATTGCTCAAATCGAATCAGCTTCAACAGTCACTTCTCCTCCATTAGTCATTTCCAACATTGTCAGTCTCATTCCTATTAAGCTCACCTCTACAAATTATTTACTCTAGAAGTCTTTGTTTGAGCCCATCCTTCGCGGCCATAAATTTATGCACTTGATTGATGGAACCATGCCTACCCCTATTACTGCAACTTATCCTTGGTACGAAAAAGACCAAATGTTGCTTTCTTGGATCAATGCTACTCTCAGTGAAAGCATTCTTCCATACATCGTCGATATCTCTAGTGCCAAAAAGGCATGGGACATCCTACAACAACGATATGCCTCTGCAACTCCTGCGCATATCATGTCTCTTAAACGACAACTTAGTCATATTAAGAAAGGTTCTCAATCAATGACAGAATATCTTCAGCACTTTAAATCTATCTTTGATCAACTTGCTGCCTGCAGTTCCATTGTTAGTGAAGATGACATAGTGCTGCTGGTACTAGATGGTCTCCCACCAACCTATCGTCAATTCTACTTGTCCATTTGTATTCGTGCTCGAACTATTGCACTCAGCCTTGAAGAACTCCACAACCTACTCATATGTGAAGAACTCGCACTCACTGATGACTCTCGGCAGTGAAATGTATTCTGAGGTTTCTCAAAGGTACTATAACAGTTCATCTCCTTCTCAAACCTAGTCCAATGACTTTAACGGCATACTGTGATGCTGATTGGGTAGGCTGTCCCGTTGATCGCCGGTCTACAGGTGGTTTCTATGTGTTTTTTGGTAACAACCCGATTGCTTGGAGTGCTAAAAAGCAAGCCACAGTTGCGCGATCCTCTGTAGAGGCTGAGTACCGTTGTCTTTCCCATACCGCTGCTGAGGTTGTCTGGTTACGTTCTCTATTTTGTGAGCTTCATTAATCTATCAAAGGTGCTCCAGTCTCGTGTTTCATGCGAGAACGAAACACGTTGCTGTTGATTTTCATTATATTAGAGAGCTGGTAAATCAGAAGATGGTGGATATTCGGTTGTCTCAAGCGCCGAGCAAATCACAGACATATTTACCAAGGGGTTGAGTTCAAATCGGCTACACTATCTACAATCCAAGCTTCGACTGATCCAACTCCCGCTCAGCTTGCACGGGGATGATAACGGAGTTTTCCTCACAAATAGGAAGTGCAATAGAACCACAACCTCATCTAGCCATTTGCAATTTGAATTCAAATTATAAACCTTCCTCAATAATAGGAAGTGTAGCAACAACCTCATCCGTGAATTTAAATTGTAACTAGCTTAGCTAAACTATATCCTACTTATATGGGATTTACATCATCCCATTTGATTGTAAAAAAAAAAATACATATAAGAATTGCACGTACACTGTATGATTTGAAGAGAAATTCAATTACAAAAATCATTTTATCTTTTATTTTTCATGGGGAGCTCCTCGTTAAGTAGAAGAGCAGCCCGAACAACTTCAGCTTTCATGATGGCTGAAAAAAACCCCGTGCTATAGCAACATTTACTTGCAATAAAGCGACCAAAGGAGTCGGTGCCCACACACACGAACCATTGAGACCATTGAGTCCACTGAGTGTGCATTCCAAGCACCATCAGTAAAGATGTAAGCAGCGTTAGGAGAATTGGCAACAGAGGTATGTTTAGGTATGGATAAACCTGAGGCAAGCTTAGGCAGAGGCACCTGTAAACTAACTATGCTGCTGTCAACAAAATGCACAAAAGCAGCCATAGCATGGGAGAGATTTGGCTCGATGTGCTGGATGATTGAACGATTGCGAGTCCTCCAGATTTTCCACGCCAGAGACCATATATAAAAGTCAAAGAGGTTAGGAACATCTTTAAGAAACTGCTGCAGATAATAGAACCAGTCCAGGTAAAATGCAGGTTAGATGGCCTCCATGATAAGAGACCATCTAACCTTGGTGTAAATATTGATTTTTTTATTAAATTTTATTTTTGTGGTTTTACCAGGTAAAAAGCAGAGCCTAAATAATCTGGCGTTACTCTTCCTAACTGGCCCACAAGATTGCTATTTGAACATGCCTCCACAAATCGCTAGCGGTTCAATGGATCCACAGCTTTTCTAGTCATGGCTGTTCATTGGATGAAACCATATGGCTTTGAAAGTTTTGGACCGTCTCGAGGCCGCCTTTGTTCCAGGAAAAGAAGGGTTCCTGCAAGCACTAGTGGCTTAGCATTTGAAAATACATACGATGTACATAGCCGTAAACAATTTAAACAACTTGGGATCACGATTTTGTTCACATTTTGTGTTTTTTTTTTTTTTTTTTTGGGGGGGGGGGGCCTTGGCACTACCTGTGTGGATGCGGCACTTGGAAAACAGATTAAGTTTATAATAGGAATGTCAAACGGATTTTTTTTTTTTTTTTTCAATAGTAAAGTAGAAAAGCCCAACCGTTGTGCTCCGGAAACAAAACTTCTGCACCACAAATGCAATTAATTGGTGAAGTAAAGGGTGTGTCAGAATCTGCTCTTGGTCCTTATCCTGCTTTCAAAATGCAGCATTTCTTGATTTCTATGAGTTATAAGAACACTTTGTTGCTACATATGACACTTTGTTGCTACATATGATTGGTCCTATCAAAGATCCTCCAATCTCTTCTATGTCTTGCCATTATAATAGCTGACTAAAAAATACCTTTCTTCCCAAATTACCTTGAGATTTGGTTATGTGATATCAAGACTTCATGTATTCCAAAACATTCTGGACGATCTCTTCAAGGAAGGAAACAAAACCCATCGCACTAGTGAGTCCACTTCCATCAACATCTTGCTCTTCGATGAGGTAGTGCTCAAATGCAGAGGCATCATCCTGTCCTCCCCGGATAAATATGAGCTTCGGTGTGATACTTCTCTCCTGTTTCAGTTTGTTAATAGTAGTCCGCAGTAAACCTGAACAGATAACATCATATTAGCAAAAGAAGTAGAACTTCACTTTCTAGTCATCAACACCAGAAATACAGTTGAAGATCAAAAGAAAACAAAAACAAGTACTTACAATCATGTGGAGGAGGAAAAGGAAGGATTGGATCTGCAGTTGAAGAATAATAAACAATGAGAGTGGTGAAGGCGTCCAGAAAAAATATTGGACTTCCGCTAGTTATAAGTGCAGCACGACTCAACGAGTGGCGAGGATATGCTTGCTTATCTGGGGTAGCATATGATGTCAGAACTGGATACACAGCACGGTGTAGAGACCTAGGTTCCAATGCACTGCATGGAAATATCAATCAAGTCATATTTTTCATATAATTCTCTATCCAAGACCCTTCAAATAAAATAGAAGTGTATGGTGATTCATAAATTATATTTTATACTCAACCAAGCCCCCACGCCACCCTCCCTCCCCAAAAAAAGGCAAAACAAAAATGCTCACACCTGCAGGCAGTGTGTGGAGGAAGGTAGAAAAAGGGAAAGATGAGGCAAAACTCAGCCAGCAAAAAGATGCCAAGGGTGCAGAAGGGGGGAACAAGGGCAACAAAATCTGCCAGCCACAATAACAATGGCACAGAGCCATCAGCCATGGTACTAGTAGGGTGGGTTAAGAAGGCAACCTGCCTTAGACTCACTCTTAGCCTAACACACTCCTCCCTCCACCTACCCAGTTTGCATGCCCCAAGTTTTATTCAAGATCTGGTTCCATCAAATTTGGATTTCACTCCCCAAAGAAAAGACAGAAAAGAAAAGAGTTGGAGAAAAAGAACTGTTTCCTAACCTGACCTGTTGCCATCCCTTCCTCCCTGCAGTTAACCACATGCAGATGAAAGTGGTAATAGGTTCTTACTTAGTTGGTAGTGTACAGAGATCGCATCTATTTGGCTTTTTTTTAAGAAAAAATCTTTGATTCTTTTAGAGCACGAATGCTTATCGAGCCTCTATTTATAGAGTGTAGAGTAATCCCGCCATGCGGCACGAATTTTATGACAGCGTACAGAGATTGCATTTATTTTGCTTAACACTATATGACATGATCCCCACACAAAAGAAGTAACTCTACCTACTAAAGTATCAAATACCTGAAAAGGCATTGCAGGTATATACGGTAGTCAGGATGAACACCTTCTTCATGGAACCAAAGAAGAGGATTTCTGAGCAAAGCAAATACAAGTCGGGGTAAAGGTTGCAGTTGTGGACATTGTGTGAATGCTACATCAATCTGAGAAGTTGCTAAGCTTCCATTCCCATACTGAACAACTTTGCAAGCATCATTGTATTGAGCTGTGAGAATTACTAGCCAGTCATGGAGCAACATCCTCCCTTCCCGGACTCCTTCCTCCAAAGATGCTGAAATAACCTGGACAAATTGAACACTACCATATAAATTAAGTTGAAAATTCAGATAAAGTGCACACAAAACTCTGAAGTGACTTCCAAGGTTCCTCCCATCCCACTTGAACAGTGATAGGAAAAACCCAGTGTCCAAAATGAAGGCCATGGATAACAAAGATTAGGGGAGTTGATGATACACCACATATATCAATGGTGGCCTATATCGATGAAAATAGAATATTTTCAGATCAGAATCTTACATTCACACTGTAGCATGTATTGTCCCTACAAAAAAGTTTAAATTTACAATTGCAAGGAACAGATTCTAAGATATTGGCTTTTTATCGGTGGTGTCTGTCATTGTTTATGAATCCTATGTTCCATCACAAGCTATATATATATATATATATATATATATATATATATATATATATATATATATATTGATGCAAACCCAAAAGGTAAACAAACCAAGATCGGAGACTGATAGAGAATAAGGGTAGGTAATAAAGTTTTACTTAGAAGATAACTTTGACAAGTTAGAATCCCACTAATGCCCCGCTACAGAAGTCTCACCTAAGCCCACTTGAGTCACACAAGCAAAATATTCAAATAGAATATTCATAGAGAAAAGTGTTGTAAAATTCTAATGGATGCCTTTGAGAGTAGCCATGGTTGCATTATATAGCTATGGAACTCTTGAATATAAAAAAAAAACAAATAATAATAAAGACACTTTTAGAATTCCAAAACCCCCTAAGAGAATTCCAAAGGGGTTTGGAATTCCCCATACATAGATAATAATTCCTAGATATAGAAAGTTGTCCCCAAGACATTGAAACATGTTCCCAAGACACGGGGAACTACATACATGACATTGAAAATAAAAACATTTAATGCTTTCGAGGAAAATAAAACCCACTACATTGATTCACCTAGGAACACGAAAAGACTTAAAGAAAAAAAAAAGACTAGCCAATAAAAGTTACCTAGAAATCACTTCTAATCAATTAATATAGCTTCTAGAAGAAGGATAGCTTGAGGCAGCTATAAAGGAGGCTTTTTATGGGCCACAAGCATTGTTCACGTGAACAGTAACAGCAAGGCTGAATCAGGCCATGCTAGGTCATGGGTCTGGTCTTCGACTACCCTCTTTTATGAGTGTACTTCTTGGAAAAATACTGATCAAGCCAACATGAGGGGCCAGCTGCTGGATCAGGTGGATGCACTGCATTATATATATATATATATATATATATATATATATATATATATATATATATATATATATATATATATATATATATATATATACATTTTGAAACCTTAAACCGAGACCTTATGATCCCAAATGTGCCCTTATGTAACAACCAATGTTTTCTTTTTTTGAGTGCCAAACAACCGGTGATTTGGAACCTTTTATCTTGATCCATATTGGCTACATCCATCAAAAAAGGATTAAAGCCCAAAATTTGGTTTTGAGATTAAACACCCCCCCCCCCCTACCCCAACAAAAAAAAAAAAATCAAAAAACTATGATCTTATAAGCGTATACTCTCTATTCCACTGCAGTGTTATAAGTTTCTCTTTTTTCTTTTTCTTTTTTTTTTCACTTCAATTTTTTGCATGTTCTTAATTTAATTTTTCAGTATAGTCATGATCGAATATTTTATTCCCCTATGAAGGAACTATTTTACAGCTTTTCTCATATTTCTTTACTTTCTCATATATTATCCAGCTTAATGTTCTCTTTTCTAAGATTTCTGAGGATTACAGAGGTTCTTAACTAGTTCTCTCCCCCCCCCCCTCCCCCTCTACTTAGCTTGAGTTTATTATGGGAACAATTAACTGCCCTTTTATTTTTTCTGTTTATGTCCACTAAAACCTTGTAACCCTTTTTTAATGCATTCCCCAATTATTTTATGACAATATCTCTGCTCCACCGACCACCATGGTCAGGAGCAAATCAATCCATGAAAATGGCATAATTACTTGCCCCCCCCCAGTACGAAGTGTACAAAATACCCTCATAAAGGCTTAATTTTTCTGGTCTGCAGATCAGAGAGCCTGCGCATTATTTTATTTTTTGAATATGTGTAGTTGTGCTGAGAATCTCTTGTACCTTTTAACTTGAAATAACTACTTTCACTTGAAAGAGCTTTTGCTTTAACAAGGAAAAAGTTTACTCGTTTACCATAACAGAACATTTCTTAATTATTTCCATTTTAGTTCATTCAAATCTGATCTCCTTTCCCATACATTGCAATGGTTTCTTGCTAGTACTACTCTGAATGGCCTGCACTATTACACTATCCATTTCCTTATAGAACCAGACAATTTGTTCATCATAAAGGCTCATTCATCTCATCTTTGCTGTCCAACAATAGGGTCCTTAGTTGAGAAGAATATTTCAAAAAAGAAGAGTTAAAACTAAGGAAAGGAGTGAAAGGCCTTGCCATGATTCAAAAATCTGAAAGAAAATCCTCATTCAGTTTACCTCCAATTACGTTCCATTCAATAACAATTACAACAAATACTTTGACAGTTTGACAGATAAATCAAGCAAAATTAACTGAAACTTACTTTGTGAACAAGGATTGACATAACGACTTCAGAATCAACACTGTCGTACAGTTCATTGATATTTCTAGCAGTCTCATACTTTAATGTCCGTATCCTTATTCGGCGTTTGAGGGAATGCCCGGATCTGCATAACAGCAAAACCATATCACTGTAAAAATTAAAAGAAAAGGCAATACCCTAACCAGTCAGTAGAATAGGAATGATATACAAAGCCTATTTGGAACAAAACTATGAGGAATGAAATAACACGTCGCCTGATACAGCATGACATTTCACACTGATGAGCTTGCTGTCCATGTGTCTAGAAAGCATTAACAATTTTAAGTGAAAACATTAAATAACAGAAATCAAATGGAAATACAACAAAGAGGTATGCAAATGCATAAAAAGAAGCACACTTCACATAATATGGCAACGGTCAAATGATATCCCCTCTTTCCACTCTAATAACCATTAAAAAAAAGAAAAAGAAAAAAAAGAAGAGAAGGGGAAAGGGGATAGAATGGAAGGGATGATTAAAATACATTATAAGATGAATCGAAGAACTACAGAAGGGCTACAGAAGGGAATAAGGAAGAGTAGTCATACTTGAGAGAATAAGGGCGAGTAGTCATACTTGAGAGAATAAAGAAGAGATATGAGAGAAAAGGAAGTGTCAAAAGGGTACTTAATGGGTCTGGTTTGAAACATTTATTAGTAAGCGTACAATGGGCTTTTACGGTTAATAATTCATTAAGGGCCGTTTAGAATTTTTCCTTTTATTTAATGGTGTCGATTACAAAGGGGAAGTCTTGTTATTTTGTTATTTTTTATTTATTTTGTAAACCCACGCCATCCCTTTCACGTGTTTGCTGTCCCCCCCCCCCCACACCCACCCAAAAAAAAAAAAAAAAAACCACTAACACTAGGGGTGCAAATTTTACCCTGACGACCCGAACCCGCCCTGAACCCTGACAGGGTTGAACCCAGCCCAAACCCTGACAGGGCTGGGTTAGGGCTTAATTTTTTATCAACCCTGGCAGGGTTGGGTTGGGTTAGGGTTGACCCCCTGGGTTGAGCCCGGCCCGGCCCGACCCTAAACCTAATCTCTTATCTCTCTCAACTCTCACCTATTCTCTCTCGACTGTGTCTCAACGCCTCTCAAAGTGGGCAATGCCTCCCAGTCCCTCCTTAATCTCTCCGACTCTCCCTAATCTCTCTCGACTCTCCCTAGTCTCATCGCAGTGAGTCAGCTCTCCAGTCGCTTGCCGTCATATTTTCCTTACGATCCCTACTTCAGTATTGAGGCTCAACCTGCTGATCCTGGTTCCCGGCTGGTCTACAATGAATCAGGGCTCCTTTATGTCCAGAGAAGTACTGGAAGCATTGTGTATGTCTCAACAACCGTCGTGCTCCCAATTGCAAACTTCTATCATAGGGCAACCATTGATGTTAATGGAGTTTTTTCTCTGTATGCTCATCCCAGGCCTTCTAGTGGTAGTGATGGAAGCTGATCCGCTCGGAAATCAATTCCTCTTAACATTTGTCGAATGGATGGAGACTTAGGTAGTGGTGCTTGTGGATTCAATAGCTACTGTGGAATTGTTAATGAGATGCCCAACTGTGAATGCCCTCCTGAATATACCCAAATCGATCCAAACAACATTCTCAGTGGCTGCAAACCCAAAATCCCACTTGCATGTGAAGAAGATGAATTGGGTTCCCCTGAGGCTGTGTTTGAATTCAAGGATTTGAGTGGCACGGATTGGCCAAAGGCCGATTACGAAAGGTTTGAGCCAGTTACTGAAGATGACTGTAGGAAATTGTGCTTGAAGGATTGTTATTGTGCAGTTGCTACTTACAGACAGTGTTTTAAATCTCAGCGAGATCTCGAGGGGCTCGAGACGAGATCTCGCCTCGATATAGTGTATCGACCATCTCGACCAGTTCTCAAACTGGTCTCGACATTTTCAACAATTTCTCGACATTTTCGACCATTTCTCAACAATTTCTCGACATTTTCAACCAGTTCTCGACCATTTTTCGACTAGTTCTTGGCTGGTCTCGACATAATGTATGAATTATGATTGTATAGTCTACTCAACTACTTTGGATTTTTTTTACTATGACAATTAACTAATTAAGTGTTATTATATTTATTCTTCTCCTAAAATATCATTTTACTGGCTCATTTGGTCTTCTGTGATCTTCTAATAGTGTCGCATTATGTAGAATAGCCAATATTACCCTAGGTTTACATTTGAATTTCAAACCGACACTGCCAAACATGGGTGTAAACCCAAACGACCACCATGTGTGATTATTTATACAGTTTTATGGTTTAAATATGTTTATATATGCTAGAATAGGGTTCCCCTAGAGTATCAAGCTTTAAAATGGTCATTTTAGGGTCAAAATACACATTTTAAGCCTTCACGGCTTTTGTGCAGTGTCTCGCCGAGATCTCGACCGAGATTTCCAAGATCTCAGTTTCTCAGAGGGTCGAGACACCCTCGAGACTCGAGATTTCGAACTATGTTTACAGAAACATGACATGCTGGATGAAAAAGCTTCCACTCTTTAATGGGAGGTTGAGCGCAAGTGATACTGGAAAGGCTCTGATCAAAATAAGGCCCAACCCAGCCCTGTCACGGTCAATCAGGACAGGTTAGGGTTAGGCCCAACCCTGCCAGGGTCAGGGTTAGGGTTGTACATTTTCTGACCCTAGTAGGGTTGGGCTGGGTTAGGGTTAAGTTTAAATAGTCAGGGTTGGGGTTAGGGTTTTGAAAAACCCAGCCCAATCCGGCCCTGTTGCAGCCCTAACACTATAAGTTTTTTTTTCCCCCCTGTAATTACAGCAGTTGTAACTGACTAAAAGCAGTTCCAACAGCTTCCCCACCCCCCACGGTTTCACTGTGTAAGCCATTTTTTTTCCTGAAAATCATTATGCAACGAATGAAATGAAAATGCAAACAGAACTCTCTCGCTCTCTATATCAATTCTGGTTTCCCTATCCCCCCCCCCTCTCTTCCTCTCTTCTTATTCCTTAATGAGCATTTTACTTAAATCAACCACTCCCTCCCCACTATCCATGAAATTTATTTTCTGTCCTTCTCTGTTTTTATCTTATAGTATGTTTAATATCCCATTGTAACCCCTCCCTGCAGCATTTAGCCTTCCATTACTCCATTATCAGTTTCTGTCATTGTTAGACGGCTTCTTTAAATTTCAGGTACCCTTTTTTTTTTCTTTTTTTTTTTTAAATGTAAAATGCTTGTGCTCATCATGTAGTGTGTTAGTTTTTCTGTTGCTATTAACACTACCTTCCTACTCTAGTGAACCCTGTACTGGTTCTTAGTTTCAGCATCAATACTAGTTAGTTTTCTACTTCCTCTATATTGAATTGTTACTGAATCACATGAAATTGGTTTCTTATGCATTAAAACATAGCTGTCAATAATTTAAGAAAACTGAAATTTCATGCATCAGAACTTGACAAATGCTGCCTATAAAACTGAGCCCTATGTCACTCTAATTGAACATTGTTGAGCTAGTAAAAACATTGCTAGGTATATATTGCTCATTGGCTAATAAAATTCAGCTCTAACTTTTAAATGCCTGTCATGTATGCTGCTGTACCCTTCTCCTAACTAGCCAAACCTTAGATAACCTAATACCTAGCTAGTTGTGAGTGTAGGAAACCTAGACCCCTAGGCTGTCCTACATCAGGAGCTAGTACACCTTCAAATATTTCTCTCCCACCAAATGTGGTAAACTGAGGCACAGAACGCCAACTTGACAACTGAAGTGCAAGAGGAATTAACCCTAAATTGCATTTGAATCCAAGCCCATTCACCTTCAAAAATAGGGAAGGGCGATCAGAAGGGCAGCACTTCGAGAGCACCCAATTCCAGATGCGAGAGGACAAAGTGCAGCTAAAGAATTGATGATCGATGTTTCCCTCCGCATTCCAACAGAGGCAGCAGTTTAGAGATCAAAATGTCTATTTTTCGAAAGAAAACTTGAGTAGGCAAGGAGGAAGTAAATGCACGCCACAAGATGAAGCCATGTCTCCAGATGTGAAATTTTGACCAAGCCAAACTCTAGCAGGCCGAAACTGTAACAGTAGACCAGACAAGACCCCAAGCAGACGCAGAAAAGAAATCTTTGGAAGAGGAGAGGGTCCAGAATATCTCACACCCATTTGCCTAGGGAGAGAGGGATATGAAGAAGCTGATCGTAAACAGAGGCCACAGTAACCGAAGCAGCGGGACCAGGGCATCAAGCATCATTGGAGATGATAGAGGAGACCAAAGCCATATCCGAGCTTGCACCATATCTGATTCTGTTACCGTAGAAGGGTGCCAGTTGTCCAGCCAAAGCCTAGTAGAGGATCCATCAGAGATCTTGCATATGATTGCATTAATTGCGATCTGCATGAGCAAAAGAATCTTCCTCCAAGATCAACTAGCATCTGAGATACAGAAGACTGTCCATATACAATCGTGTGCTTCAAGTATCTATAATAAATCCACTGAATCCAGAGACAATCCTTTTTTGCAGCTATCTGCCACAAAAGCTTGATGATACCAGCTTTATTAACTTCTTTGAACCTTCGAAGCCCAAGACCCCCTTTCTTCTTAGGCAAACAGACTGAAGCCCAACCAATGGTATGAAGGAATTTGCTACCGTCACCCCCTTTACTTACTATCTAATAAAGCCATGTCTGGGTGCACTTACTTTGTTCATATTTACAACTACATAATGATAAACTGTCTTCCCAGGCTATCAAGTGTGTTTCACTGGGATATTCTTGCACCAAAGGGTATCGTTGCTATGATCCAGTTACCCATCAACATTCTGAGAGTGCCGATGCTGAGCGCAAACCATACTTTTCTGCTGAGGGTCATGATTTGGCAACTGACATTATTAAGTGTCCTATTCTTGTGTTAGTTCCTTTTTCAGGCATCACCTCTCCTTCCCAGACAGCACCACTGCAAGTTTATCGACGCTGTACAAAGCCATCTTCACCGGTACCTGCTGCTTCAGCTCAGTTTCCCTCTACTCAGTCTAACTCTTTAGCTAATGTTTTTCAGCCCTTCCTTTGTGCTTGCTGATTTTCCCATTGAGCTACGCAAAAGGTTAACATTCTTGCACCCAACGCCAATGGTCTCTTGCTTATCCTATTAACAAGTATGTCTCTTTGCCACGTCTCCCCTCTTCACTTCATAGTTTCACCTTGTCATTGCCTACCAACATTGTGCCTGTTGTCGAGGTCAATGTAATCAGCTGTGCTATGTCGTTACGGGTATTTTTGGTATTTTCAAGGATTGCTAACATCAACTACACCCATAAATTTGCAAAAACATCACCTACCCCCCAAAAAATTTGCTGTGCTAATCAAAGAAGTCCACTCCGTCACAAGATTCCCATTAGATGCTGATGTCAGCTGAAAATAAAATCGTCGATGGACAATACTATCCTTTGAGCCAAGTTAAAAGACGATTTTACCCTTTTTTCTATTTTTACCCTACCACAGTTCAGCTCTTCTTCTTCGTCTCCTCTGAAAATCGCAAGCTCTTGTTCGTTAGGAGAGGGAGTACCCCAAAAGCGATTAGCTAGAGCGAAGCTCGGTATGGCACTGATTTGCTTCTCATGAGCATTGCAAATACCTCTGCAGAGGAAACAGGAACCTTTCTTCAAAAAAAAAATTCTGCCATTATCTTTGCAGTCGGTTCATTTTTTTTCTGCCATTTTCTTTCATCTGTAGCCTTGCTTCAATTTTTAGTTTGAGTTCAAATCTTGAAATTTCAGTTCAGTGTTTCTCTTCTTCTTAGGATTCTCTTGTTATAGTCCAGCGATTAGGTCAACTGGTAACTCATTCTTCTCTGTTCATCGTCTTTGCAAGTTGCTTTGTTCATCATATCTTCGACATCATCGTTGATTTATTGCCTCCCATCAAGATTTCTTTGAGGTTTTCAAGATCTGGCTTTTGATTGTCCAGCCGATCTCTTCTTGGTTAAAATCGTATTCAAACGATTTCTTTTCTCTCTGTTTTTTTTTTTTTTCTCACGGTTTCATCCAATACCAGATCTTTCCTCTGGAAATCCCGCTGGTAATATGGGTTTATAAAAGGGACCTGGTTAATAAAATGAGAATTAAAAATATAAAAAGGAATTATAAAAGGGAATTAAAAATACCAAATCTTTCTCTGCTTGAAAAATCTCAAAGCTAGACAGAAACCTGCTTGATAAAATGGGTTTATAAAAGGGAATTAAAAATAAAAAATCTGTCGAGTTAGGTTTCTCTTCCTCTTTTCCATTCTTCTTTCTTTCTACTTCTCTTTCCACAGTTTGTGAGATTCTCCACTTTCTCTCTTGCTACCGCTGCCCTCCTTCTCTTTTACTCTGCTGCTCTTCTGGTGACACTCAGATGGTCTAGTCACAATGAATTTTTAGATGATCTCTGTGAATTGATGTGAACCAAAATAATCAAACCGAAGTTTGCAATGAACGGTTCTGAACCACTTAGACAATGCTGCGACAAATTACAGAGAAATCGTCGGAATATTGTCATCGGAAGACAATCGATCGGTAGAGAACGGAAAAGAAACCATTGCTTGCCATCTATCTTCCCTCTCTCCTTTGAAATCCTTGTCGTAGCCTCTCACTCTCACCACTTTTCTTTTTGCTCTCAATTGTAGCCATCCTCTCTCTATTCTCACCTTTACCGTTATTCTCTCTCACCCTGTTTCTCTCTCTTACCTCTTTCCAACCGACAGTTCTCAGCAAATACACCTCTCTCTTCTCTCAATGTTGTTCTCACCACCTCACCACTGCCTCTCTCTTTCCCTTTATTCTCCCATTACGGCTCCCTCTCCCCAGCCGTACTTAACGAATCCCTCTCATGAAATATCTTCCTCCTTTCTTTCCATTTTATTTAATAGGTTAATCCACCGTTTAACGGTTCTAAGCCACCATTGAACTGATTAATTATGTGTAAAATCATAAAAGTAGCGTAGCCGACCAGATGAAGTGCTTCTAAAATACGACTTTCTGGGAGAAGAAACCAGAGTTCCAGAGTTGTTGCAGGGGCAAAAGCTTGGGTGATGACGTTCATGGAGAAAGAATAGAGACGACTAATGATGGCAGGACCCACGATGTGCCATAGCTTCTTCGATTCAATCCAAACCCTCATCCATTAGGTTCACTACTACCAGAGAGAACAGAGGAGAACGAGATAAGGGATAGGCTCATTACAAAGTCAAATTAGTAAATCAACATAATTTTTTAATTTTTCAATTTATACTATGAGGGGTAAAATTGTATTATAGCAATTTTAGTGATTTCTGTCAGTTAAGTGGACCTAAGTAATGTTTTTGCAATCTTGTGAGTGTAGATGATGTTAAGAATCCTTGATGGGGTGTAGATGAAATTTTTTCTTTCTAGTATTTAGCTAGTTATGCTTTATGGTTTATCTTCTCTTATTAGTATAAGGGTTTTCTTGTAATATGTCCTTTATTACTTTCATTATAAATAAAGGTATGTGGGGAGAGGATCAATTAATCTCTCTCATTCTTTTCAATTCATCATGGTATCAGAGCTAACCTAGCTCTCTCCTCTCTTCTCTTCTCCTCTTCTCCTTTTTTATTTTTTTAAGTCCTGCCGACACCACAAATACTATCGCCACCAGTCCTTACCACCAACTTTTGCTAGATCTCCCACCGAAGAGCTTCCACCAGATTCACCGGCTGCAATATTACCGCCAGATCCAGCTTCCGCCAGATTCTCCATCTTCTTACCTCCATTCATCTCTATTCCGCTGTGGGCACCTTATAACAGTGGCATCGCCGTCTTGGTCACCATTCCCTAGCTATTTTATCGCGGTTGTTTCCTTCCCTTTCAAAGCATTGTAATAAAAACGAGTTATTATGCGAAGCATGTGTTCTTGCTAAGCAG
The DNA here is from genome assembly GCA_028583415.1 of Protea cynaroides. Taxonomy (NCBI): domain Eukaryota; kingdom Viridiplantae; phylum Streptophyta; class Magnoliopsida; order Proteales; family Proteaceae; genus Protea; species Protea cynaroides. Next base: position 2,670,527 of record CM053266.1, on the reverse strand, counting down.
ACTCGTAAAATTTATTTACCTACATTTAGTAGAAGCAATAGTATGTTTGATTTGATTCATTCTCTGATGTTTGGGGTCCTCCCAGGACAACCTCTATATCTGGCCATAAATGGTTTGTCACATTTATTGATTGTCACACTCGAACGACTTGGGTATATCTTATGCACTATAAAAGTGAAGTATTTGAGTGTTTCTGCCAATTTCATAAGATGATACAGACCCAATTTCAGACCCAAATAAAGGTACTTCGTAGTGACAATGGATACGCATCTTGATGGGCATTTTCAGTGATATCTCTCAGATCATGGGATTCTATATCAGACAAGTTGTGTCGATACATCGGCTCAAAATGGGGTTGCAGAAAGAAAGAATCATCATCTCCTTGAAACAGCAAGAGCCCTTGTGTTTGAAGGCAATGTACCTGCGAAATTTTGGAGTGATGCGGTCCTTACAGCAACCTCTCTCATCAACAGGTTGCCGTCAAGAGTACTCAACAACAAGGCTCCTTCGGATCTCTTACTAAGTGATCATCATAGTTGTCAAGGCGCCAAGGCAAACCAAGGTGATGGAGGCCTGACTGGGTGCCTAGGCGACAAAGGCGCCCGCCTAGGCGATTGCCTAGGCCACCAGGCCCCCGATTTTCCAAGGCGACCCAAGGCAGCCTGGAGGCAGCCTGGGCGCCTAGGCGACGCCTTGACAACTATGGTGATCATTCGTTTGCTCTCCACCAAAGGTGTTTGGATGTGTATATTATGCTCGCAACCACCATTCCCCTAGCAAGCTTGATCCACGGGGGGTTCGTTGTATTTTCCTTGGATACCCTGCTATACAAAAAGGGTATAAATGCTACTATCCACCATCCCGTCAAACTTTTATTACCAGGGATGTTCTCTTCCATGAAGACATAATGTATTATCAGTCAAATCTTCAAGAGGAGACAGATGCAGTTGAAGATGCGCCTTTGATTGTACCAATGGAGGCAGACACAGAAAGAGTTCAAGTAAGAGGAATTATGGAATCAGATTCTCAGGAACCAGATCAACAACCGGCCTCACCTACTTCGCCCACACCACAGATACCACCATCTTTACCGCTGCCTTCTACACCCATTACTGTTGCCAGTCCGAATGCTACTAAGCCTCTGCAAGTTTATAGCCGTGCTAGAAGCAAGCAAGGAAAGACCACTACCATCAACGCAACTTCACATGTCCCTTCGTCAGCCTAGGATCCAGAAACTAATCAAACGCTTGGTAAGGACATTTCTCTCTCTGATTCTGATTCTGATCTCCTTATTGCTGTTCATAAAGGTACTAGGGCGTGCACCCTTCATCCAATCTCTAATTTTGTTTCGTATGATGCTTTATTTCCTTCCTTCCATGCATCTGTACCTTCTCTTTCCTCTATGTCTATTCCTCAGAAATGGCAGGATGCAATTCTGGATGAGCGGTGGAAAATTGCAATGATGGAAGAAATGAGAGTCTTGAAGAAGAACAATGCTAGGGATCTTGTTTCTCTCCCACCGCGTAAGAAACCAGTAGAGTGCTAATGGGTTTTTACAGTCAAGCATAACAGTGATTACACAGTGGATCAGTATAAAGTAGCTCGTGGATTTACACAAACACATCGTACTGATTACCAAGAGAATTTTGCACTAGTGGCTAAAATGACAACAGTAAGGGTTCTCTTGGCATGTGCTGCCCACCACAATTGGGATCTGCAACAACTTGATGTAAAGAATGCCTTCCCCCATGGTGAACTTAAAGAAGAAATGTATATAGACTGTCCACCTGGGTTTACAGATACAAACACCCATGATAAGGTATGTACATTGAAGCACTCATTTTATGGACTCAAGCAGTCCCCTAGAGCGTGGTTTGGCAGATTACATAAGGCTATGATAGCCTGTGGCTATGCTCAAAGCAATGTAGATCATACGCTATTTATCAAGCATTCATCTGGAAGCTTTACTGCTCTTCTGGTATATGTGAATGATATTATCGTTACTGGAAATAGTGACGAAGAGATAAAGAAACTCAAGGCATTTCTTGGGGCGGAGTTCGAAATTAAAGATTTGGGAAAGCTTCGGTAATTCCTTGGGATTGAGGTTTGCTCGTTCTGCAAAAGGCATCTTTCTTTCCCAAAGGAAATACATCCTTGATCTTCTATCAGAGACAGGTCTGCTAGGCTGCAAACCGTGTGCTACCCCATTAGATGCAGCTACCAAGCTGAAGGAAAAAGAAGGAACATCAACAGATAAAGGAAGATATCGAAGGTTGGTTGGGAGGCTCATCTACTTATCTCATACCAGACCAGATATAGCATTCGCAGTCAGCCTGGTGAATCAGTTTATGCATGATCCCTATTCTACGCATTTGGAGGCTATCTATAGGATTCTCCATTACTTAAAGGTAGCTCCAAGAAAAGGGATCTTACTCTCACCACGTGATGATTTTAAAGTGGAAGATTATACTGATGTTGACTGGGCAGGTAGTCCGGACCGAAAATCTATTTCTGGTTACTGTACCTTCGTGGGAGGAATGTTAATCACTTGGCGAAGTAAGAAGCAGAATGTTGTGGCACTTTTCAGTGCAGAAGCAGAATTCAAAGCAATGGCTCAAGGTATATGTAAACTTCTGTGGTTGAAATGTCTACTCAGTGACTTGAAAGTAGATTGTTCTCAACCCGTGATTCTCTCTTGTGATAATAAAGCCGCCATCAGCATTGCCAACGATCCAGTTCAGCATGATCGGACTAAACATATTGAAATAGATCGTCATTTTATCAAAGAGAAGCTAGAGAGTGGTTAGATTCAGATTCCTCATGTCAGATCAGAGGATCAGCTGGCCGATGTTTTCACAAAAGGATTACCAGTAAAATCTTTTCACACAATTATGTCCAAGTTGGGAATGCATGATATCTATGCATCAACTTGAGGGGGAGTGTTGTCAAGGTCAATGTAATCAGCTATGCTAGGTCATTAGGGGTATTTTTGGTATTTTCTAGTATTTAGCTAGTAATGCTTTATGGTTTATCTTCTCTTATTAGTACAAGGGTATTCTTGTAATATGTCCTTTATTACTTTCATTATATATAAAGGTGTGTGGGGAGAGGATCAATTACTCTCTCTCTCATGCTTTTCAATTCATCAGTGCCTAAAGCCATCACATGAGGCCTTATCTGATCCTGGTTGGAAGTCGACTATTAAATAGAATCCTAATGGATCTATTGAGCAGCTCAAGACCCGGTTGGTGGCTAAGGGTTACACCCAGACTTATGGTGTGGATTATTTTGAGACATTTTCTCCCATTGCCCGGTTGAACTCTGTTCATGTGTTTGTTTCCCTAACTGTTAATGATGATAGGTCATTGTATCAACTTGATATTTAGAATGTTTTTCTCTATGGTGGGGGGAGATCGGTAATGTTTTTTTTCTATGGTGACTTACATAAGAAGTCACATGCATGGATCAAAAGCTCGACCGAGATGGGTCGAGATCTTGACCTTCTCGCTAGTCTCGACTGGGTCAAGACGAGAACTAGGGTCGAAACTGGGTCTCGACCAGTTCTCAACTGGTTCTAGACCTGTTTCGACTGGTCTCGACCAGTTTCGACCTTTTGAACCAGTTTCGAACTGGTTCAGCCTTTTAAGTATGAATCTCGGTCGAAATCTCGACCGAGACTCATTTCTTCATCTTCTTTCTTCTCTTTTCATACTTCTCTCCACTGTTTCTTCTCCAAATTTCTTCTAGGGTTCGATTTTGAGCTGCTCTTTCCAAATCTTGACAAGATTTAGTTGTTGGAGGCTCCATTTTACCGAATCTTTCCACCAAATAGTTGAGGTATTGTTTTTTTTTCCCTAAAACTTACTTTTTTACATGAATATGTTCAATATATGTTGGATCATCATGAAATTTATATATGTGAGAGTCATTAGGCTGATCTACAACCTCACCCTTTCAAAATTATTTTCTTGAATATATATTTTTATTTTGATTTTTTGTTTAAAAAAAAGGTATTTTTCAGCAATTAAAATTAAAAAAAAATATGATAAATATTAATTAGATGTTATTAAAAATAATATATGATGAACACCGTTGGCCGATCTACGCGGCCACGGTTTCATTTTTTTTCTGTATACATTTATATTTATTTTATTTTTAGTTTAAAAAAATAAAAAATAGATTTTTTAAATATTAATCGGTTTACTTTCAAAATAATATATGTTAAACACCGTTGGCCGATCTACACGATCACGGTTTCAGTTTTTTTTTCTGTACATATTTTTATTTTTATGATTTTTTTATTAATAAATCCTATTTTTCAGCAATAAAAAATTAATAAAAAATATTAATACTTATCTGTTGGTGTTGAAAATAATATATGTTGAACACCATTAGCCAATCTACGGTTCCATGTTGTCGGATTATATTTTTGGAAAAATAAATTATTTTTATTTAATATCCAAAATTAATAATAATATCTAAATAATTATGTAAATTTAGGAAAAATATTATGTTTTCTTATAAAATAGTTTTAAAATTTTAAAGAGTAATTTCAATGTGTTTTGAATTGTATTTGCATATTTGATGTTTTTATGTTCTTCTATTTCAAGTTTTATTATTATAAATCAATTGATTTAAATTTCTCTATTTATCATCTTATGTAACAGTACCTCATTCAAAATATAATGGCTGCTTCGGGTTCTCGTGAAGGAGGTGGTGATGCTGGTCGTAGTGACATGGCTTGGCAGTATTGTACCGCCATTGACGGTGATAGAAAGTAGACCCAATGCAAATTCTGTGTGAAGAAGTTTATGTCTGGTGGGATTACCAGACTTAAGCAACACTTGAGTGGGAAGCAACACTTAAGTAGGACTTCTACAGACGTGGCAAAGTGTGCTATAGTTCCTATGGAGATTACCACGGTCATAGCTACATAGATGAAGGGAGGCCAACAGAGAAGGGTAGAGAAATAAAAAAGTAAACAATTTGAGGAAGCAATCCGAGGCACAATGTGTGGTATGGATAATGATAGTTTAGATGATGATGGTATAAATACCAGGGGTATGACTGAGCAAGAGGCTAGAGATCTGAGACGGGCAACAATGGCTAGAAAAGTCAACCATGAGCTGGACAAGGAAAGGTTGAGGCAAAGAGCCTTAGGGGCGGGTGGTAGTGGATCATTTCAGCAGCCTGAAGAACAACAAACACGGAGTAAAGGGGGTTGGCTTCTATGTTTAAAAGATAAAAAAATACTAGAGCACAACCCCAGGCACCACCACCTGCACCTGCTACTGCTAGGGATAAGGACTATGTTGAGATCCTATAGCAGGATCCAGCAGATTTTTAGGAAGGCTAGTGCCAAACAGAAGAGATTGAAGAGTATGTGGAACTGGAAAAGTACAAAAGAATTTATTGGGGATGCCTATGCTAGATAGTTCATCTATAATAGTATTCCAGCAAATATCAGTGGTGGCCCATATTATCAATCTTTCTTTGATGCAGTTGCTCAGGCTGGTCCTGGTGTTAAAGCCCCCACTCCATATGAAATGATGAATGTATATCTCCCAAGAATTAAAAAAGATCTAGAAGTATGGATAGAAGGGTTAAGGAATAACTGGGGTACATATGGGGTCACTGTTATGTGTGATGATTGGATTGGTCATACTAGAAAGTTCATCATCAACTTCATGGTCTACAGTGATAGGAAGACATCATTCTTGAAGTCTGTGAATGCAACTGCAATCACAAAAGATGCTAACTACATCTATGGATTACTACAGACAGTGGTGAATGAAGTTGGTGCTACAAATGTGGTGCAAATTGTGACAGACAATGGCAGCAACTACAAAAATGTAGGAGAGATGATGATGACTAACCATAACCTTTTTTGGACTCCATGTGCTGCCCATTGCATTGACTTGATGTTGAAGGACAAAGGCAAGATCCAAAAAGTAAAACAAGTGGTTGAATAATCACGCCAGGTGATAACATTTGTATACAACCATGGCTATTCTTTGAGCTTACTGAGAGAGAGATGTGAAGGGGACTTGGTAAGACCCGGCATTACCAAATTTGCTACCAACTACATAGCACTAAAGAGCTTTCAGGCAAAGATGGTAGGTCTCAGATCGATATTTGCATCTGAGGACTGGTTTGGGTGGAGGGAGTCCAGCTCTCCTGATGGGGTTCAAGCACAGACTACTATAGCTTCAGAGGAAGTTTGGAGAACGCTGAAGGATGTAGTCAGAATTTTAGAGCCAGTGGTGAAGGTGCTGAGATTAGTGGATACAGCATTCCAACCCACCATGCTACATTTATATGCTGGCATGGATATGTTGAAGGACCGTATAAAAGCTGTGCTTCCATGTGGAAACAAACATTTTGTGAAGATTATCAAAGATCGATGGGAGAGTCTACTGATGCACCCATTGCATAAGACTGGTAAGTATATTTAATAATGTCTTTAATTTAGTTCCACTTAATAGTTAGTACTATATTTTAATCTGACTCATATTTTGCAGCATACTATTTGAACCCCAACTATCAATATTCACATGTACTTCGACTCAATTCTGACCTTGTCGGTGCAGTAAAAGATGTTGTGGAAAAATTACTGCCAAATTATACTGTACAAGCACTGGTCAATCTAGAGGTAAATTGTATGGTTTAAGTGCTGAATTATTTGAATGTCCATATAGTACAGTGGCTAATGGTTATAAATTTTGAAATTGGTGTATATTAAAACGTTCAGAGATGGTCTTGGGAGTTTTGGAACTCCCGCCGCAGTGGCTGGACGAGATAAGACCGATCCTGGTATGGAATTATGGAAATTGAAATTTCCAAGTAACATATTTTATTTAATGCGTATTAAAATGTGTTCTTCTTCTTGTGGAACTGAGTAGTGGTTGTTGTATGCCGAGCATGCAGCTGAGTTGAGGAGAATAGCAATCAAAGTCCTATCTCAGACATGTTCCGCATCTAGGTGTGAGCGAAATTAGAGTACTTTCTCCCTTATCCATTCAAAGAGGTGGAATAAATTGGGCTCTCAACGGCTAAATGACTTGGTGTACACCCATTACAACATGAAACTGAGGGTACAGTGCTTGAAGTTTGAACAAAGAAATGAACAAGAGCTGATCGAGCTAGCCGACGTCTTCCAACTATCTTCAGATGAAGAGGATCTCTATGTGGAATGGGTGAGAGACAGAGCAGTACCAATGATGGATGAGCCTGGTGGGACGCCCGACCCCACTGTGTCTGCTCCGATGGGTTATAATCTCGAGCTGTTTGTCCTTGGATGAGGGTCGTGTACACGCACAATCGCCTCAACCGTTTGACCCCCCAGCTGGTAGTGATCCAGAAGGCAATGATGATATAATGGATCTGTAACAATTTCTCAAAGAAACAACCAGCAAGTATACAACCAGAAATTAAAAGAGAAGAAGATTGAGGAGGAGAGAAAGAGAAAGAGAGAGAGAGATTTCGACACAGCAATGTGTTGTAGCCCAAATCGTTGAATAGCTCTCCTTTCTACCTTGTATTTATAGAGAAAGAAAATAAACAGATTTATAAGGAAAGTTTCTATTCTAAGAAGAGACAATAAGAAAATATTACAATAAGATTACAATAATAAAATAAAAGAAAATAAATCTGTAATTGATTAAAGAAGGAAGAGAAAGGGGAGCAGCACTAGATATTAATGGCGTTAGCTAGCGCCAGCTATATCTAGTGGGTCCTAGTGGGTCTCAGTGGGTCTATGGGCCTATGGGCCAACTTCATAACACCCTCCTTCAAGTTGGAGTGTACAAATCGGCCAATCCAAGCTTGTAACAGTTCAACCGATATGCTGGTCCAAATAGAGGTTTAGTGAGAATATTCGCAAGTTGATTTGAAGATGAAACAAATGGAGTGACAACAAGTTTCTTCAAAACCGCATCATGGACAAAATGGCAATCCACTTCTATATGCTTGGTACTTTCATGAAACACTGGATTACTGGCAATATAGATCGCAGCCTGATTGTCACACTTTAAGGTCATAGGCTGAGAAATAGGAAATCCCAACTCTTGCAGAAGATTTTTCAGCCACATTAATTCAGCAGTAGTTTGTGCCATAGCACGGTATTCAAATTCAGCACTAGATTTGGAGACAGTGATTTGCTTCTTACTTCACCAAGTGACGAGATTGCCACTAACGAAAGTACAATAACCTGTAGTGGAACGTCTATCACCATCTGCCCCAGCCCAACCAGCATCTGAAAACCCAACAATATCAAGATGGCGATGTCGGGAATAAACAAAACCTGTACCTGGAGATTTCTTGAGATAGCGCAAGATACGACAGGCCGCCTCCCAATGATAACTTTAGGAGCTTACATAAATTGACTCACCACTCCAACAGCATAAGAAAGGTCAGGTCTAGTAACAGTAAAATAAATTAACTTCCCAACCAACCGTCTATATTGATGAACATCAGAATATTCAGGACTATTACATGTTTCGAATTTCTGATGTGGATCCATAGGAGTTTCAACCGGCTTGGTGCCAAGAAGACCTGTTTCTGCAAGGAGATCGAAGACATACTTGCGTTGGGAAAGACTGATACTAGTATGGCCTCGAACTACTTTAATACCAAGAAAATAGTGAAGGAGTCCTAAATCCTTCATCTGAAAGTAGGTATTTAGGTGAGACTTAAGTTCTGTAATACCCAACTTATCATTCCCTGTAATAATTATGTCGTCCACATAGACAGCAATAATAGTAACAGTAGCCTGATGACGACGTACAAAAACAGAATGATCTGAATAGAAAATAATGAAGCCAAGACTATTAATGACAGTGCTAAATTTATCAAACCACGCACGAGGGGACTGCTTTAGTCCATATATTGTTTTTAGTAACTTGCAGACTTTAGTGGAATTCCTTCCCTGACCAACATACCCAAGAGGTTGGTCCATGTATACCTCCTCATGAAGATCCCCATACAAGAACGCATTTTTGACATCCTTTTGATACAATGACCAATCAGAATTGACAGCCATGGAAACAAGTACCCGGACCGAATTGAGACAGGCCACAGGAGAGAATGTCTCAAAATAGTCTACCCCATAGGTTTGAGTGTACCCCTTGGCAACTAACCGTGCTTTCAGCCGTTCAACAGAGTCATTTGAGTTATGTTTCACAGTATAGACCCATCTGCACTTCACAACTGAGTGGCCAGGTGGGAAGTCAACAAGAGTCCAAGTCTGACGAGAGGTCAGAGCATCTATTTCATCATTCATAACAGCATGCCACCCTGGATGAGACAAGGCTTGGGATAGGGCAGTGGGTACAAAGGTAGCAAAAGTCGCCGTTGAGAACTGGGTAGATGGGCAGTAGTAACAAAGCGCTCAATGGGAAAGGTAACCAAGGATTTCTGTATACAAGTTCTTTTACCTTTGCGGAGAGCAATAGGTAGGTCAGAGTCGACCGCAGAACCAGGGACAACATCAGCAGCAGCTGGAGCAGTAGTCGTAATAGGTGGAGCAACCTGAATGCGACGGGTATAGACCTGTAAGGGTTGCGAAGTTTGGGGTGGGATGGAGGGGGGTTCAGAAACAGATGGGATGGAGGTGGGTACATCATCAAAAGGAATGAGAGGTAAAGGAATATCAGTGGAAGGTAAATTGGTGGGAACAGGAATAGGATAGTATGGCTTGTCTTCAAAAAAGGTTACATCATGACTGACAAAATGGCGCCGAGTAATAGAGTCAAAACACTGGTAACCTTTCTGAGTACGAGAGTAGCCAAGGAAAATACATTTGATAGACCGGGAAGATAATTTGTCCACTTTAGGATGTAAGATGTGGACAAAACACGTACTACCAAAAACACGAGGAGAAACTGAAACTAAGGGAGTATTAGGATAGAGAAGTTTAAAAGGAATTTTATTGTGGAGGACAGAAGAAGGCATTCTGTTAATCAGGTAGCCGGCAATTAAAACAGCATCACTCCAATAATACTTAGGAACATTCATATGGAGCATGAGAGACCTGGCAATATCCAAAAGATGTCTATTTTTACGCTCAGCAACTCCATTTTGTTGAGGAGTGTAAGCACAACTGGTATGGTGTATAATGTCATTGGCAAAACAGAAATCAGAGATGGCAGACTGAACATATTCAAGGGCATTATCAGTACGTAAAACTTTGATAGAAGTATCAAATTGAGTGGCAATTTCTTTATGAAAACCCTTGAAAATATTAATAAATTCAGACCGTTCTTTTATTAAGTAGAGTCATGTCATACGGAAATAATCGTCCACAAAGGTTACGAAATAAGAGAAACCAAGCCGATTGGGAATTCGACAAGGTTCCCAAACATCAAAATGAACTAAAGAAAACGGGGAAGATTGCCTAGGTGTATAACTAGTTGGAAAAGAAGAACAATGATGTTTCCCTAGTTCACAAGCATCACATTGTAATGTAGAGAGTGACTTGCAACTAGGGACAAGAGCCTTTAACTTAGAAAGAGATAGATGGCCAAGCCGATGGTGTCATTGAAGAGGGGTGGAGTAGATGTGGTAGCAGCGGTGGGAACGGGTTCAAGTAGCTCCAAATAATACAAACCAGCATGCTCACGCCCACCACCAATCGTCGCCTTGGTCCTGAGATCTTGAAAGGTACAATAAGAAGGAAAAAAGGTTGCAACACAGTTAAGTGATTTTGTAAGTTGACTAATAGACATAAGGTTAAGAGGAAATTTGGGAACATGAAGGACAGAAGACAAGGATAAGGACGGGGTAAGGGTAATATTCCCATGTTGAGAAGCCGTGGTAGATGATCCATCGGCGAGGTAAACGGTGACAGGCTTCGGTGTATCATTAAGGGCTATAAGGATAAAAGGTTGTCCCGTCATGTGACAGGTAGCACTAGAGTCTATAATCTAAGGGGTAGAAAGGGTGGTAGATAACAAGGCAGTTGTACCTGTGTGGGCCAGGGTGGCAGCGAGTAGTGGTCCAGTAGCCACTAGATGTTGAATCAAACGGAGCAAGGCCTCATATTGTGCATTGGATGGCGCAGATGTCTGCGTAGTAGGAGCCTGGAAGGGATATGGGGCATCCTCAGTAGTAACATTGTTGGCAAGGGTATCGGCCCAATCAGGACGACCATTTATATCCCAACAGTTTTCCACCATGTGGTTAGTCTTGTGACAATGGGTACAATATCTATTAGCTTTTTCAGAAGATGTCCGCCCATTGCCACGTCCAGGAGGACCACGGCTACGACCACGAGTGGATCCACGGCCACGGCCTCGGCCACGGCCAACAAACAAAGCAGAAGTGTCCTTGACAGGAGAGTCACTTTGTGGGACCAATCGCTGAAGGCGAAAGAAGGTCTCGCTAAGGGTAGGGATAGAGGCTCCTGCAAGAGGTTGACTTTTGACACTCTGATATTCCGGGGAAAGGCCAGCCAAAAATTTAGCAACGTAGAACTCAGATTGTTGAGCTTTGATTTTGCTCAAATCATTGATAAGAGGCTGCACAGCCTGTATTTCTTCAATAAGCCCTTTGAAGCCTCCATAGTAGTCACTCAGGGATTTTTCACCAATAGTGTAAGTGAACATCCGCTCATATAGGTCATAGATGCGAGAGACATTCTTATCTTGCCCATATGTCTCTTGTAGATCAGCCCAAATGGCCTTGGCTGTATTGTGGAACATTACAGTGGGTAGGATGGAAGTATCAATACTGTTCCACAACCATGTTTGAACCTGAGAATTATCTCTTAACCAGGTATTGTACAATTTGACAGATTCACTGTCTTTCACATCACATACAGGGGGCTCATCATTTAACAGTGTGGCTTTGTCTTTAGAAAGAATAAAGGCTTTGATAGCTTGAGCCCATAACAGATAATTAGAAACTCCTTTCAACTTTATGGAGATGATCTGAGCCTCAGTGGGCTTAGGGTCAGTCATCATGATAGAGAACAAAATCCACAACCAATTTATATAAAAAAAAATGTCTTATCGGTTCAGCCAACCAATTGGCCAAAGGCTCAGCGTGGGTAAAGGTAGAGGGTAATAGTAGGGTAAATGACAAGGTCCAAAGCTCGGTTCCGCCACCGAGAGGCCAATGGAAAAGAGAAGCTCAAAGGGGGTGATGGATGTCAAGGAGAGGATAATATTAATTTACCAACGGGGTGATCAAGTACAAAAGTCCACAAAGTAGTAGTATTTGGCAACAACATTCATAGATGTAATCTCAATCACCAATTAGTAGTAGTAAAACAGAAAATTGTAGTTACATAGAGAGAGCAAAAATATCAAAGATCAATCAAACCAAGAGTTCTTTGATCAGTGATGGTCAAGGATCTAGTGCTCTGATACCACGTAATAATTTCTCAAAGAAACAACCAGCAAGTATACAACCAGAAATTAAAAGAAAAGAAGATTGAGGAGGAGAGAAAGAGAAAGAGAGAGAGAGAGATTTCGACACAACAATGTGTTGTAGCCCAAATCGTTGAAAAGCTCTCCTCTCTACCTTGTATTTATAGAGAAAGAAAATAAACAGATTTATAAGGAAAGTATCTATTCTAAGAAGAAACAATAAGAAAAGATTACAATAAGATTACAATAATAAAATAAAAGAAAATAAATCTGTAATTGATTAAAGAAGGAAGAGAAAGGGGAGCAGCACTAGATATTGTTGGCGTTAGCTAGCGCCAGCTATATCTAGTGGGTCCCAGTGGGTCTATGGGCCTATGGGCCAACTTCGTAACAGGATCAAAGTGGCTGGTTAGCTTCAAATAGTAGTGGTGATGATGGTAGTGGTGGTGGTGATGAGGGTGGTGGTGGTGGTGGTGGTGGTTATGATGGTGGTGGTGGTGATGATGATCCTATACTGACTGTACCCATTACTAGATGAACCGGCGAAAGTCAGTATAAACACGCTACACAGGATCCAGAACATGGTGGGCACGCATCTTCATCACGGCCTACGACTAGGTATACACGTAGGTCTCGTCAAAGAGAACGCCCTCTGCAACCAGTGGAAGAAGAAGAAGATTGTTTCTTTGACATTGTTCCTGATCCTGATATTATGTCTGATGCTGAAATTGATAGCATATCCACAAGCTTTGGAGGACTGAGCATTGAGGGTAACAGTGGATGGGAGCAGGGGCAGTGGAGTGCTCATGGATTTGGCACCACTTCGACGTACGCTTCTTATTCCGGTGATGATGACCTCATGATGGGAAGTACACATGATTATTCCGCTAATACTAGTAATGCTACATCACAGACTGGCTCCAACTTTGTGGACAGTCTCTTTTCAGTCCCGAATTTGCGGAGAACCACGCCCCACACAAACCAATATATGCTCACTTTACTCCACATTATAGTGAATTGTATCCAAGATTAGGTATCTTAGAAAGTTCTCGGATCATGTGTATGAGAAATATGTGGAAGACTACCAGACCTTCTATAGCCGAAAGATGTCGTGGCAAGACTTTGTTTATCAGACCGAGATATATTTTCTTCAGCAAAGTCAATCTGATCAGATGGAACCTCTATGCCACTCTACATATGATTAGACATTGGGATGAACTGATGGGAATGTATTATTTCATTTTGAGTATTTAAATCTTTCATATAATGAGCACTTATGAGTTATGTCATTTTGTGGGATTTATGATTTATGAATGTATGATTTTCCGACAATGTGATTACTTTTTATGCTTCAAATGTATTTATATATGTTAAATAAATATTTTCCTGCAATATATAGCCTTAAAATGGCCTTAAAACATCAAAAAATGGCTTAAACCATAAAAATAAAAATAAAAACTGTCGAAACTCCCATTTTATCCTTCTGGAGTTTCAACAGGTTCCCGCTGAGATATCGACGGTTGAGATCTCGGTAATCTCAGTTTTCTCAATGGTCGAGACACCCTCGAGATCCAAGATTTCGAACTATGGTCACATGTGGAGCAACCTCCTGGGTATGTTGCTCAGGAGAAGAATGCTAGTAAGGTATACTAACTTCATTAAGCTTTTTATGGCCTTAAACAGTCTCCTCGAGCTTGGCTTGATAAATTCAATAATGTGGTTACTCAGTATAGGTTTGTTCAGTGCTATTCGGGTCATTAAGTGTTTGTTTGTCGTCAAGTTTCCTTGGTTGTGCTGATTGTGTATGTTGATAATATTATTCTGTTTGGCAATGATTCTTCTAGCACTAGTAAGGTTAAATCTTATTTGCCACATCATTTTTAAATGAAGGTTTTGGATGCTCTCTGGTATTTTCTAGGAACTGAAGTTGATAGAAACAATAAAGGCATTAAACTTCTCAGAGGAAGTATGTGCTCGATCTTCTATCAGAGACTGGCTTGTTAGCATCCAAACCTACTAACACTCTTATGGATCTGCACCAAAAGTTTGGTTCTAATGATGGTGAGGAGTTTGAAGATAAGCACCGATACAAGAGACTAGTTAGAAAACTTATCTTATTGTGACTCAATCAGATATCTCCTTTATAGTAGAGATTATCAATCAGTTTATGGAGTCACCCAAACAGGCGCATTGAGAAGTAGCATATCCAATTCTCTGGTATCTGAAATGTGCTCCAGGCAAGAGTCTTAATTATAGGCCAAATAGACATGTTAGTTTTGTCGGTATTCAGATGCTGATTAAACTAGTGCAAAAGTTGACAGGACATCCACAACAAGATATTATACCTTTTTGTTGGTGGCAATCTTGTGAGGTGGCAGAGTAAGAAACAGATTACTTTAGCAAGGTCAAATGCTAAAGCTCTGTATCAAGCAATGACTCATATTGCAGATGAATTGATGTGGTTGAAGTCTCTACTTGAGAAGCTTTGTATTGTGACAATCAGGCAGCCATCCGTACTGCTAGTAATCCAATGTTTTCATGAGAGGACTAAACATATTGAAGTCAATTGTCATTATGTGTGACATTGTGATGCGGAAGATCATCTCCACTCCATTTGTTAGCTCAACAGCTTGGTGATCTGTTCACCAAAGCCTTGTTTAAGGCAATGTTTTTTCATGGTTGTTCCAAGCTAGGCTTGAATGATATTTATGCTCCAGGTTCAGGGGGAGTGTTAAAGGATACAATTAATGGGACTGTTGTAAGATTGAGTAGTAAGGGTAAAATTGTCTTCTATGGTTTACAATTCATTAAGGATGTTTAGACCCTCGTAATTTTGTTTTTGCTTTACTTACTACTTAATAACTCCGTTAGGAGGAGAGGAATACTCACACTCAATCTCTCTCCACCTTTCATTATTTCTCACATTCATCTTCTGCTTCTTCTTTCTTCATGGTCCTCTAGGTATTGATAGCTTACTATTACAGTAAAAGTAACAGTAGTAAGATCAGCCAGCAGGCCTACACCCCATGCAACACAATAACTATCAACTCAATTAATTCAATATTCAGCTATGAAATAATCGATGAGTACAAAAACGTATATAAAGAAGACTGAAAACCATAGTTGTCAAGGCGTCGGCTAGGCATTACCAGGCGGGTTTTCACCCCCTGGGCAATTGGTCCACTTACTGCATCACACTTTTTTTTTAATTGATGTCATTTGTAGCATTTTTATTGGATGTATAAAAAGTTCATATACATCATAATGCATGGAATCATGCTTTTAGTTATTAAAAACAATAAAAACTGATGCTCTAACCCCTTCGCTTTTGCATAAATTCTCTTACAGAAGATGTACCCTTACAACGCCTTGAGTTTGCCTTGGGTATGCTTAGGTGCCCAAGCACCCCTCCAATGCCTTGGGTTGCCTTGGCACCTTAACAACTATGACTAAAATCAAACTAATCCCAATCGAAATCCAAAACTAAAACAGAATTCAAAATTAACATGAACTCAAACTCCTACTAACCTGAACGTTATCTATCTGCAAGATAATAAAATAAATAAAAGCCAAATTACATGAATATCCCCAAATAGCTAAGCTACACCCTACCAATACTTACCAGACCAAAAGCCTGGTTTGGGTTAGGTTGGCTTGGGTCACCAAATCAGGTCATGGCAGTCTAAACAGCATAGTTGTCAAGGCGCCAAGGTGAACCAACGCATTGGAGGCCTGACAGGGTGCCTAGGTGACAAAGGCGCCCAATTTTCCAAGGCATCACAAAGGTGTCTAGACGCCTAGGCGACGCCTTGACAACTATGCTAAGCAGGCACATGCCTCTGCACCAAATGCTTTAGTAGATGGTCACAAAAGTGGAAGAATAAGTGTGAGTGAGAAATGAAAAGAGAGCAATCAGACACATAAAAGTTCTCAGGAAATATAAGTAAAACTACCATGTAAAACTCCAAACGCTAGTCATAATGTTCCTTTAGAGGACACCAAAGTTGCTCTATTTTATTTTGCAAATGGAAAACGGCCAACACTTCAAGATTTCTTTCCCCTTTTTCCCTTTACATTAACATAGATAAACCAGTAAAGCAAGCAACTGATTGGTCTAATATTATGCAATTCTTTAAGCAAAATAACGAAAACTTCGACAGTTGGTCTTCCTCCTTTCTCTTTTCTTTTCACTAAGAAAGATTCTCTCTCTCTCTCTCTCTCCCCCCCTAATAAAAATTACAATTACACATAATTTCCTAGTGCTTCTCAGAATCATTTCTGGACAAAACTTCTTTCGCAAACATTTTACTGACGACTTTCCTAAGTAAACCACCTTGGTTTCCCAGTTGCCGCAACTAAGCTTCAGTAACTCTGAACTTGCAGTCTAAAAATAGAGGTATCATAGTAGGATTGAATGTCTTGTTAAAATGGTCATGATTAAATTGTTTCTCAAAGTTTATTGATGATTTCTCCAAAATTGTTTGAGCATTCTAAAGTTTATCTATTAGACTTTTGAAATAAATACAGAGGATCCCAAAAATAAGGTATATTTTTAATGGCATCTTCATAAATTGGACAGTTTTGTAACCAAAACATTCCTAGAATGACGATACAGAATGGAAGGTTATCCATCATGAATACACCAGGTGATAGTTCATCAACCCTATGTAGAAGCTAGTGCCATTGTTCTGAGTATCACTCCTTAAATGAGATGTTAATATTTTGTTTATGCTTCTGTTCTATTACAAGTAATTTAGATGACATGGTCATCCATATTTATAAGAAAAAAGGAGGATGACAGGTAAAAAAGTCCAGAAGATCATCAACGAAAGTTAGACCCACGTCTCAACTGTAATTTGATTCGGTTGATCATACCTACTAGGAGAAATATTTTCCGCGCTTGCAAGTTCCTCAGGTGGCACAAAAACAGTATATTGAAAAGCTATCTGTAGCATGGGAGAATCTGCTACATTTCTGCAGAAGCATACGGACAGATTTTGTCATGTCCACACATCCAAATGATCATAAGCACAATTTAAAATCGCAACATACTGATACCAAGAAGTTTCATCCAAAAAAAAAAATTATGAACAGAGAGTATGAAGTATAAATGAAACAAAGGGAAGCAAATCAGCGAAGCAGACGGCCATAACTGTATCAATGTAGTTAGACAAACCAGCCGTTGCAAAAATTCAGCAGAATACTGAATCAAAATATGGAAAATAGTTGAGTCTTATCTGGAAAACCAATGTAGTCAAAACTTGTTTCTACAAGATTTACTGCACAAATGTTCTACAAATGGTAATAATCTTCCAAGTGACTACCACTTCCTTTTATTTTCATGAAAATAACTCAAAGATATTCAACCTTTAATACTTTAGAAGCTAATGCGTTTAGTCAAGTAGTTTTTCCTCCTCTTACATGGATGTAAAGGTGCCAGTGTGGAAATCAGAGTCAAAGATAGACACAAGATGTCAAACCTGCAAACCTCAAAAAACAAAAATTCAGGACTGGGGGACTGGGGGACTGGGGTATGCAGTAATTTTTTTCATTTTAACTATTTCTAAATTATTTTAAAATGTTTCTGCATGCACTTTTATAAAAGAGAGGATGTCTTCTGCATGTGTGCGCATGAACCAAAGTCTTTTTTGTCCGTAATCAACTATTATGTTTATGGGGTAATTATAGCTTAGTAGCCAATGAAAATAGAGAAAATCAAGATAAAGGCTGCATATAGAGCTGTGGTGGAAAGTGCTTTGAAGATATCCAGCTGGCCAGCTGTGTACATATTGTTGCCCGCCCATTTTTTCTCAATAGATGGGGAATCAGCTGGCGGTCCTTGGCAACATCCACCAGGAGTAGTTAAACTGAATGTGGATGCTTGCTAACATGGGACTGACTCCCCAGGAAAAAATGGATAATAAGGGGAGAAGATGATGGCAAAGGGGTTAAGATATCTTAAATTAACAAGCCCTCTTTACTACAGGATCTTAATTCAGTCCAAACACAAAATCTGTAGTAAAAAGTAACAAAGAAAACCACTTATCTGGAAATCCGACCGTCGGAATTTAATGAAACTTGGTGTGGATGTTCTTTGTAACAATTGTGAACATCCCTCCAAATTTGAAGACGATCCAAGAAGGTTTGGAGAAGTTATGGCCCTCCAAAGTTTGCTGAACCTAGTACCGCCCAGCCTAGGTGATGATTTCGATTGATGTGTGATGCTTTAAGCCAAATCAGCAAAGGAAATATTTAAATATGCAGTAAAGGTGTGTCGCCAGCTATAATAGAGTATTAGGGAGTCGAGACAAGAATCAGAAATTCAAGGAATAATGAGAAATAAGTGGTCGAGTCTCACAACCTTTGAGAGACTCAGCCAGAAAATAAGTGATGCAGTCCAAGGACCAGCCAGTAGTGGACCAGCCCAAGGTACCGTCAACATGGACCCAGCCCACACTGTTCACGTGAACACTGTTCACGCAGTACTGTTCACGTGAGCAGTATCAACAACAGTAGTTAGGACTCTTTTGATTAGTTTCCTAATTTTTAGTTTACTTCTTTCCATTGTTTAGTTTCCTAAAAATTAGGCTAGTTAGTTTAGAAGTCTTAATTGCTTGGAGATTAAGACTTGCCCCTAAAATCTAGTTTCCTAATTCCAGTTTTTAGAAACTTTCCTATTTCTATGTTTTAAAAACTTCATAAGTTATAAAGGAGGTTTAGCTTTTCCAAGTTTAGTTATTTCCTATTTTATAATGTTTCAAATCTACAAATAAAGGACTAAGGCTGGTGGCAGTAGAGAGAGAGAGAGAGTTCGCCAGAGTTTAATATTAAATTCTGAAACCAAAACTCCTATTTTGTTCATTCCTGTTTTCAGATAATAGTGGTTTTTCGAAAATTCATAACTTCTTCATCCATGGTTGGATCACCTTCAAATTTGGGTATGTTATCAAGCACATCCTAGAGTACTTCCCCTCCAAGTTTGAATACCTTCCAACGACTAAATCTCAAGATAAGTGAGCCTTTCCATAATTTTATAATTCTGGTTTGCTAAAATACCTGTTTGAGACCTACGGGCAAGATTGGTTTCAATCCCACCCGTTGGATCAAGCTCATCTTCTGGGATATTGTTCCTCATATCTTAAGGATCAAGGATCCCAATTTTGGAAGCATTCTTATAGATGGATTTGAAGTTGTGGAATTATTTGTTCAATTTCAATTACTCTTGCTTGTTAAATTTGGGTTTGGACTGAATAGAGATCTGGTAGCAAAAAGGGATCTATGAATTGGATGTATCGAAACCATCTTTGTCACCAATAAGTCTTTACTTTTTTCTGGAAAACTCTTTCCCCCTTGCCGCCAGCCTCTCCTTCTTATTTATAGAGTTGAATCATAACAAATAGAATAAGAAAGCCTTACATTGAAAAATAGAAAACTAACTCCCTTTATAGAGTAGGAAATTTCTAACGAAATAATAGGAAAGTTTCTAAAACTAGAAAATAGGAAAGTTTGCAAACTTCTAGGAAACTAGATTCAAGGAAAGTCTTGGTCTCCAAGTAATTGAAACTTCTAAACTAACTAGCCTATACTTTAGGAAACTAACAATAGAAATAGAGTCACTATATAATTAGGAAACAAAATAAAATCCAAACTAAAAATAGAGCTAGCGGTATGCTCTATAGCTGGCGATAAAGAGAGATCTCTAAAGAGAGATCTCGGCTGCTTGCTTCTGGGCTGGAGTAGGTCTGGCTGGGCTGGTTGCTCTTAATTGGGCCAGGCCCAACTCTTGATCTACATTAGAAGATGGGTCATCCATTGGGGTTTTTTTAAGGATCAATAGAAGTGGAGGATTTGATTAGAGCAAGCTGTTGGCTTTAAGAACTGGGATTGAAATGTTGGAAAATAAGGAATTTTCTAGGGCAATTGTAGTGGTGGTAATTCAGCAAAAGTGGTTCAATGGACGCAAAGCTTAAGAGAAGATCCATGCACAACTCTTACCATAAAAGATGGATTCAACTGTTGGCTTCTCATATGTTAAGAGGAGGGGAATTATTTTGGCAAAACAAGGGGTTATCAAATAAAGTTTATGTGTAGGGTATAATTTGCCTTTGTGATATGGGTCATGTAATAGTAATACAACTAATAGGGCTATAAGATCCTTGGGGTCTTAGGTCTTCTCTCTCTCTCTCCCTCTCTCTCTCTCTCTCTCTCTCTCTCTCTCCAGCCAAATTGGAGTCAATGCCCACTTGGGTGGGGATCCAACTGACTCAATAATGCATTCCAACTGAAGCAGCTTCTGTGCAAAGTGGCAGTGTTTGATGGGATCAAATTTCAGATCAAACTGAATTCCCTACATGTCGCTTTAATGCTTTAAAATAATCATTTCTGTTTGGGACTGGGTGCAGTGTAGTATAGTAAGCATGGAAAAACAAGGGGGAAAGCACTATATACAATGGGCTATATGGTTAATAGCCCCCACATTTGACTTGTTTCCCATTCAGGTTTTTTTTCCATCATAGTTGTCAAGGTGTAACCTAGGAGACAAGGCGGTTTTCTGGTGGTAACATGCTCATCACAGTTGTCAAAGTATATCGCCTAGGTACCGCCTAGGCATCCGGGTATATTTGCTGGGCCAAGGCAAGCTGCTGCCTTATTGTCCAAGAATTTTTTTTTTTTTTTTAATTCCTGTGCTTGTGTACAACTTTCTGGTACACAGCACTACATGGGATCATGTTTAACAAAAAAAAAAAAAGGAATAAAAGGGGCTGAGATGTGAGATAACGAAGCCCACAACCCTTATCCAAAAAAAAAAAAAAGAAAAGAAAAGAAAGACAAACCACGAGAAGCCAAGCCCAGCTTAGAAATCTTCCTTCATCCCTCTTTCTTCTTCTTCGATTCCCTATTTCAATTTTTTTTTTTTTTTTCTTTCTTCACTGTGTGTTACGTTAACTTTTTTTTTATCCTTCTTCTATGGCGGTGACAGTAGCAGTGGCTGCTATTGGTAGTGGCTGGTGGTGGTGGTTGCTGCTACTGTTTTAATTCTGTGATGTGATTCTATGATTCAAAATAGAATTTGCAATCTTAGTATAAATAAAATAATTTGGTGATTATATGATTGTGTAATCTGTGATTATGTAATTTTGTGATTCCTTGATCCTGTAATTCCACGATTATGTAATTCCTTGGTTACGTAATCCAATTGTGCAATATAACCCTGAACAGCAGCATCTAGGTTCAACCACTCATGTACGCCCAAGGTGCCTAGGCGACGCCTAGGTTGGCGCTTTGTCATCTGGGTGCCTAGGCACTCCACCGCCTTGGGTCACCTTGGTGCTCATGCCTTATTGATTGCACCAATGTGCCCACCTTGTCTGCCTTAGCCAGGCTATGAGCATGGGAGGCATAATTGACTTAGAAAAGAAAGGGGAACTTAACTCAACTTATTAGAATCACTTTATCTTGCTGGTGCTTTAGTTGATCCCGGAGTGATAAAGGGTTCGTAGCCACCAGTGACGCCTTTTTGTTTAAGGATGATTTCTAACACACCCCTATACTTGTGCTACAATTACTCAAACTCCCCTATCAAAACTTTTTTTTTTCGGATCCCCCCAAAAAGACAAACTTTTACATCTCTTTTCCCCCTACTACTTTGAAACCCCTATATTACCCTTCTATAGATTGGTTGGTTCAAGTCAATCATATCTCTTCCTCCCAGCACTACGGAGGCCATAGCTGCTCTCCGAAGCATCTTCTGCAGCAATCAAGAGAGCTTGTGGAAGCTCCTATATTACCGAATAGAGCTCTTCACATCCAATTTTGTCACTTTCTTTGAACTCGGGAGCCTCTTCAATCAGTTGTTTCACAAAAACGTCCTCCAAATACATAGGCTTATCTTTCATCGATTTGAGTTCTTCACCTCGATCCAACTGTTGGATGGAACCCAAACTTTAACACAAGGTAGCAAGTATGACGATAAGTAACATATCCCAATATCTAAGCAATCTAACGGTTAGATCAGGAGATATAGAAGAATCCGAGTACTGCTGGATGGGAGAACACAAGCAAGTGGTTTTTTAATGGACACTATAAATTACGATCCAACCAATGGATGGAGAATCTGATTTGATGGTAATGAATTAAAACAAAATTTAACTAACATATCTAGATACGATGTCGATCTAATGGCAGAAACAAGAGATACAGCGAAATTTTAATCGTGATGGAATGTGGATGGCAGCCATTAATGGAGGTTGATAGAACCAAATCTAAGATAATAAAAGGGACTCATTTGATATTTAATGGAAGGAACAAAGAAAAATGCTATGAATTTCAGGATTCACCACCTGAAATCCTACCTTGGATTCCCCACCAAGGAGTTCCTACCGAATCACCAAAGTAGGGAAGCAATCTGAATCACAGCAAAGAATCATTTTGGGCAGCAGCCAATCGTTCTTTCATCCATCAAATTCGTTCTCAAGCTTGTAGCCCCTTGCAAATTAATATAGAAGAATTGAAACAGGAAGCAAACTAATCCTAGAACTCCTCAAGACAATAACTTACCCTGGAGGTAGTTTATTTCCCTTATTTTTATTAAAATTCAACCTAAAATAAAAGAAAGTTATTTAAAACATTTATAAGCAATAAAAGACTTAAAGCATTAGAAGACTCATCTAACTAGATAAAGACTTGGGATGCTAACACACTAATCCCGTACTCCTACCTTCTACCTCTAGTTTAGCTGCCCCCCCTCTAACGTAACCCATTACAATGAAAACCCATGGGAACAAAGGCCCAACATACATATAACTCAATCCAAGGCTTATCTCCACTAAAATAAGCCCCATTATGTGTCATATCTGCATCATGTCCCCTGAGTCTTTGCTGAGTTGTTTATTCTTCAGCTCTTCCAATCGCTAGAAAACCCCTTCATAATCAACCATAGGCCCTGTTTCAGCCCAAATCTGTATCCGAGGTCCACCACACTGACTAGACCTGCAAGACACAAGCAAAGACAAGGGGGAGGCGGGCCTATGGCCCCGGGTCCACTCCGATGCCTAAGTTAGGGCTCTGTGAACAGTCAATGGGCTCGGTACCCGAGCCCACTTAAATATGGATAGAGTAAGTGAGAGATTCTCAATCCGAGGTGTTAGAACGATAATCCCAAGAAAGAATAATAAATTAAAAGTACATGAAATCTCAGGATTCGTGGTATTTATAGTGAATAGTGCATCTTTGTAAATGCCGCTTTTACCCTTGTTTGATGTGTGATGACCGAAGTATCCTTGTAAAGTTGTAGAAATGACGCTTTTGTCCTTATCCATTGATTGGATTTATGAGAATGTCCGGATATTGACGTGGATGCTTGGATCCTAGCTGTCGTCATGTCATTGGTGATGTGGGAGATTTCCCTAACACTCGCCTCGTTGCTCTGCTGAATCTGTAAGGTTCGACTGAGCAAGTAAAAAAAAGAATGCTCTCCCAACACTAATCTGTAAGGCTCGATGGAGAGGAGGGCGGAACTTCGCCATCAAAGACTTGCTCCAGTTGCAGTAGATCTCTTGATCATCCTCATCATATGGCTCTTCACTAATCTTCACAGCCTTCAGGAAATCGGCTTCAGTATAATCAATTCCAGGCACCCTCTCGTCCACATATTCTTTGAGGGTTTCAACTCCATATTGAAAACTATGCAGCGACTACTTCCCAACAAGTACCTTGAAGGCAAGAGACTTCTTGTAAACACGTACAGCATCAACAGCAAGGGACTTGGCTTTCTCAAAAGCCTCTTTGTACTTCGTGGCACGGGTACGAGAGACCTCAGCAACAGACCTTAGTTTACCATGAATGACCTTCTCGTCATCCAGTGATTTCTTCAACCTCTCTACTTCAGGTCGGAGATTGCAGTTTTCTACCATCATCAAGTCAAACTCTTGCTCCTTTGACTTAAGTCGGGACTGCGCACCATTCCTCTCCTCTTCTACTCGGTGAAGCTTTTGATCAGTATTGGCAAGTTCACTAGCAGTCTTAAGCAGACGTAGCTTGAGCTCCCCCATATGTGCAATAAGCTGTGGAACAATCAATGGCGGGAGTTAGCATAACGGATCAACCCATGGCAAAACAAGCATGAAAGATATACAACTCACCCCTGATGCTAACGTATCCACACCCGCTATCAAATTCGGTGAAGAAAGGCCATGGACCATCGCTTGGTCCCGTGGAAGCACGCACCCCCTCATGAGTTCCTCTACCACGCGAGTGTCTCCCATGGCGGTGTCATCTTCTGTTATCGCCCAATCAGGTTGATAAGCCTTCTCGTGTCCGGTCTTTTTCTTCGGAAGAGGACCCATCAGGGGAATCCATCTTATCTCGCTTAGATTACCCCCCATGGAAAGATATTCTCCCTCCTCAGGCCTGGGTGGTCGAGCAGGAACAGGTTTGGTAGACTCAGGAAGGGCCCAAACGGCCTCGACACCATTACTTGCTGACCCCTTGCCTGAAAGTTAAGAACACGATGTACGGGAGTCTAAGCCTTAGCATATACTCGAGCTACTTCGGCGAGGGCAGTATCGGGAGAAAACTTACGGGGTAGCTTGTTAAGCTTCTTCGAAGGTTCGGCCTGAGCCATTCTCGGGACCTCATCCTCCAATCTCTGGTAAAAAAAAAAAAGTAAGAGGAAATCCAGAAATTGTCCCGACCTGAGCCGACCGAGGTGGCCAGCTCGGTCAGGTGACCTCGGTCTGGCAACCTCGGTAAAAAAAAAAAAAAAAAAGGCGGAAATGCAGAAATTGTCCCTTCCTAAGCCGGCCAAGGTGGCCAGCTCGGTCGGGTGACCTCGGTCCAAAAAAAAAAAAAAAAGAAGAAGAAGGGCGGAAATCCAGACATTGTCCCCACCTGAGCCGGCCGAGGGTGGCCAGCTCGGTGAGGTGCCTTGGCCTTTAAAAAAATAATAATAATAATAATAATAATAATAATAATAATAATAATAATAAATAAAAATAAAAAATTAATAAAGAACACATGAGCTCGGGCATGTGACATCAGGTCATTTGTTTGACTCCATTCAAATGCGTAAGAGGCTGATCCCTCTCCTGTCAACATCACCGTTTCGGTATTCCCCATCAGCATGGCCAACCACATTTAATCGAAGGTTACATCTTGCTCAGTAGTTTTGAAAAACCAACAAAGTCTCTCTCAGACAGTCTAAGACACCGAGTCTCAAAACACTAGCATCAACTTTCAAGCTTTTATCCCTTAATCAGTCAAATCTTACAGATTCACCAGAGTAACGAGGCAAGTGTTGGGAGAGCATTCTTTTTTTTTACTTGCTCAGTCGAACCTTACAGATTCAGCAGAGCAACGAGGCAAGTGTTAGGGAAATCTCCCAAGTCACCAATGACATGGCAACAGCTAGGATCCAAGCATCCATGTCAATATCCGAACATTCCCATAAATCCAATCAATAGATAAGGACAAAAACACCATTTATACAACTTTACAAGGATACTTCGGTCATCACACATCAAACAAGGGTAAAAGAAGCATTTACAAAGATGCACTATTCACTATAAATACCACGAATCCTGAGATTTTAGGTACTTTTACATTTATTATTCTTTCTTGGGATTATCGCTCTGATACCTCGGACTGAGAATCTCACTTACCCTATCCATATTTAAGTGGGCTCGGGTACCGAGCCCATTGACTGTTCACAGAGCCCTAACTTAGGCATCGGAGTGGACCCGGGGCCATAGGCCCGCCTCCCCCTTGTCTTTGCTTGTGTCTTACAGGTCTAGTCAACGTGGTGGACCTCGGATACAGATTTGAGCTAAAACAGGCCCCAAACAAAAAAACCAAAAAAATTACCTGTTCCACCATATCCAATTTTGTTTCTCTGAATAACCTTAGGTTCAAAACAACCAACTCCAATTTCCAGAATACTTATTGATGAGAAAATGTATTCGTTAGGAGAATCTTTCCCACTACATGTGGAACAAAGGCTATGAGGTCCACCACCTGATCCGTCAATCCTTACCCTTACAACTTTAAGAAAACCTTCATAAAGCTCCAAAGACAGCATAGAAAAGGAACATCGAGATAACAAGCTTTGACCATTAAATTTTTAATCAAAAGTTGTAACAAAATATATTGGAATTCATAGAGGTTGATCACAGAAGAACAATGAGATTGTATGACATAGAATAATTGGATGAATTAAGGTGAGTTTGGGAGAGAGAGAGAAACACGGCGTAGGGGGAGAGAGAGAATAGAGTGTGTGGAGAGGGAGAGGGGCAGAGAGAGAGAGAGAGAAAGAGAGAGAGAGTGGGGAGAGGGAGAGAGAGCAGGGACAGACAGAGCTATTTCCAGAAGCAGCATCAACTCCTAACAACAAACTTTCGGTGTTCGTCTTCACTGAATTTTTATAATGGCTCTATGACTCTTAGGTCTTAGAGTTCATTCAAATCCTCCAGCTCTCACTGGAGCAGACATTCGTCGATTCCCAACTTTCAGGTACCTTATCTTTACCTTTGGTTTTTTGTTCAGACTATAACAGCTCTCCTCTCGGAGGTTCAGAAACTAAGCCACTTAAATTGCATCCTTAATGAGATTGTGTTTTCCTATTTAAAGTCTCTATCCATACATAGAATTTAGCTTCCTAACAGATGCTCGTTCCATTAAAAAACTTTGCATCAAGAATGGGTTTTTGGTTCCCAGCCCAAAACGACAATTTGGAAGAAGATGATTCAATGCCATGTTACCAATTCTGGAAGGAATCAATGTTTTCGGCCGAGATAATATCTCTGTTCCTAATAAAAAGTGAACCGCAAGCATATCAGTTTGAAAGTTTCAATTGATGGTTAGGTTCTACCGAGGTGGTTGTGGTACATACTTTCTTATTGCTCATGGAATATGCCTCATGTATTTATGCCCCATGATTAACGTCAAACTAAAAATGTGTTTGGGTTGGAAAGTTTGGGGAGTTCTGCATGTTCGTGTTTGACGATTTCTTGGATAGTTCATTTCGATATCTCTGAAGGCCTACAAACATAGTGGCCATTTTTGGTGTGCAAGTCCTTATTTGGAAATACAGTATGTGATGCAGTCCAAGAAGGCAACCAGCCCACATGGTCAACACTGTTCACGCGGTACTGTTCACGTGAACAGTACCAGCAGATTTTTTTGAAATATTTGTTCACTCTTTTGTTATTTATTTCCTAAAGTTAGTTTCCTAATTTCATTGTTTAGTTAATTTCCTAATATTTAGGATAGATTGTTAGTAGGTTTCAATTACTTGGAGACCAAGTATTTATTTTGCTATTTTCAGATTTAGGACTTTCCTATTTTATTGTTTTAGAGCCTTCCTAAATTATAAAGGAAGGTTGGTTTTACTAGATTTAGTTATTTCCTATCTTAACTGTAAGGTTTCAATCTATAAATATGAATAGAAGTAACTGGCGGCCGTTCAGATTTAGACCAGAAAAAAAAAGAGTTAAAACTTTATTTCTGGTTGAGTCTCTCAAGGTTGTGAGACTCAACCTAATTGTTTCTTCTTCCTCTTGATATTCTTATCTTTGTTTTGTTTACAATCATTCTACCCTAGTATACGATCCTGAATTCCTGCAGAGGCTATTGAACTTGCTGGTTTGCTGCAATAATCATCAAATACCAACCCAGCATCAATTCAAATCTGGCGGAAAACTGGTACAGCAGTTTTTTGACTCTCATAACTTCCTCAGGTTTCAACAGATCCTTATCATCTTTCAGAATGTGTTCATATCTATACTAAGGAGTCTATAATCCAAATTTCATGAAGATTTGATGGCCAGATTTTGAGATAAGTGATTTTTATTAAAATCTTTCTATTTTCTGTTTTGATTGGACTTTGAAGATCCTATTGCAAAAGAGGGTTTTGTGATTTGTGTTGTGTGGAAACCCTTTTTGCATCAGTATGAGCTTTGACAAGCTCTCCTGATTGTTGCGGAAGATGGATTTGGGCAGTGAAACTGGGGGGGGAGAGAGAGAGTGATGGTGCTGGTTCAGAGAACCAGTGGGTTAAGTGGGAGGGATTTGATTCACTTGAACCAGGTTGAACCAATGGATAGAGGGGAGATATAGTGATTTTTAAAGTATTAGGAGAGAACGATGTGAAAGATTGTCTTTTACGGGGAGCCAGTAAAAAAGCAATAATATCAAAGTTTGAGTAATTATATGGCTATAGCTGTGTGGGGGAGTGAAAGAAAATTTTCCTTTTTTTTTTTATTTATTTATTTATTTATTTATTTTTTAATATACAGCATCGATCCCTTTTCTGTCTGTTCTGTTGATGTATGTATACAGTTTTTGTGCAGAATCATGCATGTTTATAGAAAAAAAAAATAAAGAGAGAAGAGAGGATCAGAAAGAAGGCTGGACTGAGAACCATTCTCTGCTTGGCTGCTTGCCACAAGATCTGAGACAGCCGACCAATGGACTGAGAGTGCCAGGTGAGTTCTGCTTTCTTCTTCTTCAAGGAATCGATTCTCCTTGGCCATGTACCTAGGCCTTGAGGTGGGTCTGAACTAAACTGTTACTGCTATGCTTGTAGGCCCTGTCCTGCAATTCTTAGTCCAGCAAGTCCCTTTACTATTAACCATCAATTAGGTCCATTTTGCTAACTTTTTCAACCCTTGTAGATGCTCTGTTTCTAGCTAGCTTTTCTGAAACCTGCAACTTGACATAACTCTATCGATACTGATTTGTAAGCCCTCAAACTTCACCCACCAATCGTGTTCATCCATTCCTCTTAGAGCAATCCACTATACCATCATTCCAACCCTGATTTCATATGCATCTTGCGGCCCTGTCCTGTTTTGCTTCAAGCCAGCTTTAGCCCCAATCACGCCCGGCCGCTGACTTCAGTTTGGCCTGGGACTTTGACCCCTAATAAGTCTTCCCTAGTCCAGCACCTGAATGGAGTTAAACTCCAGCAAAGCTCTAGTTTGTGATATATCACTTTTCTCCAAGCGAGCCCTAGCCCTGCCCTGTTCCAAATTATGCTTCAATTCCGTGATGCTACACCATCACACTTTTCTGTAAACGCTTTAATCTTCCAGTGGTGCAATTTTTTGGAAATTGAAGAATCTTACTGGCTTAGGGCTTAAACTCTATAAATTATACATGCCTAGGTCGCCTAGGCATCTGGCCGAGTCAACTTGTCACTGTGACAACTATGTGCCTCATCTAACCAACAGTATGGATGACAAAATGAGTAAAATACATAGAAAAACTAGGTGCTTCAGCTGGAAAGGCGCCAACTGCACCTCATAAACCAACATCCTTCAACAACAATGATATATTGGAAATGGAGCTCCTCTTCATCTCTTTAGAATCAAAGCAATCTATGAACTCTTCCATGTTCAGCATTGTTTGACAATTTGAATGAAATAAATCATGACAAGATAATCATGTATAAATTATGCTGAATGAGATGAGGATGACAGACATCATTTGAAAATTAGAATAGTGCTTATTTCCACATAAGAAAATAATTATACCTTGAAAATCCAAACGAACTTGTGAAGTCAAAGTCATAAGCATAAGTGCCATAAGAGTCGCAACAAATAATATGTTGAACATTTTCATACTGGGGATCTGGGAAGAAATGACCATACTGCAAAAGAACCAAAAAGAGAACAAAAGGAGACAAAAAGAAAGAGTAAATAAAACAAGGAAATTGTACACTGTTAAAAGAACTTCCATATAAAACAGACACTGTGAAATTATTTAGGTCAGCACATACAGAACGACCAGGTTTGAATTCATTAGACGTCCTCACTCGCAGTACACAGCCAAAGGCATATGGACGAATCAGCATTCGATACCTGCACAGGATTTTAATAGAATTCAACTTAAGGTTAGGTATACTAGCACAAATATTTACATAATTAAACTGTAAACTAACCAAAACATGTATTCAGGGAGCAGTAGAGTTTTGCAAGCAAATTATCAGCAAGACATTCAAGACCTTGTTACACTTGGTTCAGAACATAGATATCATATGAGAGCAGTGAATGAAATCAATTAATGAAAGATATATAATACAGATTTACATGTCTTGAGGAAGTGTCGAGTCATCGGTGTTGGAATACAAAAACAAAGACCCTCCACTCTCAATACTAAGAAACTTCAGTGATGCCAAGTCTGTATATTCGTTTGTAACAGCAAATATATCCACGCAAACACCTGCTTGAACGGCGACAGCAGCCTGTGAAATTTTTATTAATGTTTAGATTTCAATAAGTAACTCCAACTCAAATTAGCCTTTCCTCATACCATAATTACCAGATCTTTGTAGAAAGGTGTCTGTGGAGGAAGTAAAGCACGGTCAGCATCCTCCCTTTTGCTAGCATACTGCTCGCCATAACGTCTTGTATCTAATTGCCCAGCTCCATAATCAGGAGGACCAGATAAAAAGGCAAAGATCCTAGCTGCGTTATTTTAAGAAGAACCAACATTTATTAGTTTCCATATCATGTCCTCTAACAGGTCAAATTTGAAGAAACAAAGCAAAATTTTATCAATTACAAATGCATTAGACTTTATCACACCTAATGCAAATGTATTTCCATATTCTGATCCCAGGTAATTGATGAGGGCTTCCATTGCTACTCCAAAACCTCGCCCACCGAGTAACACACCATCTAGTCCTTGTCCTGCAGAAGTGGTTCTTTCCCAGGAAGTTGTTGGCCTTAGTGTTTCAAGAGCTGCAGCAATGCGGTCCTTACAAGTTTCTACCTGTTCCAGAATCGTAAAGCCTTAGTGAAGATGGTCCTAGAATGACCACTACAACTGAAGTCAAAGGATTTGTAGCATTGAACACTCAAGATCTCAAATTATTCAATATATAGACGAAGTGCCAACAAGAGGGCGAGCCTTAGTGTGATGGTAAGGTTGTCATATTTCAACCTAGTGGTCACGGATTCAAATCCTGGAAACAGCTTCTCCACATTGTGGGGGTAAGACTGCGTACATACTGCCCTTCCTAGACCCTGCGATAGCGGGAGCCTCGTGCATTGGGACGCCCTTTTTTTATAGACGAAGTGCCAACAACAAACCAAAGAATGTTATAACAGCCAGTATGCCAGCATTCTGGTTTTTAACATGCATTTCAGAGATTAATTACATTTTAATTCTATTTTAGTATAATTTTCTCTTTTTTAGTCAGAATAAAATTTATATTTTAACATTAGAATATATAAGAAATAGCCACAGCTATAATGGACATTCTAAATTTCTAATAGTTGTCCTAAGGAGGCAAGTCCTCTATGACATGGCTGACATTTTCGGCACTGAAACCTTCTTGAAGAATATAGCACAAATCATAACCCCATTCCAGATAACTTTAAGGGCACAACTTGAAATATGCCAAGCAAGGAAAATTCACTACAGTAAGAATTCGTGAAATAGCACAGTGTCTGTATTTGAAAATACATACAGGAGCCAAAAAGGATGACAAGAGCATTGCATCTTCAAGCTCAATTTGCAGGGTATTATCCGCATCTGGGGGGATGAAAATATTCTTCACAACTGGTATTGGCCCTTGAACATCATATAATCCTATTTTGTGGCTGAATGTAGCAAGTCCAAACAGAGATCCTGGTCCAAGAGCTGCCAAGAGGACAATAGGGAAAACTCAATCTTCGGGAAAAAAATCATGCAAATAAAGCAGCAAAAGTCATTATGGTCGAAGCAGCCACCAACCTTCCAAAGCTGCTAAAACAGCGCTTTTGATAAGTTCTAAGAACTCTTCAGAAGCTGCAAAGGAGTTCAAGAAATTCACCATACATCAGCTTTCAACAAAAATAACACATGAAAACTCTTAATCCGTAATAACTGCATGCGTCAGAAACGTAGAAAAAACTAATTAAAAATGAATATCGTAAGGAGGCCCATTCTTCCCTTGACTGCAGACTTCCCCCTGCAATTGAAAACACATCATAATGACCATGGTTCGAGGTGCAGATCGAAACCAGTGGTTTTGACCGGCACAACTCGGTTTCAACCAAGGTCAAAACAAGTTAATAGGTCGACCCCTAAAAGTACCAGGTTTCGTTCGAAACCTGGTTTTGGTCCAATTTTGGTTCACCCATCGTTAATTTTCGATAGGTTTCGATCGAGAGCGTGTGTGAGAGGGTTTTTTTCAAGGTTTTTTATTCCAAACCTTATTTCTTCCTTCTAGACCTGGATTTTCTCAAATATCTTGCTACTCTCTTCAACAACAAAAACTTCTCACCCATTTTCTCCTTCTTCAAGGTAAACCATTCTCTCCAAAAGTGAATTTTTTGTAGAATGTGTAAACAAACATCATGGTTGGGTTTCAAATTTTTATGTTTGTTAGGATGGCCCAATCTATGACACAGACTCTATGGTGTTGGATTTTTTTTTTTTTTAATGATAATTCTTTTATTGGAATTTCTGTTTGAAAAAATTGATTTTCCTCAACAATTTTTTGAAAAAAAAATGGGTTACATGTGTTGTATGGAACTCAAATAAATATATGTTAGACATGAGAGGCCAATCTACAATGTGATGGAGTCGAAATTTTTTTCTGTTTTTATTTTTTTAATTCAATTTTTGGATATTTCAAGAATAACTAATTAAATTGACAATGACTGTAAATAATTGATAAAAGGTTGCTGTTTTCACTTAGAAAATCATTAAAAAAAAATATATAAATGTGTTGCAAACTTGTTTTCAGCCGATTATAAAGTGATGTTAATTAATTATTTTTTGTGATTTAAGGGTATATTAATCACTAAAAAAATTAAAAATATGTTTTACTTATGGGAAAAATATAAAGAATGTGGATAAATTTGTAATAGAATTTGTTGTATTCATAGAACTAGTATTTGGTGTTTCCATTGTAATAATCTTTGTCTTTTTGTTCCAACAGTATAACAAATAGTGTGAAATGGCCGATGCACAAAGTAGTGACATTGCCTGGAGGCACGGGATACCACTAACTGCCAATAAGGAACAGTCACATTGTAATTACTGCGCCAAGAAGATCAAGGAAGGTGGTGCCACTAGATTGAAGTCGCATCTTGCTGGTGGTAATAGAGATGTGATCGGTTGTCCCATGGTACCAAGCAAAGTGAAGAAGGCCATCGCATCTATGATGAAAAGCAATATAGATAAAAGAAATAAAAAAAAAGTCTGCAAGGGATGAATTTGAATATACATGACTGGAGAGCATGCCCTATTTAGGGGAGGAAGATTATGATAGTGAAGAGCCAGATTTAGATGACCCAAATATGACAGAATCAGAGGCTCTGCAAATGAAGAGAGCCAAGATAGCTAGCAGAATAGCACATGACCAAGAGGTCCAAGAGCGAGATCGGATGTCGGATGTTGCAGATGGCCAGAGGAGCTAGGTCATCTAGACAGGCATCAGTAGACACTAGACACATATGTAGGGCCACAGGAGAGGAGGACGAGGATGAGACATGGGAGTGAGGCAGAGTTGGACTCAGAGTGTGAGGGGTTCAACACCACCACCACTCCAGATGTTGAGGTCCTTCAGAGTAAGGGTGCAACTTCTGGACTCAAACCGTTCACCGAAACAGCATCAAACCTTTTACATCAGAACCCGGAGACCATTTAGTAAATGGTTCGGTTTTGGTTTGGATTTCCAAACCGTTTACTTAATCTGTTCGGTTCGATTTGAGACCATTTAAATCATTGTTTCAAACCGATTATGAACCGAACCATATTAAATTCGACCGTTTAAACGTTTAATAGTTATCTCTAACCCTAAAACAAACTAAACCATAATTATTCTAAATAGGATACAAAGGGTGTTAATTGTTAAATCCTCTCTCTCTCAATCTTTACAGTCGCGTACGGCAACAACGAACTGGGCTACTGGCCTTGCCGCTGGGCTACTGGCCTTGCCGCCTCCCACCTTGGTGCCTCCTTCTTCATCTACTGCTGGTGGCTATTGCAGCCAGCAATGCTAGTTGTGCTGCTCCCCCGCTGACTGACCTACAGTGCGTCCGTCTTCACGGCAACAGGCGAGTGCTGCCTCAGTGCCTTGTTCGATTGCTCCCCTCTGCAACACTGTTGGAGACCTGGAAGCTAGAAGTATGCACAATGCAGTAATAATGTAATAATAATATAATATACATTATTTTTCATTTCCTTGACTTGTCTGGCCGTCTCCCTCATGACTCATGCTACGGCCTACATGTGAATGAAAGTAAGAAACAATGGGTGTGGTCGTTTGGAGATTCTCTACATACCATCTGTTAGTGTTGTTCCTCAAATTCATCAAATAAACTCAGCTTATTGACAATAAGGCCATCCTGAACAATTAGCATCGGTTAAATATGTTGCAGCTTACTGGTATTTTAAACTACTACTTGAACTTGCCTTTTATGTTACATAGTTAACCTAATGCCATCTTTGTCCGTAGTGTAAATGAACTTTGTGGTTAACAATATCTCCATAAACAAGGGGAGTGTAGAATGTATTTTTTTTTATTTTATGAAAAACCGATGCATTAAACCGTCTATAAATTGCAAACAAAATCGATTAATGAAAAATCATTTAAAAACAGGCAAACCGAATTTGGTTTCAATATTGACACCATTTAGTTAATTGGTTCAATTTTAGTTTTATCCTCCTATACAACGCACCGCACCGCATCGCATCGGACCGGACCGTTATACCAATTATAAACCATTTAATACCCTTACTTCAGAGGGACCCTTATGTATTTCTGATAGTTTAAAAACTCGACGAGAACTCAAGAGTTTCAAAAATCTCGACATGGTTGAGACGAGACTGAATGCTCAACTGGTCTCGACTCGTTTCGACCAGTCATGACCCAAACTAGTTCAACTTTAGTATAAATACCAAGTCTCGGTCACAATTTCAACTGAGACTTGTTATTCTTCAATTTTTTTTTTTTTTTGCTGCAAATTTCTCTCCTTCTCCCTTTTTTTTCAAAAACTTCCATTATCTTGGGGTTTTTGACAAATTTTTCCACAAGATTGTCAGTGGACCTTGGTACGAGAGCAGAGATCGTCCATTCATTGTCGGTTTTAATTTTTAAGGTACGAAGAATTTGTACAAGTTAATTTTTTTACTTAAGCACCATCATTACTTGGTATGTGATGTTGATAGTTTTATATGTGAGACACTCTTGTGGAATTAGAAATTGGGATGGAGTGATGGGGAGATGGGACTTGGGAGTTGGGGCTAAGGGCATCGTTGTATTTGAGTATTTGAGATTTTGACTCTTTGAGTATTTGATTATTTGAGTATTTGTATATTGTATGGAATTATGAATTATGAATCTATGATTATCTCACAATGTGTGATTAGTTTTACAATTTTAAGGTTTAAATGTGTTAATATATGCTAAATAGTGTTTCCCTGGAGTATCAAGCCTTAAAATGGTCATTTAAGGCTTGAAACACCCATTTCAAGCCTTAATGGCTTTTCTGCAAGTTCTGACCGAGGCCGAGATCTCGACCGGAAATCTCGATCTGGCTAGAGGTCTAGACGACTTCGAGTCTCGAGATTTGATCTATGGTATTTCCCAGAAAGGACTGGTCCCAAAAAAAGCAAAAACATTTTTAAATTGATGTGAAAAACAGGATGGGAAATGCTCTCTCTAAGTAGATTTTCTATAATAGCATACCAGCAAATGCCTCTACATGGCCGCATAATGCAAGGCAAGTAACCACATTTGTATATAACCATGGATATGCCTTGCAAATGTTGAATAGCAAGTGTGGTGGAGACTTAGAGACTTGGCGAGGCCAGGTTTGACAAGTTTTGTTACAAACTACATCACCCTGAAGAGTTTTGAAATGAAGAAGTTTAGACTGAGGTCCATATTTGCTTCAGAGGAGTGGTTTGAGTGGCTTTAGTCTAATTCTCGTGGTGGTAGGATAGCACAGACAACCATATCTAGTGATAAATTCTGGGATAATGTAAAGAACATTGTCTTGATATAATACCCCATCGTCAAAGTGCTAAAAATGGTTAATGGACAGAAGAAGACCACCATGCCATACTTGTGGGCAGCAATCGAGTTGATGAAGATCCAAGTGGAAGAAGCATATAGATGTGGGACCTCCAAATTTATTTTTTTAATCAAAGATCGTTGGGAGATTCAGCTGAAGCACCCACTACACAAGCCTTAAGTCTTGAGGTGGATGAGTTTCTCGATTAATTAAAATTAATTGAGCTTGCATTCACTTATTCATATTACTTTTAAATTTTCAGCATATTATCTGAATCTCAAGTATCAATATGAAGACAATTTGGGAATGCATCAAAAATTGATAGATGCAGTGCAAGAAGTGGTTACAAAGCTTGAGTCAGACTCAAGCGCACAATCCACTACAATGAAAAAGTAAGACTTTTACTTTATTCGGTTTGCTATTAACTAACCTTTGTCATTATAATTTACAAATATGGTGTTAATGATATAGCCCAGTTGTGGATCCCACTATCAGCATCACATGTGGTCCTGTGTTTATTAGTTAATTTTATTTATTGTCTAGTGGATTTGTTTCCACAATAGCTATTGTATGGTTTCCTTATTGATTAGGATTCTTTCTCTTTTCCTTTCTGATTTACTTCCTAAACTGTAATTAAGCTACTGATATATATAAAGGCTAAGTGAGGAGGCCGGTATTATCGTCCACTCCTCCTTTCCAAGAGTCGTTTCTCTTCTTCTCTTCTTCTCTCTTTTCCTTCTTATCTTCTTCTTCTTCTTCTCCTTACAGTCTCTTGGTATTTACTTTTTCTTCTTTGGTAAACTGCTACATATGGTATCGTTGCCAATACTATTACCCATCAATGTTGGTCCAGCTCAAAATCTTCAGGGATGCCACTGGGAGTTTTGGCCGAACAATGGCAATAACTGGTCAAACATCCACTGCGCCTTGTATGTATAGTGACCTTGACCTCTCCATTAATGTTTAAGTAGTATAATTTTCATCATCTAACATTTTTGTTCTATGCTATTTTGCAGCTAAATGGTGGGTCATATATGGGTTGGACTCACCCAACCTTCGTAAAATAGCAATGAATGTGTTATCCCAGGCATGCTCCACCACTAGATGTGAACAAAACCAGAACACATTCTCACTCATACACACAAAGCAACAAAACCGGTTGGGTGCGAAGAGGCTTGATGACTTAATGTATGTGTACTAAATATGAAATTGAGAGAAGAGCACATACGTTTAGGCATGGAGCGAGATACCACCCCCATTGAGCTTTCAGTTGGACGAAGAGGATGACGATCCTCTTTGAGAGTGGGTTAGAGATCATGGTAAGCCTCTATAAGATGAGTCTAGGGGTCGGCCAAACTCTATGGTTGCTGGCAAGTTGCAAGCTAATGTGGATGAGTTTATGGCTCTAGAAGGTAGAGTCCATGTGGAGCCCCAGCATCTGTTTCAGACTGGTGACGATCATAGTTTGAGTGATTAGTTAGGATCTACAGGAGATTCACCTTTCGCCACCTAGGGTTGTACTGGTGGTCATGATGATGGTGGTGACGGTGATAGATTTGCATCCTTACGCTAGGAGCCTAATCAGTATGAGTCAAACTCAGTAAAGGAGCCACTCCGGATCCCGTTAGATTCACGAAGGAGTCTCAGTTCGGTCATGTCAAACAAGATATCGCCCACCCATCATGGCCTAGTGCTAGAACTAGTAGAGGGTACAGTCGAGGATCAAGCCAATGGTTCAGACCCAATGAAGAGGTAGATGAGATGGATCTCATGGACATATCGAGCATGTCTGGCACCATGGAAGGCATGTATTTAGGGGAGAGTTCTTAGAGTAGAGGTACTAGGCATTGGCATGTATCAAATTTCAGCACACAGAGCCCGAGTCCAACAATTCTTGAAGACAATGGCCTCGAGAGTGTCGATTCGACATCACATGGTGGATATGGAGGGTACGCTAGTGACATTGGTGGGTATGGAGGTGAGTATGGAAGCGGGTATAGAGGCTCTTATACTTTATACCTCAGTAGTCAACATAGAGGTAACTCAGGTGTTGGGTCATCATTCGTTAACTCTATCTTCTCATTTCCTCCTCTATGTCTATGTCTATGTCTACTCCCGCTCCACCCCACTATCTCACTCGATTAGCCTTGCCCTTAATTAGGATACCTATATTATGCTGATGATAATGTATATATGTGTTGCCGCTAACTATTAGAGGAGCTAGGTCTAAGCTATGTCATGGGACACATATGTGCTGCAGTCAAAAGAGCGTTAACACCATCATCAATGCTACGCTACTCGTGAATTAGATGTACCATGGGACTCAATGTTTAATTGATTGGTGAGACTTTAATATATTAAATGAATGCTTTTACTGTTTTAATTATATAATTTTATGTTCAATACCTATATTATTGTTAAATGATGTTAATGCATAATAGTTAGGCAATGTGACTTAGTTTGCTAGTGTACAATAGCATTTAACCTTCAGCGTACAGTAGCAAACTTGGGTCCACACCACATGTTATTATTCTGGATGTCTTTTTTTTCAAACTAATGTAGAAAATAAGTGTAAAAAAGTTAAAATAGACTACACGAAAAAAACCAGATAAAAAAAAATTGGGGCCTCGAAACCATGGTTTTACGATTTTTTGGGAAAATCCCAGGTGTCGAACAAGTTATCGATCGAAACTCGAGATAACTTGGTTTCGACGCTAGTCGAAACCAGCCTCGAAATCGACACCTGACTTGGTAATGACTAATGACAATGAATTTGGTTTTCATTAATGTTTCTTAACAATAAATCCTTAGGTCCCCAGAAAATCCATTACCCACTCTGTAGTTTTCTTTAATTCAATTATGTTAACCGACAACAAAAATAAAAGAATATGGCCCCATTCGTAGCCCATTCCAAATACACCAGAAGATAAATGGTTGCCAGTAGATATTGACTCATTAGACAGGTGGCAGTAAAGAATTAGTTTCTTATCTCTTATCCTCTTTTACTATCCTAATGTAATTGGAACTCCATAGTGGAGTTCCCTTCTCCTTAATTATAATAAGACTGCTTTCCTTTATTAGAATAGAAATGTTTTTCTTCATCCTTTTGATCATGAGAGTCCTTATCATCTTGACATGTAGAACTCTTATTTACTTTGTAACTAGGACTCCTTATCTTATAGAGTCCTAAACTTTTATCACTTTACCCTTTTTATTTTGTTTATAAATAATGACTACTAAGAGGAGAGGAATACATATCGATTTCCTCTATGTTCTTTTATTTTTTTCTATTTTGTTACAAATTGTATTGAAGATGATATACTAACTAGGCTTACTACTGGTGGTCGGTTGATTTTGATACAAAGCACTTTGAGTAGCATCCCAATTTATTTTTTCAATGCATATTCTTCAGGCTTCCACATGGAAAAAGATCATGACAAAATTTCTTTGTGATGGTTACTGGAGTAGATATGGAAGATAAAATAAGGAAATGCCAATGGTGAAGTAGAGATGGGTTTGTAGGCCTAAAAATTTTGGAGGACTTAACATCCATAGATATTAATAAACTTTTCTTCGATGGTAGCTTACATTCTTCATTTAATTAGAAGCTTGAGATCAACAGCAGTAGTTACATCAGGATGAAAATGAACTGATGTGCCCAAGAAAACAACCTTGATAATGATACCATGAAGGAATCAATAAAGGAGGCATTTAGGGATGAGAATGTATCTGCTTGCACGCTCTTGACAAACACAAGTGGGTCTTCAACATTTTAAACAGATCAAAGCCATACTGTAACTGAAATGAGTGCTCTGGAAACATAGCAATCTTAGGAAAATTAAATACCATGTAAGCAGATCAACTCAACAAAATCACGATTATTGATACTCCGGTGTTTCCAATTAAGCTAAATTGAACAATGGATCCAGTTCCAAACACGTTATTTATAACTTCCCTGCAATCATAGCGAGAATTCTGAGCTTATTGGATAATTAAATCTCAGCCAATCAACATAAGTACTGTCAAAAATTAGTGATCACGCTAGAACAGAATAACTGTTAAGCATCAGATATCCTTGCTTGGAAGTGATTAATTATTGCTAACAAAGAACTACACATTCGACCAAAGATATGGAGTACTACCTAAATTAAGTTAAAAACACGTCCACAAACTAACCAATCAACAATTAAACATAAGATTCACCAGAGCTCCCAGTCAAACTTACACGACAAATCCACCGCTGCGACATAGACCGGGCGAGCCTGCATTGGTTCTTCCCCGGGTCCATCCACTACAATAGAAAGATGAAGACACCACTCAGATGACAGAAAAGCAACCAAAGCTTAGAACCTTTATAGTGCCACTACAACGCTAGTAAAATTGAATTACCCGGCAATTCGAGATCAATGAAAGTTGACCTCATCTCCGCACAGGCCAGCGGCTGAGAATAACGAGTGACAGCCTCCGAACTGAGACCATTTAGGGCTCCACAGAGGGAGCAACTCCACGCCCACTGCTCCAATTCGCAGTGTGTATTGAAGTACGCCCAGCAGTTCTCACAACGAGGAAGAAGATGACCATCAGAACCGTAAGCTGGCGGTTCTCCCCGCTCATCAACCGTCGCGAATGGCGTCACTGTAACCCCCCACGGCAATCCTCCAGCCTCTTGAGCATCAGCGTCCATCGGAAATCGCGAAACAGTTGCCCTAACCGCCATTGTTGAGAGTTTCTGTGTTCCAGAGACGAGACCCCAAAAATAAAACGAAGGCTTTTAAGCTTTCTTAGGAAACAACAATGGCGATGCAGCTACGTAAAATGACGATGCAGGCGTGGATGGACTCATAGTGGATGAATAATCCAGTGTACACCCACCCGTAAATTAGCAAGAAAAGAATGCGGACGACATATTTCATCAGAATTACCAAAATACCCTAAAACCTCGTTTGTTTGTCGGGATTTCGCTGTGGTGGGGAGCGGGATTTCTGACAAGAATCCCATTACCACGGTATTTTGGAATCGTTTCGATTCATCGGAATGTATCCAAATCCTCTCCTCCTAGCTCTTCGGCTCCCATCCCATTCAACTGTTGGAGTCCCTTGAAGTTGGAGTCCCTTGAAGTTCGAGCTGGCTCACAACTCCAATGATTGGATGGGGTGGGAGCCGGAGAGCCAGGGAGGAGAGGATTTAGACTCCATGGGAAGGGGGAAGGGGGAAAGGGCAAAATCGATGGTTTTCTTGTGGGAATTCAAATCGTCTTTTCCCAGGGGTTCATGAGAAGACTCAGCCCCCACCAGTCGATGCCCGACACGTGGGCATCAACTGGATCTGAGCCCTCCATCCGACCTGGTGCATAAGCTGACACCCCCTGTTGGCTCACCTTACTAGCTCCCAACCGATGCCCACGTGTCGGGCATCAGTTGGTGGGAGCCGAGTCTCCTCCCGAACCCTTGGGAGGAGACGATTTGGATCCTTTCAATTGACTGGCTGTTGGCTCCTTGCTTCTCCCACCCCACCGATTTTGGCATTATTCACGGGAATAACATTGCGTTTGGACCAACCCCCTCAAAGAGTTTTTTTTTTTTTTTTTTTTTTGTAAATAATGTTATTTATTAATTAGCTCTGATAAGCCTCACCTACCAAGACCAGCTCAGCAATCCAATTAGTTAAAACATTCCTTGTATACTCTCTCTGTGATTGGTATCCTTGGATTCACCTAACCAAATCACTTAAGAACATTCCTTGTATAATCTCTGTGATTAGAAT
This sequence comes from Protea cynaroides, assembly GCA_028583415.1. NCBI lineage: Eukaryota > Viridiplantae > Streptophyta > Magnoliopsida > Proteales > Proteaceae > Protea > Protea cynaroides. The sequence continues at coordinate 2,628,388 of CM053266.1, read as the reverse complement.
TCCTGGATTTACTTAACCAAATCCTTTAAATTTATCCATGATTTCATGAAGACAGTTATAGATGTATATCCATAAGAAGTCTATAAAAGAATAGCACTGGATACATTGAAAGTATGAAACATTCTATAACTCAAATCACGGTCTTTGCAATGCATCTTTCTTGGTTACAACCCCAGACATAAGGGTTACAAGTGTTTGCATCAATCTACTGGCCAGTTCTATGTTTTGCGCAATGTACTCTTTAATGAAACTGATTTTCCATTTAAAAGACTTGATCCCAACCCCTCATTAAAACCGGCTTGGGGCTTCCATTACCCGACCAATAGCATACCACTTGTTCACCATTAGGATGATGCATAAGCAGTGGCCGCACTCTCTACACCTCAAGCCACAGTGAATACCTCTACTACATAAGCTGTTGCAAGTGATACTTCGACTTTGGTTGTTGTAGACTCCAACCTCGAAGTGGTTCCCTCCTCTGTTCTTCCACCAACCTTACATCCAGCTCTTTTGCGGCATAGTACTTGCATCCAAACACCAAAAGAATATCCTAATCATGTTCTGTATGCTACAACACGTCACCCCTTGACTCCTTCAAATTGTAAACATATTGAGCCTACTTTTTTTACAGAAGCCAACAAATCTTGCCACTGGCATGATGCAATGATGGTGGAATTTAATGCCCTTATCCAAAGTGGCACATGGAGCCTCGTTAATTTACCATTGAACAGAAATGTAATTGGTTGCAAATGGGTCTTCCGTATCAAGCGAAAGTCCGATGGTACTTTGGACCGCTTCAAAGCCTGTTTAGTGGCTAAGGGCTACAACCAAACTGAGAGACTAGGCTATGGTGAAACATTTAGTCCTGTTGTTAAACCGGCTACTATTCTGTCTATCCTCACCATAGCTCTCTGTTGTCGCTGGTCTATTCGCCAGTTAGATGTTCACAATGCCTTTCTTCATGGGCATCTAGAAGAGGAGGTCTACATGACTCAACCCCTTGGTTTGATGCCAGTCAACCAACAAAAGTTTGCCGTCTACACAAGGTAGTCTATGGCCTCAAATAAGCTCCTTAGGCTTGGTACTCTCGTCTCAGTAAAAGCCTCCACCAATTGGGATTTCACAATACTCAGTCTAATACATATCTATTTATTTGCATGGTTGATGGTCACACCACGATCATCCTTGTTTATGCCGATGACATAATCATCACAGGCAGCAATGGTTCAATGCTTCGCCAGCTCACCATAGCTTTGAATGATTTGTTCAAATTACGGGATCTTGGTCCCTTACATTATTTTCTGGGGCTCGAAGTGACTTTCAACTCAGTCGGTTTGTTTCTTGGCCAGCAAAAATATATCCGTGACTTACTAGTGAGAGCCAAGATGGAGGGGGCCAAAGGTCTCTCTACACCAGCTGCCATTGGAGTTCAACTAGTTCAGTCTGGCACACCCTTCTCTGATTTCACACTTTACCGAAGCATTGTGGGTGCTCTGCAATATGTCACCCTCACCTAGCTTGAGATTGGATATGCTATCAACAAGGTTTGTCAATACATGCACCAACCCACCGAGGTCCACTGGACTATTGTAAAGCGCATTATCCGCTATCTTAAACACACCATCAACTTTGGAATGCAACTTTGCTCGGGATCGGATCTCACATTATAAGCCTATTCTAATGCTGACTGGGCTAGCTAACCTAATGATTGTCGGTCAACTAATGGATATTGCATCTATCTTGGGCCAAATCTTATCTCCTGAAGCTCCAAGAAACAGACAACAGTCGCTTATTCTAGCACTGAGTCTGAATACCATGGCCTAGCAAACCCAACTTGGAGCTTACCTAGTTGCAACAACTACTAGGTGAATTGCGAGTTCCTCTTCCCACCTTACCAGTCTTATGGTGTGACAACTTGGGAGCAACTTACTTATCTGCAAATCCACACTCTCATGCTTGAACCAAGCATGTTGCCTTAGACTTTCACTTTATTCATGAGAAAGTCTATGCAAAAGAACTTGACGTGCATCTCTTGTCCACCAAGGATCAACTTGCAGATATCTTAACGAAACCTCTGGCGGCTCAACGGTTTTCTACGTTTAGAGGCAAATTGACCATGGAGTCATCCCTGGTCTGCTTGAGGGGGGATGATAAGCCTCACCTACCGCCTCACCTACCAAGACCAGCTCAGCAATCCAATTAGGACATTCATTGTATACTCTCTCTGTGATTAGGATCCTTGGATTTACCTAACCAAATCACTTAAGAACATTCCTTGTATAATCTCTGTGATTAGAATTCCTGGATTTACTTAACCAAATCCTTTAAATTTATCCATGATTTCATGAAGACAGTTATAGATGTATATCCATAAGAAGTCTATAAAAGAATAGCACTGGATACATTGAAAGTATGAAACATTCTATAACTCAAATCACGGTCTTTGCAATGCATCTTTCTTGGTTACAACCCCAGACATAAGGGTTACAAGTGTTTGCATCAATCTACTGGCCAGTTCTATGTTTCGCGCAATGTACTCTTTATTGAAACTGATTTTCCATTTAAAAGACTTGATCCCAACCCCTCATTAAAACCGGCTTGGGGCTTCCATTACCCGACCAATAGCATACCACTTGTTCACCATTAGGATGATGCATAAGCAGTGGCCGCACTCTCTACACCTCAAGCCACAGTGAATACCTCTACTACATAAGCTGTTGCAAGTGATACTTCGACTTTGGCTGTTGTAGACTCCAACCTCGAAGTGGTTCCCTCCTCTGTTCTTCCACCAACCTTACATCCAGCTCTTTTGCGGCATAGTACTTGCATCCAAACACCAAAAGAATATCCTAATCATGTTCTGTATGCTACAACACGTCACCCCTTGACTCCTTCAAATTGTAAACATATTGAGCCTACTTTTTTTACAGAAGCCAACAAATCTTGCCACTGGCATGATGCAATGATGGTGGAATTTAATGCCCTTATCCAAAGTGGCACATGGAGCCTCGTTAATTTACCATTGAACAGAAATGTAATTGGTTGCAAATGGGTCTTCCGTATCAAGCGAAAGTCCGATGGTACTTTGGACCACTTCAAAGCCTGTTTAGTGGCTAAGGGCTACAACCAAACTGAGAGACTAGGCTATGGTGAAACATTTAGTCCTGTTGTTAAACCGGCTACTATTCTGTCTATCCTCACCATAGCTCTCTGTTGTCGCTGGTCTATTCGCCAGTTAGATGTTCACAATGCCTTTCTTCATGGGCATCTAGAAGAGGAGGTCTACATGACTCAACCCCTTGGTTTGATGCCAGTCAACCAACAAAAGTTTGCCGTCTACACAAGGTAGTCTATGGCCTCAAATAAGCTCCTTAGGCTTGGTACTCTCGTCTCAGTAAAAGCCTCCACCAATTGGGATTTCACAATACTCAGTCTAATACATATCTATTTATTTGCATGGTTGATGGTCACACCACGATCATCCTTGTTTATGCCGATGACATAATCATCACAGGCAGCAATGGTTCAATGCTTCGCCAGCTCACCATAGCTTTGAATGATTTGTTCAAATTACGGGATCTTGGTCCCTTACATTACTTTCTGGGGCTCGAAGTGACTTTCAACTCAGTCGGTTTGTTTCTTGGCCAGCAAAAATATATCCGTGACTTACTAGTGAGAGCCAAGATGGAGGGGGCCAAAGGTCTCTCTACACCAGCTGCCGTTGGAGTTCAGCTAGTTCAGTCTGGCACACCCTTCTCTGATTTCACACTTTACCGGAGCATTGTGGGTGCCCTGCAATATGTCACCCTCACCTAGCTTGAGATTGGATATGCTGTCAACAAGGTTTGTCAATACATGCACCAACCCACCGAGGTCCACTGGACTATTGTAAAGCGCATTATCCGCTATCTTAAACACACCATCAACTTTGGAATGCAACTTTGCTCGGGATCGGATCTCACATTATAAGCCTATTCTAATGCTGACTGGGCTAGCTAACCTAATGATTGTCGGTCAACTAATGGATATTGCATCTATCTTGGGCCAAATCTTATCTCCTGAAGCTCCAAGAAACAGACAACAGTCGCTTATTCTAGCACTGAGTCTGAATACCATGGCCTAGCAAACCCAACTTGGAGCTTACCTAGTTGCAACAACTACTAGGTGAATTGCGAGTTCCTCTTCCCACCTTACCAGTCTTATGGTGTGACAACTTGGGAGCAACTTACTTATCTGCAAATCCACACTCTCATGCTTGAACCAAGCATGTTGCCTTAGACTTTCACTTTATTCATGAGAAAGTCTATGCAAAAGAACTTGACGTGCATCTCTTGTCCACCAAGGATCAACTTGCAGATATCTTAACGAAACCTCTGGCGGCTCAACGGTTTTCTACGTTTAGAGGCAAATTGACCATGGAGTCATCCCTGGTCTGCTTGAGGGGGGATGATAAGCCTCACCTACCGCCTCACCTACCAAGACCAGCTCAGCAATCCAATTAGGACATTCATTGTATACTCTCTCTGTGATTAGGATCCTTGGATTTACCTAACCAAATCACTTAAGAACATTCCTTGTATAATCTCTGTGATTGGGATCCCTGGATTTACCTAACCAAATCCCTTAAATTTATCCATGATTTCATGGAGACAATTATAGATGTATATCTATAAGAAGTCTATAAAAGAGTAGAACTGGATACATTGAAAGTATCATAGTGAAACATTCTGAAACTCAAATCATTTTAAGCTCAGATCATGCCAAACCATTGTACACGATAACAACAGAGCCCTCCTAGCAAGTGAGTCAGCAATGCTATTTTTCTCTCTAGAAATATAACAAAAAGTATAATGTTCAAAATAAGACTACAAGTGTAAAATATCCTCCAGTATTTGAAAACATTGAAATGCTGGAAACACCCTCCATCGCTGCAAATAGTCCACCACCACTTGATTTTCTGACTCCACCATTACACGCTCAATCCCCTCATTAATGGCTTCCAATAGAGCTGCATGAATCGCCATTGCCTCACCTACAATTGATTGAGGAAAATTACAAGCTTCGAAAATAGCAAATAACAAAGTGTTGTTAGCCCTACGACAGATGTAGCCTAAGCCACCCAATTACTCTGAAGAGAGCATCTGTATTCACCTTACAATAAGATACTGGAAGTGGTGTCCACTGATCATCCTTGGTCACAATTGATATATGCTATGAGAGTTCTTCTTCAAAATGCTATGATAAAATAGTAGGCAGATATAGATGAAAGTGACGTTCACCTAGCACAATCACATCTGAAGGAGATAGCCTTTGTCAATTAAAAACCAACTCATCACGGGCTAGCCATAGATGCCAACAAATAAAAGCATAAAGATTAATTATATGTTTTCTATTGGTTTTCCCCAGATACTAGAAAGAAGACCACCCTTGTATCCACTCATGAAAATGATGGCTGATGGAGTCCAGAATCTTATAACTGAGGTTGTGTCACACCCCAATTTTGGTCTAACCAGAATGGTGTGATGAACCGTTAACAAACCAACGGTTCAACCAGGATCTCTAATAGGCTATCCCCGCGTTATCCAAACTTCCACACATCCATAATCATAATCAGAGTAATACACAATAGCGGAAAATTTATAATAAAATGAACTGAGCAACTAAGATGATATCATAAATTAAATAGCAAATTATTCTGTTTTCAACTGAGGCATAAATATTTAAATACCAAATACATGTCTTTATAAATCTAATGAAAGAAACCTATAAAAATATCTAATCAAATACACACAAGTTGCACTCGCAAGAGGAGTCGTGTGTATCATCTTCAACTCCAGCGTCCATTGCTGCTACGTTCCCGTACATAGGTGCATTCATGTAATCTTCAACTGTGTAACCTGCATCATCAACTAAAAATATTCGACGTCGAGGGGTGAGCACACAACACGGCTCAGTGAGTAGCCAAAACAATGCAACAATACATATGCATGTAAAAATCAATTTATATCTTTGGTCCGGTTTAAAGTTTGCAGTATGCTATAGAAAGGTTGAGGTAGCCAAAGGTCGCGTTTATTGACTCCGCCTCTATACACGAGTGTGTGACGTTACCCGAAGATCACGTTTATCATCAACTCACATGCACCCAATAATGAACATTATATAACAAAGGTTACATTTATTGCTATATAGTGCCATACCAACACGTAAGCCCCTGTTAGCAAGGGCTGCAAACTGGGTTCGCAACTAACCAATCCTAATGCCAAACAGTGTATCCAGGGCCTCACCCCAGCATCCCTCAGAATGTCCATAGAGATAGAGCTAAGGCCCCCCGGTAGAGTCAGAGACTACAAGGACCGAGACCACCTCCCCTGATACTCTACGACATAATAGTTCTACTAAAGTAATGGCGATACGACGATGCCAATGCACAAGACTTGAGTTAGAGATAGAGCTAAAGTGCTGAGACCCGTCAAAGATTAACGTTTATTGACGTTCTCATCACACCTCCCCTGATACTCGCTCGCATCAAGCACATCAACCACAGACATACAAGCACATGCCTATTCCTATCATCATCATCATCATCATGTTATAAACAACAAAGTAAATATGCATGAACAAGTAATAGAAATATTGGATGGCATGCTGTATGCACATTACAAACATATTCGCATAGAATCAAGCATAGCATAGGACTCAAAAATAGAAAACAATTTATTATTAACCAATTTGGTTTGGAGTTAAAGTTCCTCACCTTAGCTTGCTAAAAGATACTTTTTCAAGCTTTAAAATCACCTTTATACTGTTATTATATTGCTAGAACCTAACAAAGTCGATACAATTTAATTAGAATTAATTCAGAATTTAAAAACTATTCTGTCAACTGAGGGTCGATGCTAGGGTCGATGGGTCTATCGACCCTCCCCTCTTTCTGGACTTCCCGAATGCTGAGGGTCGATGGTCAGAAACACCTAGGGTCGGATGGTCATCGACCCTCGGTGCGACCCTTGGTGCACTTTGGTCCAATTTCCACTTTTTAATCCATTCTTCGTGTTTGGGGTCCTATGACTTGCTCCTACATTCCATTCTACATCCATTCCATGGTCTGAAACCATGTATAATCCATCTAAATAGTTTTCATGCATCCACCTATGGTGTTCCATGAAAACCTAACCATAGCTTAATGGTTTGGGTTTCTCCGAGATCACACTCTTATTAATTACTACCCTAAGGTCTGTAGAAACTCATAGAATTAGTATCCATACCTGAGAAGGTTAATCTTTCTCTGAAACTCTTCTCTTTAGGCTTAATTTATCTTCCTTCCCTTTCTTCTTCCTCTTTCCTTCTCCTCTCTTTCTCTCAATTCGATTAGGGTTGTGAAAGGAGTGAAAGTGGCTTAGGGACATCCTTTAAATAGACTAGGAACATCCTAAATAAGTCCCATTGAGATTTGGAAAGAATCCCAATCGAAAAATATAGAAATTTCCTAATTTCTATATTCGGCAGAAACCGAGGGTCGATGATCCCGTCGACCCTAGGGTCGATGATCCCGTCGACCCTAGGGTCTTAAGCTGTCCGACCCTCCCTTCAAAACCGAGGGTCTGACTTTCTGTTTTGGGAGGTCCGACCCTGCTTAGCTGGGTGTGCAACCCTCCCCTAATTTTAAATGTTTTTGGGTCGATTTTATACCTGGGATCTCGATCTCCTTCACGCCCTTGGTCCATTTGACTCGACCATGATGGGTAAACCTGGTTCAAGGTGGTAAGACCGGGTTAGATTGACACGGGTCTTACAGGTTGCACCCAAACCAGACAGTTTTAGCAAAGGGACAAGCTAAAAGAACATGAGACACCGTTTCCTCAGCGAGTCCACAACATAGGTAGATAGGATCAACGAAGATATTTAGCTGTCTCAGTGCCATTGTTGTAGCTAATCCTGAAGCACAAGCCCGCCACATAAAGTTTTTAATTTTTAGTAGTGTAGGACAAGACCATATCAGTCACCAAATCATATCCAAAACTTTCGATGCAATGTAAGTAGAAGTTAAAGGCTGTTGAGCAGACCTCTTATCACCTAAATTTGTGAGCATATGATAAACTGTTTTCACTGAGAATACTCCTTTCTTAGCAGCTCCCCAAATGACATGGTCATTTCTAGGAAATAGAGGTAATTTAATCTTCATGATTTCAATAACCTCAGATGGTAAAAATAGAGCAGTCAGGACATTTTGTTTACACACTCAATAATCCGCATCTACTAATTGGCATACCTTTTTAAGTAAACAAAGCTGTGGAGGAGAAGAGTTAATTTGAAAGCCTGCTAATGTGGGAGCCCAATTATCAGTCCAAATATTTATATGATCACCATAGCCCACCTGCCAAAGTTAACCTTTGGAAAGAACATCCCTCCCTTCAAGAACACTACACCAAGCCCAACTTGGTTGATGACTCAGTGAAGCAGACATGAAATCACGGTCAGGAAAATAGATAGCTTTCATAAACTTTGACCAAAAAGAAGAAGGATTTGATAATAATCACCACGCCACCTTCGATAATAATGCCCGATTATGCGGTGAGGGATCTCTAGAACCCAAACCCCCTTTTTCTTTCAATCTGCATAGTCGCCGCCAAGATATCCAATGTAAACATGAACTATCCTTTTTGTTCCCCTAATAAAACTTAATGGCCAAGCGTTGTAAATCCTTGTGTTGAGACTCTGGTAATTTGAAATGGGACGCAGCATAATTCGGCATAAAGAAAGCCATAGATTTTAGCAGTGTTTCTTTACCAGCATGTGATAACAACTTAGATTTCGACCCAACCACCTTGTTAGCCACCTTTAGATAAATGTCCTTAAAAAAAAATCCTTCTTTGAAAGATCAAAATCCACTAGTAACCTTAAATATTTATTTTTCCCAACCCCATGGGAGATTTTCAAGATTCAAGAAAATCATCTTTTAATTTTTGCTAGCGTATTAGGATTGAAGGTGAGAGAAGACTTCTTGAAATTGATTGATTGACTAGATGCACCACAATAAATTGCCAAACAGTCTTTTAGAGCATATATTTTGGGCAATTGAACTTAGGAAAATAATAGACTATCATCAGCAAATAATAAATGAATTAGAGGTGGAGCCGGCCACGGATACGAATACCAGATAGAAATTCACTGCACTCAGCTTTATGTAATAAACTTGACAAACCTTGAGAACAGATAAGAAATAATGCTGTGTTGTAGTATACCATGTATACTTTCTCGGCCACAGCCCTACATTGATAGTGACGGAACCACATATTCTTAAATCGAAACGGTTTATGGCTTATTACAAGACTGCCCTTTGTATCTAACGAAAGAGGGAGATGATCATACCCCACTGAATTTTGAACCAGTATTAAAGCATTCATGTTACTCCTTTGCTAACTCACTGCAGAAAACCCTGTTAAACTGAATTATAATATTAGCAGTACCAGTTCTCTTATTACACCAAGTATATAGGGGACCTTTAATGTTACACCCCAATTCTGGTCGAACCAAAAATGTGATCGAAACATCAATGAACTAATGGCTCAAGCTAGGATCTTCTGAGACCGTGCCAACAATCAAATCATACATCAAACCAAAATCAGAATATAAATAAATAATCAGCGGAAGTCTTTATTAAATAATGAACTGAGTATCAACTGTGATAAATAAGAAATAAACCAGTTATTCAAATATTGACCAAAACATACTTAATTAAATCCCATTACAAGTTTATAATCCTAAACTCAAAGCAAAACCCTAAAGGTAAACATAGTAATGACACTTGCATAACGAGTCATGCTCGTTCTCCATCAATTGCACATCCATAGCTGCCATCTGTCCATAAGAAGGCGCATTGACATAGTCTTTAACCGTAGTACCTATATCATCAACTGAAAAGAGTATGAATTTGTGGGTGATCTTACAATTTAGCTATGTGAGAAACAAAATAATGTAGCAGGAAATATGCATGATATGACATTCAATCATTTGGTCTAGTTAAGTTTATAATGTATTATAGTAAGGATAGGCTACAATCACACCTCTACATATGAGAGTGTGAGCACACCCAACGGTCAGACTCCAACCAAAACCACCGTCACCCTACAACACTAACTACAAGATAGAGATAGAGCTAGAGCTCAATGGCAAGCTACAACCAAACCATCAACAACCCCCTGATACCCTACCCTATACCAGTACGTATGCCCCTACTGGCAAGGGCTTACAAATGGGATTCATCACTAACCAACCTTAGATGTCATCAAAAGTATCATATACCTACCCCAACATCCTTCAATACGAAACATAAATAGAGCTAGAGTCTATTGGTAAGGCTATGGCTAACATCGCCAGCACTCCCCCTGATACTCGATCCCGTATTAAGCACGCTAAGATAGATGGCGATACAACGCTGTCAGTATAGTGAATGGTTTGAGGCTCCAACCTCTCTCCACCCAACACACCAACCATACACATACATATACCTATCCTCATCATCAGTATAACAAGAACAATATAATATGCATGAACAATAAATAACAGATATTGAATGACATGTTATATGCACAATCAAGTAGAACAACAACAGGTAGGATAGTTTGTTATTAACCATTTAGTTTGGGGTCTTGTCCCTCACCTGTTGAGTGATGTTGACTCTCTTCAAGTCCTTGGAACTAGCTTGAGCTGGTCAGGAACCCCAAATAATCATTAAAATTAAGTTAGGGTTTAATTCTGCCAATTTCATGTTATTCAAACTGACTGTCTAGACTGGCAAACTGTCATTCTGGACATTGTTCGGCTGACTGTCTGGTTGGCATATTGTTCGATCGAAAACCATATTAGACAACCCTGAGACACTTTTCGAGAGTGTCCGGTGGCATGTCCAGTCCCATACTAAGTGCTACCGGACAATCAGATTGGATAACCTTCAGGCTATCTTTTAGTCTGACTTCCTTCAGAGTCAATTCTTCAACTCATTCTAGGGTTTATCCTCTACCATTCTATTGTTGAGAACACATTAGTGTCTTCATTGTAACCTTAGTTCTACATACCTCTTTGCTACTCGATCCTTGTGGATCACTCGTCATACGTTTCATACAATAGTGAAATTAAACTACAGTCTCTGATAGCTATGAGTCCAACCTTACATCTTATTCTAGTTATAATGATGAGAGGACTTACTATTGGTTTCTTGGCGATGTTTGCTGGAAATCGACGGTGAGTGCAAGCCTTCTCCTTCTTTCTTCTCCTTCACAGCCTTTTTCTTTTCCAGAGCCTTCTCTCTTAGTTTTAGGGTTTGTGATTGAACAAAAGAGTGAGAGAAGGTGGACAAACGTCCCTTATATAGAGGGATAACCTCCTAATTAAAGTCCTCTCCCAATTAGGAGAGTGGTCTACATAAACTAGGAAACTTTCCTATTCTTGGACTCTACTTTATGCTTGTCTGGTCACATGTCCGGACGCAAAATACGCGAACCAGACAACCTCAACCAGCCTGATCAGACAAGGTTAAAGTTGTCAGTTTCGTACCTTGCCTTGTGGTTCTATCATCCGGTTGCTTCGTTCGACCGGGTTATGATGGGAAGACTAGTCACGATACGTTAACCCATGTTAGACCAGGTTAGTGGAGTGCAGGTCTTACAGTTAAATCCCAAATCAAGTATGTTGCAAGAGTCAACCATATTCCGAAATAATTGCATATCATGATGATTAGCCAACTGTCCACCTTGTTTTTCATGCCATGCTAGGTAGGAATCAAAATCCCCCAAAACTAACCAATCATTTGTTCTATGAAAATTGAGAGTCACTAAACTATCCCACACACTTTGTCGACGTTGTGGAGCACAATCACCGTAAGCAAAGGTAACTTGATTAATACAACCAGTAGACTGTACAACAGTAGCATCAATAACAGATGATTGGAAATAGAAATATTTAAAGTAATAGAGTCATGTCATAATAAAGCTAATCCACCAGATAAACCAATTGGGTCTACCATAAAGAGATGTGAATAAGATAACCGCTGTTGAAGCTTCTCCAAATTAGATCTTTTCCCTTTAGTCTCCATATGGAAAATAATATCTGGTTTAGCTATACGTGAGAGGTAAGATAATGAATAAACTATCAACTGCCTCCCAATCTCTTGACAATTCCAACTGAGGATCTTCATTGGGAGATATTTATCCAAAAAAAAATTACAACTGTCGCATCTCCTCACTCATTTCATTCCTCCTACCAATGGAAGCTTATTCGAGTTAGCAGGCAGTAATGCGAGAAGATACAACTGCAAAAATTTTAAAAATTAAGTTTGCCCTAACAATCAAAACAATGACATAGAACTAGTACACCCCACTCTCAAAGCACTATGGCTATAACTAGGACATTTACTGTTGTCCCAACCTACCACCAGATCTCAATATAGTGGCACCGCAATACATGAAACTAGTACACAATAACCACATAATCACATGCGTAATATAAACTGATGGATCTAATTGGTAATCATATACATAACATATGTTATTTATATCACAAAGAATTTATATAAATGAAAGAATTTATAATATAATCACATGCGTAATATAAACTGATGGATCTAATTGGTAATCATATACATAACATATGTTATTTATATCACAAAGTTGAATAAAACATAGTATGAAATATACATCTTGTGTAGTATCCAAAATAAACAAAAATGTGGACATTCAGTCCAATAACGAAGTATCCCAAAATAATCAAGTCCAATAACGAAGTATCCCAAAATAATCAATCTTGGCTGCTGTAGGCACATGCATCATAGGTACAGTTAGAGGGATGCACCTCAGAAGTTGGACCACCATAACCTTGCCATAGTCCTCTACAAAGTAGGGTTCATCCATAAGGTCGGCTAAGACATAATCTGCATCAATATCTGAAAAGAACATGTGCAAAGGGGTGAGCTTCAACAATCTTAGTGAAGGGATTGGGATCATGCAAACAGGCAAGAATGATAGATGAATACATTAATTAAGTCAGGTTTTGTGAACTACAGATAGTGTTGCACACTATGTAGACCCTCACTGTAGGGCTAGATTTAGTACCGTCACATTACGTCAGATGACACCCACTCATTCCTAATGTAGGCCCCTTCCTAGCGTCTCAATTATGGACACATCAGTTGTAAGACCCGCACCTAAAATCCCCCATTAACTGGGATTTTTCCTATGCCAGGTCTTCCCACGCTGTCGGCTATAAGACTTAATGTGGATCAGATCAGGGCACCCAACTCCTAGGTAAGAATCACTATCTGAGCAAGAAATGACTTTATAAGGCCTTAGGTGGGCCCATGAGGTGAACCACTAAGTTAGGGCTGTGAGCAGCATCCAGGGCTGCCTGTTTGCCCCAACTAGCGAATATGTGTCAGAGGCAATATCCATCGGTTGACCCCACAGGTTGACCTAAATCAGTCCTTGAGTTTCTCTCTCTCTCTCTCTCTCTTCCCCCACTATAAGTACTAATTGTTACCAACATTAATGGTTGTTGGGAAAAACCATTGAGTTGAGAGCTTGGAAGGATAGGCTTCACCAACCCCCCTCTAAACACCTTGAAGCATTTCTCTTGTGACAAGTAGGTACCCCCCCCCCCCTTTCCATTAATGTTATACCTTACCCCATTAAGAGATTGGTGCTAGCCACAATAATGAACCAAGACAAACCTAGGGTTTTCCCGTAGATATGCTCTGTCACACCCCAAAATACTGATCTGAAAATTTTTTGGGATACGACTGGACCAAACCATAGTTTAGATGTGATTTCACCAGGACCTCATAAGTGATGCACACACATACCAACCACATACCAACATAACGCCATATATACAACCCAGAGTAATAAATAGCAGAAGATAACTAGATAGCTATGAGCATTCTAATTATAAATAAGAGTAATAATACCTTTGCATTACATCTTTTAAGACTTGTTCATCAACCATCTCCTTCAAACAACCTTAAAGTATCATTTCCCTATTAATCACGGGCTAACTAAATGTAATTAAATAATCCAAAAGAAAAAATAATAAAACTATTCATTGTTTCAGGAACTCTTCATTAAGAATATCTATCCATCGAAGACACGCATCGCATTAGCAGTCCGCATCATGGGCTTCGTCTTTAAACGGCATTCCCCCTAATTGGGCCAAGTGGGAGATCGCAGGTGCATTCAGATAATCAACAATAGCAGTACCTGCAATATCATCTAAAAAGAATGGCATACGTAAGGGTTAGCTCTCCGACATGAGCTCAGTGAGAAACAGACAGGCAAGCAAACAAAATGGATGATTAGCTTATTACACACAACAATGTAAGAGTCTGGTATCGTGTACGCTAGTATGCTATGGTAAGGCCTAGCCATACTACTCAAAAGCTGACTATAACCTCTATGCATGGGAGTGTTTGGACATTTACCAGCCTACTCCAGTAACCCTAGTAAAGCCACACGACATCCCAATTAGAATGGCCAAAGTTGTATACAGGGGTAGTGCCATTAACCAAATCCTACATATCATCCAAAATATCTCCTTCACTAATCCCAGAAAGAATCCTAGACCATCTGTTTTGCCCCCCCCCCCAAGAAGCTGCCATCCCGCTAGGTGTGAGTGACATACTCATCAAGAATTACCTAGTAGGTCGGACCCAGCGGTCCTCGACCATTTCACCACTGCCTACTAGGTCTGTCACACCCCAATTCAAGACTAACCAGAATAGTATGATGAACTATAAATAAATCAATGGTTCAATCAGGATCTCCGTTAGGTAGTACCCACCATATCAACCACACACCTTCTACAGAAATAATCAGAGATAAATAACAAATAAGAGAAAGTCTTATAGATAATGAACTGAGTGTCTAACAATGATATAATAATTATTTAATCCAATTATTTCTCAAAAAACTCAAGACATAAAGGTAAATAATCCGTTACATGTTCCAATAATCAAATATAGCTAAACTAATAAAAATACACTGGTTGCACTCGCATAAAGGATCATGCGCATCTTCAACAACTTCTACATCCATGGCCGCAACGTGTCCGTACATCGACGCATTCACATAATCTTCAACAGTATGACCTACATCATTAACAAAATATTCGATGTTAAAAGGATGAACACACATCATGGTTCAGTGAGTAAAACAAAACAATGCAACAAACATATGCATGCATTCAATTCAATATCTTTGGTCTGGTTTTTAAGTTTGCAATATGCTATAGAAACGTTTGGTGGCCCTTGCACCTCTATACACAAGTGTGTGAATTCACCCAATGGATCAAATACCATTGTCATCCCACATGCACCCACCATGGATAGAGATAGAGCTAAAGTGTCTGAATCACACATAGCCAATACTTCCCCTGATTTCCTACCCATACCAACACGTAAGCCCCTGTTGGCTAGGGCTTGTAAACTGGGCTCGCAAATAACCAATTCTAAACGTCATCCAGTGTATCCAAGGCCTTACCCCAGTATCCCTCAATACGTCCATAGAGATAGAGCTAAGGCCCCCCAGTAGAGTCAGAGACTACATAGTTCGAGACCACCTCCCCTGATGCCCTATGACGTAATAGTTCTGCTAAGGTAATGACAATACGATGATGTCAGTGGGCAAGACTTGAGTAGAGATAGATCTAGAGTCTAGTGACTAGGTCAGAGATCACAATGCCACGTTCTCCCCTTGATGCCCCACTCACATCCAACACACTAACCATACACACAATCACGTGTCTATTCCTATCATCATCAATCAACATGGTAGTAAATAGACAGAAGTAAATATGCATGAGCAGTAATAACAATAATATTGGATGACATGAGAGATGCACATTACAAGCATGCAAACATAACATCATTCATGACATTGGACACAATAAAGTAAACAGTTTGTTATTATCCAATTAGTTTAGGTCTTGTTCCCTCACCTGTTAGCAAAACTCGATCTCCTTCCAAGCCTTGTAATTCTCTTTGAATCTATTTAATGACCTAAAATTTATATGAATTTAAGTTAGGGTTCATATGTAGCATGTTACAATAGTCAAAAATCGAAACAGAGCACTGATAGGTGTTTGATTGGTCTTATGGTCTCATACTGTGTCGACTTTATTGCCTACGGTCGATACCCTACGGTATGCGACCATACCTATGACCATATGGTTTCTGAATTCTTCTTGAATGCCTATGATTGATACTTTGATCATGCTGGTCATACTATGGTCGACTGTAGCTGCGACCTTGAGATTTCTGGTTACAAACTACATTCAATCCGAGTCCTTCTTCGGTCAACTCTTTGGCTCTTCAATTGGGTTTATCCTAATGATTATTCTAAGGCTAAGTTTCTTAGTTTTACCAACTAATTACTTTAACCTATTCTCCATGGTTTCCCATTGGAGGCTTGCTTAGCAATTCCCATGGTTGCATTCTTACGTTGGGTTTGGTATCTCAATTTACATTAGAAACCTTTACTCCTAGTGTTCTAAGGCTACAGAGACAAGGTTCATACCTTACTTATTGCAGAAAGTCTGTGGAACTCTTCTCTCAGTCTCCTCCTTAGTCTTCTCTTCTTCTCCTTCTTTTTCTTCTCTTTCCTTCTCTTTCTCTAGGGTTTACTAATGTTCTGAAAGAGTGAAAAAGGCTGAGGAATGTCCTTTATATAGAGAAAAATTCTCCATATAGAGTTCTCCAATATTAGGAAAGAAATCCTCCTAAAAAATTAGGAAAGTTTTCATCTCGGAGTTTAATCTGGGGTCTCACAGTCGATGGCCTAGGGTAGCAGAATTTGTCGACCATAGAGTCGAAAACATCGACCGTAGGGTCCTGGATCAGTGACCTTTGTTTCTTACCTTATGGCCGACCATATCTACCCAGGTATTTGACCATAGGCATACTTTTGAGCATTTTTAACTCAATTCATACCTGATTTTGTGATCCATCTTCACACGATCGGTCCACTTGATCCAGCAATGATGAGAAGACCTGGCACGACACGGTTAAACCAAGTTAGTGGAGTGCGGGTATTACAAGGTCTCAGTAACATATATCCACATAACAATCATATATTATAAATGCAAATGCATGCATAAAACAGTTATTGGATGACATGTTATCACAACAAGCATGTGGCATAACATTTATATATCATAAACACTCCAAAATTGATTAGGGGTTTTGTTCTTCACCTGGGATTATGAAATTTTGGTCTCCCATGTTTGAATACTCAATGTTCCTGATGTGCTCTACACCTATATAGAGTATGGAAACATGGTTTACAATTCCTACGTTATTCATTAACAATTTCTAGAAGTCGTATCATCCGACAGAGGTCAAAACCTTATGCCAAGGGTTGATCGCGACGTCGGTCTGTGCAGTGTCAACAACCGTGACATTGTCTGACAACTTCCAGAGACTTTTCTAGGATTGGTCGGTCACTACGTTGGCTCTTATGATTCATCGTACAGCCTCTTTTTGAAGGTTAATTAATGGTCTTCAAGATTAGAAGTTTACTATAATTTTAGTCCATACATTGCTAACTTAGTGTGGTCCAATGGTAGGGTACCTCTTAGGTCTAATTATTAACCTAAAAAGGATGGAATTTAATGTTTAACCTAAGAGTTATTCATTGAGAGTGTGTATTCTCAAGATCAAGAAGCAATACGATAATTCTATCATTAATGGAGAATGATTACGAATCACTTTTAATTTTATTATTCGATGGAGTATTGGATTTTGGATCAGAATCTATAGTAGGTTAAGAGTTTTACCGATGATGGCTTGATCAATGTTGATCGACGATGTACGTTGTCGATAAATATCCAAACACAAGTGCTGCCAAGCTTCTCCCCCTTCCTTTAACTTCCTCCCTTTCTCTGAGAAAGCTTTAGAGTTTCTAAGACTTGTACGTACTCTGAAGAGGGTGAAAAGATGAGGTCTTGTTCTATTGAGGTGTCCTTCTTGAGTAAAACTCCTAGCTAAATAAGGAACTCCTAGGGAGTTGCCAAATGGCAAGAGTTTGAGTTAGGAGGAGACTCCTTTCATTCCATAACTCCAAAGGTAGTTAGGATAGATGTGGGCCCCTCTAGATTCATTTATGGATCCTAGGAATATCCTAAATAGCTTCCAAAACCAAACTAACTATCAAATCCCGATGATAGGTTAGTTTTGGCTTGGCCGATTGATGGTCTCGGTCTTTACACTATCGGGTTTTCTGATAGACAGTAGCGATCGGCCCCCTTTAAAACTGCATATCAACATATGGTAAGAAAATTTGGGAGTTTAAAGGGTACCTACCGTGTTAGTCATCAGTTTGGCATCGAAGTGGGTTCATCGATGGTGGAAAACCCGGGCACCAAAGAAAATCTGAGTTTGGCCAGGTTTTTTGGGTGCGGGTTTTACAACTCCCCCCTTAAAAGAATTTCATCCCCAAAATTTCTACTTACCCGTCGCCTCAAACAAGTGAGGGTACTTCCTCTTTATAGATTCTTCCTCTTCCCAAGACAGGTCTTCTATGTACTGGTTCTTCTACATGACTTTGACGTAGTGAATGTTCTGATTTCTTAGTTGCTGAACCTTCCTGCAAGACCCATATCCAGAATCCCTTTACTAACCCGGATTCCTCCTGTGCCAGGTCTCAACACATTAATTGATGGAGCACCTACTGCGAACCCGATGATGGTATCTGAACCTTAGGTAAGTTTTCATTATGTATACTTGGTAGTAGAAGGTGTCCTAGTAGACCTTAGGTGGAGGGGATACACATTCCAAAGCATTTGGGCCAAAGAGATGGTCCCTAGGGTGTGTTTTGGCCCAACCGATGGAACACACCAGTGTAACGTTCTTCCAGTTGAGTTTAGCTGGTTGAACTCGAGTAAGCACTTTCTCTCTCCCTGATTTCTAATAAAAGGGGGACCAAGCCCTCCTTTGTCTCCTTTCTTGGACCAAGGGAGATTGTGGGAGAGTGAGAAAAAGAAGAAGAAGAAAGGGGAAAAACTTGGAGCTCAAGGAACTCAAGCCCTAGCCCTTCCTTGGAGGTAAGAACCATGAACTTCCTCCTTCTTCCTTGTGTTGATGGTTAGCAACCATGGTGGTTGAGCACCATTAATGGTGACCACCATTAATGACCTAGAAAACCTAGGTTTTGGGACTCATCCACTCCTTTATGGAGTTATTGAAGGTAGGGTTTACTTCCTTCTTCTTTCCTTGGGGAATAAATACATGGATGCTTGGTGGTTGAAGCTCCAGTAATGGAGATGCCATTAATGACCTAGATCTAGGGTTGTATTTCACCAACTCCATTGAGGGAGTTATTAGAGCCATAAATGGCTCCCATTGTGCCTATTAATGGTGGGAATGTATTTTCTACCAACCAAAATGGAAGCCTTGTGAAGAGAACCAAGTTCCCAAGCTTGGGACTCTTGCTCGCTTTGTAACCTGGTTTCTGGGTCTGAACCGGTGTTATGTACCTGATCTTCGGTCATGACTGTTCATCTGCTTGGCTTGAACTGTGGTACCACCAAGGCAAAACTTTGGTTCATGACTGATGAACCAATCGGAGTCTCGTAACGGAGGCATGATCCTCCGCATTAGCCCTAACAGGACTTAAAAGAATTAGGCGAAGTGTTTGTTGTGTTTGTTCCTGAACGACGAAAGTTCTACCGGTTCGCTTAGTTCGGATTCTCCATTTAAGCGCTAAGCGGAGCCAGTGCCGGATGAATGATCACTCGACAATGCTTCTGAAAAACCTACTGGAATCTCAGGGTTTATAATAGTATGCATGTCGGATGACCGACAAGATGCACATCCATCCATTCATTCTTCAAGTGCCATTCACTTAGAAAATACTTCTAAGTGTTTACAGGTCTCACATACCGATGGAACCCTCTATCGGTTCCATCTGCCGATTTAGTCTATCTTGACTGTTTAGCCTAGTAATGAATAAGAAGATCATCCTTTCGGTTCCTGACCTTTTATGGGATCCATGCATGGACTCTAAGACTTGTCTATGCTGGTTTAAAAGCTATGAAGCAAACCTAATGAAACCTTATATGCTTAATTAGGTATTAAACAAGGGTGATCATTGAAGCCTTCTGTTTGGCTTCAGTTACTGTTGCACTCTTTGTGTAATCAAGTGAGGGGCCTAGTCCTTAGACATAGGACATCTTAATAACATGTCTACTTTCCTAGTAACATGCTTAGGTTGTTATTTAATTGTATGTTTTTGATGATTGCCATGTATGAGCATGCATTTGTATTTTAACAACTATGAATGTTTATATGATTGTTTAGGTATGGTGGATGTGTGGAGTATGGGAGTACAATACATTGATCACGTTATTGATGCTAGGCTCTAGGGGGAGCACGGTGATCCATGGGAGTGGTGATCCGGGGTTTGTTGTTAGGGCATAGTTTTATTTATAAACTTATGCAACCATGTATGATGGTTTGTATGACACATAGGAGTGTGGGTACATGGGTCATGTTGGATTGCAACTGTGTATGGTGGTTCGTGTGATGCATGGGAGTGTGGGCACATGGATCACATTGGAATGTAAATACGCTAGTGGTAGACAAGGTTGTGGAGCCCAGGTTCTCTGCTGGTGGATAGCGCGATGGTTATGTCGACATGCTAGTGGGGGCACGGTGATCCATGAGAGTGGTGATCCGGGGACTTTTGCTGGCAAGCAGCCAAAGTGAAATGAATGAACATAATAGACATAGGTGGTGCCATTCCTTGTTTTCTACGCCCCTCTAGTAAGGGTAAAGATACTAGCATAGCTTTGCACTCTCAAAGGTTGGGCAACTTTAGGGGAAGTCAGTGACGTATGGGTGTACGGTAGTTGGCGTATGTGGGGTCTATGGTGGGAGGTGACGAATCCTATAAGGATGGGTGTCCCTAAGGGGGGAGTTTACCTGTAGAAGTTGTTTAGCAGTCTGGTGTCGTTTATTCAGCTTCTATCTTCACCCAAGATGTAAAAACACAAACCTAAGACCTAATATAAAATAAATTGCATTTCATATCATTTGATTTTGTATGTGCATAGCATGTGATACTAGATTTCTCACTAAGCTAGGATGTGAGCTCACCACCTTCTTGTCGACATTGTTTTTCAGATCCTTCTACAGGTGACTTCTCAATTACTGATTTGATGGAGTCTACTTTACTAGCATGTTGGCTGGTACTGATGATGTTGGTGGAGACCACAACGAAGGCTGCACTTGCAGCGACTGTCTACACATGACGTAGCCCTCCCTTTACTTTCTCCCTTCCCTTATATACTCTGGATTATTATGATTTGATTCTTTTTGTTGGTAGACTCGGAGGTCTATCAAGAACAATGTAACAGATTTACTTTCTTTTGATTTGGGTATGTGTATATTGATACAGTAGTATTTTGTGGAGGAACAATGGTTTGTAATGGATAATATGATACACAGTATGGGATATGTTATTATTAAGTGCATTTGTCAGTATTTAAATGCATCCGCTATATTATTATTGCTTCTTGATTATTGTGGATTTTGTTTGTGTAGACTGTGAGATTTATTTTGTAATCATTGTGGTAGCAATCTTTAATGTATTCGGGTGCTACAAGGGTTGACTTGGATATTACGTTCGATTCTTTAGAATGGACTATGACAATACTGGTATCAGAGCAAACCACTTTTTATTACTTATAAGTTTCCCCTGCACAAGCGTTTCCATGTGTCAGTGGTAGATGTTTAGGTTAACTAAAAAATATGTGCAAACCTACAGTAGTGATAGAGATAACAATAATTTAGTCCTAATTATGAGAATTAAGCAAGAGAATATATATATATATATATATATATATATATATATATATATATATATATATATATATATATATATATATATAGTCTGTTGAGTACAAAATGGGGTAGGGCCTATAACCCGGACCGTTACCCTATACAGATAATAAGTACCAAAAGGTAAGTGTTGGTGTCCAATAACAGTAAGAAAAGATAGTGTGATTACTGAGGATCACTAGCAGATGGTGGAGTGGGCATCATGGGGGCTCGAACCTGTCGGAGGTCCTCATCAAAGGCATCCTAAGGCCTCACTATGGCCTGCTGAACATGCTGTGTAAGACCCGTATCGAACTAATCGGTCTTACCACCTTGTACCAGGTCTACCTATCATGGTCGAGCCAAGTGGACCAAGTGCATGAAGAAATCACAAGACCAGGTATGAGTCTAACCCAAAAATAGTAAATGTGAGGGTAGGGTCGCATGCCTGGACAGGTAGGGTCAACCCCACCTTAACAAAAGTCCAACCCATGACTAAGGAGTGTAGGGTCGACGAATTCTGCGACCCTACGTCTGACCCTACGATGACAGACAGAGGCCAGAAATTAGGAAACTTTCCTAATTCCAAGGGGATCTTTCCTGAACTCATTGGAACTTATTATGGAGGGTTTTCCTCTATAAATAGGACGTCCCTTAACCTCTTTCACTCCTTTATAACCCTAATTGAAAGTGGGAGAAAGAGAAAGAGAAGGAAGAGAAGAAGAGAAGGAAACTTGAAGAAGAAGACTAAGCAAGAGAAGAAAACTTCAGAGAAGCCTCTGAATAAAGGTATGAACCTAATTCCTTACCTGAATAAGAGATCCTAGAATAGTTATGGAGAATATAGGATTAGGAGAAACCCAAATCATCCATCCATATGGACAAGTTTCAAGATATTTCATAGAGGAAATCATTATGGACTATGGATAGTGTATAACTTGTAGTTTTGAGCCATAGAACAATCTTAGAATGGACCATGAAAGTAAGCCAAATGATCCAAACATGAAAGAATGGACTTTAGAATGAAAGATCGACTCAGAATACGTGTGGTCGCACGTAGGGTCGAATGATATCCGACCCTACGAGACCACAGGATCGACCACATGCCCTCAGGAAGTCCCAGGGAGGGTGTGGTCGCACATAGGGTCGAATAAGATCCGACCCCACGTTCGACCCTACACCCTAGGGTCGCAGAAAACTGCTACCATAGGTGCTACCCTACCTGCGACCCTACGATTTAGGTTCGTCTAAATTTATTGGAATTAATTCTAATTAAAATCTATCGACTTGTTAGACCTTTCTACTGATTTAAAAGTGATTCATAAAGCTCGAACGAGGATCTACACTCAATCAAAGGTGAGGAAACAAGGCCTAAACTAATTGGCTAATAATAAACTGTTTTCGTTTATTGTATCCAATACCTTGTATGATTCTATGATTGTATGATTGTAATGTGCATATCACATATCATCCACTATTCCTATTATTACTGTTTATGTATATTTAATTTCGTTTATTATAACATGATGATGATGATGATGCTAGGAATAGGCATGTGAATGTATGTGTGTGGTTAGTGTGTTTGATGCGAGTGGAGCATCAGGGGGAGGACGTGATATTGTGGCTCATCCTGGTCACCAGACTCTAGCTCTATCTCTACTCAAGTCTTGTCCACTAACATCGGCATCAGGGGAGGTGGTCTCGGACCGTGTAGTCTCTGACTCTGCCTGGGGGCCTTAGCTCTATCTCTATGGACGTATTGAGGGATGCTGGGGTGAGGCCTTGGATACACTGTTTGACATTAGGATTGGTTAGAGTCCAGTTTGCAAGCCCTCGCCAATAGGGGCTTACGTGTTGGTTTGGGTAGAGCATCAGGGGAAGTGTGATGCGGTGCGGTCTTAAGTACTTTAGCTCTATCTCTATTCCATGGTGGGTGCATATGGGGGCGGCAATGGTGTTTGATCCATTGGGTGGTTCCACACATTCGTGTATAGAGGTGCGGCGGCCACCTATCCTTTCTGTAGCACATTGCAAACTTATGAACCAGACCAAAGATACGAACTTGATGCATGCATATGTTTGTTGCATTGTTTTGTTTGCTCACTGAGCCATGATGTGTGCTCACCCTTTCGACGTCGAATGTTTTTAGTTGATGATGCAGGTACGACTGTAGAAGATTATATCAATGCTCCTATGTACGGACATGCTACAGCGATGGACGCTGAAGTTATGATGGAGTCGCATGATTCGTCATGTGAATTCAACTCATTTTTTTATTAGATTTGTTTAGATTATACAGGAAATGTAATTGATTATTTTATTTACTTATGTCTTAGTCAATGAAAGATAATTGGATATTTTATTTATGTTATCACTCCTAGAATTCTCAGTTCATTTAATATATAAGACTTCCGCTATTGTTTATTTACTCTGATTATGGTTGTGGATGTGTATGGTTTAATCAAACGGACACAGCCTATTCGAGATCCTGGTTGAACCGTTGGTTTATTAGCGGTTCATCACACCATTCTGAATAGTACAAAATTGGGGTGTGACAGCATGCCAGCTAGTTCCTCTATGATTTTTCGTTGACCCTCCTAAATAGCGGTAAACATTTCCTCAACTTGAGCCATGTTCCTTGAGGTCTAGCTGTTGCTGTAGAGGTGGAAGCCCCATCTCCTATGGGGACTTTCCTCTCTCTGTCACTATCCTCTCTGACAGTTGCTCAGTGTGCTACTGGATGTCTTCGATGTGCTCTCCTGTGCGGTTTTTCGATTGCCTCGAGCTCCGGGTCAGACATCACCACTTCATGCAGCTTCATCTGAATAAGGCTGATCCAACCTAATGGGGAAGACTCCTTCCCATTCTCTATTTCCTCTCCAACAAAGCTCACCCTAAAGTGAGCAAAGATATGGGACAACAGATGACCATAGGCAGTCTTCCATTTGGACCCAGGTTCTTTGCTAAGAAAAGCATGTGTCTCAAGATAATATTAGGAGACATAGCTACTTTCATCGAAGTACGCAGTGCATCATGTACATACCAAATGTGCTCAGCTCATCTCTATGTCTAGCTTTGGGGAGAGTATGTTGTGCTGAATAATGCAACTAATGATCCTAGGAATGGGTTTATAGTCAGGCTCAATATTTCCATTCTCCAGATCCAGCTTGTCGAGAAGGATGAGCTCTTTGCATAAGGCAACCCATTGATCCTCTGAGCAGTCTACAACCTGATGAGGCCCAAAATATACAGTTCTTCCAATAGTGGCAACATTGAGTATTTCACCCAAACTGGCGATACTCATAGTGATACGTACACTTTTCATCATGCTGGTAAGACATAGCACGCCTACCTCGTCAATAGTATAGCCCAAATTGCTAAAGAAATGCCTCACCAAGTTGGGGTATATGTCATTCCATATACGCAAGGCTGGGGTCCAACCTAATGCATCGAAGTGCACCCCAGTAGCAAACCTAGTCAACTCCTCCAGCATGACGTAATGTCCTACCTCAATCTTGGCTATGCCAAACTTCACCCAATTTTGGCTATAGTCATATGATAGGAAGCGTATCCTATCAAACCTCTTAGCTGAGACGATCCTACCTTCCTTGCTGTGTGTCATAATGCCTACAGGTTAGCAAATGGGAAAATCTCAGTTAGAATGATGGAATGGGCAAAAAGAACATGATTCCCCAGGAAAGTAAAGTGGGAAAACAATGCCCTAACCCCAAGAGGCCACTATTAGATAAAATAAAACCTAGGTATGCCCAATGAAGTTGGACAACAAGAGTAAGGGAGATAACATACCTAAAATCGAAAGAAATGGGGATGTATTGTCCATTTTGGTTGGACATTGCCAGGAACAAGGGGAGAAACCTTTGGGAAACTGAGGGGAACCCTATTTTTCTCTTTTCTACTGGAAGTTTCTGATGTGGGCTCAAAATAAGATACCACAAGCCTTTTTATAGGATTCTAGCTTTCACAGAACCGGTAGATTGGTCACTTAACCCCTGCCACCGCTTCGTTATATCGGTTGACAAGGATTGAATCAATTAGACTATTGGCGCCAAAATAATCGGAGCCATTCAAAAACCTAAATTGGCGTTACGTAATACTGCCTAGTACCTGTGGTATATTTGTAAACTTAGAAAATTTTCTAAGTGTTCAACTGGCGGAATAACCGGATGAACAGTCATCTGCCACTTCTTCCGCTTGACCTATTGGAAATCAGGTTAATCTACAAGTGATACGAATCGGATGACTAACCTGAAGTTAGTTTACCCATTGCCGATCATCTGCTTTCCCTAATAAATTGGGGGGATTACTAACCAGTCCCACCCAACCAGTGGAGCGTGCTTCCAGTCACTGCTACCGGTTTTGGAAAACAACATAAAATGGACTTGAATTATGGAAAAATTGTGATGCATTGTTTATAATTGCCATAACATGAAGTGTTTAAGATATTATTATGGTTTCATTGGACTTATGATTGATACTAACATTGGGCATTTATAGATTTGCCCTATCAACCTTCAAGATTGATAAGCAATGCCTCCAAGGAGAAGACCTAAAGGGATGAATGACAATGCAAACCCTCCGGCTAAGGATGAGGGTAGTGTGAGCCAGGGTGGTTCAAATTTACCACCACTTACACCACCGCCACCACCACCTCCTCCTCTACCACCAGTAAATCTTCCACCGCCACCTCCAGTGTAAATGGTGGCAGATATGGCTACAGTTATGGGTGGTTTGGTACAAAACCTAGAAGACTAGCAAAGGAATATAACTGCAGTCTTTACCGAATTATTGGCTGCTCTACGAGGAGTGCCTCCAGCTCCACCAGTTCCAGGACAAGCACAAGGTGGAGGCATACCTCCAATTCCTCCTGCCTTGCATGTGCATGAGCAGGTGACCCTAGTACCACCCGTTCATCATGATCCGACACCAGTGCCTACAGCTCATACTCACCCTACCATGGCAGGCATCCATTTACAGCCTCAATTAAATGGGGCAAAGGTGATGAACAATTTTCAGTGTATGCACCCGCTGAAATTTACTGGGGTTGATACCAACCCAATGCAGCCGGTTATTTGGATCCAAGCTATGGAGAAGACCTTGGTGACCTTGATGTGCACCAAGGCACGAAAGTTCTTATGCGCAACCTTTCAACTGGAAGGGGTGCCATATGATTGGTGGAAGGGCATCCAACCAACCTTGATGTGGCGCCATGGAGAGATCACATGGCAGATATTCAAGAAAGCGCTATACAAGAACTTCTTCCCCTAGAACTGTAGGGATTGGAAGGAGGTTGAGTACCTCAATCACATTCATGGGAGTAATACTGTTGAAGCATATCAACAAAAGTTTGAGGAGCTCTTCTATTTCTCTCCCTTGTCCATGAGGGATGAAGACCTAAATTGAGGCGTTTGTACAAGGTCTGAGGGGGAGACATCAAGGTGATAGTGGGGTCTATGAGACTAACAGAGTAAAGTGACACCATGCAAGCGACGAAAAGTGTTGAGGATACCGTCAGAATTACCAAGGCCAAAAGAGGCCCATGAGCTTTAGTGACAACCACCCCAACAAGTAGTTTTGGGCTTACTAACCCAGTTTTTCTATGACAGCTTCTTCTGCCCTGTCCACAGTGAGGCCCGCTCTAGAAATCCTGCCTCTACTCAAAGCAAGCCTACATTTGTACCCAGGATAACTCAGCCAAGGCCTGTAGCTTCAAGTGCCTCTTCTGTACCATATGGCACTTGCTTTAATTATGGAAAGTCGGGCCATTTCATGAGGGTGTGCCCAGAACCGAAGAAGGCACCACCACCATGACAAGGCAAGGTCTTTTGCCTTATCGACTGATGATGCAAAAGGCTCACTTGGAGTCATCACAGATATTTTAAATTTTGAAGAGAAGCATCATCTTGCATGACATGTACGCAAGATGTCTTGTGCACTGATAGTACATACACCCATGGGGTCCAAGCCAGGTCTAGAAGCTTGTTATGGACCATGTGATGTGGTCATAGAGGGTAAAGTGTTGGAAGCCAACCTTGTCTGCCTTGAGATAAAGGACTTTGAGGTAATTTTGGGAATGGATTGGTTAGCGAAAACCAGGCCAACGTCTTATGTTCTAGGCGCTAGATTTTGTTCCGACCTACAGATGGAGAAGCCTTTGTTTACACTAGCGACAAGACCAAAAAGTGTCGCAAGTTGTTTTTATCGATGCTGCAAGCATCTAAACTTATACACCAAGTGTGTGAAAGTTATCTAGTGTTGGTACTAGATACCGAAGCCAAGATGCCAAAATTGGAAGACATACTGGTCGCAAATGAATTCCCAGTCGTATTCCCTGAAGAGCTACCTAGTCTACCACCAGATCGAGAAACAGAGTTTGTGATCGACTTAGTCCCCAGAGCAGCTCCTGCTTCTAAGGCTCTATACCTTATGACTCCTATTAAGTTAAAGGAATTCAAGGTACATACAACTTCAGGGGCTACTAGACAAGGGTTTCATTAGACCCAGTATCCTTGTAAGACCCGCACTCCTCTAACCCGATTTAACCGTGTCGTGCCAGGTTTTCCTATCATAGCTGGATCAAGTGGACCAACTGCGTGAAGAAGGACCACAAGACCAGGAATGAAAATCGACCCAAAACACTTAAAATCAAGAGTATGGTCAACTACCTAAGTAGGTATGGTCGACCATACGATGGCAAATAAAGGCCACTGATTTTGAAGCTTACGGTTGATGTTTTTGAGCGTATGGTCGATGGATTCTGCAACCGTACCATCCGACCGTATGACCCCAAACCAAACTCCGAGTTTGGAAACTTTCCAAATAAAAGGAGGATCTCTTTCCTATTGTTGGAGAACCTTATATGAAGAGTTTCTCTCTATAAAAGGACGTTCCTCAACCCTTTTTCACTCTTTTGGAACACTATCAAACCCTAGAGGAAGTGAAGGAAGAGAAGGAGAAGGAGAGAAAACTAAGGAGAAGGCTAGGAGAAAGCTGAGAGAAGAGTTCTACAGACTCTCTACAACAAGTAAGGTATGAACCTTGTCTCTGTAGCCTTAGAACATCAAGAGTAGGAATTTCTAGTGTAATTGTAATACCAAACCCAATATAAGGATTCAGTTATGGGATTCTTTGAGCAAACCTCAAGACGAGATGATGGAGAATGGGTTAGAGCAATTAACATGGTAAAACTAAGAGTTTTGGCTTAGAATGATCACTAGGGAGGACCCCGTTGATAAGCTTAGAGGAGGAATTCGTATTGAAAGCAAGAGACCATATTACACTCATATGGTCGCAGATATGGTCGGCCATAGCAGGACCAGAGTATCGACCATAGGCATTCGGGAAGAATCCAGGAACCATATGGTCGCAGGTGTATGGTCGCATATAGTGCGACCATAAGGTATCGATCGTACTTGGTAAGGTTGATACAACATGAGACCATAGGACCAATCAGACACCTATCAGTGATCTGTTTCGATTTTCGACTACTGTAACATGTTACACATGAAGTCTAACTTAAATTCATGTAACTTCTAGGTTACTAAATTGATTCAAAGAGAGTTATAAGGCTTGGAAGGAGATCGAGCTTTGCTAACAGGTGAGGGAACAAGACCTAAATTAATTGGATAATAATAAACTGTTATTTTATTGAGTTCAATGCCATGATTGATTCTATGCTTGTATGTTTGTAATGTACATCTCACATGTCATCCAATATTACTGTTATTACTGCTCATGCATATTTACTTCTGTCTATTTGCTACTATGTTGGTTGATGATGATAGGAATAAGCATGTGATTATGTATGTGTGGTTAGTGTGTTGGATGCGAGTAGAGCATCAGAGGGAAGACGTGGCATTATGGTCTCTGACCTAGTCATTAGACTCTAGCTCTATCTCTACTCAAGTCTTGCCCATTGACATCGTCGTATTGTCATTACCTTAGCATAACTATTATGTCATAGGGCATCAGGGGAGGTGGTCTCGGACATGTGGTCTTTGACTCTGCCGGGGGGCCTTAGCTCTATCTCTATGGACGTATTGATGGATGCTGGGGTGAGGCCTTGGATACACTAGATGTAAGACCCGTGTCAATCTAACCCAGTCTTACCACCTTGAACCAGGTTTACCCATCATGGTCGAGTCAAATGGACCAAGGACGTGAAGCCAGGTATCAAATCGACCCAAAAACACTTAATTTAAGGGGAGGGTCGCATACCCAGCCAAGGAGGGTTGGACCCCCCCAAAACAGAAAGTCAGACCCTCAGTTTTGAAGGGAGGGTCGGATAACTTAGAGAACCTAGGGTCGACGGGATCATCGACCCTCCCATCGACCCTCAGTTCCCGCCGAAACTGAAATTAGGAAATTTCCTAATTTTCGATTTGGATTCTTTCCTAATCTTAAAGGGACTTATTTTAGGATGTTCCTACTCTACTTAAAGGACGTCCCTAAGCCTCTTTCACTCCTTTCACAACCCTAATTGAATTGAGAGAAAGAGAAGAGAAGAAAAAGAAGAAGAAGAGAAGCAAGGAAGATAATTTTGCCAAAAGAGAAGAGTTGCAAAGAAGGAGTATTTTTCTCAGGTATGGATATTAATTCCATGAGTTTCTATAGACCTTAGGATAGATATTGATGAGAGTGTGATCTCGGAGAAACCTAAACCATCAACCCATGGTTAGGTTTTCATGGAAAACCATAGGAGAATGCATGAAAGCTATTTAGGTGGATGATTCATGGTTCCTGACCATGGAATGAATGTTGAATGGAATGTAGGAGCAAGCCATAGGATCCCAAGCACGAAGAATGGACTAAAAAGAGGAAAATTGACCAAAGTACATCGAGGGTCGCACCGAGGGTCGATGACCATCCGACCTTAGGTGATCCTAACTATCGACCCTCAGTGTACGGGAAGTCCAGATTGGGGAGGGGTGCACCCAGGGTCAATCAGGGCTCCGACCCTACCTCCGACCCTCAGTTAAAAAAATAGTTTTTAAATTCGGAATTAATTCTAATTAAATTCTATCGACTTTGTTAGGTCTTCTAGCAATACAATAACAATATAAAGGTGATTATAAAGCTTGGAAAAGTATCTATTAGCAAGCTAAGGTGAGGAAACAAAACTCTAAACTAATTGGTTAATAACAAACTGTTTTCCATTTTCTTGAGTCCAATGCCATGCTTGATTCTATGCGAATATGTTTGTAATGTGCATACAACATGTCATCCAATATTTCTATTATTTGTTCATGCATATTTAATTTATTGTTTATAACATGATGATGATGATGACAGGAATAGGCATGTGATTGTATGTGTGTGGTTGGTGTACTTGATGCGAGCGAGTATCAAGGGAGGTGTGATGAGAACGTCAATAAACGTTAACCTTTGGCGGGTCTCAGCACTTTAGCTCTATCTCTAACTCAAGTCTTGTGCATTAGCATCGTCGTATCGCCGTTACCTTAGCAGAACTATTATGTCGTAGAGTATCAGGGGAGGTGGTCTCGGTCCTTGTAGTCTCTGACTCTACCGGGGGGCCTTAGCTCTATCTCTATGGACATTCTGAGGGATGCTGGGGTGAGGCCTTGGATACACTGTTTGGCATTAGGATTGGTTAGTTGCGAGCCCAGTTTGCAAGCTCTCGCCAATAGGGGCTTACGTGTTGGTATGGAACTATATAGCAATAAACTTTAACCTTTGTTATATAATGTTCATGATTAGGGTGGATGGGGACGACGATAACCGTTAACCTTCGGGCGGACTTCCACACCCTGTGTATAGAGGCGGGGTCAATAAATGTTAACCTTTGACTACCCAACATTTTTATTGCGCATTGCAAACTATAAACCAGACCAAAGATATGAACTGATTGCATGCATATGTAATGTTGCATTGTTTTGCCTACTCACTGAGCCGTGATGTGTGCTCACCCCTTGACATCGAATATTTTTAGTTGATGATGCAGGTTTCACAGTTGAAGATTATACGAATGCTCCCGCGTACGGGAATGTAGCAGCAATGGAGGTTGAAGCCAAAGTGGATACACACGACTCCTCTTGCGAGTGCAACTCATGTGTATTCGATTAGATATTTTTCTTAGGTTTCTTTTCTTGGATTTATTATGGACATGTATTTGATATTTATTTATGTCTCAGTTGATACAAAATAATTTTCTATTTAAATATTAATATCACAGTAGATTCTCAGTTCATTTTATTATAAGACTTCCGCTATTGTGTATTTACTCTGATTACGATTATGGATGTATGGGGTTCAGATAACACAGATATAGCCTACTCGAGATCCTGGTTGAACCGTTGGTTTGTTAGCGGTTTATCACACCATTCTGAATAGTGCGAAATTGGGGTGTGACAATTTGGTATCAGAGCATCTGAGGCCTTGTCCGCTGAACTAACATACATTCAAGAAAATTGTGAACTGAGATTGGATAAAAGTAAAAACAGTAATATTAACACATTATAAGCACAAGTGATGGTTGAGACCAAATTTGAAAAGAGAATAATGCATCTATTAAAGGGGAAACAATTTTACATTCAATGAGAGAGAAACAAACGTATATACATAACTAAAGCAGAGTACAGTCCACAACTTGGACAGTTACTCTGTAGTACAAAGAAAATAAATACAATCAAGAAGCTGGAGGTGAAGGAGGAGGCGGCGCCTCCCGGTCTCTGTCGTAGTCCTCGGCATAGACTCTAGTCAACCAGGCTATCTGAGTCTGGGTCGTCTGTAGACTAGTTGTGAAATCGGCTACCCTCCGGTCAGTCGCACGCTGAACCTCTATGAGCTCTCCCATCTGCATATCTGATATGTGCTGGGCGGCTAACAGCTCATCCACTCTCACACACTGAGCGTCTAGTAACTCCTCCATCCTCAGATCAGATCTGCGCTGAGCCTCCCTGATCTCCTGCAACATCTCCATCAGGTCAGAAGGTGGGCGTGAAGGACCGACCGCATGAGAAGGACCAATCTCAGGTATAGGATCCGCCGCAGAAGAAGTACCAACTCCAGCCGCATGCGTAGGTGAAGCGGTGGTATCGAGTCGACATCCATGTACATACGGTCGTCATCATCGACAGGATCCACATGAGCTCTAGCAACGGCCTCAGCGTCAGCCATCTCAATGCGAGTGTAAGGGCGTACCATCTCGTTCCTCTCCTCATCACTGACTTGGGCATCCCGCAGGCCCATTTTACAGATAGCCTCCCAATCTAGAGGCGACGAGAAGGTTTTCTCTTGAATCTTCTCATCTACTAAGTCAACCCCCAGGCGGGTCAGCAGAACAGTAATCATACGTCCATAGGGTAGATTACCCCTATGACCGGACAAGGTAGCACTAATCATGGTCCGCATGATGATGTAGGGAAGGCAGACTGGCTGTCTAGTGGAGATACTATATATCAGAAACTGGGTCAGCTGAGAAACCCTCTCGTAATGGCCACTCTACGGAATCAGATTATGCTGGATAATCTTGCAGAAGACCCGTGGAGCTGGAGGCATGTAACAAGCTCTCATCTGCCAATGATCAGGTCATAGCAGCTGACTGTCGATCTCTGCCCTCATCTCCATGGAAACAAACTGGGGCTCTCCAGGCGCACAGTACACCATAGGGCTATCATAAGGAATGCCCAGTAGGTCGGCCAATTGCCGATAGTCAAATGAGATATTCACCCCTTTGACGTAGCTGGTGATGCGCAACTCTTGACCCCTCTCGACATCATTGTAATTCCCCACCACCTGGAGGTTACAATAAAACTGTCGCACCAAATCCGCGCAGGTGCAAGCGTCGTAAGTGATGACAGGGAGCCACCCCATATCACCGAATGCTCTCTCTACGTTGAACAAGGCTAGCTCAGCCAAGTTCACCATACGACCACCCTCCACTTTCTTACGAGCATAGTCGGCATACTGTGCCTCGGCTTCGTTGGAGCGGAAGCGAAGCGGATCACGAACTCTGGGTACCTTGGTACGAGCCATGGTATCTGCAAAGGAAATCAGATAATGAGTCAGTAGGATAAAAATCCAAAATTTGACATCATAACGACGTAAGTTGGCCAAAAGCCTCACTTTTTACCCGTACACGTGGGCAGGAGGACTTACGTAGGTTCCAACATATCCTACAACACTCACACAGTAGGAATTTGGAACTAATGAAGTCTAATATGAAGGAATTTCAAGAAATCAAAAAATTTCGACAAATTAGGGCAAAAAGACTAAAAATCAAAGTTTCTCGATAACCAACCGATGAAACTCGAAAATTTTTGAGGGCTTTCGTTCCTCAAGACACCAATAACAAAAGCCCCCAATAAAAATCAAATTTTTACGGTTGGAAAAAGTTTAATTTGAAAGATACAAGTTAAATGGACAAAAACCTAGAAATGGAAACCTAAAAACAGGTAAAAATGAGAAAACATACCTGTAGGGATGATGTGGACGTCGAAACCCGGACTCAAACTGACCAAAAATAGTGGAGTGGCACTGTAGCAACTCAGAAGGGAGAGACGAGTCGAAACGGGAGGGAAATAACAAAAAAATGACCCAAAATCGGATCTTAAAAGTCTAATTTTTGGGTCTGAGGGTCAGACAATTCGACCAGAACCATCGACCCTCGGATCGACCCTCCCATCGACCCTAGGCTCTCGGGAATCTGACAGAAAACTAAGGGTCGGATACTGAGGGTCGGATACCCATCGACCCTCGCATCGACCCTTAGCTCTCGGGAAGAACAGGTCATTCCCAGGGTCTGATACTAAGGGTCGGACATACCATCGACCCTCACCATCGACCCTGCATAGGAAAGATAGTAAATTTGTTATAAAATGAGTCGAAATTTGAAATTTTACATCGGTTAGCATGCCTACATGAAGTATAAATGACTTTCTCACCTTTTTGATGATTTTCAGGCACCACCAATCTCAGAAGAAAATATGTCTGGACGTAGAGTAACCAGGCAGAGTCGAAATGCAGTTCCACCACCACCACCTGTAGAGGAGACCAGTCAGGAAAATATATACGAACAAGGAAATCCTGATCAAGCAAACCCTATAAATTTGCCACCTCCACCACCTGAGTTAGCAACCGTGGTGATGAATTTGGCACAACAACTACAACAGATGCAACATGCGCAGGCTCAAATGCAAGTTGCAATGGGAATCATGTTCCAAGCTGCTCATGCTATACCCATGCAGACGGGACAAGCCAGTGCAACACCGGTGGGTAACCACCCAGCACCTCAAACACCTCAACAACCTGCTGCACAGATTCCAGAACCTGGTCCGGAAGCAGCTCAGGTTAATTATCAGTATCCACCACCTATGTTTGGGGCATACCCCCAAAATCAGTTGGATCACTCTCGACTGGTTGAGAGATTCTTGAAGATGAAGCCTAAGGAGTTTAATGGCAAACCGTCTGATCCTTTATGGCTAGCACACTGGATAGATGAGATGGAGAGAAATTTTCTTATGATGACTATCACTGAAGAAGAGAAAGTACTATGTGCCACCTTCATGCTAAAGGGTGACGCACATCATTGGTGGAAATCTTCTAGGGCTTACTTATTGACCAAGTACGCCCTATTGACTTGGGCTATATATAAGGAAGCTTTCTTTGAGAAGTATTTTCCACAAAGCTTCAGAGATTCTATGGAGAAGGAGTTCCTGAGTTTATATCAGGGACAAATGTCAGTGGATGCATATCAACAGCGTTATGAAGAGTTGTTTTTCTTTGCACCACTTAGTATGCAGGAAGAAGACACAAAAACCCGTAGGTTTGTCACGGGACTGAGGGGAAGCATCAGAGAGTACGTTCTAGGCTTGGAAAAGAAGGTATACAATGAAGCTGTCCAAATTGCTCGAGTCATAGAATCGAGCCAGAAGGAGAGTTATTTCACATAGAACAGGGGTATAAAAAGGCCAGCTGAAAATTCATATAACGGAGGCAATAACAGGACATATAAGCCTTTCCGCCCTCAGAATTTTACTACTGCAACCAAGACTACCCCAGTAGCTCAACCTCAGCCAAAGCCAAATTTTGAAAGCCCGAAGTGTTATAACTGCAACCAATCGGGACATATGGCAAGGGAGTGCCCTAAGCCCAAGAAGCAGTTACATCAGGGACGGGTATATGCCGTTACATCCGAGGATGCTGCCGCATCACCCGATGTGGTCACAGGTATGACTGAAACCTTTTAAAGTTGTAATTACATTGTATGAGCATGTAGACTAAGTAAAATAAATCACAGGTATCGTACCGATAAATGGCGTACCCGCCAGAGTACTCTTTGATTCAGGAGCTACTCATTCCTTTATATCTATGTCATTCGGAAAGAAGATAAATTTACCCATCAAAACAGTAGACTACAAATTACTTGTACGGTCACCGATGGGGTTAGAAGTGGAATTAGAGAAAGGTTATGGACCATGTCCAGTTCTCATTGGCGAGAAAACCTTAGATGCAACCTTGATACAACTTGAGATGGTAGACTTTGACGTCATCTTGGGAATGGACTGGTTAGCTCGGCATTCTGCAAACCTATTATGCACCGAAAATAAGCTAACAATTTAAAGACAAAGAAGGATCAGAATTCAGTTTTGCGGGAACCAAACTTCCCCGTAGACGCAAGCTCATACTCTCAGCACTAAAGGCTAAGAAGTGCCTTGAGAAGGGGGTAGTCGGGTATCTAGTATCAGTGGTCGACCTAACCAAGGAAGCACTACGAATGGAAGATATTGATGTCGTGCGGGACTACCCTGACGTATTTTCGGAAGAACTACCAGGACTACCACCCGACCGAGCCACAAAGTTTGTGATAGATCTTGTACCTGGAGCCGCACCAGTATCAAAAGCACCTTACAGAATGGCTCCTACTGAACTGAAAGAACTGAAAGTGCAACTACAGGAACTGCTGGACAAGGGTTATATTCGACCCAGTATATCACCATGGGGAGCACCGATATTATTCGTAAAGAAGAAGGACGGTAGCGTTCGATTATACATCGACTATCGGGAGTTGAATAAACTGACAATTAAGAATCGATATCCACTACCTCGGATCGATGACTTGTTCGATCAGTTGCAAGGAGCAAAGGTATTTTCTAAGATCGATCTTCGATCAGGCTATCATCAATTGAAGATTAAAGAGGGTGATATTCCTAAGACAGCTTTCAGGACCAGATATGGACATTATGAGTTCTTGGTCATGTCTTTTGGATTAACAAATGCACCAACAACTTTTATGGTACTTATGAACCGGGTCTTCCACGATATGTTGGATACGTCGATTATAGTATTTATTGATGATATATTAGTATACTAAAAGGACGAAGAAACCCATATCAAGAACCTAAACGCCGCCCTACAACGTTTAAGGAAAGAGAAGTTATTTGCCAAATTTTCAAAATGTGAGTTTTGACTAAGTGAAGTCGCCTTCTTAGGCCATGTAGTATCCGCTGAAGGAATCAAAGTAGACCCCAGCAAGATCGAGGCTATTGTAAAGTGGGAAGCACCAAAGAGCGTTTCAGATTTTAGAAGTTTTCTAGGTCTAGCTGGTTATTATCGGAGACTCGTGGAAGACTATTCCTGGATTACCGTACCTCCCACCAGTCTGACTAAGAAAGGTGAAAAGTTTGTGTGGACGGATAAATGTGAGAAGAGTTTCCAGACATTGAAGACCAGATTGATATCCGCCCCAATTTTGACCATTCCTATTCCAGGACAGACATTTACCTTACACATTGATGCGTCGGGACTGGGATTAGGATGTGTGCTTATGCAAGGGGAGCAAGTAATTGCTTATGCCTCGAGACAGTTGAAGATACAGGAGAAAAATTACCCCAGTCATGATTTGGAGTTAGCGGTAGTAGTACATGCTGTCAAGATATGGAGACATTACCTATACGGAGAGAAATTTCAGATTAAGTCGGACCATAAAAGT
Organism: Protea cynaroides; assembly: GCA_028583415.1. Classification (NCBI taxonomy): domain Eukaryota; kingdom Viridiplantae; phylum Streptophyta; class Magnoliopsida; order Proteales; family Proteaceae; genus Protea; species Protea cynaroides. The sequence goes on along the minus strand of CM053266.1, from coordinate 2,590,562 downwards.
CTTACTTATTTATTTAATCAGAAGGAGTTGAATATGAGACAAAGAAGATGGCTGAAACTATTGAAAGACTATGATTGTGATATCCAGTATCATCGGGGAAAAGCGAACGTAGTACCGGATGCGTTAAGCAGAAAGGCAATGATAAAATCGCAAAGAGAGGTTAGCACAACTGCAGCAATGTGTACTACCGGAATGGTATTCAATCACGGCAATGAGAAATATGTGATAGACGCAACGGATGAATCAGCCAACCAAGGGTTCATTCATCGGTTTTCAAATATGTTTGCCGCTTTTAAGATTATACCGGATATAATGGATGAAGTGAAGACAGTTATTAAATCAGATCCTTATCTGAGAACAGTACAAGAAGATATCGAGAAAGGTAGGACTAATCCTAAGTTCACCTTGGATGAAGAGAGAGTACTAAAATACAAAGGAAGAATATGTGTACCTGAAACAGAAAGTATGGACATTAGACACCGACTGATGAAAGAAGCCCATACCACCATCTATTAGATACATTCTGGAAGTACAAAAATGTATCATGATCTAAAGAAACTATATTGGTGGAGAGGAATGAAAGCAGATGTAGCCAAGTTCGTGTCTCAATGCCTAAATTGTCAGAAAGTAAAGGCTGAATGACAAAGACCCGCAGGACTATTACAGCCATTACCGGAACCAGCATGGAAATGGGACTGCATCACTATGGACTTCGTCACGGGATTTCCACTGACTCCTCGAGTAGTTGACGCAGTTTGGGTGATTGTGGACCGTCTGACGAAAACAACTCGCTTCATACCTATACGACCTCAGTATACACTGGAAAGGTTAGCAAAGCTGTATGTGGATAATATTGTTCGATTACATGGTGTTCCAGAAAGCATTGTGTCTGATAGAGATCCACGATTTACTTTCAAGTTTTGGGAAGGATTGCAAAAGGCTATGGGTACAACGTTGAAGTTTAGTACTGCATTCCACCCACAGACAGACGGATAGTCAGAGCATACAATCCAGAGTCTAGAAGATATGCTATGAGCATGTGTAATTGATTTCAAGGGATCATGGGATGAAAGATTACCACTGATCGAGTTCGCTTATAACAATAGCTATCAGGCTACTATAGAGATGTCACCTTATGAAGCACTGTATGGCAGGAAGTGTCGAACTCCTTTGTTTTGGAATGAAGTTGGAGAACGTAGTATTGTTGGACCAAAATTTATTGAAGAGACTTGCCGAGTGGTCGACATTATCAAGGAAAGAGTGAGAACGGCTCAGAACTGTCAGAAGCAATATGCAGATACTCGACGCAGAGATCTGGAGTTCGCTGTAGGTGATAAAGTATTTTTGAAGGTATCGCCTATGCGAGGATTGAATAGGTTCGGACAGAAGGGGAAACTAAGTCCAAGATATGTCGGGCCGTATGAAATTCTAGCTAAGCATGGGAAAGTGGCTTATCAGTTAGCACTACCACCATCTATGTCAAGTGTGCACGACGTATTTCACATTTCCCTATTGAATAAGTATGTCAAGGATCCAACGCATGTTTTGACAGTAGATTTGCCGGGATTGACTGATGATTTGACATTTGAAGTAACACCAACATAAATCACCAGCCGAAAGGTTCAATGTCTACGCAACTGAGATATCTATTATGTTAAGGTCACATGGAAAAGAAGAGACATGGAAGAAATTACATGGGAAGAATAAAATGCTATGCGGAAGCAATACCCTCACTTATTTGATTCAGAAGGTATGTACAATTTCGAGGACGGAATTTTTATAAGTAGGGGGGAGTTGTAAGACCCGTGTCAATCTAACCCGGTCTTACCACCTTGAACCAGGTTTACCCATCATGGTCGAGTCAAATGGACCAAGGGCGTGAAGGAGATCGAGATCCCAGGTATCAAATCGACCCAAAAACACTTAATTTAAGGGGAGGGTCGCATACCCTGCCAAGGAGGGTCGGACCCCCCAAAACAGAAAGTCATACCCTCAGTTTTGAAGGGAGGGTCGGACAACTTAGAGAACCTAGGGTCGATGGGATCCCATCGACCCTCCCATCGACCCTCAGTTCCCGCCGAAACTGAAATTAGGAAATTTCCTAATTTTCGATTTGGATTCTTTCCTAATCTCAAAGGGACTTATTTTAGGATGTTCCTACTCTATTTAAAGGACGTCTCTAAGCCTCTTTCACTCCTTTTACAACCCTAATTGAATTGAGAGAAAGAGAAGAGAAGGAAAAGAAGAAGAAGAGAAGCAAGGAAGAGAATTTAGCCAAAAGAGAAGAGTTGCAGAGAAGGAGTATTCTTCTCAGGAATGGATACTAATTCCATGAGTTTCTACAGACCTTAGGATAGATATTGATGAGAGTGTGATCTCGGAGAAATCAAACCATCAACCCATGGTTAGGTTTTCGTGGAAAACCATAGGAGAATGCATGAAAGCTACTTATGTGGATGATTCATGGTTCCAGACCATGGAATGAATGTTGAATGGAATGTAGGAGCAAGCCATAGGATCCCAAGCACGAAGAATGGACTAAAAAGAGGAAAATTGACCAAAGTACACCGAGGGTCGCACCGAGGGTCGATGACCATCCGACCCTAGGTGATCCTAACTATCGACCCTCAGTGTTCGGGAAGTCCAGATTGGGGAGGGTCGCACCCAGGGCCGATCAGGACTCTGACCCTACCTCCGACCCTCAGTTAACAGAATGGTTTTTAAATTTGAAATTAATTCTATCGACTTTGTTAGGTCTTCTAGCAATACAATAACAATATAAAGGTGATTATAAAGCTTGGAAAAGTATCTATTAGCAAACTAAGGTGAGGAAACATAACTCTAAACTAATTGGTTAATAACAAGCTGTTTTACATTTTCTTGAGTCCAATGCCGTGCTTGATTCTATGCGAATATGTTTGTAATGTGCATACAACATGTTATCTAATATTTCTATTATTTGTTCATGCATATTTACTTTATTGTTTATAACATGATGATGATGATGATAGGAATAGGCATGTGATTGTATGTGTGGTTGGTGTACTTGATGCGAGCGAGTATCAGGGGAGGTGTGATGAGAACGTCAATAAACGTTAACCTTTGGTGGGTCTCAGCACTTTAGCTCTATCTCTAACTCAAGTCTTGTGCATTAGCATCGTCGTATCACCGTTACCTTAGCAGAACTATTATGTCGTAGAGTATCAGGGGAGGTGGTGTCACACCCCAATTCCGCACCATTCGGAACGGTGTGATGAACCGTCAATAAACCAATGGTTCAACCAGGATCTCAAAATAGGCTATCCCACATATGATAAACCAAAACACATTCCACATTAATCAGAGGTAATAAAGTAAATAGCGGAAGTCTTACAGATAATGAACTGAGGTCTAATCATGATAAATAATTAATATTCCATTTATTTCCATGTAACCAAAACATAATTTAATATATATTACAATATCCAAAGACGAAAAGTAAACACTAAATGTATCCACCATTGAAACGCTCGCTTAACGAACCATGTTCGTCCTCCATAGCTTGCTCATCATAGCCACCACATGTTCATATGTTGGCGTGTCAACATAATCTTCAATCATAGTACCTGCAACATCAGAAACTAAAAAGATTACGCGCGTGAGGGTCAGCTCTCCAACTTGAGCTCAGTTAGTAAACAAAACAATGCAACAATACATACGCATGCAATCAATTCATATCTTTGGTCTGGTATATAAGTTTGCAATGTGCTATAGAAAGGATAGGTGGCCGCCGCACCTCTATACACGAGTGTGTGGAAACGCCCAATGAAAATGGCACTGTCGCCCCACATGCACCCACCATGGACAATATACACCCCATGAAAATGACATGGCTGTACCGGTTGCCCATACCAACACGTAAGCCCCTGTTGGCGAGGGCTTGCAAACTGGGCTCGCAACTAACCAACCCTAATGTCAAACAATGTATCCAAGGCCTCACCCCAGCATCCCTCAATACATCCATAGAGATAGAGCTAGGGTCTAGTGACCAGGCTGAACCACAATGCCACGTCCCCCCCTGATGCCCTACGACATATTAGTTTCGCTAAGGTAATGGCGATACGACGATGTTAGTGGACAAGACTTGAGTAAAGATAGAGCTAGAGTCTGGTGACCTGGGTGAACCACAATGTCACGTCCTCCCCCTGATGCTCCACTCGCATCAAGCACACTAACACTTGCTTAGTGGACATGACTTGAATAGACCATGGCCCAATATACCCCGATGAGAACGGCATCGAAGTACCGGTTGATACCATCCCTACCCGCACCATGTACACCAGCCAAACACAAACATTCACATGCCTATTCCTACCATCATCAACATCATCATGTTATAATCAATAAATTTAAATATGCATGAACAGTAATAATAGAAATATTGGATGACATGTTGAATGCACATTACAAGCATACACGCATAGAATCAATATGGCATTGGACTCAAGAAATAAAACAGTTTATTATTAACCAGTTAGTTTAGGTCTTATTCCCTCACCTTAGCTTGTTAATAGATCCTCTTCCAAGCTTTAGAATTACCTTTATAATGTTATTATATTGCTAGAAGACCTAACAAAGCTGATAAAATTTAATTAGAATTTATTCAGAATTTAAAAGCCATTCTGTTAACTGAGGGTCGGAGGTAGGGTCGGAGTCATGATCGACCCTGGGTGCGACCCTTCCCAAATCTGAACTTCCCGAACATTGAGGGTCGATGCTAGGGTCGGATCTGCCATCGACCCTAGGTGCGACCCTCCATGGTTTGAGTCGAAAATATCAGATTTCGTTATCTCTTTCATGGTTGGGTCCTATGGCTTACTTCCACAATCCATTCTATACATGTTCTATGGTTTAGAACTATACTTTATTCACCTACATGGTTTTAATGATCTCCTCCATGGTTTCCATTGAAACCAAACCATGGATGGATGATTTGGGTTTCTTCTAAGTCATACCCTCTTCAATAATCATTCTAAAGTCTTAAATAAATCATGGGGAATGTGTTCATACCTTAGGTTTGCTGAGATTCAGAGTTCCTCTGAATTTCCTCTTCTTCCTTAGCCTTTTCTTCAAGTTTTCCTTCTCTTCTCTTTCTCTCAATCCAATTAGGGTTGTAAAAGGAGTGAAAGAGGCTTAGGGACGTCCTATTTATAGGGCAAAACCTCCCAAAATAAGTCCCATTGAGTTTATGAAAGGTTCCAATCGAAATTAGGAAGGTTTCCTAATTTTCGGTTCGTGCTGTTTTTCTCGAATACCGAGGGTCGATGGGAGGGTCGGACAACTCATAGACCCTGCGACCCATGGTTGAGGGTCGATGGTGAGGGTCGATGGGAGGGTCGGACCTACCTGTTAAAACCTGCGACCCTACCCTCATTTTAACTATTTTTGGGTAAATTTTCATATTGGGTCTTGGTTTTTCTTCACACATTTGGTCCACTTAGCTCGACCATGATATGTAGACGGGTCCTGACCCAAAATATAAGGTTAGGCCGGGTTCGTGGCGTGCGGGTCTTACAACTCCACCACCCTTAAAGAAATTTCATCCTCGAAATTGAACGTACGGATCTTACAACTCCCCCATCCTTAAAATAAATTTTGTCCTCAAAATTTGAATTTACTTCGGAGTCACTAGGTGGGAATTCTATTTCCGCATTGCATCTTCTTCTTTCCATGCCGTCTTCTCCACGTCTTGTCTTCGTCAGATTATCTTCATATAATTGATACCCAGTTTTTAAGGTGTTGTACCTTTCAACTAGTGAACTAGGCTGGTACCACTTCAATAGTTAAATCTCCTATTTAATCCAGTGATTCCGTGGTCAATACTTTTGATATGGATCTCCACTGTACTTCTTCAATAGAGACACACGAAATACATCATGCGCACTAGACATGGATAGCGGTAACGCTAATTGATATGCAACTTTTCTACGTCTCTCCAGAATTTGTAAGATTCGACTCATATATAGAATACTACTTTCCTTCTTGTCTAATCATTTCAAACTATACATAAGTGATATCTTCAAAAATACTTTGTCACTTATGGCGAACTCAAGGTCTTGGTGTCTATTCTGACAATCCTGAGCTATCCTACCCCTTTTCTTTGATCTTGTCTGCCACTCGATAGTTTTCTTCATTAGACTTAGGTTTCCAAAATTCTTCATTCACCAACTTTATTCCAAAAATAAAAAAATTTGATATTTCTACCGTACCATGCTTGATAGGTAACATTTACATGGTAGCTTAATAGCAACTTCAATTCACGATAACTTCTCAACTCAAGTTCCTTGAAATCAATTTCATAAACTCGGGGCATATCTCTTAGGATTTGTATAGTCCGCCCCGACTGTCCATCGATTTAAGGTAAAATGCGGTACTAAACTTCAACTTTGTTCCCATTGTTTCCTATAGATCCTTCCAAAACTTCAAGATAAAGCATGAGCTTCTGGCCAACACTAAGCTCTCATGCATACCATTCAATCTGACAATATTATCCATATATAGCTTAGTTAGCCGCTCCAAAGCATACTGAGGTCGTATAGCAATGGAATGAGCTATCTTCATAAGGCGATCAACAATCACCCATACTGCGTCAACCGATCTAGGAGTCAGTGGCAAATCAGTGACATAGTTCATTGTAATGCAGTTTCACTTCTAAACTGGCTTTGATAGTTATTGTTGTAGCCATGTTGATCTTTGTCTTTCAGCCTTTACTTGTTGATAATTCAATTACTGAAACATGCATCTATCCACAACCACTTCCATTCCCTTTCTGCCAAAATAATCTCTTCATGTCATGATACATATTGGTACTCTAGTATGTACTGAATATTGAGTACAATGGACTCTTATCATTATCCTCTTCATAGTATCCAAATCTTTATCTTCATGTATTCAGAATCTGCCTCTGTATCTGAGTACCATCTCCGCATCCAAAGTAAGTCAGGGTTAGGTTTTTCTTTCTCTAAATCTCCTGACATTATTCTTATATACAGATTTAACAAAATTGCTACTTTTATTTCATCTACCAATTCAGAGATGATTTTTAATGCCATAAATGCAACTGAACTATTGTTTCATAATTCATCCATAAGTTCTCGCTCGATTGGATCATCACTAGCTTCTATTATATGTTACTCTTTTTCAAATCTGAATCTGTTGCTCCAGAATATAAGGCAGCATTTATAATGGGTCCTTCTTCAGACCTCATAATCCCTTTTTGCGTAAGGCCTTAGCTACTACATTAGCCTTGCTCGGGTGACACTGAATATCACAGTCTTAATCCTTGGGTAATTTCAGCTATTTTATCCTCATGTTCAACTCTTTCTAATGAAGAGATAAATAAAACGCTTGTAATCCGATCTAATCTAAAATTCTTCTCCGTTTAAATAATGTCTCCAAGTCTTGATTGCATGAATCACAATTGTTTACTCCAATCATGAGTTGGGTAACTCTTCTCATGCTCTTTCAGTTTTCTTAAAGCATATGAAATCGCTTATTTACCTTACATCAACCCGCATCCTAGATCCAATCCAAAAGCTCCGATGGATAGGGTAAAAGGTTTCCCTGGTGTCGGAACGATCAAGATGGGAACTGATATCAATCATACTTTAGAATCTGGAAATATTCTTCACCCTTGTCAGTTAAATTAAACTCCTCTCCCTTCCTGGTTAGCTTGGTAAGAGGTTTTGCAATCTTAGAGTGGTCCTCCAAAATTGTCAGTAATAACCAGCTAAACCCAAGAAACTTCTGATCGCAGCAATACTCTTTAGGTGTTTCTCACCGTATGATTACCTCTATCTTAATATGGTCCACTTTATTCCTTTTTATGACGCTAGATGACCTAATAAGATCACTTTGTTTATTCGGGTCTCATATTCCTTGGAATTGGCCATAAGCTTTTCACTTCTCAGATGTTGTGAAACTGTTCTAAAATCCGCTTTATGAGTTGCTTCATTCTTGGAATCAACCAAATATCATCTATGAAAACTATGACCGACGAGTCCAACATGTCATGAAACACCCAGTTCATCAGTTTCATAGAAGATGTAAGGGTATTGGTTAATCCAAACGTCATAATTGATAACTCATAATTGGCCAATCCCGGCTTAAAAAAAAAACTATCTTCAGAATATCGCTGTCTAAATTCTTCAGCTAATGATATCTTGACTGAAAATCAATCTTAGAAAATACCTTTGCTCCTCACAACTATTTAAACAAGTCATCAATCTAAGGTGGTAGTTACCGATTCTTGATCGTGAGCTTGTTCGATTCTCGGTAGTCTATACATAATCGGACACTACCATCATTCTTTTTCACGAATTGCATTGGCGCTCCCTGTGATGCAATACTTAGTTGATTGGAACCCTTGTCTAATAACTTTTGTACTTGAGTCTCAGTTCCTTCAACTTCATAGGAGCTACTCTATAGGTGCCTTTGACACAAGTATCGTCCTTGGTAACAAGTCGATGACGAACTCGGTCGCACGAGCAGGTGATAACCCGGTAAGTCTCCTGGAAACACATCAGGTAATTTATGCATCACATCAATATCTGTCATCTGTGGTACTTCTTTGGTAACGTATACCACAGATACCATATATCCAACTCATTTCTCTTCAAAGCATCTCTTCGCCTTTAGCATAGAGCGGATCAGCTTTCACTTCCTAGGCAACATACTCCCAATGATACTAAATCATATGCCATTTTTATTCTTGAATGATAACCTCTTCTATGCACATAATCACTTGTAGAGTGTTGAGACAACCAGTCTATTTCCAAGATGACATCAAAGTCTACCATCTCAAGTCGACTCAGGTTGCATCCAAATTTTGTTCATCCATAAGATTTGGACATTGTTCGTAACACTCATCCCATACAACATCTAGTCCAAAGGGCTTGAACTAGCAAAATCTGGTATAAGGTCTTAAGAGCTTGTCTAGTTCCTTTATCTATTATGATTTTCAAAGACTATTGCTAACGATCTCCTATCTTGAAAAGTTCATTAGATTATATTTCCTTTATCACTTCTGTTCTATCCTGATCTCTCTTTCATATACCTCGAAAAATATCTTGTGATTGTTACCTCATATCCCAAGTCTATCTATAAGCATTAGGGTATATACTTATAAATTCATTAATTCAGCTAAACTCTTTTGGTCTTTTCTTAATCAATCACTCAACATTGGGCATAACTCAATTATCATTGTATTAAATCGAGTACTACTTATTCCATGACTTTATCCTTGTATCCACTCTTAGATTTGCTTTTAGGAATCTTCTGCTTTGTCAAAATTCATACCGATATAACCATCTTTAAGTGCTATCTATTTCTTTACTGGTTACTCTTGATAGTTCTCACTTTTGCTCATGCACTCTTTTATAGACATGACTCATATCCATACATTTAGCAATCTTAAAACAAATCCTCTATTACTTCATCTGAGGTTCATTGGCTATAACATTTAATCTGAATTTAATAATCTTTCTTCCAATAATTCCATTATCACTAATCATCTTTATCAACAAGGTCAGGGAGTGTATGAATCAAAATGTTCATCCAAAAGTGATTCACTTCCTTCCGTCGATTTAGCATAATGACAACACTTGCTTTATCTAGTGAACCTAGGTTTAAAGAATCAGGAGTAAATATGTGGTAATCCAACCGGCATTAAAAGGTCGTTAAGTTGCACGGTGGTCCAACTACATGGAAATAGAGGTTTTATAGTTCTTAACTTCATGATTACAGGTTCTATCGAGTATATAATGCCATTGGTCAAGGCACTACAGGAGTAAATCTGGGGAAAGATTTCGTACATCAGTAAATCAGGTATAATCTGGAGAAAAATTTCGTCCATCAATAAATCAGGTTTAATCTGGGGAAAAATTTCGTACATCAATAAATCAGGTATAATCTGGAGAAAAATTTTATACATCAATAAATCAGGTGTAAATCGAAAAGATGTACGCTCAACATGATTAAACATTTAACTATTCGTTCAGTTCACATCTCTGTTCATGTGGTCGATCTTGGGAGTGGTTTAGATTGGTTTAATCAGGACTAAGATGAAAGAAACAATATCTATAACTCCAATTGACAGGTTAAATCAAGAAGGTATCATGTCAAGGTACGAGAATTAAAATCTAGTATGTGCATCCTCTATAATCATAAGAGTAAATCAATAATTCACCGCATCCTATATAAACCTATCTAGATATATGGCCACGATAGATTTGATCCTTTATTGAAAATGTCTGAGGTATCATCATCAGAAGACATTCTTCAATCCTTGTCAGACTATTCTGTCATGATGCAACTATCCCATACATCGGTAGCTGATAAGGTTAACCACCTTTATACACTGCTTGTTGTGCACCAAACTTCTGCACTGGGGTGTGCATTACTGGGACTTGCTGTGTGATAGACACTGTTTTATAGCTAACATGTGTTGGGGTACAATGATGCTACCAATTGATACCATACCATATCAATTGTATACTAAGATATCTACCCAACTTATAGATAATACCCTATATTATTTGTTTATCAGGATAAATTTTGGTCTTCTCTTTTTGTTTGAGTGTATATATATGGTTCCACCTTTAATATGTACATTATTGTCTTGTTTAAGTTCTGTCTCAACCAACACAGGTGCTTATGGTGTGTTTGTATTAAAGCTTTTAATTTATCCTAACTCAGTTCATGGACTCTAGTGGAAGTATTCATGTTTAATGGGTAAGGCCTACGAGAGCTCTGATACCAAGTTGTCACACCCCAATTCCGCACCATTCGGAACGGTGTGATGAACTGTCAATAAACCAATGGTTCAACCAGGATCTCAAAATAGGCTATCCCACATATGATAAACCAAAACACATTCCACATTAATCAGAGGTAATAAAGTAAATAGCAAAAGTCTTACAGATAATGAACTAAGGTCTAATCATGATAAATAATTAATATTCTATTTATTTCCATGTAACCAAAACATAATTTAATACATATTACAATATCCAAATACGAAAACTAAACACTAAACGTATCCACCATTGAAATGCTCACTTAACGAACCATGTTCGTCCTCTACAACTTGCTCATCATAGCCACCACATGTTCATATGTTGGCGTGTCGACATAATATTCAATTATAGTACCTGCAACATCAGAAACTAAAAAGAATTGCGCGCGCGAGGGTCAGCTCTCCAACTTGAGCTTAGTGAGTAAACAACACAATGCAACAATACATATGCATGCAATCAATTCATATCTTTGGTCTGGTATATAAGTTTGCAATGTGCTATAGAAAGGATAGGTGACCGCCGCACCTCTATACACGAGTGTGTGGAAATGCCCAATGAAAATGGCACTGTCGCCCCACATGTACCCACTATGGACAATATACACCCCATGAAAATGGCATGGCTGTACCGGTTGCCCATACATACACGTAAGCCCCTGTTGGCGAGGGCTTGCAAACTGGGCTCACAACTAACCAACCCTAATGTCAAATAATGTATCCAAGGCCTTACCCCAGCATCCCTCAATACATCCATAGAGATAGAGCTAGGGTCTGGTGACCAGGCTGAACCACAATGCCATGTCCCCCCTGATGCCCTACGACATATTAGTTCTGCTAAGGTAATGGCGATACGATGATGTTAGTGGACAAGACTTGAGTAAAGATAGAGCTAGAGTCTGGTGACCAGGCTGAACCACAATGTCACGTCCTCCCCCTGATGCTCCACTCGCATCAAGCACACTAACACTTTCTTAGTGGACATGACTTGAATAGACTATGGCACAATATACCCCGATGAGAACGACATTGAAGTACCGGTTGATACCATCCCTACCCGCACCATGTACACCAGCCAAACACAAACATTCACATGCCTATTCCTACCATCATCAACATCATCATGTTATAATCAATAAATTTAAATATGCATGAACAATAATAATAGAAATATTGGATGACATGTTGAATGCACATTACAAGCATACACGGATAGAATCAATATGGCATTGGACTCAAAAAATAAAACAGTTTATTATTAACCAGTTAGTTTAGGTCTTATTCCCTCACCTTAGCTTGTTAATAGATCCTCTTCCAAGATTTAGAATAATGTTATTATATTGCTAGAAGACCTAACAAAGTCGATAAAATTTAATTAGAATTTATTCAGAATTTAAAAGCCATTCTGTTAACTGAGGGTCGGAGGTAGGGTCGGAGTCATGATCGACCCTGGGTGCGACCCTTCCCAAATCTGAACTTCCCGAACACTGAGGGTCGATGCTAGGGTCGGATCTGCCATCGACCCTAGGTGCGACCCTCCATGGTTTGAGTCAAAAATATCAGATTTCGTTATCTCATTCATGGTTGGGTCCTATGGCTTACTTCCACAATCCATTCTATACATGTTCTATGGTTTAGAACTATACTTTATTCACCTACATGGTTTTATTGATCTCCTCCATGGTTTCCATTGAAACCAAACCATGGATGGATGATTTGGGTTTCTTCTAAGTCATACCCTCTTCAATAACCATTCTAAAGTCTTAAATAAATCATGGGTAATGTGTTCATACCATAGGTTTGCTGAGATTCAGAGTTCCTCTGAATTTCCTCTTCTTCCATAGCCTTTTCTTCAAGTTTTCGTTCTTTTCTTCTCTTCCTTCTCTTCTCTTTCTCTCAATCAAATTAGGGTTGTAAAAGGAGTGAAAGAGGCTTAGGGACGTCCTATTTATAGGGAAAAACCTCCCAAAATAAGTCCCATTGAGTTTAGGAAAGGTTCCAATCGAAATTAGGAAGGTTTCCTAATTTCGGTTCGTGCTATTTTTCCCAAATATCGATGGTCGATGGGAGGGTCGATGGGATGGTCGGACAACTCATAGACCCTGCGACCCATGGTTGAGGGTCGATGGTGAGGGTCGATGGGAGGGTCGGACCTGCCTGTTAAAACCTGCGACCCTACCCTCATTTTAACTGTTTTTGGGTAAATTTTCATATTGGGTCTTGATTTTTCTTCACACATTTGGTCCACTTAGCTTGACCACGATATGTAGACGGGTCCTGACACAAATTTAAGGTTAGGCCGGGTTCGTGGCGTGCGGGTCTTACAGGTGGTCTCGGTCCTTGTAGTCTCTGACTCTACCGGGGGGCCTTAGCTCTATCTCTATGGACATTCTGAGGGATGCTGGGGTGAGGCCTTGGATACACTGTTTGGCATTAGGATTGGTTAGTTGCAAGCCCAGTTTTCAAGCCCTCGCCAACAGGGGCTTACGTGTTGGTATGACACTATATAGCAATAAACGTTAACCTTTGTTATATAATGTTCATGATTAGGGTGGATGTGGACGATGATAAACGTTAACCTTCGGGCGGACTTCTACACCTTGTGTATAGAGGCGGGGTCAATAAACGTTAACCTTTGACCACCCAACCTTTCTATTGCGCATTGCAAACTATAAACCAGACCAAAGATATAAACTGATTGCATGCATATGTAATGTTGCATTGTTTTGCCTACTCACTGAGCCGTGATGTGTGCTCACCCCTCAACGTCGAATATTTTTAGTTGATGATGCAGGTTTCACAGTTGAAGATTATATGAATGCTCCAGTGTACGGGAACGTAGCAGTAATGGAGGTTGAAGCCGTAGTGGATACACACGACTCCTTTTGCGAGTGTAACTCATGTGTATTCGATTAGATATTTTCTTAGGTTTCTTTACTTGGATTTATTATGGACATGTATTTGATATTTATTTATGTCTCAGTTGATACAGAATAATTTTCTATTTAAATATTAATATCATAGTAGATTTTCAGTTCATTTTATTATAAGACTTCCGCTATTGTGTATTTACTCTGATTATGATTATGGATGTATGGGGTTCAGATAACACGGATATAGCCTACTCGAGATTCTGGTTGAACCGTTGGTTTGTTAGCGGTTCATCACACCATTCTGAATAATGCTGAATTGGGGTGTGACACTAGATGGCATTAGGATTGGTTAGTTGTGAGCCCAGTTTACAAGCCCTCGCCAATAGGGGCTTACGTGTAGGTATGGGTAGGGCATCAGGGGAAGTGTTGACGGTGTGTGATCCAGACACTTTAGCTCTATCTTTATTTCATGGTAGGGTGGATGTGGACGACAATGGTGTTTGATCCATTGGGTAGGCTTACACACCCATATATAGAGGTGCAGTGGCCGCCAAACCTTTCTATAGCACATTGCAAACTTAAAAAGCAGACCAAAGATATGAATTGAATGCATGCATATGTTTGTTGCATTATTTTGTTTTGCTCACTAAGCTATGACGTGTGCTCACCCTTTCAACGTCTAATATTTTTAGTTGATGATGCAGGTACTACTGTCGAGGATTATGTGAATGCACCGACGTATGGACACATGGCTTTTATGGACGTAGAAGCTGTTGAAGATGCGCATGATCCTTCATCCGAGTGCAATCAATGCGTCTTTGATTAGTTTAGTTATATTTTGGTTAACAGACATGTAATTGATTATTTTATTTTATGTTTTGAGTTACTTGAAGATAAGTGGATTCAATATTTATTTATCACTATTAGATACTCAGTTTATTAATTATAAAGACTTCTACTTATTTGTTTATTATCTCTGATTATTATGGTGGAATGTGTGTGTGGTTTGAAATGGTGGGTACTAGCTAAACGAGATCTTGGTTAAACCGTTGGTTTATTGACGGTTCATCACACTATTCTGGTTAGTCCAGAATTAGGGTGTGACAATCCTACCCTGGGGAGCGCCAGTGTTATTTGTGAAGGAGGACGGTAGTGTCGGTTTGTGCATTGACTATTGGGATTTAAACAAGCTAACAATCAAGAACCGATATCCCTTGCCCCGAATCGATGACTTGTTTGATCAACTTCAAGGGAAAAGTATGTTTTCAAAGATAGATCTACGGTCGGGCTATCACCAGTTAAAGATTAAGGGGTGTGATGTGCCCAAGATGACATTCAGGACAAGGTATGGCCACTTCGAGTTTTTGGTCATGTCTTTTGGATTAAAAAATGCTTCAGCCTCATTTATGGAGCTCATGAACCAGGTATTGCATGAGTTCTTAGATAAGTTTTGTCATCATTTTCATCAATGACATCCTCATCTATTCACCCGATGATACAGCCCATGCGGAGCACCTCCGATTGGCATTGTAGAAGTTGAGATAGGAAAAATTTTATGCCAAGTTCAAGAAGTGCGAGTTTAGGCTTAGATAAGTAGCATTCTTGGGACATATTATATCAGTTGAAGGATTAGAAGTGGACCCTGCAGTCATGAACTGGAAGACACCTACCTCGGTGACAGAGCTCAAAAGTTTCCTTGGATTGGTTGGCAATTACCGGTGCTTCATTGAGGGTTTTTCCCACATAGCAATCCCATTGACGGGATTGACCAAGAAGGGTGTAAGGTTTGAATGGACAGATAAATGTGAGGAAAGTTTTCAGACTCTCAAGGAGAAGCTTGTCTCTGCTTCGGTTCTGACCATCCCATCTAAGAAAGGTGCATTCACTATTTATGCGAATGCTTTTAAATTTGGTTTGGGTTGTGTGCTTATGCAGGATGATTATGTTGTGGCTTATGCTTTGAGGCAGTTAAAGGTGCATGAGAAGAATTACCCCATTCATGACCTAGAGCTTGCAGCTATTGCCTTCGCCATAAAGATATGGAGACACTATTTATATGGTGAAAAGTTCTGCATAATGTCAGATTGCAAGAGTTTGATTCACTTACTCAACCAAAAAGAGTTAAATATGAGGCAGCGATGGTGGCTTGAGTTACTAAAAGATTACGGCTGCATCATCAGTATCACCTTGGCAAGGCCAATATGGTGGCTGATGCTCTCAATCAGAAGGCAATAATTATGGTCGAAGGGGAAACCTTTGAGTCAGCTGAATGCAAGGTAGGACGCAATATGGCCCATACATTGGTTCTGGAACCTCTTCCTGATGCTAAGCCCTCGTTTACTGATATTGCAATGACAGAGTGGATAGAGGTGACAGTTGAGCTGCTCTGTACCTTGACTATTCAGCCTACCCTGTTAGAAAAGATCAAAGATGCTATTGATAGTGATGCTCATTTCAAGACTCAAGCATGATCTTGAGAAAGGAAAGCATGACCCAGATTTCTCTATTGACAGCAAGGATTTGATCAAATACAGAGGAAGATATTGTGTACTCGATTCAAGCAAGATTTTAAAGGAGACCATCATGATTGAAGCTCATTCCTCTCCTTTTACAGTTCACCCTGGCAGTATCAAGATGTACCAAGATTTAAAGAAGGTCTACTGGTGGAGAGGTGTAAAGGCTGATGTGGCAGCTTTTGTATACAAGTGCTTTACTTGTCAGCAAGTGAAGGCAGATAGGCAAAGACCCGCTGGGTTACTTCAACCATTATCGATCCCAGAGTGGAAGTGGGATCATATTGCCATGGACTTTGTGACAAGATTATCCTTAACACCAAACAATGTAGATGTAGTTTGGATAATCATCGATCGTGTAAGACCTGTACACCATGAACCCAGTCTAACCTTACATTCTCGTGTCGTGACCGGCCTTCCCATCATAATCGGCTCAAGTGAACCAATTGTATAAAGAAACCACAAGATAAGATAAGCAACAAGTCAAATTTAGTTGGTGTGGTTAACTGGTTAAGTTGTGTGGAAGCAACCGGTCAAAAACTAAAAACCAGTAAATTTTAGAAGTGTGGTTGCAGTTTTGAGGGGTGTGGTCGATACGTGTGGTCGCACATGAGACCACACAACATGAGACCATACGCATGAGACCACATGACATGTGGTCGCATATTTTGGATGTGTGGTCAACGAATTCTGCGACCACACGTGTGACCACACGATGCTGAACCGACTCTGAGTTTTGGAAACTTTCCAAAACTTAAGGGATCTCTTTCCTAAATAAAGTGGGACTCTATATGGAGGTTTTCCTCTATATAAGGGACGTTCCTTAGTCTTTCTTACTCTTTTAGAACCCAAATTGAAACTCTAAACCTAAGAGGAAAAGAGAGAGAGGAAGAGAAGGAGAAGAAGGAGATTTGGAGAAGAAGGCTGAGAGAAAGGTTTTGCAAGAGAAGGTTCTAGCTCCCTACAGCAAGCTTAAGGTATGGACTTCACTCTGTAAGGTAGATCATAGAATAGGTTCTTTTCCAGTTGATGTGTGGAACCTAATACAATGACTCGGTTATAGGTTTTCCATAGGAAATCATAGAGAATAGGTTAGGGATAATGGATGAGGGAAAAACTATGATTAGAGACCATAGAATGATCTTAGGGTGAATCCCATTGATGAGCCATGAGGAAGAACTCGTATGAGAAGTAAAATCAACCAAAACTTTGTATGGTCGACCACAGGGTGACCAGAGGATCGACCACAGCTATTCGGGAAGTTTCCAGGAAAGGTGTGGTTGCAGGGTGTGGTTGCGTAAAATGCGACCACAGGGTTCGACCACACAGTGTGTGCTCTCATATATTGTGACCACAGGTTCGACCACACGTGCGACTACACGATAACAACAAGCATATTTTGAGACCAAACAAGATTTTTGACTATTGTAACTTGGTAAATTTGAACCCTAACTTAAATACATTAATTGTTTAGGTTCCTAATAGATTTAAAGTGACTTCGAAAGCTTGGGAGAAGAACAAACATCAATCAAAGGTGAAGCTTGGGAGAAGAACAAACATCAATCAAAGGTGAGAGAACAAGACCTAAACTAATTTGCTAATAACAAGCTATTCTATTTTATTGTGTCTAATGCAATGATTGATTTTATCCTTGTATGCTTGTAATGTGCATCTCACATGTCATCCAATATTCTTATTATTACTGCTCATGCATATTTATATTCTGTTTATTTATAACATGATGATGATGATACTAGGAATAGGCATGTGATTGTGTGTGTGTGGTTAGTGTTTTGGATGCGAGTAGAGCATCAGGGGGAGGACGTGGCATTGCGGTCTCTTACATGGTCACCAGATTCTAGCTCTATCTCTACCCAAGTCTTGCCTATTGACATCATCGTATTTCCATTACCTTGCAGAACTATTATGTCGTAGGGCATCAGGAGAGGTGGTCTCGGACTGTGTGGTCTTTGACTCTGCCAGGGGGCCTTAGCTCTATCTGGATGTATTGAGGGATGCTGGGGTGAGGTCTTTGATACATTGGATGACATTAGGATTGGTTGGTATGGGTAGGGCATCAGGAGAAGTATTGGCGGTGTGTGATCCAGACACTTTAGCGCTATCTCTATTCCATGGTGGGTGAATATGGGACGACAATGGTGTTTGATCCATTGGGCGAATTCACACACTCGTGGATAGAGGTGCGGGGGCCTCCAAACCTTTCTATAGCACATTGCAAACTTAAAAACCAGACCAAAGATATGAATTGAATGCATGCATATGTTTGTTACATTGTTTATTTTCTCACTGAGCTCAAGTTCTAGAGATAATCCTCGCGTGCACAATTCTTTTTAGTTTCTGATGTTGCAGGTGTTACTGTTGAAGATTATATCGATGCGCCAACATATGGACATGTGGCGGCTATAAATGTGCAAGCTGTGGAGGACGAATATGGCGAATGTTTTCACTGAGTCACGCTTAGTGTTTTTATTCTATATTTTGATACTTGTAATAAGTATTAATTATGTTTTGGTTACTTGGACATAACTGGATTATTTAATTATTTATCATTGTAGAAACTCAGTTCATTATTAATAAGACTTCTGTTATTTACTTTATTTACTCTGATTATTTTTGTGGAATGTGTATTTGGTTTGGATTGTTGGTATGGTCTTGCGAGATCCTGGTTTGAACCATTGGTTCTTATGACGGTTCATCACACCATTGGTTGGTCCAGAATTGGGGTATGACAACTTGGCATCAGAGCTCTCAGGCCCTGGCCATAAACCAGAATACTTCCATAAGAGTTATGAACTGAGTTAGGTTAAATTTAAAAGCTTTAATACAAATACACCATAAGAACCTGTGTTGGTTGAGGTATAAGTTAAATAAGACAATAATGTACGTATAAAAGGTAGAACCATATGTATATACAATCATAAGAAAAAAAACTCTAAATGTATCGTGATAAAAAAATAACATAGGGTATGGTCTACAAGTCTGACAGTTGCTTGAGTATACAAATGATATAATATGGTAGCAAGAAGGGAGTATCTATAAAGCAGAAAAATTGGGATATCAAGTTGGTACTCACAAGATGTGGAACTCGATATATGACAGAGGAAAAAAGAAAATGGCTAGTGTCACACCCCAATTCCGGCTGAACCTGAAGTGTGAGTGAACCTTCACTGAACCAACGGCTCACACCAGGATCTCAATAAGACCGTGTCCACTCATACAAACCATTACACATAACCACAATCAGAATATAATAAATACAACGAAAGTCTTTAAATAAAATGAACTGAGCATCTATTGATAAATTCAAATAAATATTCAATTATCCAAATTCTCAAACATAAATAAATATCTTTACATCACTTTAATGCCAACCAAAAATAACTGAAACAAATAAAGAAAAATCCTAGAGATATACGCAGAAAGGGCACTCGCATGAAGCGTCATGCTCGTCCTCTCCTGCCTGCACGTCCAGAGCAGCCACGCCTCCGTACGTCGGCGCGTTCATGTAGTCATCCACCATGTAACCTGCATCAACATCTAAAAATGGTGTGTACACAAGGGTGAACTCACAACTTAGCTCAGTAAGACAATCAGACAATGTAACACTTATATGCATGAGTAACAATCATATTATATTATGGTCTGGTTTAAGTTTGCAATGTGCTACAGAAAGGATTGGCGGCCACCGCACCTCTATACACGAGTGTGTGAAGCCACCCAGTGGATCACCCCACTGTCGTCCCACATGCACCCACCATGGAATAAAGATAGAGTTAAGGTGTCCGGATCAACACCGTCAACACCTCCCATGATGCTCTACCCGTACCAACACGTAAGCCCCTATTGGCGATGGCTTGCAAACTGGGCTCGCAACTAACCAATCTTATATGTCATCACAGTAAGCCCTATCCCAGCATAGCTCCCTACAGCATAGAGATAGAGCTAGAGTCTGGTGGCCAGGCCGGAGACTACAGTGCCACGTCCTCCCCCTGATGCCCTACCCACACCAAGCATGCTAAGACAAAATGATACGAAAGGTAGACCCTATCCCAACATAGCTCCCTATGGCATAGAGATAGAGCTAGAGTCTGGTGGCCAGGCCGGAGACCACAGTGCCACGTCCTCCCCCTGATGTCCTACCCGCACCAAGCATGCTAAGACAGAATACTACGAAAAGGTGCTAGTGTGAGGAATGATCCCAGACCCCAGGCCCTTCCCATTCCACACACCAATGAAAACAATCACATGCCTAACAATCACATCCTAGCATAGCGAGTATGCATGAACAATAATAATAACTGAAAGTAAAGGATGACATGCGAGTATGCACAAACATCAATCCACAGAGTCATAGTTATTAATAACGGTTTACTGTCCATTAGATTATTAGGGTTTAGGTTTGATTCCCTTACCTGACGCTCGTTTGATAGCTTGCTCCACGTCACAAGATCCAAACGTGCTATCACAAAGTCCTATACAATATTAGGGTTTAGTTAGAATAGATTTACGTTGGTTGGAAAACCAACAATGGTAAAACACATCTCACAGAGCTGACCGGTCACAGTACCGGTCGCAGCACTGTGGGGAAACCTGCGACCGGTATGGTCAGTTGGTCCCCACAGACCAGCCCCTGAAGGTACCGGTCACAGTACCGGTCGCATAGGGTGCAACCGGTATAGTCGACCGGTATGTCTCTGGAAGACCATACGTCTGGTTCTCGACTGTCGTCGATCATCCCCTATTGATCCTAGGGTTCCTCCTACACACTCTAGGTTTGAGCACTGAGTTAGAGTTGTTTCCAACTCCATTCAAGTCCTAGCTTTGATGGTCTTCTTCCTAGAACTCGAATCTAGGGTTTACCGACTAGATTAGGGTTTGTCGGCAAAAAATAGGGTTTATCGGCAAAATAGGGTTTTAGATCAATACCTGCTTTGCATGGTATTGATCAAGGCAACCTAACCATCCTAGAGTCATAATCCTAGAGTCATAATGTAAAAGAAGGTTAAAGCACTCACAGTCAGTTGGCGGTAAGGTGTTCTTCGTCGAACGGAAATATCGGCTCTTCATAGCTTCTCCTCCTTCTTCAGCCTCTTTCTCCTTTCTAGGGTTTGTGAGGATCAATGGAAGGGATTCTAGGAGGTTTAAAGGGGTTTATATTTGCTAGGTTTAGGATTAGGAAGCCTCCTAGGATTAGGAAAGTCCTAGGGTTCGGAATTTAGAAAGTAAGACCCGTAGAGATCCGGTTCTGGATCTTCGTAGTCTGCTGCGCAGGCTATACCGGTCGACCGGTACCAAGACCGGTACCATCGACCGGTATGAACAAAATTCATACTTAAATGGTCCGTTTCGTACCTGTTTGTCATCCGTTCGTCCCGTCTGGCCCGGTGATGATTGGAAGACCTGTTACGACATGAATTCAAGGTTTAGATTGGGTTCATGGAGTGCGGGTCTTACAACTCCCCCACCCTTAAAATAAATTTCGTCCCCAAAATTTACATGTAGGTTTCACAACTCCCCCACCCTTAAAATAAATTTCGGCCTCGAAATTTGAACGTACCTTGGCCATCGAAAAGGTTAGGGTATTCCTTTCTCATTGCGTCTCTTCCTCCTAAGTAATTTCTTCTACATCTTGGCTCTTCCAATGCACTTTCACATAGTGGATATCCTTGCTTCGAAGATGTTGTACCTTTCAGCTTGTGAGCATCGCAGGTATTACTTCAAATGTCAAGTCCTCTGTCAAGTTTGGTGGGTCTGCTGTCAAGATGTGCGATGGATCCCTGACATACTTCTTCAATAAGGATACATGGAACACGTCATGAACGCTTGACATGGATGGTGGTAGAGCCAGTTGATATGCCACATTACCACGTCTGGTCAATATCTCGTATGGTCCCACGTACCTGGGGCATAGCTTTCCCTTCTTACCAAAATGTTTCAGACCTCACACAGGTGATATCTTCAAGAATACCTTGTCACCCACTGCAAACTCCAGATCTCGGCGTCGATTATCCACATAGTTCTTTTGTCGAACTTGAGCTGTCCACTCTTTCCTTGATCTGATCAATCACTCGACAAGTTTCTTCGACAAACTCCGGTCCTACAATTCTTCTTTCTCCCACCTCATTCCATAACAGAGGTGTACGACATTTCTTCCCATAGAGTGCCTCATATGGCGCCATCTGAATTGTAGCCTGGTAGCTATTGTTATAAGTGAACTCGATGAGTGATAGCTTCTCGTCCCAAGCTCCTTTGAAATCTAGGGCATAAGCTCGGAGCATATCTTCTAAAATTTGAATAGTTCATCCTGACTGCCCGTCCGTCTGAGGGTGAAAAGCTGTACTAAACTTCAACTTGGTTCCCATAGTTTTCTGTAATCCTTCCCAGAACTTTGATCTAAAACGGGGATCTCTGTCAGATACTATACTCTCTGGGACGCCATGAAGTCTAACTATATTATCTACATATAGCTTGGCCAGCTTCTCCATGGTATACTGAGGTCTGACCGTAATGAATCGAGCTGTCTTGGTAAGTCAATCGACTATAACCCAAACTAGATCCATCGACCTTGGTGTTAAGGGTACGCCAGTGACGAAATCCATTGTGATGCAATCCCACTTCCATGCAGGTTCTGGTAGTGGTTGTAGCAAACCTGTGGGTCTCTTCCTTTCTGCTTTAACTTGCTGGCAATTCAGACATTGGAATACGAAACGAGCTATATCCGCTTTCATACCCCTCTACCAATATAATCTTCTTAAATCATGGTACATTTTGGTGCTTCCTGGATGTACCGAATATGGAGTGTAATGAGCTTCTGTCATGACTCTATCTCTGATATTGGAGTCCTCACTCTCAAGTATGCATAATCGTCCATGATACATGAGTACCCTGTCTGAATCCAAGGTGAAGTCAGGATTACTTTTACCCTTTTCCAGGTCTTCTTGCACAGTCTTGAGATGTGGATCCTGTAGGATTACTACTTTGACTTCATCTATTAGATCTGATGAGATCTTCAGAGCTGCGAACATCAATGTGAACTTATGAATTAAGCCCTGTTCCACTGGATCTCTTGCAGTCTCTAATATATTCTCTTCATCATTCTCTATTAGGCTTGAGGTTGCAGCACACAATGCAGCATTTGTACTTGATCTTGCCTCAGGTTTCAATGCCCACTTTCTGCTTAAGGCATCAGCCACAACATTTGCCTTATCCGGATGGTACTGAATGTCACAATCATAATCTTTTAATAATTCCAGCCATCTCCTTTTTCTCATATTCAGGTCCTTCTGAGTGAAAAGGTAAGTTAAGCTCTTGTGATCTAACTTAATCTGAAACTTTTCACCGTAAAGGTAGTGTCTCCAAGTCTTGATTGCATGTATAACCGCTGCTAACTCCAAATCATGTGTAGGATAATTATTCTCATGCTCTTTCAACTGTCTTGATGCGTAGGCAATCACCTGTTCTCCTTGCATCAACACACATCCAAGACCCAACCCTGAGTTATCCGTATATAGGGTCAACGGCAAGCCTAGTGCTGGGATGGTCAAGATAGGTACAGAGACTAGTCTTGACTTCAAGGTCTGAAAGCACTTTTCACACTCATCCATCCATATGAACTTTTTCCCTTTCTTGGTTAGTCTGGTAAGTGGAACGGCGATCCTTGAGTAGTCTTCCACGAATCTTCTATATTAATCAGCCAATCCAAGAAAACTACGAATCTTCGCAACTGATTTCAGTGCATCCCATCCTAATATAGCTGTGATCTTGCTTGGATCTACCTTGATACCGTCTGCAGATACTACGTGACCCAAGAAGGCCACTTCTTTCAGCCAAAATTCATATTTCTTGTACTTGGCGTAAAGCTTCTCTCTTCTCAGCCATTGTAGGGCTGCTTTCAAATGTGTTGCATGCGTCTCCCTGTCTTGCAAGTAGACCAATATGTCGTAAATGAATACGATGACCGAAGTGTCCAATATGTCATGAGACACTCGATTCATCAGTTCCATGAACAACGTTGGAGCGTTAGTGTAAGACCCGTATCAAACTAACCCGGTCTTACCACCTTGAATCAGGTCTACCCATCACGGATGAGCCAAATGGACCAAGTGCGTGAAGGAGATCACGATCCCAGGTATTAAACTGACCCAAAAACACTTAAATTATGGGGAGGGTCGCATACCCAACAAGGGAGGGTCGGACCCCCCCAATACAGAAGTCAGACCCCCAGTTTTACATGGGGGGTCAGACACTTCAGGAACCAGGGGTCGACGGGATCTTCGACCCCCCCCTATCGACCCCTGGTACTCGGTAAATCTATAAACTAGGAAAGTTTTCTAATTTCGATGGGATTCCTTCCAAATCTCAATGGGACTTATTTTAGGAGTTTCTACTTTATAAATAGGACGTCCCTAAGCCTCTTTTACTCCTTTTACAACCCTAATTGAATTGAGAGAAAGAGAAGAGAAGGAAGAGAAGGAAAAGAGAAGGAAAGAAGAGAAGAAAGCAAAAGAAGAAGAGTTGCAGAGAAGGAGTATTCTTCTCAGGTATGGATACTAATTCCATGATTTGCTAAAGACCTTAGGATAGATAATGCAGAGAGTATGATCTCGGAGAAACCCAAACCATCAACCTATGGTTTGGTTTTCATGAAAAACCCTGGGGGAAAATCGTGAAAGCCATATAGGTGGTAGAATCATGGTTCTAGACCATAAAACATGTGTATGATGGATTATAGGAACAAGCCATAGGACCCCCAAACACGAAGAATGGATTTAAGGAAGAAAATCGACCAAAACCCATAGGTGGTCGCATGGGGGGTCGATGGCCAATCGACCCTACCAGACCCTGAGCATCGACCCCCAGTGTTTGGGAAGTCCAGAATAGGGGTGGTCGCACCCAGGGTCGATCATTACTCCGACCCTACCTCCGACCCCCAGTTAAAAACATGGTTTTTAAATTCAGAATTAATTCTAATTAAATTCTATCGACTTTGTTAGGTTTTCTAGCAATATAATTGTAAGACCTGTATCAAACTAACCCGGTCTTACCACCTTGAACCAGGTCTAGCCATCATGGATGAGCTAAATGGATCAAGTGCGTGAAGGAGATCACGATCCTAGGTATTAAACTGACCCAAAAACACTTAAATTAAGGGGAGGGTCGCATACCCAGCAAGGGAGGGTCGGACCCCCCCAAGACAGAAGTCAGACCCCCAGTTTTACATGGGGGTCAGACACTTCAGGAACCAGGGGTCAATGGGATCTCGGACCCCCCTATCGACCCCCGATACTCGGTAAATCTGAAAACTAGGAAAGTTTCCTAATTTCGATGGGATTCCTTCCAAATCTCAATGGGACTTATTTTAGGAGTTTCTACTTTATAAATAGGACGTCCCTAAGCCTCTTTTACTCCTTTTACAACCCTAATTGAATTGAGAGATAGAGAAGAGAAGGAAGAGAAGGAAAAGAGAAGGAAAGAAGAGAAGAAAACAAAAGGAGAAGAGTTGCAGAGAAGGAGTAATCTTCTCAGGTATGGATACTAATTCCATGATTTGCTAAAGACCATAGGATAGATAATGCAGGGAGCATGATCTCGGAGAAACCCAAACCATAAACCTATGGTTAGGTTTTCATTGAAAACCATGGGGGAAAATCATGAAAGCCATATAGGTGGTAGAATCATGGTTCTAGACCATAGAACATGTGTATGATGGATTATAGGAACAAGCCATAGGTCCCCAAACACGAAGAATGGATTTAAGGAAGAAAATCGACCAAAACGGGGTCGCATGGGGGGTCGATGGCCAATCGACCCTACCAGACCCTGAGCATCGACCCCCAGTGTTCGAGAAGTCCAGAATAGGGGTGGTCGCACCCAGGGTCGATCATTACTCCGACCCTACCTCCGACCCCCAGTTAAAAACATGATTTTTAAATTCAGAATTAATTCTAATTAAATTCTATCGACTTTGTTAGGTTTTCTAGCAATATAATAACAATATAAAGGTGATCTTAAAGCTTGTAAGAGGATCTATTAGCAAGCTAAGGTGAGGATACAGAACTCTAAACTAATTAGTTAATAATAAACTATTTTCTCTTTTCTTGAGTCCAATGCCATGCTTGATTCTATGCGAATATGTTTGTAATGTGCATACAACATGTCATCCAATATTTTTATTATTTTTTCATGCATATTTACTTTATTATTTATAACATGATGATGATGATGATGATAAGAATAGGTATGTGAATGTGTGTGTGTGGTTGGTGTACTTGATGCGAGCGAGTATCAGGGGAGGTGTGATGGGAACGTCAATAAACGTTAACCTTTGGCGGGCCTCAGCACTTTAGCTCTATCTCTAACTCAAGTCTTGTGCATTAACATCGTCGTATCGCCATTACTTTAGCAGAACTATTACGTCGTAGAGTATCAGGGGAGGTGGTCTCGGTCCTTGTAGTCTCTGACACTACCGGGGGGCCTTCGCTCTATCTCTATGGACGTTCTGAGGGGTGCTGGGGTAAGGCCTTGGATACACTATTTGGCATTAGGATTGGTTAGTTGCGAGCCCAGTTTGCAAGCCCTCGTCAGTAGGGGCTTACGTGTTGGTATGACACTGTACAACAATAAATGTTAACCATTGTTGTACAATGTTATGGTAGGGTGGATGGGGACGACAATAAACGTTAACCTTTGGGTGAACTTCCACACCCTGTGTATAGAGGCGGGGTCAATAAACGTTAACCTTTGACCACCCAACCTTTCTATTGCACATTGCAAACTTTAAACCAGACCAAAGATATGAATTGACTGCATACATATGTATTGTTGCATTGTTTTGTTTGCTCATTGAGCCATGATGTGTGCTCACCCCCTCGATGTCGAATATTTTTAGTTGATGATGCAGGTACTACCGTCGAACATTATGTCAACGCTCCAGTGTATGGTCACGTGGTGGCGATGGAAGTTGAAGATGAAGTGGATACACATGACTCCCCTTGCGAGTGCAACTCATGAGTATTCAATTAGATTTTTAGTTTTCTTTATTTGGATTTATTAAAGACATGTATTTGATACTTATTTATGTCTTAGTTGATATAGAATAATTTGCTATCTAAATATTAATATTACAGTAGATTCTCAGTTCATTTTACTATAAGACTTTCGTTATTGTGTATTTACTCTGATTATGAATGTGGATATATGAGGTTCAGATCAGCCGGATACCACCTGTACGAGATCCTAGTTGAACCGTTGGTTTGTTAGCAGTTCATCACACCATTCTGAAGTGTGCGGAATTGGGGTGTGACAACTTGGTATCAGAGCATCTCGGGCCGTGTCCGCTAAACTGGCATACATTCACGACGAATTGTGAACCGAGATAGGATAAAAGTAAAAACTGTAATATTAACACACTATAAGCACAAGTTGTCACACCCCAATTCCACACTATTCAGAATGGTGTGATGAACCGCTAAATAACCAACGGTTCAATCAGGATCTCAAATAGGCTATCCCCGCGTTATCCAAACTTACCCGCATCCACAATCATAATTAGAGTAAATATACAATAGCGGAAATCTTATAAATAAATGAACTGAGAACTAAGATGATATCAATAATTTAATAGCAAATTATTCTGTTTCCAACTGAGACATAAATATTTAAATATCAAATACAAGTCTTTATAAATCCAATGGAAGAAACATATAAAATATCTAATCAAATACACACGAGTTGCACTCGCAAGAGGAGTCGTGTGTATCATCTTCAGCTCCAGCGTCCATTGCTGCTATATTCCCGTATGCAGACGCGTTCATATAATCTTCAACTGTGTAACCTGCATCATCAACTAAAAATATTCGACGTCGAGGGGTGAGCACACAACACGACTCAGTGAGTAGCCAAAACAATGCAACATTACATATGCATGCAAAGAAAAATCAATTTATATCTTTGGTCTGGTATATAAGTTTGCAGTATGCTATAGAAAGGTTGAGGTAGCCAAAGGTCGCGTTTATTGACTCCACCTCTAAACACGAGTGTGTGACGTTACCCGAAGATCACGTTTATCGTCAACTCACATGCACCCAATCATGAACAATATATAACAAAGGTTACGTTTATTGCTATATAGTGCCATACCAACACATAAGCCCCTGTTGGCGAGGGCTACAAACTGGGCTCGCAACTAACCAATCCTAATGCCAAACAGTGTATCCAAGGCCTCACCCCAGCATCCCTCAGAATGTCCATAGAGATAGAGCTAAGGCCCCCCGGTAGAGTCAGAGACTACAAGGACCGAGACCACCTCCCCTGATACTCTATGACATAATAGTTCTGCTAAAGTAATGGCGATACGACGATGCCAATGCACAAGACTTGAGTTAGAGATAAAGCTGAGACCCGCCAAAGGTTAACGTTTATTGACGTTCTCATCACACCTCCCCTGATACTCGCTCGCATCAAGCACATCAACCACACACATACAAGCACATGCCTATTCCTATCATCATCATCACCATGTTATAAACAATAAAATAAATATGCATGAACAAGTAATAGAAATATTGGATGGCATGCTATATGCACATTACAAACATATTCGCATAGAATCAAGCATGGCATAGGACTCAAGAAATAGAAAACAGTTTATTATTAACCAATTTAGTTTGGGGTTAAGGTTCCTCACCTTAGCTTGCTAAAAGATACTTTTCCAAGCTTTAAAATCACCTTTATATTGTTATTATATTGCTAGAAGACCTAACAAAGTCGATAGAATTTAATTAGAATTAATTTAGAATTTAAAAACCATTCTGTCAACTGAGGGTCGATGCTAGGGTTGATGGGTCTATCGACCCTCCCCTCTTTCTGGACTTCCCGAATGCTGAGGGTCGATGGTCATAAACACCTAGGGTCGGATGGTCTATCGACCCTCGGTGCGACCCTCGGTGCACTCTGGTCCAATTTCCACTTTTAATCCATTCTTCGTGTTTGGGGTCCTATGGCTTGCTTCCTACATTCACTCAACATTCATTCCATGGTCTAGAACCATGTATAAACCATCTAAATAGTTTTCGTGCATCCTCCTATGGTTTTCCATGAAAACCTAACCATGGATGGATGGTTTGGGTTTCTCCGAGATCACTCTCTCTTCAATAATTATCCTAAGGTCTGTAGAAACTCATGGAATTAGTATCCATACCTGAGAAGATTACTTTTCCTCTAAAATTCTCTTCCTTTTTGCTAGGTTCTCTTCCTTGCCTCTCTTCTTGCTCTTTTCCTTCTCCTCTCTTTCTCTCAATTCAATTAGGGTTGTGAAAGGAGTGAAAGTGGCTTAGGGACGTCCTTTAAATAGACTAGGAACATCCTAAAATAAGCCCCTTTGAGATTAGGAAAGAATCCAATCGAAAATCTCAAAGTTTCCTATTTTCTATTTTCGGCAGGATCCGAGGGTCGATGGGAGGGTCGATGATCCCATCGACCCTAGGGTCTTAAGCTGTCCGACCCTCCCTTCAAAACTGAGGGTCTGACTTTCTGTTTTGGGAGGTCCGACCCTGCTTGGCTGGGTGTGCGACCCTCCCTTAAAATAAAGTGTTTTTGGGTCGATTTGATACCTGGGATCTCGAACATACTTCTTCAATAGGGAATGTGAAATACGTCATGCACACTTGACATAGATGGTGGTAGTGCTAACTGATAAGCCACTTTTCCACGCTTAGCTAGAATTTCATATGGTCCGACATATCTTGGACTTAGTTTTCCTTTCTGTCCGAACCTCTTCAATCCTCGCATAGGCGATACCTTCAAAAATACTTTATCACCTACGGCGAACTCTAGATCCCTTCGTCGAGTATCTGCATATTGCTTCTGACGGTTCTGAGCTGTTCTTACTCTTTCCTTGATGATGTCGACCACTCGAAAAGTCTCTTCAACAAATTCCGGTCCAACAATACTACGTTCTCCAACTTCATTCCAAAACAAGGGAGTTCGACACTTCCTGCCATACAGTGCTTCATAAGGTGACATCTGTATAGTAGCCCGATAGCCGTTATTGTAAGCGAACTCGATCCGTAACTTTTCATCCCATGATCCTTTGAAATCAATCACACATGCTCGTAGCATATCTTCTAGAATATGGATTGTATGTTCGTTCGTCCATCCGTCGTGGGTGGAATGCAGTACTAAACTTCAATGTCGTACCCATATCCTTTTGCAGTCCTTCCCAAAATTTTGAAGTAAATCGTGGATCTCTATCGGACACAATGCTTTCTGGAACACCATGTAACCGAACAATATTATCCACATACAGCTTTGCTAACCTTTCTAGTGTATATTGGGGGTCGTATCGGTATGAAGCGAGCTGTTTTAGTCGGACGGTCTACAATCACCCAAACTGCGTCAACTACTCGAGGAGTCAATGGTAGTCCTGTGACGAAGTCCATAGTGATGCAGTCCCATTTCCATGCTGGTTCCGTAATGGCTGTAACAGATCCTGGGTCTTTGTCGTTCAGCTTTTACTTTCTGACAATTTAGGCATTGAGACACGAACTTAGCTACATCTGCTTTCATTCCCCTCCACCAATATAATTTCTTCAGATCATGATACATTTTTGTACTTCCAAGATGTATGGAACAGATGGTGGTATGGGCTTCTTTCATCAGTCGGTGTCTAATGTCCATACTTTCTTGTACTGTTCTCAGATAAGGATCTGATTTGATAACTGTCTTCACTTCGTCCACTATATCCGGTATAATCTTCAATGCCGCGAACATATTCGAGAACCGATGAATAAACCCTTGGTTGGATGATTCATCTGTTGTATCTATCACATACTGCTCGTTGCCGTGATTGAACACCATTCCGTTGGTACACATTGCTGCAGTCGTGCTAACTTCTCCTTGAGATTTTATCATTGCTTTTCTGCTCAATGCATCCGCTACCACGTTCGCTTTTCCCGGATGATAACTGGATATCACAATCATAGTCTTTCAATAGTTTCAGCCATCTCCTTTGTCTCATATTCAACTCCGTCTGATTAAATAGATAAGTAAGACTTTTATGGTCCGACTTAATCTGAAATTTCTCCCCGTATAGGTAATGTCTCCATATCTTGACTGCATGTACTACTGCCGCTAACTCCAAATCATGAGTGGGGTAATTTTTCTCATGTACCTTTAACTGTCTTGAAGCATAAGCAATCACTTGCTCTCCTTGCATGAGCACACATCCTAATCCCAATCCCGATGCATCAGTGTATAAGGTAAATATCTGTCCGGAACGAAAATGGTCATAATCGGGGCGGATATCAATCTGGCCTTCAATGTCTGGAAGCTCTTCTCACATTTGTCGGTCCACACAAACTTCTCGCCTTTCTTGGTCAAACTGGTGAGAGGTACGGCAATCCGAGAATAGTCTTCTACGAATCTCCGATAATAACCAGCTAGACCCAGAAAGCTTCTAATTTCTGAAACGCTCTTTGGTGCTTCCCACTTCACAATAGCCTCGATTTTGCTGGGGTCCACTTTGATTCCTTCTGCTGATACCACGTGGCCTAGGAATGTGACTTCACTTAGCCAAAACTCACACTTAGAAAATTTGGCATATAGCTTCTCTTTCCTTAACCGCTGTAAGGCTGCGTTTAGGTTCTTGATATGGGTTTCCTTGTCCTTGGAGTATACCAATATATCATCAATAAATACTATCACCGACGTATCCAACATATCGTGGAAAACTCGGTTCATAAGTTCCATGAACGTTGCCGGTGCATTAGTTAATCCGAATGACATTACTAAGAATTCATAATGTCCGTATCTTGTCCTGAAAGCTGTCTTCGGAATGTCACCTTCTTTAATCTTCAGCTGATGATAGCCCGATCGAAGATCGATCTTTGAAAATACTTTTGCTCCTTGTAACTGATCGAACAAGTCATCGATCCTGGGCAGTGGATATCGATTCTTGATTGTCAGTTTGTTCAACTCCCGATTGTCGATACACAATCGAACGCTACCATCCTTCTTTTTCACGAACAGTACCGGTGCTCCCCATGGAGATATACTGGGTCGAATATAACCCTTGTCTAGCAGCTCTTGTAGTTTCACTTTTAATTCCTTCAGTTTAGTAGGAGCCATTCTATAAGGTGCCTTTGATACTGGTGTGGCTCCAGGTATCAGGTCTATTACAAACTCTGTGGCACGATCGGGTGGTAATCCGGGTAGTTCCTCCGGAAATACGTCAGGGTAATTCCGTACGACATCGATATCTTCCATTCGTGGTGCTTCCTTGGTTAGGTCGACCACTGATACTAGATACCCGACTGCTCCCTTCTCAAGGCACTTCTTAGCCTTTAATGCTGAAAGTATGAGCTTGCGTCTCCGGGGAAGTTTGGTTCCCGAGAAACTGAATTCTGCCCCTTCTTTGTCTTTGAATGTTTGCTTCTTTTCGGCACATAACGAATTTGCAGAATGCCGAGCTAACCAGTCCATTCCCAAGATGACATTAAAGTCTGCCATCTCAAGTTGTATCAAGGTTGCATCTAAGGTCTGCTCTCCAATGAGAACTGGACATGGTCCATAACCCTTTTCCAGTTCCACTTCTAACCCCATCGGTGACCGTACAAGTAATTTGTAGTCTAATGTCTTGATAGGTAAGTTTATCTTCTTTCTAAATGACACAGATATAAATGAATGAATAGCTCTGAAATCGAAGAGTACTCTGGCGGGTACACCATATATAGGTACAATACCTGTGATTTATCTTTACTTAGTCTACATGCTCATTCAATGTAATTATAACTTTAAGAGTTTCAGTCATACCTGTGACCACATTGGGTGATGCGGCCGCATCTTCGGACGTAACAGCATATACCCGTCCCTGATGGAATTGCTTCTTGGGCTTTGGGCACTCTCTTGCCATATGTCCGGGTTGGTTGCAGTTGAAACACTTCGGGGCTTCAGAATTTGTCTTTGGCTGAGGTTGAGCTGCGGAAGTAGTCTTGGTTGCAGCATTAAAATTCTGAGGACGGAAGGGCTTATACGTCCTGTTATTGCCTCCGTTATACGAATTCCCAGCTGGCCTTTTTATGCCTTTGTTTTGAGTGAAATAACTCTCTTTCTGGCTCGATTCAATCACTCGAGCGATCTGGACAGCTTCATTATATATTGTCTTTTCTAATCCCAGAACATGTTCCCTGATGCTTCCTCTCAGTCCCGTGACAAACCTATGGGTTTTGGTTTCTTCCTCTTGCATACTCAGTGGTGCGAAGAAAAACAGCTCTTCATAACGTTGTTGGTACGCATCCACTGACATCTGTCCCTGATAAAGACTCAGGAACTCCTTCTCCATCGAATACCTGAAGCTTCGTGGAAAATATTTCTCGAAGAAAGCTTCTTTATATATAGCCCAAGTCAGTAGGGCGTGCTTAGTCAATAGATAGGCCCTGGTCGATTTCCACCAATGATGTGCATCGCCTTTGAGCATGAAGGTGGCACACAATACTTTCTCCTCTTCAGTAATAGTCATCATAAGAAAATTTCTTTCCATCTCGTCTATCCAGTGTGCTGGCCATAATGGATCAGACAGTTTGCCATTAAATTCCCTGGGCTTCGTCTTCAAAAATCTCTCCACTAGTCGGGAGTGGTCTAGCTGATTCTGGTATGCCCCAAACATATGGGTGGGTACTGATAGTTAGCCTGTGCTGCTTTCAGGACCTGCACTGGAATTGGTGCAGCCGGTTGTTGAGGTGTCTGTTGAGCTGGGTGGTTACCCACCGGTGCCGCACTAGCTTGCCTAGTATGCATGGTTGCAGCCTGAGTGGCTTGAAACATAACTCCCATTGCAACCTGCATTTGAGCTTGTGCGTGTTGCATCTGTTGCAGCTGCTGTGCCAGATTCATCACCACTGTTGCTAGCTCTGGTGGTGGAGGTGGCAAGTTTGTAGGGTTTACCGGTTCTGGATTTTCCGGTACATGGTTATTCTCTTGACTAGTCTCCTCCATGGGTGGTGGTGGTGGGACTGTGTTTCGGGTCTGTCGGGTCACTCTACGTCCAGACATATTTCCTTCTGAGATGGGTGGTGCCTGAAAATCATCAAAATCAGTGAGAAATCATTTATACTTCATGTAGGCACGCTAACCGATATAAAATTCCAAATCCCCAATTCATTCTGTAAAAAAAATACAGTCTTTTCTATGTAGGGTCGATGGTGAGGGTCGATGGTATGTCCGACCCTTGGTATCCGACCCTGGGAATGACCTATTCTTCCCGAGAGCTGAGGGTCGATGCGAGGGTCGATGGGTATCCGACCCTCAGTACGACCCTTGATTTTCTGTCAGATTCCCGAGAGCCGAGGGTCGATTGGAGGGTCGATCCGAGGGTCGATGGTGTCAGTCGAATTGTCCGACCCTCGGACCAAAAATCAGATTTTTAAGATCCGATTTTGGGTCATTTCTCACTATTCCTCCTCCGTTTCGACTCGTCTCTTCTCCCCGAGTTGCTACAGTGCTACTTCACTGTTGTGGATCATTCTTAGTCCGAGTTTCGACATCCACATCACCTCTACAGGTATACTTTCCCAACTTTACCTGTTTTTAGGTTTTTATTTCTAGGTTTTTGCTCATTTAACTTGTATTTTTCAAATTAAACTTTTTCCAACCGTAAAAATTCAATTTTTATTGGGGGCTTTTGTTATTGGTGTCTCGAGGAACGAAAGCCCTCAAAAATTTCTGAGTTTCATCGGTTGGTCATCGAGAAACTTGAAATTTTCTCTTTTTGCCCTAATTTGTCGACATTTTTGATTTTTCTTGAATTTCTTCAAATTGGACATCGTCAGTTAAAATTTCCTACTGCATGTGGGTTGTAGGATATGTTTTAACCTACGTAAGTTCTTGTGGCCACTTGTATGGTGAGAAATGGGACTTTATGGTCAACTTACGTCGTTATTAAATCAAATTTTGGATTTTTATCCTGCTAACTCCTTGTTTCTTTTCTCTTTCTTATTTTGCAGATACTATGGCCCGTACCAAAGTGCCAAGATTGCGTGATCCACTTCGCTTCCGTTCGAATGAAGTCGAGGCACAGTATGCTGACTATGCCCGTAAGAAAGTGGAAGGGGGTCGCATGGTAAACTTGGCTGAGCTAGCCTTGTTCAATGTAGAGGGAGCATTTGGTGATATGGGGTGGCTCCCTGTCATCACATATGACGCGTGCTCATGTCCAGACTTGGTGCGCCAGTTCTATTGTAATCTCCAGGTGGTGGGGAATTACAATGATGTTGAACACGGTCAGGAGTTGCGCATCACCAGCTACGTCAAGGGGGTGCACATCTCCTTTGATTATCGGCAACTGGCCGATCTGTTTGGCATTCCCTATGATGGCCTTATGGTGTACTGTGCGCCGAGAGAGCCACAGTTTGTTGAGATGGAGATGAGGGCAGAGATCGACAACCAGTTGCTCCGTCCCGATAGATGGCAGATGAGAGCTTGCTACTTGCGTCCAGCTCCACGGGTTAATGCAAGATTATCCAGCATAATCTGATCCCGCAGAGTGGGCACTATGAGAGGGTGTCTCAGCTGACCCAGTTCTTGATCTACAACATTCGCACTCGTCGGCCCGGTCCGCCTTCCTTACATCATCATGCGGACGATGATTAGTGCCACATTGTCCGGTCATAGGGGTAATTTACCCTATGGACGCATGATTACCGTGTTCCCGACCCGTGCGGGGGTGGATCTAGTAGATGAGAAGATCCGGGGAGAAGACCTTCTCGTCGCCTCTAGATTGGGAGGCTATCTGCAAGATGGGGCTGCGAGATGCAGAGGTTAGCGATGAGGAGAGGAACGCGATGGTGTGCCCTCACACTCAGGTCGAGATGGCTGATGTTGAGGCTGCTGCTGCTGCTGCTAGAGCTCGTGGGGATCCGATCGACGATGACGATCGCATGTATATGGATGTCGACGCGATACCACCGCCATTACCCACACATGCGGCTGGAGTTGGTACATCTTCTGCGGCGGCTCCTGCACCTGAGGCCGGTCCTTCTCATCCACCTTCTGATATGATGGAGATATTGCGTGAGCTCAGGGATGCTCAGTGCAGATCTGATTTGAGGATGGATGAGCTGTTGGCTGCTCAGTACGCATCAGATGCTCGGATGGGAGAGCTCCTAGAGGTGCAGTGTGCGACTGATCAGAGGATAGCCGGTCTCACAGCTAGTCTCCAGACGACCCAGACCTAGGTGGCCTGGTTGACTAGGGTCTATGCTGAGGACTATGATAGAGATCGTGAGGCCCCGCCTCCTCCTTCGCCTCCAGCTTCCTGAGTGTACTTTTATTTTTCCTTGTACTACGAGTAACCGTGCGGGTTGTGGGACTGTACTCTGCTTTAGCGATGTATATACGTTTTGTTTCTCTCACTCATTGTCTGTAACATGTTTTCCCTTTAATAGATGCATTATTCTCTTTTTAATTTGGTTTCAATCATCACTTGTGCTTACAGTGTGTTTGTATTAAAGCTTTTAATTTATCCTATCTCAGTTCACAATGGTCTTGAATGTGTGTCAGTTCGGCGGGCAAGGCCTGAGACGCTCTGATACCAAGTTGTCACACCCCAATTCCGCACTATTCAGAATGGTGTGATGAACCGCTAAATAACCAATGGTTCAACCAGGATCTCAAATAGGCTATCCATGCGTTATCCAAACTTTCACGCATCCACAATCATAATCAGAGTAAATACACAATAGCGGAAATCTTATAAATAAATGAACTGAGAACTAAGATGATATCAATAATTTAATAGCAAATTATTCTGTTTCCAACTGAGACATAAATATTTAAATATCAAATACAAGTCTTTATAAATCCAATGAAAGAAACATATAAAATATCTAATCAAATACACACGAGTTACACTCGCAAGAGGAGTCGTGTGTATCATCTTCAGCTCCAGCGTCCATTGCTGCTATATTCCCGTACGCAGACGCGTTCATATAATCTTCAACTGTGTAACCTGCATCATCAACTAAAAATATTCGACGTCGAGGGGTGAGCACACAACACGGCTCAGTGAGTAGCCAAAACAATGCAACATTACATATGCATGCAAAGAAAAATCAATTTATATCTTTGGTCTGGTATATAAGTTTGCAGTATGCTATAGAAAGGTTGAGGTAGCCAAAGGTCGCGTTTATTGACTCCGCCTCTATACACGAGTGTGTGACGTTACCCGAAGATCACGTTTATCGTCAACTCACATGCACCCAATCATGAACAATATATAACAAAGGTTACGTTTATTGCTATATAGTGCCATACCAACACGTAAGCCCCTTTTGGCGAGGGCTACAAACTGGGCTCGCAACTAACCAATCCTAATGCCAAATAGTGTATCCAAGGCCTCACCCCAGCATCCCTCAGAATGTCCATAGAGATAGAGCTAAGGCCCCCCGGTAGAGTCAGAGACTACAAGGACCGAGACCACCTCCCTTGATACTCTATGACATAATAGTTCTGCTAAAGTAATGGTGATACGACGATGCCAATGCACAAGACTTGAGTTAGAGATAGAGCTAAAGTGCTGAGACCCGCCAAAGGTTAACGTTTATTGACGTTCTCATCACACCTCCCCTGATACTTGCTCGCATCAAGCACATCAACCACACACATACAAGCACATGCCTATTCCTATCATCATCATCATCATCATCATCATGTTATAAACAATAAAATAAATATGCATGAACAAGTAATAAAAATATTGGATGGCATGCTATATGCACATTACAAACATATTCGCATAGAATCAAGCATGGCATAGGACTCAAGAAATAGAAAACAGTTTATTATTAACTAATTTAGTTTGGGGTTAAGGTTCCTCGCCTTAGCTTGCTAAAAGATACTTTTCCAAGCTTTAAAATCACCTTTATACTGTTATTATATTGCTAGAAGACCTAACAAAGTCGATAGAATTTAATTAGAATTAATTCAGAATTTAAAAACCATTCTGTCAACTGAGGGTTGATGCTAGGGTCGATGGGTCTATCGACCCTCCCCTCTTTCTGGACTTCCCGAATGCTGAGGGTCGATGGTCATAAACACCTAGGGTCGGATGGTCTATCGACCCTCGGTGCGACCCTCGGTGCACTCTGGTCCAATTTCCACTTTTAATCCATTCTTCGTGTTTGGGGTCCTATGGCTTGCTTCCTACATTCACTCAACATTCATTCCATGGTCTAGAACCATGTATAAACCATCTAAATAGTTTTCGTGCATCCTCCTATGGTTTTCCATGAAAACCTAACCATGTATGGATGGTTTGGGTTTCTCCAAGGTCACTTTCTCTTCAATAATTATCCTAAGGTCTGTAGAAACTCATGGAATTAGTATCCATACCTGAGAAGATTACTTTTCCTCTGAAATTCTCTTCCTTTTTGCTAGGTTCTCTTCTTTGCCTCTCTTCTTCCTCTTTTCCTTCTCCTCTCTTTCTCTCAATTCAATTAGGGTTGTGAAAGGAGTGAAAGTGGCTTAGGGACTTCCTTTAAATAGACTAGGAACACCCTAAAATAAGCCCCTTTGAGATTAGGAAAGAATCCAATCGAAAATCTTGAAGTTTCCTATTTTCTATTTTCGGCAGGATCCGAGGGTCGATGGGAGGGTCGATGATCCCGTCGACCCTAGGGACTTAAGCTGTCCGACCCTCCCTTCAAAACTGAGGGTCTGACTTTCTGTTTTGGGAGGTCCGACCCTGCTTGGCTGGGTGTGTGACCCTCCCTTAAAATAAAGTGTTTTTGGGTCGATTTGATACCTGGGATCTCGATCTCCTTCATGCCCTTGGTCCATTTGACTCGACCATGATGGGTAAACCTGGTTCAAGGTGGTAAGACCGGGTTAGATTGACACGGGTCTTACACAAGTGATGTTTGAGACCAAGTCTGAAAAGAAAATAATGCATCTATTAAAGGGGAAACAAATTTTAAATCAATGAGAGGGAAACAAACGTACATACATAGCTAAAACTGAGTATAGTCCACAACCCGGACAGTTGCTCTGTAGTACAAAGAAAGAAAATAAGTACAATCATGAAGCTGGAGGTAAAGGAGGAGGTGGTGCCTCATGATCTCTGTCATAATCCTCAGCGTAGACTCTAGTCAACCAGGCTATCTGACTCTGGGTCGTCTGAAGACTAGCTGTAAGATCCGCTACCTGCTGATCAGTTCAGCGCTGAGCCTCTATGAACTTTCCCATCCTCATGGCTGATTTCCACTGGGAGTCTAGTAGCTCATCCACTCTCACCCGCTGAGCGTCTAGTAACTCCCCCATCCTTAGATCAGATCTGCGCTGAGCCTCTCTGATCTTATGCAATATCTCCATCATATCAGGAGGTGAGTGAGAAGGACCAGATGCATGTGAAGGACCAGCCGCATATGAAGTACTAGCTCCAGCCGCATGTGTAGGTGAAGGAGGTGGTATAGAGTCTACATCCATGTACATACAGTCATCATCACCAGCAGGCTCCGTATGAACTCCAGCGGCGGTGGCAGCTGCCTCAGCGTCAGCTATCTCTATGAGAGTGCGAGGGCGCACCATCGCGTTCCTCTCCTCATCACTGACCTGAGCATCCTGCATACCCATCTTGTAAATAGCCTCCCAATCTAGAGGCGATGAGAAGGACTTCTCCTGAATCTTCTCATCCAATAAATCAACCCCCAGGCGGGTAAGTAGAACAGTGATCATACGTCCGTAAGGAAAGTTAACAGTGTGACTGGGCAACGTAGCAATGATCATGGTACGCATGATAATGTACGGAAGGCAGATGGGCTGCCTAGTGCAAATACTGTATAGAAGATACTAGGTCAGCTGGGAAATCCTCTCGTAATGACCACTCTGCGGAATCAGGTTATGCTGAATAATCTTGCAATATACCCGTAGAACTAGACGCATATAACATGCCCTCATCTTCCAGCGATCAGGACGAAGGAGCTGGTTATTGATCTCGGCCCTCATCTGTAGAGAGAAGAACTGGGGCTCTCTAGGGGCACAGAAAACCATGGGGCCATCATAGGAGATGCCCAGTAGGTCGGCTAGCTGCCGATAGTCAAACGAGATGTTCACCCCTTTGACGTAACTCGTGATGCACAACTCGTGACCCCTCTCAACATCATTGTAATCCCCCACCACCTGGAGGTTACAATAGAACTGGCGTACCAAGTCGGGGCAGGTGCACGCGTCGTAAGTAATGACAGGGAGCCATCCCATATCACCAAACACTCTCTCCACATTGAACAGGGCTAACTCAGCCAAGTTCACCTTACGACCACCCTCTACTTTCTTGCGAGCGTAGTGGGCATACTGTGCCTCAGCTTCGTTGGAACGGAAACGAAGAGGATCTCGAACTCTGGGTACTTTGGTACGAGCCATAGTATCTGCAAATAAGAAAGGGAAACCAATAATGAGTTAGTAGAGAGTAAAAACCAAAATTTGAAACATTATGACGATGTAAGTTGGCCAAAAAGCCTCACTTGTCACCCACACACGTGTGCAGGAGGACTTACATAGGTTCTAACAGATCCTACAACACTTACACAGTAGGAAATTCTAACTAATGGAATCCAAGTTTCTCGATAACCAACCGATGAAACTCAAATATTTTTGAGGGCTTTCGTTCCTCAAGTCACCAATAACAAAATCCCCCAATAAAAATCGAATTTTTACGGTTGGAAAAAGTATAATTTGAAAAATACAAGATAAATGGGCAAAAACCAAGAAATTAAAACCTAAAAACTGGTAAAAATGAGAAAAGATACCTGTAGGAATGATGTGTACGTCGAAACACGGAACTGAAATGACCAATATAGCGGAGTGACACTGTAGCAACTCAGAGGTGGAAGACGAGTCGAAACGGGGAAGGAATAATGGGAAATGGACCTAGAATCGGACCTTAAAAATCTGATTTTTGGTCCGGGGGTCGGAGAATTCGACCAGGATAATCGACCCCCACATTGACCCCCATATCGATCCCCAGCTTTCGGGAACCTGACAGAAAACCAGGGGTCGCACCTGGGGGTCGGACACCCATCGATCCCCGCATCGACCCCCAGCTCTCGGGAAGAATAGGTACATTCCCAGGGTCGGATACTGAGGGTTGGACATACCATCGACCCCCACCATCGATCCTGCATAGAAAAGATAGTATTTTTTACAGAATGATCTAAATTTTTTGAAAATAACTTTGGTTAGCGTGCCTACATGAAGTATAAATGATTGCCTCACGTTTGTTAATGATTTTTCAGGCATCACCAATATCAGAGGAAAATGGCTAGACGTAGAGTAACCAGGCAAAGCCGAAACGCCGTTCCACCACCACCACCTGTGGAGGAAACTAGTCAGGAAAATATATATGCACAGGAAAATCCACAGGTTACACCACCAGTAAATCCAGTTCAGGCAAATCCTACAAACTTGCCACCTCCACCATCGGAGCTAGCAACTGTGGTTATGAACTTATCGCAACAGCTGCAACAAATGCAATATGCACAGGCTCAAATGCAAACAACAATGGGGATTATGTTCCAGGCAGCCCATGCCACACCAATGCCGACTGGATAAACTAGTGCAGCACCGGTGGGTAACCACTCAGCACCTCAAACACCTCAAC
Source organism: Protea cynaroides (assembly GCA_028583415.1). Lineage (NCBI taxonomy): Eukaryota > Viridiplantae > Streptophyta > Magnoliopsida > Proteales > Proteaceae > Protea > Protea cynaroides. The sequence continues at coordinate 2,548,679 of CM053266.1, read as the reverse complement.
CACCAGCTGCACAGATTCCAATACCAGGTCCGGAAGCAGCTCAGGTTAATTATCAGTATCCACAACCTATGTTTGGGGCATACCCCCAAAATCAGTTGGATCACTCTCGATTGGTTGAGAGATTCTTGAAGATGAAGCCCAAGGAATATAACGGTAAACCATCTGACCCTTTATGGCCAGTACATTGGATCGACGAAATGGAGAGAAATTTTCTTATGATGACTATTACAGAAGAGGAAAATGTATTATGTGCCACCTTCATGCTAAAAGGTGATGCTCATCATTGGTGAAAATCGACCAGGGCCTATCTATTAACCAAGCATGCCCTATTGACTTGGGCTATATATAAAGAAGCTTTCTTTGAGAAGTACTTTCCCCGAAACTTCAAAGATTTTATGGAGAAGGAGTTCCTGAGTTTATATCAGGGCCAGATGTCTATGGATGCATATCAACAACGTTATGAGGAGCTGTTTTTCTTTGCACCACTCAGTATGCAAGAAGAAGACACTAAGACCCGTAGGTTTGTCACGGGACTTAGAGGGAGCATCAGAGAGCATGTTCTAGGCTTGGAGAAGAAGGTATATAATGAAGCTATGCAAATTGCTCGAGTTATTGAATCGAGCCACAAGGAAAGCTATTTTACACAGAACAGAGGCATGAAAAAACCTGTCGAAAATTCTTATAACGGAGGGAATAACAGGACATTTAAACCCTTCCGTGCTCAAGGCTTTGCTACTGCACCCAAGACTACCCCAGTAACTCAACAGCAACCAAAGCCAAATTCTTAAGGTCTGAAATATTATAACTGTAACCAAGCGGGACATATGGCAAGGGAGTGTCCTAAGCCCAAGAAGCAGTTACATCAAGGACGAGTATACGCTGTTACATCTGAGGATGCTGCCGCATCACCCGATGTGGTTACAGGTATGACTGAAACCTTTTAAAGTTGTATTACATTGTATGAGCATGTAGACTAAGTAAAATAAATCACAGGTATCGTACCTATAAATGGCATACCCGCCAGAGTACTCTTCGATTCGGGAGCTACTCATTCTTTTATATCGGTATCATTTGGAAAGAAGTTGAATTTACCCATCAAAACATTGGACCACACACTACTTGTACGGTCACCGATGGGGCTAGAAGTGGAGTTAGAGAAAGGTTATGGGCCATGTCCAGTTCTCATTGGCGAGAAAACCTTAGATGCAACCTTGATCCAACTTGGGATGGCAGACTTTGACGTCATCTTGGGAATGGACTGGATAGCTCGGCATTCGGCAAACCTATTATGCGCCGAAAAGAAGCTAACATTTAGAGATAAAGAAGGAGCAGAATTCAATTTTGCGGGAACCAAACTTCCCCATAAACGCAAGCTCATACTATCAGCACTAAAGGCGAAGAAGTGCCTTGAGAAGGGAGCAGTCAGATATCTAGTATCAGTGGTTGACCTTACCAAAGAGGCACCACGGATGGAAGATATTGATGTCGTACGGGATTACCCCGACGTATTTCCTGAGGAACTACCAGGATTACCACCCGACCGACCCACAGAGTTTGTAATTGATCTTATACCTGGAGCCGCAGTAGTATCAAAAGCACCTTATCGAATGGCTCCTACTGAACTAAAGGAATTAAAAGTACAACTACAAGAACTACTGGACGAGGGTTATATTTGACTCAGTATATCACCATGGGGAGCACCAGTATTGTTCGTAAAGAACAAGGACGGTAGCGTTCGATTATGTATCGACTATCGGGAGTTGAACAAACTGACAATCAAGAATCGATATCCACTACCTCGGATCGATGACTTGTTCGATCAGTTGCAAGGAGAAAAATTATTTTCTAAGAACGATCTGCGGTCAGGCTACCATCAGTTGAAGATTAAAGATGGTGATATTCCTAAGACAGCTTTTAGGACCAGATATGGACATTATGAATTCTTGGTCATGTCTTTTGGATTAACAAACGCACCAGCAACTTTCATGGAACTTATGAACCGGGTTTTCCACGATATGTTGGATACGTCGGTTATTGTATTTATTGATGATATATTGGTATATTCCAAGGACAAGGAAACCCATATTAAGAATCTAAACATCGCTCTATAGTGTTTAAGGAAAGAGAAGCTATATGCCAAATTTACCAAATGTGAGTTTTGGCTAAGTGAAGTCGCCTTCCTAGGCCATGTAGTATCCGCTGAAGGAATCAAAGTGGACCCCAGAAAAATCAAAGCTAATGTAAAGTGTGAAGCACCAAAGAGCGTTGCAGAAATTAGAAGTTTTTTGGGTCTCGCTGGTTATTATCGAAGATTTATGGAAGACTATTCCCGGATTGCCGTACCTCTCACCAGTCTGACTAAGAAAGGTGAAAAGTTTGTGTGGACTGATAAATGCGAGAAGAGCTTCCAAACCCTGAAGACCAGATTGATATCCGCTCTGATTTTGACTATTCTTGTTCCCAGACAGCCATTTACCTTGTACACTGATGCGTCAGGATTGGGATTAGGATGTGTGCTTATGCAAGGAGAAAAAGTAGTTGCTTATGCCTCAATACAGTTAAAGACACATGAGAAAAATTATCCCACTCATGATTTGGAGTTGGCGGCAGTAGTACATGCAGTCAAGATATGGAGACATTACCTATACGGAGAGAAGTTCCAGATTAAATCAGACCATAAAAGTCTTACTTATTTATTTAATCAAAAGGAGTTGAATATGAGACAAAGAAGATGGCTGGAACTACTGAAAGACTATGATTATGATATCCAGTATCATCCGGGGAAAGCTAATGTAGTAGCAGATGCGTTGAGCAGAAAGGCAGTGATAAAATACCAGGAAGAGATTAGCACAACCGCAGCAATGTGTACTACCGGAATGGTATTCAATCACGGCAATGAGCAGTATGTGATAGATACAACGGATGGATCAGCCAACCAAGGGTTCATTCATCGGTTTTCCAATATGTTCATTGCATTGAAGATTATACCGGATATAATTGATGAAGTGAAGACAGCTATCAAGCCAGACCCTTACCTGAGAACGGTACAAGAAGACATCAAAAAAAGGTAGAACTAACCCTGAGTTCACCTTGGACGAAGAAAAGGTATTGAAGTACAAGGGAAGAATATGTGTACCTGAAACAGAAAGTGTGGACATTAGACACCGACTGATGAAAGAAGCCCATACCACCATCTATTCGATACATCCTGAAAGTACAAAAATGCATCATGACCTAAAGAAACTATATTGGTGGAGGGGAATGAAAGCAGATGTAGCTAAGTTTGTGTCTCAATGCCTAAATTGTCAAAGTAAAGGCTGAACGAAAAAAACCCGCAGGACTGTTACAGCCGTTACTAGAACCAGCATGAAAATGAGACTGCATCACCATGGACTTTGTCACAGGGTTACAATTGACTTCTCGAGTAGTTGACGCAGTTTGGGTAATTGTAGACCGTCAGACCAATACAGCTCGCTTTATACCGATACGACCTCAGTATACACTAGAAAGGTTAGCAAAGTTGTATGTGGATAATATTGTTTGATTACACGGGGTACCAGAGAGCATTGTGTCTGATAGAGATCCACGATTTACTTCCAAGTTTTGGGAAGGATTGCAAAAGGCTATGGGTACAACATTGAAATTTAGTACTGCATTCCATCCACAGACAGATGGACAGTCAGAGCGTACAATTCAGATTCTAGAAGATATGCTACGAGCATGTGTGATTGACTTTAAAGGATCATGGGATGAAAAGCTACCACTGATCGAGTTCGCCTATAACAATAGCTATCAGGCTACTACACAGATGTCACCCTATGAAGCACTGTATGGCAGAAAGTGTCGAACTCCTTTATTTTGGAATGAAGTTCGGGAACGTAGTCTCGTTGGACCAGAATTTGTTGAAGAGACTTGTAGAGTGGTCGACATTATCAAGGAACGAGTGAGAACAACCCAGAATCGTCAGAAGCAATATGCAGATACTCGACGCAGAGATCTTAAGTTCATTGTGGGTGATAAGGTATTCTTGAAGGTATCACCTATGCGAGGTCTGAAACGGTTCGGACAGAAAGGGAAACTAAGTCCAAGATATGTCGGGCCATATGAGATTCTAGCTAAGCGTGGGAAAGTGGCCTACCAGTTAGCACTACCACCATCTATGTCAAGTGTGCATGACGTATTTCATATTTCCTTATTAAAGAAGCATGTCAAAGATCCAACATACGTTCTGACAGTAGATCTACCTGATTTAACTCAAGATTTGACTTTTGAAGTAACACCAACTGAAATCACCAGCCGAAAGGTTCAACGACTACGCAACCGAGATATCTATTATGTCAAGGTCACTTGGAGAAGTAGAGACATGGAAGAAATTACATGGGAGGAAGATAATGCTATGCGAAAGTAATACCCTCACTTATTCGACTCAGAAGGTATGAACAATTTCGAGGACGAAATTTTTATAAGTAGGGGGGAGTTGTAAGACCCGTATCAAACTAACCCGGTCTTACCACATTGAATCAGGTCTACCCATCATGGATGAGCCAAATGGACCAAGTGCGTGAAGGAGATCACGATCTTAGGTATTAAACTGACCCAAAAACACTTAAATTGAGGGAGGGTCGCATACCCAGCAAGGGACGGTCGGACGCCCCCAAGACAGAAGTTAGACCCCCAGTTTTACATGGCGGGTCGGACACTTTAGGAACCAGGGGTCGACGGGATCTCCGACCCCCCCATCGACCCCCGGTACTCGGTAAATCTTAAAACTAGGAAAGTTTCCTAATTTTGATGGTTCCTTCCAAATCTCAATGGGACTTATTTTAGGAGTTTCTACTCTATAAATAGGACGTCCCTAAGCCTCTTTTACTCCTTTTACAACCTTAATTGAATTGAGATAAAGAGAAGAGAAGGAAGAGAAGGAAAAGAGAAGGAAAGAAGAGAAGAAAGCAAAAGGAGAAGAGTTGCAGAGAAGGAGTATTCTTCTCAGGTATGGATACTAATTCCTTGATTTGCTAAAGACCTTAGGATAGATAATGCAGAGAGTATGATCTCAGAGAAACCCAAACCGTCATCCTATGGTTAGGTTTTCATGGAAAACCATGGGGGAAAATCATGAAAGCCATATAGGTGGTAGAATCATGGTTCTAGACCATAGAACATGTGTATGGTGGATTATAGGAACAGGCCATAGGACCCCAAACACGAAGAATGGATTTAAGGAAGAAAATCGACCAAAACCCACAGGGGGTCGCATGGGGGGTCGATGGCCAATCGACCCTACCAGACCCTGAGCATCGACCCCCAGTATTCGGGAAGTCCAGAATAGGGGTGGTCGCACCCAGGGTCAATCATTACTCCGACCCTACCTCCGACCCCCAATTAAAAATATGGTTTTTAAATTCAGAATTAATTCTAATTAAATTTTATCGATTTTGTTAGGTTTTCTAGCAATATAATAACAATATAAAGGTGATCTTAAAGCTTGTAAGAGGTTCTATTAGCAAGCTAAGGTGAGGAAACAGAACTCTAAACTAATTGGTTAATAACAAACTGTTTTCTTTTTTTGAGTCCAATGCTATGCTTGATCCTATGCAAATATGTTTGTAATGTGAATACAACATGTCATCTAATATTTTTATTATTTGTTCATGCATATTTACTTTATTGTTTATAACATGATGATGATGATGATGATGATAAGAATAGGCATGTGAATGTATGTGTGTGGTTGGTGTACTTGATGCGAGCAAGTAACAGGGGAGGTGTGATGGGAACGTCAATAAACGTTAATCTTTGGCGGGTCTCAACACTTTAGCTCTATCTCTAACTCAAGTCTTGTGCATTAGCATCGTCATAATTACTTTAGCAGAACTATTACGTCGTAGAGTATCAGGGGAGGTGGTCTCGCTCCTTGTAGTCTCTGACTCTACCGGGGGGCCTTAGCTCTATCTCTATGGACATTTTGAGGGATGCTGGGGTGAGGCCTTGGATACACTGTTTGGCATTAGGATTGGTTAGTTGCGAGCCCAGTTTGCAAGCCCTCTCCAGCGGGGGTTTACGTGTTGGTATGGCACTGTACAACAATAAACGTTAACCTTTGTTGTACAATGTTATGGTAGGGTGGATGGGGACGACAATAAACGTTAACCTTTGGGCGGACTTCCACACCCTGTGTATAGAGGTGGGGTCAATAAACGTTAATCTTTGACCACCCAACCTTTCTATTGCGCATTGTAAACTTTAAAGCAGACCAAAGATATGAATTGACTGCATGCATATGTATTGTTGCATTTTTTTGTTTGCTCACTGAGCCATGATGTGTGCTCACCCCCTCGACGTCGAATATTTTTAGTTGATGATGCAGGTACTACCATCGAAGATTATGTCAACCCTCCAGTGTATGGTCACGTGGCGGCGATGGAAGTTGAAGATGAAGTGGATACACATGACTCCTCTTGCGAGTGCAACTCATGTGTATTCGATTAGATTTTTAGTTTTCTTTATTTGGATTTATTAAAGACATGTATTTGATACTGATTTATGTCTTAGTTGATACAGAATAATTTTTTATTTAAATATTAATACCACAGTAGATTCTCAGTTCATTTTACTATAAGACTTCTGCTATTGTGTATTTACTCTGATTATGAATGTGGATATATGTGGTTTAGATCACCCGGATACCACCTGTACGAGATCCTGGTTGAACCGTTGGTTTGTTAGCGGTTCATCACACCATTCTGAAGTGTCCAGAATTGGGGTGTGATAGTTAGTCAACCAAATGACATTACAAGGAACTCATAATGTCCATACCTTGTCCTGAATGCAGTCATCGGAATATCTGTGGCCTTGATCTTCAATTGGTGATACCCTGATCTAAGACCAATCTTCGAGAAAACCTTTGCACCCTGCAACTGATCAAATAGATCATCGATCCTTGGTAAAGGATATCGGTTCTTGATGGTTAACTTGTTCAGCTCTCGGTAGTCGATACATAATCGTACACTACCGTCCTTTTTCTTAATGAACAATACAGGTGCTCCCCATGGCGATATGCTTGGTCGTATGAAACCCTTATCTAGTAGTTCTTGTAATTGGGTCTTCAACTCCTTTAATTCGGTAGGGGCCATCCTGTACGGTGCTTTAGACACCGGCGTCGACCCTGGCATAAGGTCTATCATGAACTCTATTGCCCTGTCTGGAGGTAGACCCGGGAGATCTTCTGGAAATACATCTGGAAACTCTCGTACCACATCTAGATCTTCCATCTTTGGCACCTCAGCAGTTATGTTGACCATAGACACTCAGTACCCCACTCCTCCCTTCTCTAAGCATCTCTTAGCTTTTAGGGCGGAGAGGATCAACTTCCGCTTCCTAGGTGACTTTGGTCCCAGTGAAGCAAAACTCTTTCCCTTTTTCATCTTTAAGCACAATTTTCCTTTCACCACATAATAAGCTAGCTGAATGATGGCCTAGCCAATCCATTCCCAAGATGACATCAAAGTCTGCCATCTCGAGTTGAACCAGATTTTTCTAGGTTTTGGCCCTCAATACTCACTGTACACGGCCCATAATATTCAGTCAATGCCACTTCGACTCCCAGCGGAGAGCAAACTATCAAGCTCGGGTTTAAACACTTGACAGGTAATTCCATTCGCTTCCCAAAAGAATTAGAGACGAAGGAGTGTGTGGCCCTAGAGTCAAAAAGTACTCTGGCGGGTATACCAGCTATGTTTATAGTTCCTGAAATTTAATTATCCCTTAGTTCTACATGCTCACGCACAACAAAACAGTAAGCTCAATAGGAAGGGATGGAATCATACCAGTGACCACATCAGGTGATGCGGCTGCCTCTTCAGTGGTGAATGCGAATACCTTTCCTTGCTGTGGAGGTTGCTTCCTAGGTAGAGTGCAGGTCCTTGCAATATGACCCAGTTGCTGACAGTTGAAATATTTAACGTTCTAGTTCTATCCAGTGAACTGTGGCGGTGGTGGTGCAGTAGTGTTCCTTGCAGGCACCACAATGGACTGAGCCTTGTATGGGCGGAATGGTCTATGATTGCCTCCACTTGAAGTCTCAATAGCAGGCCTCTTCAGTCCCCTGTTCTGAGCAAAGAAGCTATCTCTTTGACTGGATTCAATTACTCTGGCAATCTGCACAGCCTCATTATAAACTTTCTTCTCCAGACCCAAGACGTGCTTTCTATTGCTTCCTCGTAATCCCATGGTGAACCTACAAGTCTTGGTTTCTTCTTCTTGCATGCTTGCCGGTGCAAAGAAAATAGCTCTTCATACCTTTGCTTGTAAGCATCAACAGTCGATTGAGATTGTCGCAGGTTGAGGAATTCCTTCTCCATTTGATCTCTGAAGCTCTTTGGAAAATATTTATCGAAGAGAGCTCCCTTGAATATTGCCCAATTGATTTGAGTGTGCTTTACCTCTAAGTATGACCGGGTAGAATTCCATCAGGCATTTGGATCTTCCTTGAGCATGTGCGTAGCAAACAAAACCTTCTCATCCTCAGTACAAGTCATCAGACGAAAATTCTTATCCATCTCAGCAACCCACTGTGCAGGCTACAACGGTTTTCCTGGTTTCCCTGTGAAAGTAGGGGGTTTCAGCTTCAGAAACCTATCCACCGCTCGGCCTAAGTCATTCTGCCCCTGTGCATTCATTCCATACCATGGTGGTGGATACGGGTAGACTCCGTGATAGGCAGACGACGATGGAAATTTGTGTGGTGGTTGTAGATTTTGTCCTTGGCCCATTGGCCCAGAGCTAGCATCCATTGGCAGTGTGGTGTTATTTCCCCTATGATCAGGTGTGCCTTTTGTAGGGATATATCCTGGTGGCCTGAACATCTTCAGCATCTCATCCAAGAACGTCTTCTGCTGAGCTTCCATCTGATAAACCAAATTTGTGACAATCGTCTCCGAGTTAGTGTGAGGAGGGCCTGGCAAGTTTTTTGGTGCCCTAGGGATCTGTCCTTCTCCACTTTCTGGGTTCTGGTTTTTCTCTTCAACATATTCAGTTTCCACATTTTCCTCAGCTTAGCGCACCCTAGAGTGGTGACGCTTTCGTGAGCCTCTTCGACCATTTCCGCCTACCATCCCAAACTAGTCTGTTTGAATCTGAGACGAAGACATAACACATGAGGTACAGTCGAATAATCATAATAGTGTTAGTCTTTAACAATTGCAAGGCAAATAATCAAAATGGAAACTTAAAATTGCAATTTTTAAAATTTTTCCAAATTTTTTTCTGGCTTCCTATGGCTGACCGGTCGCAACATACCGGTCGCTACTCTGTAGTATGTAGGGCGACCGGTAGTCGACCGGTCAAGATCCCCCTACTGACCGAGAGGTACCGGTCGATGTATCGGTCGCTAACCTATAGGGTATAGCGTGACCGGTATAGTCGACCGGTCAGGATCTCTTTCCTGACCGAGAGGTACCGATCGACTTTACCAGGGAGGTCCCGTTTGATCGGTATTGTAAGACCCGTATCGAACTAACCGGTCTTACCACCTTGTACCAGGTCTAGCTATCATGGTCGAGCCAAATGGACCAAGTGCGTGAAGGAAATAGCAAGACAAGGTATTAAACTGACCCAAAAATAGTAAAATAGGGGGTAGGGTCGCATACCTAAACAGGCAGGGTCGATCCCACCTCATTAGGAAGTCAGACCCCTAATTTTTAGACCTAGGGTCAGATAACTGAGACCCTAGGGTCGATGGAATCTCTGACCCCCTCATCGACCCTAGGATCACCGACAGAAACCGTAAATAGGAAACTTTCCAAATTTCAAGGGGATTCATTCCTAATCTCAATGGGACTTATTTTGGGAGGTTTTCCTCTATAAATAGGACGTCCCTTAGCCTCTTTCACTCCTTTTGAAACCCTAATTGAAAGAGAAGAGAAGGAGAAGAGAAGAAAAGTTGGAGAAGAAGACTAAATGAAGAAATTCAGAGAAACCTCTAAATCTCAGTAAACCTAAGGTATGGATATGCTTTCCATGAATTGTTTAAGACCTTAGAATAGTTCATGAAGAAGATGTGATCTAGAAGAAACCCAAATCATCCATCTATGGGAAGATTTCAATGAAATCCATGAAGGGAATCATGGTAGACAAAGTAAGGAAGTAACCTGGAGTTTTAAGCCATAGAACAAGCATAGAATGGACTGTGGAAGTAAGCCATAGGACCCAAACTTGAAAAATTAAACTGTAGAATGAAAATGTCGACTCAAACCACGTGCGGTCGCACGTAGGGTCGATTGGGAATCGACCCTACCAGATCACAGGTTCGACCCCTAGCTTTCGGGAAGTCCAGGGAAGCTACGGTTGCACCTAGGGTCGATGGAACATCCGACCCTAGCATCGACCCTATACCCTGGGGTCGCAGAAAACTGCTACCCTACCTGCGACCCATCCTGCGACCCTAGCTTAACAGCAAGCCTAAAATTGTCGAAATGAATTCTAATTAAAATCTATCGACTTGTTAGGTTTTCCTATTGATATAAAGGTGATTCTTAGAGCTTGAAAGAGGATCTACACTCAAGAAAAAGTGAGGGAACAAGACCTAAACTAATTGGCTAATAATAAACTATTTTTATTTCTTGAGTCCAATACCATGACTGATTCTATGCGTGTATGCTTGTACGCTTGTAATGTGCATTCAACATGTCATCCAATATTCCTGCTATTAATGTTTATACATATTTAATTCTATTTTATTTATAACATGATGATGATGATGATGCTAGGAATAGGCATGTGAATGTATGTGTGTGGTTAGTGTGCTTGATGCGAGTGGAGCATCAGGGGGAGGACGTGATATTGTGGTGTGTCCTGGTCACCAGACTCTAGCTTTATCTTTACTCAAGTCTTGTCCACTGACATCGTCGTATCGCCATTACCCTCGCCATTACCTTAGCAGAACTATTATGTCGTAGGGTATCAGGGGAGGTGGTCTCGGACCGTGTAGTCTTCGACTCTGCCGGGGGGCCTTAGCTCTATCTCTATGGACGTATTAAGGGATGGTGGGGTGAGGCCTTGGATACACTATTTGACATTAGGATTGGTTAGTTGCGAGCCCAGTTTGCAAGCCCTCGCTAGCAGGGGCTTACGTGTTGGTATGGGTAGAGTATCAGGGGAAGTGTGATGCGGTGTGGTCCTAAGCACTTTAGCTCTATCTCTATTCCATGGTGGGTGCATGTGGGATGACAATAAATGTTATCTTTGGGCTTCACATACTCGTGTATAGAGGTGAGACGGCCACCGAACCTTTCTATAGCATATTGCAAACTTAAATATCAAACCATAGATATGAATTGAATGCATGCATATGTTTGTTGCATTGTTTTGTTTACTCACTGAGCCTTGATGTGTGCTCACCCTTTTCGAATTCGAATATTTTTAGTTGATGATGCAGGTACCACTGTGGAAGATTATATGAATGCTTCTGTGTACGGGCACATTGCTGCAATGGAGGCTGAAGATATAATGGAGACGCATGACTCCTCATGCGAGTGCAACTCATGTGTTTTTTATTAGATTTTTATTTGAACTATTAAGGAAATATAATTTGATACTTTATCTATTTATGTCTCGGTTGATACAACATAATTTGATATTTTATTTATGATTATCACTGTTAGATTCTCAGTTCGTTTAATATTAAGACTTCCGCTATTGTGTATTTATTCTGATTATGGTTGTGGATGTGTATGGTTTAATTTAAAAGGACACAACTTATTAGAGATCCTAGTTGAACCGTTGGTTTATTAGCGGTTCATCACACCATTCTGAAAGGTGCGGAATTGGGGTGTGACAGGTATGGGCAAAACCGTCGACCGGTATGCCCAAAGTCCTCTTTAAAGTCACGAAAAGTGAGATTTTTCTTACTTTTCTTTCTCTTCTTCCTCTCCGGTGGCGATTCCTCTCTGGCTCTTGAGTTGCTACAGTTCGACCGGTGATCTTAGGAGTCATTTTCTTTCGATCAAGACTTAGAACATCGCCTCCAAGTAAGTTTCTTCCTTCCATTCATCATTTTTATATTGTTTCTCTTTGGTTCCAAGCCCAAAACTAGTGTTTTTCTTTGTTCAGGAATTTCCAACCGTAGGAACTCTCTTCCTTCGGCTTAGAAAGGGTTTAGGGACCTCTATGAGCAAAAGCCCTCAACCAAATTGAGGTTCTACCGAACGATTTTTGAAAAAATCAAATTTTTATGTTTTTAACCTAGGTTTTTGCCAAAAATCGAATTTTTCTGAAAATTCTTAAATTTCTTGTTGTTTTGATGAATGTTTGGATTCCATGAAGTGTTTGGGGGTTATGTAAGTCCTCCTCCCCAGGTTTTGGGTGAGTTTGAGGCTTTCGCTTAATTTTCTATCGTTATGCTGCCGAAATTTCTAAAAATTTTAACAATTTCTCATTATTTGTCTTTGTTTTTGCAGTTTCAATGGCTCCGCGCAGAGGTTCCGGTAAACGCTCATACGGTCTTGGCATGCATCTTCCTCATCTACTTGTTCCACAGCTCGATGAGCGGTGGTTTCGTTCCGAGGCGGCACAAGCCCGTTTTCCTTGGTTCGAGGGAAAGAATATTGAGTCAGGGCGACAGATAAACCTAGAGCAGCTTCAGTGGTTTGATGTGGAAGCCGCTTTTGATAGACTCTGGTGGTTGCCTGTCATCACTTAATCTGTAATCACCCGCCCCAACCTTGTTAAGCATTTCTACGCCAATCTGGAGATAGATGGAGATGTCAATGACTTCAATCAATGCCGGGCACTCCGCCTAACTAGCTACGTCAAGGGTGTCCCCATCTCTTTTGACACTCACCAGCTCGCCATTCTCCTAGGGATTCCCAATGATGGGGACTTGGTCTACAGTGCCCCTAAGATGAAGGGCTTTCTCACAGACGATCTGCGCCAGGAGATTTCGAAGCAGCTACTTAACCCTGGAGCGCCCATGAAAGCAGCTAGTTTGAGACTTGTGCCTCGGGTATACAGTCGCATCATCCAGCACAACATTGTACCTCAGAGCGGCCATTACAGTGAGTTGTCTCAGTTCACTCAGTACTTGACCTACTGGGTCTGCACTGGGGAGCGGGTCTGTCTTCCCTACATTATCATCAGGACCATGCATCAGGCTACTCTGCCCGATCAGGCCAGCAACCTTCCATACGGTCGACTCATCATCACTCTTCTGCGGCGAACGAGTGGACATGAGGGGTGAGATCGCCGTTGAGGATACTATGATCGGACATCGATTGGAATGCCATTTTTTGGATGTAGATGGAAAACCTACCGATCAGCGATGAGGACTTAGAGGCTCGTTCTCGCCCACTTAGGAGGGTAGTAGCCGCGGCAGCAGCAGCAGCAGTAGCCAATGCTGCTCATGCAACAGAGGTAGAGGGTGATGAAGAGGGTGGCGATGATCAGATGGAGGATGTTCCAGCGCCAGCATCACAGCCCACACATGTTGCAGGACCATCTCAGCCTCCTCCCGACACCGTGATGGGTATGTTCAAGAAGATCAGGGACGCTCAGCGTGAGATGAGCCGTGACTTGGGGCACTTGGCTCGCAGCCTTCGAGTTACTCAGGAGCAGGTGCACTGGGCTCTGGGTCGCCTATGAGCGGGACTATGATATTGCCGACCCTATTCCTCCTATGCCCCCAACCCCATGATAGAGTTCTTATTTTTCCTCTCTTCACAGTACAGTTTATATAACAGGGTAACTGTCCGGCTTGTGGACCGTACCCTATAGCACTTTTAACTTATCACTCTTTTAATGTTTTAATAGAAGTTTATGGTTTTGCCTATCTAGAGCAGGTGCATTTATTAATTCCATATTTAATATAGTATGTTATGCTCTTCCTTATATAGTCTCAGGCATTAAACAAGTGGTTAAGATGTGTTGTTATTAAGGCTTTTAAATTTTCCTATCTCAGTTCATCGACTCAGTTAAATGCAATATGGTCTGTTGGACAAAGCCTAAGAGCTCTGATACCAAGTTGTCACACCCCAATTCCAGCTGAACCAGAAGTGTGAGTGAACCGTCACTAAACCAACGGCTCATACCAGGATCTCAATAAGACCGTGTCCACTCATACAAACCATTGCACATAACCGCAATCAGAATATAATAAATACAACGGAAGTCTTTAAATAAAATGAACTGAGCATCTATTGATAGATTTAAATAATATTTAACTATCCAAATTCTCAAACATAAATAAATATCTTTACATCACTTTAATGCCAACCGAAAATAACTGAAACAAATAAAGAAAAATACTAGAGATACACGCAGAAAGGGCACTCGCATGAAGCGTCATGCTTATCCTCTCCTGCCTGCACGTCCAGGGCAGCCACGTCTCCATACGCCCGCGCGTTCATGTAGTCATCCACCGTGTAACCTGCATCATCATCTAAAAATGGTGTGTACACAAGAGTGAGCTCAAAACTTAGCTCAGTAAGACAATCAGACAATGTAACATTTATATGCATGAGTAACAATCATATTATATTATGGTCTGGTTTAAGTTTGCAATGTGCTATAGAAAGGATTGGCGGCCACCGCACCTCTATATATGAGTGTGTGAAGCCGCCCAGTGGATCACACCACTGCCGTCCCACATGCACCCACTATGGAATAGAGATAGAGCTAAGGCGTCCGGATCAACACCGCCAACACCTCCCCTGATGCTATACCCATACCAATATGTATGCCCCTATTGGCGAGGGCTTGCAAACTGGGTTCGCAACTAACCAATCCTATATGTCATCACAGTAGGCCCTATCCCAGCACAGCTCCCTATGACATAGAGATAGAGCTAGAGTCTGGTGGCCAGGCCGGAGACCACAGTGCCACGTCCTCCCCCTGATGCCCTACCCGCACCAAGCATGCTAAGACAGAATGATACGAAAGGTAGAACCTATCCCAACATAGCTCCCTACGACATAGAGATAGAGCTAGAGTCTGGTGGCTAGGCCGGAGACCACAGTGCCACATCCTCCCCCTGATACCCTACCCGCACCAAGCATGTTAAGACAGAATGCTACGAAAAGGTGCTAGTGTGAGGAATGATCCCATACCCCAAGCCCTTCCCATTCCACACACCAACGAAACAATCACATACCTAACAATCACATCCTAGCATAGCGAGTATGCATGAACAATAATAATAACTGAAAGTAAAGGATGACATGCGAGTATGCACAAACATCAATCCACAGAGTCATAGTTATTAACAATGGTTTACTGTCCGTTAGATTATTAGGGTTTAGGTCTGATTCCCTTACCTGACGCTCGTTTGATAGCTTGCTCCACGTCGTAAGATCTAAATGTGCTATCACAAAGTCCTATTGTGAGGACAACGGATTTTCAATGATCTTTCACGAAATCAAAATTAGGCTCTCACCTTGGTTACTTTTATCCATCCATGCCAATGGTTGGAGTAAAATATGGAGTCGCCACCTAGATAAGGTCTAGGACCTATAAATGGTTTCTCACTTGGAGAGACACTGTGACTCATGCTCAATGGATTGGCTTCTAGTCTTACCAAGGAAGGGTAAGTGTCAAGTTACGAGTTGGGAAGGTGTTAGGCACCCAACTCGCCCGGTCAATGGACTGGTCTCCTTCTGTCCTATCCTTTCCTACATTCATAAAACTTATGTATGTTCAGGTCGTTCAATTTAGCCTAACAAGGCAAATGGGGAACCCTAGACCAAGTTTCTAAGCTGTTTCAACTTAGGGTGCCGCCACGTAGACATGAAAAATAAAATACAAGTCAACAAACAATAAATGGATCAATGAACAAATGAATGGATAAAAAAATAAAATAATCATGAATAAACAAATAATAAATTAAAAGAATGAATAACATAGAAAATACAACAGATAATGGATGACCGAGCTCGAGATCAAGCCGCCTACGTATCCCTGTGCGGCGGAAATTAGGCCAAACGTAGTTCATGAAGGATTGTGGTTGTGGTTGTGGTTGTGTGTGAGGTGCTCCCTTGACAAAGGAAGCATGTGTGACCGTGCATGAAGGGTGAACTACTCAGAGTTCTCCACTTCCCGCTGCCTATGTATCTCTTTAGAGAATCAGGTCAAACGTAGTTCCCAACAGTTAACGGGCTGTTGGACCCCACATGGCATTACTGGAGAGGTGCTCGGACCTCAGAGGTACTCAAACCTCAACTCCCCGCGCTTGGCAAGGCAACACTCAAGAGGTACTCGGACCTCGACTCCCTGCACTCGGTAAGGCAACCTCAAGAGGTACTTAGACCTCAGAGGTACTCGGACCTCGACTTCCTTGCACTCGGCAAGGCGAACTCAAGAGGTACTCGGACCTCAGCTCCTTGCACTCGGCAAGGCAAACTCAAGAGGTACTCGGACCTCGACTCCTTGCACTCGGCAAGGCAAACTCAAAATTTTGAAAATGATCGGTCCGCACACCGATTCCCAAACATGGGAAATGATTGGCCTAAGGCCAAAGACAAAACTAGGTAAAAGCTAGGTTGGAGATCAACATGATCCCAACCGTCGCCTGAAAACATGTAAACATGACACATTTTGTATTTTTCTTAGAGAAGGGGGAAAACAATTATGTGACGAACCCTAATGGTTGAGCGGGCTCATGGCCTAGGCAGGGCCCACACTAATTAGCATAGGATTTGAGAATCCCAGCAAGAATGGACTCATTGGAGTCACCCTAAAGAAAATCCTACAACACTAGGAGAGAGGGGGTCATGAATTCAGATCAAGCACAAGAAATAGTTTAAGCATGTGTTAAACCCAACATGGATTAGTAAACCTGTTATATCTTAAACCAGACCAAGTAAAAATGGGTCAACTTGAGCATGTGGGGTTGGTCTGGTTCAAGTGCAAGACAAAATCCGGTTTAACCCTAAGGAAGCAACAAACAAAACACTTAGTCCATTGAACAAAACCTTCAAAATTAAGACTGTCAATAATATCCTACTCAAACACTTTAAACCCCACACAAAGATTTTAAATCCCCAAATCAGATCAGGTTGCTGCAATGTAAAAGAAAAGGCAACCGGAACCTAAAGTCACCAAGAAGCCATAATAAAAATTAAGCAAAACAAACTAAACACATTCCTAATGCCATTCTCAGTAGAGGACTAAATGGAAACAACCAATTAATAATCAATTTCTATAGAGAAGCAAGGAAAGGTCTATTCATCTCAACAAAAATCAAACAACCAGAGAAGCACATTGGTAAACCAATTCTGTAACAGCAATGCTGCATGGTGCAATTAAGAATAATCACACTGCCACAATGTGTACATACGGTACCCAATGCAACTAGGTACAACAATAGACCAAAATGTATTTACCACTTAGAATCGCAATCACATCATGAATCCGAGAGAAAGGTCATAGTTAAGAATGAGAACAAGGTGAACCATCATCTGATCAAGCTAGATAAAATACTAAATAAAACCACTCACATTTCAAGCTGGTCCTGTAAAGATAGGAGGAAAAATGCAAGGGCAATGGACTTCCATGGGATATGATCTAAGGACTCGTGAGTGTATGCAAAGCGAGGATCATCTTCCCTTTCCCTTTCCCCATCGTACTTTGGAATGTCAAACACAGAATTCAGAAGTGAAGATCCAAGTCCATACGCCAAATGCTGCCACAAGCACCATTAATATAAATGATATCCATCTTAATTCCATTTCATTGATTCCACCGGTTCTATCCATCTCAATCATCTGTCCCTACTCGAACCCATTCACAAAATGCATAGATTTCATTTTGATTGGTATTTTCTTGAACAAATATTCTTCTTATCTTCTTGGCCCAACTTCTGGAATGCCTATATCACTCTCCTTGTTGTGTCTTCATCAGGTTTCACACCCACTTCTTCCATATCAAATGCCAACAGCAGCGTGTTATATGTTCCCATTGTCAATCCTTGGATGCCTAATCATAAAAATTGATGAATATTTCCAGATCTAAGGCCCTAACGATGCTCTATCCAGACTATTCGTGACTGGTGATCCTCTTCTTTGGTTATGAAATCAGTAAGAAAAAGTATGAAGGAAAAAAAACCTGGTTCTTTGCTCTTTCTCTTCAACCAACCTCCTATGGCTTTCTTTCTCTCCCTCTTTCTCTATTTTCTCTTTCCCTGCGAACCCCTTTTTTCCCTATTTCATCTTCTCTCTCCTGGCTGCTAAGATATTTTCCCCTTATTTCTCTCACTGCCGGTTTCTTCTTCTACTTGCTCTTCACCCTCAGTGAACATCCCCTCTAAAAATCTTCCTCTCTCTTTAGGCTCCAACTGAACTGGCCGACACTCCATGCTCCTTGTAGAAATGACCCCACTGTTTTTCTGCTGTCTTAGCTCTCAATCTGTTTTGTTGCAACTTCTTCTCCTTCTTTCTTCATTTTAAACAGAAGCTGCAGTCTATCTCTCTTCTTTCATGCAATCACTCTCTCTTGCTTACGACAATCTCTCACCTGGCTCTCTATGGCCAACACAAGCTCCCCTTTATTCTCGATTTTCCTTCTTTGCGATTCTATGATTGAAGAGAAAACCCAACTGCTCACCATCAGTCTTCTCCGCCACTCTTTCTTCCTCTCTTCCCATTGAAACCCCTGATTTTCTCTCAAATAATCCCGGCAATATGAAATCCCATATACCCAAGAGATTGAAGGGTAGCAAAGAAATACATGAGCACCACTGCTACACCAATCCGAGAATGAAATAAAAACATCACAACCAAAGAATGTAGATGCCAATCACCGTTCAGGGAGCCTAAAACCAGAATGAACCGATCTCCTTCTCCCACCTCTTCTTCTCTTCTTCTTCTACTTCTTAGAATCTGCTATTCTTCTGCCCCTTGTCTTGAACCGTCTCCCCCTGGTTCCTTTAATCTCTCTCTCACACTCCATTTTCTCTCACTGCTGCTCCCTTTCACCCTAATCTCTCAGGTGGCGCCCCTTTCTCAGTTCTCACTTCCTCTCCCTCATCTCTCTGGCTTTTCTTCCTTCAAAAGTAGCCATGGCCTCTCTCCCTTTGCTGCCGCCTCCCTTTCTTTTTCTTCTCCCCACACGACACTCCCTTTCTTTTGATTGTCTAGGGTTTTTCTCTAACCCCTAATCCAAGGGCCAAGATCCTTGTACTTGATTTCCTTTTAAACCAACACATATGATAAAATGAGAATAGAAAAAAACACTAAACTCCTACACAATTGATATCCTAAGCCCAAACCCAAGCCCATTAGCCGATATCTTATTAACACCTAATCTAAACCCATTCTTTAATGGAGCCCATTAATAAAGTAAGCCCATAAAAATACAAAAAAAAAAAAAAACCCAACATAATCCTAATAGACTCCAAATTCCTAGTTAGACTATCCTAAACCCAAACTATCTCAATTTTTTTTGTAATTTTATAATTTTTCTTCTTTTTAATGATTTCTATTTTTTTTTATATTTTTCCTAACAACCTAAAAATATAAGAAATTCTAATATGACCAAAAATGACAAATTTGCCCTTGATAAGAAATAGGCCAAAATGGGGGTCTTACAGAATGCCCCTCTTCTACCGAAATTCAAAGTGAATGAGGGCGAAGAAATGAAAAGACCGCATTTTGGTTCATGGATAATTGCACAATACGAAAAGAGGGGGAAGCAGAACATTCTGACTAGATATTCCGTCAAGGAATCAACATACCTGACTAGGCGCTGACGAGGAAAAAAGAATTTAATCGGAGCGCTTGACTAAGCATTCCAACGAGAAACAGAACATTCTGACTAGAAGTTCCGTCAAGGAATCAACATACCTGACTAGACACTGACGAGGAAAAATGAATCTAATCGGAGCACTTGACTAAACGTTCCGACGAAGAAAGGAGCAAAAATGGAGTGCTTGACTAAGCATTCCGACGAGGAACAAAACATTCTGACTAGATGTTCCGTCAAGGAATCAGCATACCTGACTAGGCGCTGGCGAGGAAAAATGAATCTAATCGGAGCACTTGACTAAACGTTTCGACGAAGAAAGAAGCAAAGATGGAGTGCTTGACTAAGCATTTCGATGAGAAACAGAACATTCTGACTAGACGTTCCGTCAAGGAATCAGCATACCTGACTAGGCACTGACGAGGAAAAATGAATCTAATCGAAGCACTTGACTAAGTGTTCCAACGAAAAAAAGCAAAAATGGAGTGCTTGACTAAGCATTTCGATGAGAAATAGAACATTCTGACTAGATGTTCCGTCAAGGAATCAGCATACCTGACTAGGCGCTGACGAGGAAAAATGAATCTAATCGAAGCACTTGACTAAGTGTTCCGACGAAAAAAGCAAAAATGGAGTGCTTGACTAAGCATTCCGATGAGAAACAGAACATTCTGACTAGGTGTTCCGTCAAGGAATCAGCATACCTGACTAGGCGCTGACGAGGAAAAAATAAATCTAATCGAAGCACTTGACTAAGTGTTCCGACGAAAAAAAAACAAAAATGGAGTGCTTGACTAAGCATTCCGATGAGAAACAGAACATTCTGACTAGATGTTCTGTCAAGGAATCAGCATACCTGACTAGGCGCTGACGAGGAAAAATGAATCTAATCGAAGCACTTGACTAAGTGTTTCGACGAAAAAAAGCAAAAATGGAGTGCTTGACTAAGCATTCCGATGAGAAACAGAACATTCTGACTAGATGTTCCATCAAGGAATCAGCATACCTGACTAGGCGCTGACGAGGAAAAAATGAATCTAATCGAAGCACTTGACTAAGTGTTCCGACGAAAAAAAACAAAAATGGAGTGCTTGACTAAGCATTCCGACGAGAAACAGAACATTCTGACTAGATGTTCCGTCAAGGAATCAGCATACCCGACTAGGCGCTGACGAGAGAAAGATCAGATCAGAACGCTTGACTAAGCGTTCTAATGGGAATCAAAACATCTGACTAGACATTTTGACAAGCTCGAATCACCCGCCAAGGTGTTCGAGAAGAACGCCCAGATCACCCGCCAAGGTGTCTGACGACAACTAATCAAAACACCCACCAAGGCGTCTGACGAATACAATCGGATCACTTGACTAAGTACTCCGATGGTAAATAGAAATCAGAATCACCCCTCAAGGTATCTGACAAACACAATCGGAGCACTTCTAAGTGTCCCGACGGCAAATAAAGATCAGAATTACCCCCCAGGGTATCTGACAAACACAATTGGAGCACTTGACTAAGTGTCCCGACGACAAATAAAGGTCAGAATCACCCCTCAGGGTATCTGACAAACACAATCGTAGCACTTGACTAAGTGTCCCGTCGGCAAATAAAAATCAGAATCACCCCCCCAGGGTATCTAACAAACACAATCGGAGCACTTGACTAAGTGTTCCGACGGCAAATAAAGATCAGAATCACCCCTCAGGGTATCTGACAAACACAATCGGAGCACTTGACTAAGTGTCCCGTCGGCAAATAAAAATCAGAATCACCCCCCAGGGTATCTGACAAACACAATCGGAGCACTTCACTAAGTGTTCCGACGGCAAATAAAGATCAGAATCACCCCTCAGGGTATCTGACAAACACAATCGGAGCACTTGACTAAGTGTTCCGACGGCAAATAAAGATCAGAATCACCCCTCAGGGTATCTGAAAAACACAATCGGAGCACTTGACTAAGTGTCCCGTCGGCAAATAAAAATCAGAATCACCCCCCAGGGTATCTGACAAACACAATCGGAGCACTTGACTAAGTGTTCCGACGGCAAATAAAGATTAGAATCACCCCTCAGGGTATCTGACAAACACCCCAGGAGCACTTGACTAAGTGTCCCGATGGTATAAATAGAAATCAAAATTACCCCTCAGGGTATCTGACAAACACAATCGACAAACACAATCGGAACACTCGACAAGTGCACCGACGGTAAACAGAGATCAGAATCTCCCCTCAAGGTATCTGACAAACACAAAGATAAACATAATCAGAACACTCGACTAAATGCACTGACGGTAAACAGAAATCAGAATCACCCCTCAAGGTATCTGACAAACATTGGCAATGGACAACAAGGCCTTGATAGCCACTTTAGGCTAGAATGTGCACTCACAACAGCACAATCAAAAGATTCTCAAAGAATAGATGATCTGACATTTTGACATTGGCAACTTTAAGAAAATCATTAAATCAGAGACTTAGAATTATCACGAGGAATACGACAACGAGACTCTGATGAAGCAAATAGCAACTTGATGAATCTAGTTGGACCAAACATGAGATAATGAGAAGAGATTCCTCCCTACAATAAAGAAAACTTACAATGATTGAAGAGATTATTCTGCAAACAAATATTGCTTTGAATTCTGGGAGAAAGCAAGATGAAATGACTTGATCAACTTCTTGAATGAAACTCGCTTGGGAGAGGTGGTTCCTTCCTTTAGGAGAGATAATGGAGAATGCTTTGAATTCTCATATGCTTGGTAGATCTCAATGGCTCCGCACTTGATCAAATAACTGACTGGGTCTCAATATAATGAATGTGTCACCAATGGACTTGGGCATAAGGGTATGGTCTAAAACTCACAGAGAGCTACCACCTATATATTCGCTTAGATTCGGGTCACCTTGCCCTAGTGTCTAAATTCATAACTACACAATATTTTACAGGTCGACGACTATTTGAACCCTCACTGAAAGTAACCTTAAGGAGACACAACCCCACACCAACTTTAAGAACAACACCAAACAATGTTTCTCCTCTTGTAAATGCTCAGATTAAAATAAATCCCAGCAAGCTATAAACTTAATGCCGAAGCAGGCATGATTATGTATGGGCCTAAAACCTCTAGGTCTATAGACAAGCATGATAATGAACGGTCCAACTGGACTGATGAGAAGACTGCCCAAATGGGTCTACCATTGAGAGAGTGAGGGTCTATCATGTAGAATGATGAACTCACTGGAGAATCACCATTTAAGGCTTATTGAGGACAAGGGCTCTTGGAATTCTTGGACGTCATTGAAGTGATAAACGACAAATAGAAATTTCAGCCAGATTATTGACGCAACTGTTATTGCAAAAGAGTGACGTGCTCACGAGAGACGATGTCACAAAGATGTGATTAAAGGAAAGGGCTTTGTGATGGAGGCTCTTGAAAATCCGTCGGATTGATGGACAAGAGAAAGAGCCCATTAGCCGAAGAGAAATCATCTTCTGATGATGATAAAGTGATGAGACCACCTCCTGGAGAGGCGGGATGTAGCGGCCATAATAAAAAATCTAGACCAACCAACGCCGTGAAACACGACAAAACTAGGCTCCAAAGGGATAAGTCACCATCCTACATTCTGACTTTGAATAACTCTCTTTTCTTCCTTTTCTTTTTTTATTTTTTTCTAAATGGATGTGGGTATTACTCCAAGTACCACTTCACAAAACGAATAGACTCACCACTGACTTCCTAGGGGAATGCCTCCACTGTAAGGCACAAAAAGATGAGTAGGCTCGTCACCAGACTTCAAGGGAAAGTACCTCTCAACATCCTCACTTCCGCACATTTTCTCTTGATTTTCATTCTATTTTTCTTCTTTTTTATTTTTTCCTGAATGGATGTAAAGATTACCCCAAATGCCACTTCACAGAATGAGCAGGCTCACCACCAGCTCTACAAACAATGCCTCTATGTGAAGCACAATAATATGAGCACGCTCACCTCCATACTCCAAGGGAAAATGCCTCCCAACATCCTCTATATTTTTTGTATTTTTTTTTCTATCTCTTTTTTTCTTTCTTTATTTCTCTTTTTTTTTTGTCTTTTTTTTTTTTGGGATGTGGGGGCTATACAAATACTGCTCCAGACTGACCAAACACTTCTTCACACTGGAAATAAAACCTCTCTGCTTCTGTAAGCTAGCTCGAAGTGAAGACTCTCAGAGATGGCATCTCTAATTCGACAGGAAGTACTGTCTCCATGTCGTTAACCAAAGAAATGAGATGTTGCTCCAGTGGGAGTACTAAACCTTCACATTCTTTGTGTTGCTTCAACTGCCCCAATTCATCTGAAGTTGGTAAGGACAAGACCTATGTTTGATAATCCAAAAATTGTTGCACAACTCCTGTGTCTTGCCCCAATCATGCTGCCCCTGATCCAAGATCAACTCACAAGACACCCCAATGTCAATAAAATACTCTTGTAAGAAGCTTGAGCATGTGGATACTCTTCTATCCCAAAATTTATCATTTGAAGTCTTCACGAACGGGTTGGGCTTTCTTTTCTTTTAAGGCCAGGTGGAGTAGAAGTTCAGGTAATGGCTCATCATCCAAATCATCATCAGAATTAGAATTAAAAGAGGAAATGGAAGAGGAAGAAGCAACAAGCTTGGAAAAATTGAAATTTTTTTTGAAGTAAGCTAGCTTAGCAATGAAATCCCAACTGGGACAAACTTGACATTTGATATAGCAGATTTGAACTGGACTCTCTATATACACATTGGATTTAGGCCCAGACATGGCTGACCTATCAGTTTCAGATGATAGCAAGTCAGGACAAAATGAATCCATCTGAGCACCTCAATTGGATACAACACTGCTAGTGAGAAAAAAACAATTGTTGTGGGACCTAGTCTCTGTTCCGGTTTCCACCAGTAAGAGTCATCACGTCCACCTGACAAATATTGGTATTTATCATTCAATTCCTTGCCCCTGTTGGGACTATTAATGTTCATTATTGAATTGCCTCACTGTTGGGCATGATGGAACACAAAGTTCTCTTGAACGTGGATATTGGGAGGTGGGTGGGTCAATCCAAGGAATCCGAGATCGACTTTGATAGTCAGGGAATTCAGGGATATCATTCATCTTGGCCACTTGGCCTCTCAAAGGTTCATGGTTTCTTTATCAATGGAATATTTGAGATCATACTTAGCATAACAGTAATGACTCCGAGAAATATCCTAGAGGAAGGATCCTTGACTCAGGAGGACAGAGAAAATTCTGATCTAGAAAAACAATGATGCAGAGGAGTGGAGAAAATAATTAACTTGAGACAAGTCATTGGCTAGCTCATGATCGAGACCTTGACTGATGAATATCCTAGCATTGAACCGACTCTTAAGGATGGAGACATCAGTTGACTGAGAGAAGTGACACTGACCAACTCCAAAGAATGGAGACTTGATTAACTTGATTGATCACAAATCCGAATGACTCATAAAAATAAATAAATGAACAAAAAAGAATTTGGATTGGAAAATATACAAACATAGACAAGCAAGGATGACTCGACCAAACAAAGTTAGCTCACTTGTAAACCAATTCAAACTAAGTGCATCTTGGTCAACTTGTCAAATTAAGCGGCCTTATGTCTAGATGTTGGGGAAAAGTGAATTCTAATAGAATCACACACCAACACCAACATCTAATCACAATGGCTCACTTAATTTTAGTAGTTTGAAAGAGATGCCCCAGTTTGAATATACAATCCAAGTGATAAACAAGTAACATGGTTCAGGAAAGAACAAAACACACCGATAGTCTTCTGACCATAATGACCACTTGGTGATGATTTACTTAACTTGCTCTCAAATCAGTATGCATCCATAGAGAGCTCAACATGTAAGTTGCGTGTTTATATGAAAGGGTTGAAGTGTCCCAGAATATACATATGCCGAGTGATCAGCATAGACACGCATACCCATGTTACACTATCTATGCAAACATACTGATAAAGAGACCAAATCTGATCTCAATCATCACTAAAGTGGCTACAATAGGCAACAAAAATCTATAGAGTTGTTCGAACTTGAACCTCAAAAAAGATGTTAGTGGGGAAATCTAAAATTCAGGCTCTATGTCCAATGATGCATGATAGGTGGTTATAGGACAGACGAGGATTCCTTGACAGGATGCAAAATATACCTATCACCCGTATAAACGGAATGAGTCACAGGTACGAGCATCCTTTATATACCCGAAGGTACTAGATCAAGGTTGTGGCTTCGTCGGAGGGCTACCCAAAATATTCATAATGGGTCCGTTCCAACTAACCACGAGGTTTGGTTGATCTCATCCTCACAAATGCAATGCAAGATGCAAAATGGAAATTAACAAACAAGTATTTACAACCACCTCACATCCAAGTATTTACAACAAACTAAAACAGTTATTTACAACATGTTATATACAAGAGTCTACAACAAGATAAACCATAGGTATTTATAAGAAACCAAGATACAAGAATTTACATGTAAACAACATACGGGTATTTACAACATGCTATGAGTATTTATAGGAAACACGAAATGTAAACATTTAAGCTACAACACATATATTTACAAGAAATGAAATACAACAATTTACATCAAGTAAACCTACAAAATACATCGAACTAAACATACAGAAGGGGAAAGGAAAGGAAAGGACATAATTCGGAGTCTGACATGATTCCCCAGTGGAGTCGCCACTGTGAGGACAATGGATTTTCAATGAGCCTTCATGAAATCAAAATTAGGCTCTCGCCTTGGTTACTTTTATCCATCCACGCCAATGGACGGAGAAAAATATGGAGTCGCCACCTAGATAAGGTCTAGGACCTATAAATGGTTTCTCACTTGGAGAGACACTATGACTCATGCTCAATGGATTGGCTTCTAGTCTTACCAGGGAAGGGTAAGTGTCAAGTTACGAGTTGGGAAGGTGTTAGGCACCCAACTCGCCCGGTCAATGGACCGGTCTCCTTCTGTCCTATCCTTTCCTACATTCTTAAAACTTATGTATGTTCAGGTCGTTCAATTTAGCCTAACTAGGCAAATGGGGAACCCTAGACCAAGTTTCTAAGCTGCTCTAACTTAGGGTGCCGCCACATAGACTTGAAAAATAAAATACAAATCAACAGACAATAAATGGATCAATGAACAAATGAATGGATAAAAAAAATGAAATAATCATAAATAAACAAATAATAAATTAAAAGAATGAATAACATAGAAAATACAACAGATAATGGATGACCGAGCTCGAGATCAAGCCGTCTACATATCCCTGTGCGGCGGGAATCAGGCCAAACGTAGTTCGTGCAGGATTGTGGTCATGGTTGTGGTTGTGTGGGAGGTGCTCCCTTGACAAAGGAAGCACGTGTGACCGTGCGTGAAGGGTGAACTACTCAGAGTTCTCCACTTCCCGCTGCCTACATATCTCTTTAGAGAATCAGGTCAAACGTAGTTCCCAACAGTTAACGGGTTATTGGACCCCACATGGCATTACTGGAGAGCTGCTCGGACCTCAGAGGTAGTCGGACCTCAACTCCCCGCGCTCGGCAAGGCAACACTCAAGAGGAACTCGGACCTCGACTCCCTGCACTCGGCAAGGCAAACTCAAGAGGTACTTAGACCTCAGAGGTACTCGGACCTCGACTTCCTTGCACTCGACAAGGCGAACTCAAGAGGTACTCGAACCTTGGCTCCTTGCACTCGGCAAGGCAAACTCAAGAGGTACTCGGACCTTGACTCCTTGCACTCGGTAAGGCAAACTCAAGATTTTGAAAATGATCGGTCCGCACATCGATTCCCAAACTTGGGAAATGATTGGCCTAAGGCCAAAGACAAATCTAGGTAAAAGCTAGGTTGGAGATCAACATGATCCCAACCGTCGCCTGAAAACATGTAAACATGACACATTTTGTATTTTTATTTGAGAAGGGGGAAAACAATTATGTGACGAACCCTAATGGTTGAGCGGGCTCATGGCCTAGGCAGGGCCCACACTAATTAGCATAGGATTTGAGAATCCCAGCAAGAATGGACTCATTGGAGTCACCCTAAAGAAAATCCTACAACACTAGGAGAGAGGGGGTCATGCATTCAGATCAAGCACAAGAAATCTTTCAAGCATGGGTTAAACCCAACATGGATTAGTAAACCTGTTATATCTTAAACCAGACCAAGTAAAAATGGGTCAACTTGAGCATGTGGGGTTGGTCTAGTTCAAGTGCTAGACAAAATCAGGTTTAACCCTAAGGAAGCAACAAACAAAACACTTAGTCCATTGAACAAAACCTTCAAAACTAAGACTGTCAATAATATCCTACTCAAACACTTTAAACCCCACACAAAGATTTTAAATCCCCAAATCAGATCAGGTTGCTGCAATGTAAAAGAAAAGGCAACTGAAACCTAAAGTCACCAAGAAGCCATAATAAAAATTAAGCAAAACAAACTAAACACATTCCTAATGCCATTCTCAGTAGAGGACTAAATGGAAACAACCAATCAATAATCAATTTCTATAGAGAAGCAAGGAAAGGTCTATTCATCTCAATAAAAATCAAACAACAAGAGAAGCACATTGGTAAACCAATTCTGTAACAGCAATGCTACAAGTTGCAATTAAGAATAATCACACTGCCACGATGTGTACATACGGTACCCAATGCAACTAGGTACAGCAATAGACCAAAAGGTATTTACCACTTAGAATCGCAATCACAGCATGAATCCGAGAGAAAGGTCATAGTTAAGATTGAGAACAAGGTGAACCATCATCTGATCAAGCTAGATAAAATACTAAATAAAACCACTCACATTTCAAGTTGGTCCTGTAAAGATAGGAGGAAAAATGCAAGGGCAATGGACTTCCATGGGATATGATCTAAGGACTTGTGAGTGTATGCAAAGCGAGGATCATCTTCCCTTTCCCTTTCCCCATCGTACTTTGGAATGTCAAACACAGAATTCAGAAGTGAAGATCCAAGTCCATACGCCAAATGCTGCCACAAGCACCATTAATATAACTGATATCCATCTTAATTCCATTTCATTGATTCCACCGGTTCTATCCATCTCAATCATCTGTCCCTACTCGAACCCATTTACAAAATGCATAGATTTCATTTTGATTGGTATTTTCTTGAACAAATATTCTTCTTATCTTCTTGGCCCAACTTCTGGAATGCCTATATCACTCTCCTTGTTGTGTCTTCATCAGGTTTCACACCCACTTCTTCCATATCAAATGCCAACAGCAGCGTGTTATATGTTCCCATTGTCAATCCTTGGATGCCGAATCATAAAAATTGATGAATATTTCCAGATCTAAGGCCCTAACGATGCTCTATCCAGACTATTCGTGACTGGTGATCCTCTTCTTTGGTTATGAAATCAGTAAGAAGTATGAAGGAAAAAAAACCTGGTTCTTTGCTCTTTCTCTTCAACCAACCTCCTATGGCTTTCTTTCTCTCCCTCTTTCTCTGTTTTCTCTTTCCTTGCGAACCCCTTTTTTCCCTATTTCATCTTCTCTCTCCTAGCTGCCAAGATCTTTTCCCCTTATTTCTCTCACTGCTGGTTTCTTCTTCTACTTGCTCTTCACCCTCAGCCAACATCCCCTCTAGAAATATTCCTCTCTCTTTAGGCTCCAACTGAACTGGCCGACACTCCATGCTCCTTGTAGAAATGACCCCCTGTTTTCTGCTGTCTTAGCTCTCAATCTGTTTTGCTGCAACTTTTTCTCCTTCTTTCTTCATTTTAAACAGAAGCTGCAGTCCTTCTCTCTTCTTTCACGCAATCACTCTCTCTTGCTTATGACAATCTCTCACCTGACTCTCTATGGCCAACACAAGCTCCCCTTTATTCTTGATTTTCCTTCTTTGCGATTCTATGATTGAAGAGAAAACCCAACTGCTCACTGTCAGTCTTCTCCGCCACTCTTTCTTCCTCTCTTCCCATTGAAACCCCTGATTTTCTCTCAAATAATCCCGGCAATATGAAATCCCATATACCCGAGAGATTGAAGGGTAGCAAAGAAATACATGAGCACCACTGCTACACCAATCTGAGAATGAAATAAATACATCACAACCGAAGAATGTAGATGCCAATCACCGTTCAGGGAGCCTAAAACCAGAATGAACCGATCTCCTTCTCCCACCTCTTCTTCTCTTCTTCTTCTACTTCTTAGAATCTGCTATTCTTCTGCCCCTTGTCTTGAACCCTCTCCCCCTGGTTCCTTTAATCTCTCTCTCACACTCAATTTTCTCTCACTGCTGCTCCCTTTCACCCTAATCTCTCAGGTGGCGCCCCTTTCTCAGTTCTCACTTCCTCTCCCTCATCTCTTTGGCTTTTCTTCCTTCTAAAGTAGCCACGGCCTCTCTCCCTTTGCTGCCGCCTCCCTTTCTTTTTCTTCTCTCCACACGACACTCCCTTTCTTTTGATTGTCTAGGGTTTTTCTCTAACCCCTAATCCAAGGGCCAAGATCCTTGCACTTGATTTCCTTTTAAACCAACACATGTGATAAAATGAGAATAGAAAAAAAAAAAAACTAAACTCCTACACAATTGATATCCTAAGCCCAAACACAAGCCCATTAGCCTATATCTTATTAACACCTAATCTAAACCCATTCTTTAATGGAGCCCATTAATAAAGTAAGCCCATAAAAATACAAAAAAAAAAAAACCCAACATAATCCTAATAGACTCCAAATTCCTAGTTAGACTATCCTAAACCCAAACTCACTCATTTTTTTTTATAATTTTATAATTTTTCTTCTTTTTAATGATTTCTATTTTTTTTATATTTTTCCTAACAACCTAAAAATATAAGAAATTCTAATATGACCAAAAATGACAAATTTTCCCTTGATAAGAAATAGGCCAAAATGGGGGTCTTACACCTATACAATATTAGTGTTTAGTTAGAATAGATTTACGTTGGTCGAAAATCCAACAATGGCAAAACACATCTCACAGAGCTGACCGGTCACAGTACCGGTCGCAACACTGTGGGGAAATCTGTGACCGGTATGGTCAGTCGGTCCCCACAGACCAGCCCCCGAAAGGTACCGGTTGCAGTACCGGTCGCATAGGGTGCAACCGGTATAGTTGACCGGTATGTCTCCGGAAGACCATACGTCCGGTTCTCGACTGTCGTCGATCATCCCCTATTGATCCTAGGGTTCCTCCTACACATTCTAGGTTTGAGCACTAAGTTAGAGTTGTTTCCAACTCCATTCAAGTCCTAGCTTTGACGGTCTTCTTCTTAGAACTCGAATCTAGGGTTTATCAACTAAATCAGGGTTCGTCGGCAAAAAATAGGGTTTATCGGCAAAATAGGGTTTTAGATCAATACCTGCTTTGCATGGTATTGATAAAAGCAGCCTAACCGTCCTAGAGTCATAATCCTAGAGTCATAATGTAAAAGAAGGTTTAAGCACTCACCGTCGACTGGCGGTAAGGTGTTCTTCGTCGAACGGCAATATCGGTTCTTCTTAGCTTCTCCTCCTTCTTCAACCTCTTTCTCCTTTCTAGGGTTTGTGAGGATCAATGGAAGGGATTCTAGGAGGTTTAGAGGGGTTTATATAGGCTAGGTTTAGGTTTAGGAAGCCTCCTAGGATTAGGAAAGTCCTAGGGTTTGGAATTTGGAAAGTAGGACCCACAGAGATCCGGTTCCGGATCTTCGTAGTCTGCTGCGCAGGCTATACCGGTCGACCGGTACCAAGACCGGTACCATTGACCGGTATGAACAAAATTCATACTTAAATGGTCCGTTTCGTACCTGTTTGTCATCTGCTCGTCCCGTCTGGCCCGGTGATGATTGGAAGACCTGTTACGACATGAATTCAAGGTTTAGATCGGGTTCATGGAGTGCGGGTCTTACAGCTAGTAATGCCTAAATCACTACAGAGGTAAAGGGAAGGAACTCGGTCCGAATCTAACGGAGATAAGAGAACAATGACCATACACCAAAAATAAGAGTAACTATAAAAGGAGATAAAACTATACTTTTGGGTGACGTGGAGACTCAGTGTGAGATCTGTCATACGCTGATCCATCACCCGCTGAGCATTAAGAAGAGGTTGTAACTCGACCCCACCACTATCTGGGTCGAGAATGGGTAATGAGAACCCATCTAAACAGATTTTAAATAATGATAATCAGACTGGAGTAAGTCAAAGGGGTAAACAACCAGGCCACTCTAGCCAATCTACCAGGACTACCAAGCACCTTGGCCACGGTTGTAATAAACTTGGCCCGATAAAATACAAGAACAACAATTGATGATACCGGCTATGCAAGTTACCATGGGAATCGCTACCTAAGTTACCAATGCTACACTAACACCTTTGGGTCAGACCAAGTACAGTACCTATTGGTAGCAACACTGTATCTTCAGCATCTGTTAGCCATAACACAAAGCCTCCCATACAACGAGTCCCAGTAACATACACCCCGGTTTAGCATCTTGGTACCTAACAAACAGTATATCAAGGTGGTTACCCTTATCGGCCACTGATGTATGGTGTAAGACCCGTATCAATTTAACCCGGTCTTACCACCTTGAACCAGGTTTACTCATCATGGTTGAGTAAAATGGACCAAGGGCGTGAAGGAGATCGTGATCCCAGGTATTAAATCGACCCAAAAACACTTAAATTAAGGGGAGGGTCGCATACCCAGCAAGGGAGGGTCGGACCCCCCAAGACAGAAGGTCAGACCCCCTGTTTTATAGAGGGGGTCGGACACTATAGGAACCAGGGGTCGACGGGATCATCGACCCCCAGTTGCCGCCAGAAACAAAAATTAGGAATGTTTCCTAATTTCGGTTGGACTCTTTCCTAAACTCAATGGGACTTATTTTAGGAGTTTCTACTCTATAAATAGGACGTCCCTAAGCCTCTTTCACTCCTTTTACAACCCTAATTAAATTGAGAGAAAGAGAAGAGAAGGAAGAGAAGAAGAAGAGAAGCAAGGAAAAGAAGAAAACAAAAAGGAGAAGAGAGATGGAGTATTCTTCTCAGGTATGGATACTAATTCCATGAGTTTCTACAGTCCTTAGGTTAGATAATGAAGAGAGTATGATCTCGGAGAATACCATACCATAAACCCATGGTTAGGTTTTCATGGAAAACCATGGAGGAATTCATGAAAGCTATGTAAGTGAATGATTCATGGTTTTATACCATAGAATGTGTGTAGAATGGACTGTAGGAGCAAGCCATAGGACCCCAAACACGAAAAATGGACTGAAAGTATAAAAATCAACAAAACCCACAGGGGGTCGCATGGGGGGTCGATGGCCAATCGACCCTACCAGACCCTGAACATCGACCCCTAGTGTTCGGGAAGTCCAGAATAGGGGTGGTCACACCAGGGGTCGATCATTACTCCGACTCTACCTCGGACCCCCAGTTAACAGTATGATTTTTAAATTCGGAATTAATTCTAATTAAATTCTATCGACTTTGTTAGGTCTTCTAGCAATATAATAACAATATAAAGGTGATTCTAAAGCTTGGAAGATGATCTATTAACAAGCTAAGGTGAGGGAACAAGACCTAAACTAACTGGTTAATAATAATCTGTTTTATTTCTTGAGTCCAATGCCATATTGATTCTATGCGTGTATGCTTGTATGTGCATTCAACATGTCATCCAATATTTCTATTATTTGTTCATGCATATTTACTTTATTGTTTATAACATGATGATGATGATGATGATAGGAATAGGCATGTGAATGTTTGTATTTGGCCAGTGTATATGGTGCGGGTAGGGATGGTATCAATCGGTACTTGGATGAAGTTTTCATCGGGGTATATTGTGCCATAGCCTATTCAAGTCATGTCCACTGACGTCGTCGTATCACCATTACCTTAGCAGAACTATTATGTCGTAGAGTATCAGGGGAGGTGGTCTCGGTCTTTGTAGTCTCTAACTCTACCGGGGGGCCTTAGCTCTATCTCTATGGATATTCTGAGGGATGCTGGGGTGAGGCATTGGATACACTGTTTGCATTAGGATTGGTTAGTTGCGAGCCCAGTTTGTAACCCTATCAGCAGGGGTTTATTTGTTGGTATGGTATCAATCGGTACAGTCATGAACGTTTTTCATGGGATGTATATTGTGCCATTCTGGGTGCATGTGGGGCGACGGTGCCATTTTCATTGGATGTTTCCACACACTCGTGTATAGAGGTGTGGCGGCCACCTATCCTTTCTATAGCACACTGCAAACTTTAAACCGGACCAAAGATATGATTTGACTGCATGCATATGTATTGTTGCATTGTTTTGTTTGCTCACTGAGCCATGATGTGTGCTCACCCCTCGACGTCGAATATTTTTAGTTGATGATGCAGGTATTACCATCGAAGATTATATAAATGCTCCAGTGTACGAGAACATGGCGGCGATGGAAGTTGAAGATGAAGTGGATACACATGACTCCTCTTGCGAGTGTAACTCATGTGTATTCGATTAAATTTTTAGTTTTCTTTATTTGGAATTATTAAAGACATGTTTTTGATATTTATTTATGTCTCAGTTGATACAAAATAATTTTCTATTTAAATATTAATATCACAGTAGATTCTCAGTTCATTTTACTATAAGACTTCTGCTATTGTATATTTACTCTGATTATGAATGTGGATGTATGAAGTTTAGATCAGCCGGATACCATCTGTACGAGATCATGGTTGAACCGTTGGTTTGCTAGCGGTTCATCACACCATTCTGAAGTGTGCGGAATTGAGGTGTGACATATGGGATAGCTGCATCATGGTAGAATGATTCGACAAGGGTCGACGAATATTTTATGAAGATGAAGCCTTGGATATTTTTAGTAAGGGATAAAATCTATTGTGGCCATATAACTAGACATGTGTATATAGGATGTAGTGCATCGTTGACTTTTCCTTATGATTATAGAGGATGTACATACCTGATTTTAAATTCTCGTGCCTTGACAGGATATCTTCTCGATTCAACCTATCAATTGGGGTTATAGATATTGTTTTCTCAAAATCAGTTCTGAATATACAAATCTAAGTTACTCTCATGATCGAAAACATTAATACAGATGTGAACTAAATGAACAGTTAAAGGTTTAATCATTTAATCATTTCGAATATACATCTTTTCGATTTATACCTGATTTATTGATGGACCAAAATTTCTCCAGATTATTCTTATAGTGCCTTGACTTTTGGCATTATATACTCGATAGAACCTGTAACCATGAGGTTAAGAGTTGTAGAACCTTTATTTTTATATATTTGGACCACCTTACAACCAACAATCAAGGGTCCAGTTCATTTTGTATTTGGTTTGATTATCATAGATTTACTCCTGATCCTTTAAATCTAATTTCACTAGATAAAATAAGTGTTTGTCATCATACTGAATTCAAATTAAAGAAATGAATTGCTTTTGGATAAATATTTTGATTCTTACATTCCTTGACCTCTATTGATATGATACCTAGTTAATAAGGGAATTATTAGAGGAAAGACGATTGGATTCAGATAAAACTCTATAGCCAAGAAACCTCAGATGAAGTAATGGATAATCTACTTTGAGATTGTTGGATATATGGATTTGAGTCATGATCTATAAAAGAGTGCATAAGAAGGAAGTGAGAATTACCAAGAGTAGCCAGTAAGGAGTAGATAGCACTCGAATTGAGTTAAAGATGGCTATATCGGAATGAATTTTGACAAGACAAAATATTTCTAAAAGCATATCTAAAAGTGGATACACGGATGAAGTTGAAAATCATGGCATTGATAGTACTCGGATTAGTATAATGGTATTGAGATAATCCCAATGTCGAGTGGGATGATTAAGTAAAAGACCAAGAGAGTTTGGCAAAATTAATGAAATTATAAGCATATACCCAAATGCTTATAGGTAGACTTGGAATATGTAGTGAGTAAACAATCAAAAGATGCTTTTTGAGACATATGAAAGAGAGATCAAGATAAAGCAGCAGTGATAAAAGAGATGTAAGCTAACGAGTGTAATATAAGATTATTGGTGTAAGCTAATGAGATTTTTGGGATATGAGATTATTGATGATAGTCTTTGAAAAATCATAAGAGATGGAGCTAGATGTGCTCTTAAGAACTTATATCAGAATTTGCTAGTTCAAGCCCTTTTGGACTAGATGTTGTATTAAGTGAATGTTATGAACAATGCCCGAATCGTATGGATGGATAGAATTTGGACGCAACCTAATTAGACTTGAGATAATAGACTTTGACATCATCTTGAAGACAGATTGATTTTCTCAACACTCTACAAAGTTATTATGTGCATAGAAGAGGTTAGCAATCAAGAGCAAAGATGGCACAAAATTTAGTTTATTGGAAACGTATTGCCTAGGAAGTGAAAGCTTATCCTCTCTGCACAAAAGATGAATAAATGCTTTGAAAAGAAAGGAGTTGGATATATGGTATCTGTGGTAGACATTACTTAATAAGTACCATGGATGGAAGAAATTGATGTGATACAAAAATTCCCTAATGTGTTTCCAAGAGACTTACCTGGGTTGCCACTTGATCATGCCATCGAATTCGTTATCGACTTGTTATCAGGGACGACCCCTGTGTCAAAGGCACCCAATAAAACAGCTCCTATAGAGTTGAAGGAATTGAGACTCAACTACGGGAGTTATTAGACAAAGGTTTTAATCGGCTAAGTATTGCATCACGGGGAGCGCCAATGCAATTCATGAAGAAGAGGGACGATAGTGTTTGGCTATATACAGACTACTAGGAATTGAACAAGTTCACCCTAAAGAATTGATATCCATTGCCACAGATTGATGACTTGTTCGATCAATTGCAAGGTGCAAATGTATTTTCTAAGATTGATCTTTGGTCAAGATATCATCAGCAGAAGAATTTGGTTAGCGACATTTTGAAAATAGCTTTTGGAACCAGGTATGGACATTATGAGCTCCTGGTCATGTCTTTTGGTTTGACCAATGCCTTTACATCTTTTATGGAGCTAATGAACCGGGTGTTTCATGACTTGTCGGACACGTCGGTCATAGTTTTCATAGACTATATATTGGCTTATTCCAAAGATGAAGAAAGTCTTGTAACGGAACTTAGAGCAGCCTTACAACGGCTAATAATGGAGAAGTTGTATGCCAAATTTATGAAATATGAGTTCTGATTGAATGAAGTGTAATTCTTAGGTCATGTAGTATCCTCAGAAGCAATAAAGGTAGACCCCAGCTAGATAGAAGCTATTATGGGGTGAGAAGCGCCTAAGAACATTGTAGAGATTAGAAGTTCCTTGGGTTTAGCTGGTTATTATAAATGATTCATGGAGGACCACTCTACGATTGCAATACCTCTTACCAAGATAACTAGGAAAAGAGAGAAGTTTATTTAGACTGACAAGTGTGAAGAATGTTTTTAGACTCTAAGAGCAAAGGTGATATCATCTCCCATTTTGATCGTTCCTGCACCAGGGGAAACCTTTTACCCAATATATTGATGCTTTCGGATTGGGTTTAGGATGCGGGTTGATGTAAGATAAACAAGTGATTGCATATGCTTCAAGTAACTAAAGGAGCATCAGAAGAGTTACTTTACTCATGACTTGGAGTTAGCGACAGCGATTAATGCAATCGAAACTTGGAGACATTATCTATACGGAGAGAAATTTTTGATTAAATCAGATTACAAGAGTCTTACTTATCTCTTCACCCAAAAAGAGTTGAACATGAGGATAAGGAGATGGTTGGAACTTCTGAAGGATTAAGACTGTGATATTCAGTGTCACCTGAGCAAGGCTAAGGTGGTAGCTAAGGTTTGAGCAAAAAGGGAAATAATGAAGCCAAAAGGAGGACCTAGTACAAATGCTGTCTTATGTTTCACAGCAACAGTTTGGATTTGAAGGAAGAGCAACATATAATAGAAACTCGTGATGATCCAGTTGAGCAAAAACTTAGGGATGAACTTATGGAGCCATAGTTCCTTGCTTGCGTTCACAGCTTTAAAGATCATCTCTGATTTGATGGACGAAGTAAAAGCAACAATTTTATTAGATCTGTATCTGAGAACAATGTAAGAGATTTAAAGAAAGAAAAAACACCTAACCCTGACTTACTTTGGATTTAGATAAGGAACTCAGATTCAGAGGATGATTGTGCATACCTGAAGGTAAAAAACGTGAATCTTAAATACAAAATAAGGTGAGAAGCCCACTGTACTCTATATTCAGGATATCCTAGAGTACCAATATGTATCATGACCTGAAGAGATTGTACTGATAAAGAGGAATGATAACAGATGTAGCTTAATGTGTGTTCTAGTGTTTGAACTATCTGCAAGTAAAGGCTGAAAGACAAAGGCCAGTAGGCTTACTACAACCACTATCGGAGCTAGATTAGAAGTAGAACTGCACTACAATAGACTATGTCATCGGTTTACCACTGACTCCCAGATCAGTTGACGCAGTTTGGGTGATTGTTGATCGCCTTATAAAGACATCTCGTTTCATTGCTATTCGACCTCGGTATGCTTTGGAATGGCTAGCTAAGCTGTATGTAGATAATATTATCTGATTGAATGCTATGTCTGAGAGCATGGTGTTGGATAGAGGCTCATGTTTTACCTCAAAGTTTTGGGAGGGACTACAAAAAGCGATGGGAGCAAAGTTAAAGTTTAGTACTGCATTTCACCCTCAAACCGACGGATAGTTAGAGCGCGGACTATATAGATCCTAGGAGGTATTCTTTGAGCCTGTGAGATTGATTTTAAATGAGCTTGAGTTGAGAAGCTATCACTGATTGATTTTGCTACCAAGCTACCATATAGATGTCACCTATGAAGCATGGTAGGTAGAAATGTCAAACTCCTCTGTTTTCGAATAAAGTCAGAGAACGAGGAATTGTAAGACTTGAGTCTGTTGAAGAAACATGTTGAGTGACAAACAAGATAAAAAGGAAAGGGCTAAAAGAATTCAAGGTTGTCAGAAGAGACACCAAGACCTAGAGTTCGCCATAAGTGGCAAAGTGTTCTCGAAGATATCACTTATGCATGGCTTGAAATGGTTCGGCAATAAGGAAAAGTTATGGCCTATATATATTTTAGATCTTATAAAATTTTAGAGAGATATGGAAA
Organism: Protea cynaroides; assembly: GCA_028583415.1. NCBI lineage: Eukaryota > Viridiplantae > Streptophyta > Magnoliopsida > Proteales > Proteaceae > Protea > Protea cynaroides. The sequence goes on along the minus strand of CM053266.1, from coordinate 2,509,762 downwards.
AATTACATATCAACTAGTGTTACCGCCATCCATGTCTAGTGTGCATGACGTATTTCACGTGTCTCTATTAAAAATGTACGGTAGAGATCCATCACAAGCATTGACCGTGGATCCATAGGATTTGATAGAAGACTTAACTTTTGAAGTGGTACCAGCCTAAATCACCAGTTAGAAGGTATATCTTTGGAGCCAGAATATTGGTAAGACATGTATCGAACTAACCGGTCTTACCACCTTGTACTAGGTCTACCTATCATGGTCGAGCCAAGTGGACCAAGTGCGTGAAGAAACCACAAGACTAGGTATGAAGTTTAACTCAAAAACAGTCAAATATGAGGGTAGGGTCACATGCCTAAACAGGTGTGACCGACCCCACCTCAAAAGAGTCCAACCCATGACTTTTTGGTTGTGGGGTCGCATGTCTTAAAAAATGTAGGGTCGACGGATTCTGTAACCCTACATCCGACCCTACGAAAATAGCAAGAAACCAGAAATTAGGAAACCTTCCTAATTCGAAGGGGGGCTTTTCTAAAGTCATTGGGGCATATTATGGAGGGTTTTCCTCTATAAATAGGACGTCCCTTACCCTCTTTCACTCCTTTAGAACCCTAATTGAAAGTGAGAGAAAGAGAAGAGAAGGAAGAGAAGGAAAATTAAAGAAGAAGACTAAGGAAGAAGAAGTTCAGAGAAACCTCTGAATCTCAGCAAACCCAAGGTATGAACCTAATCCCTACATGAATTTGGAGCCTAGAATAGTTTATGAAGAACATAGGATTAGGAGAAACCCAGATCATCCATCCATAGACAAAGTTCCAAGGGAATCCATGGAGGAAATCATTGTGGACAATGGATAGTGTATAAAAATTATAATTTGAGCCATAAAACGATCATAGGAAGGACCATGATGATAAGCCAAAGGATCCAAACAGGAATGAATGGACTTAAGAGTGAAAGGTCGACCAAGAACACGTATGGTCGCACGTAGGGTCGAATGATATCCGACCCTACGAGACCACATGATCGACCACATGCCCTCGGGAAGTCCCAGGGAGGGTGTGGTCGCACGTAGGGTCCGAATTATGTCTGACCCCATCTGCGTCCCTACACCCTAGGGTCACAAAAACTGCTACCCTAGGTGATACCCTACCCTGCGACCCTACCCCTGAGGTCGTAGAAACTGAGACCCCTGGTGCTACCCCACCTGCGACCCCTCAGCTTCTGTTCGCCTAAACGTATTGGAATTAATTTTATTTAAAATCTATCGACTTGTTAGGTATTTCCAATGATTTAAAAGTGAATTATAAAGCTTGAATGAGGACCTACTAGCAATCAAAGGTGAGGGAACAAGACCAAAACTAATTGGCTAATAATAAACTATTTTTATTTATTGAGTCCAATGCCATGAATGATTCTATGCTTGTATGCGTGTATTGTGCATTTCACATGTCATCCAATATTCTTGCTATTAATGTTCATGCATATCTAATTCAGTTTATTTATAACATGATGATAATGATGATGCTAGGAATAGGCATGTGAATGTTTGTGTGTGGTTAGTGCACTTGATGCGAGTGGGGCATCAGGGGGAGGACGTGACACTCTGGTTCATCCTGGTCACCAGACTCTAGCTCTATCTCTACTCAAGTCTTGTCCACTAACATCATCGTATCGCCATCACTTTAGCAGAACTATTACATCGTAGGGCATCAGGGGAGGTGGTCTCGGACCGTATAGTCTCTGACCCTGCCGGGGAGCATTAGCTCTATCTCTATGGACGTATTGAGGGATGCTGGGGTGAGGCCTTGGATACACTGTTTGACATTAGGATTGGTTAGTTGCGACCCCAGTTTGTAAGCCTTAGCCAATAGGGGCTTACGTGTTGGTATGGGTAAAGCATCAGGGGAAGTGTAATGCAGTGCGGTCCTAAGCACTTTAGCTCTATCTCTACTCCATGGTGGGGTGGATGTGGACGACAATGATGTTTAATCCGTTGGGTGGGCTTACACACCCTGTGTATAGAGGTGAGGCGGCCACCAAACATTTCTATTGCACATTGCAAACTTATGAACCAGACCAAAGATATGAATTGAATGTATGCATATGTTTGTTGCATTGTTTTGTTTGCTCACTGAGCCATGATGTGTGCTCACCCTTTCGACGTCGAATATTTTTAGTTGATGATGTAGGTACCACTGTAGAAGACTATATGAATGCTCTGATATATGGACATGCGGCGGCGATGGATGCAGAAGTTATGATGGAGTCGCATGATTCGTCATGCGAGTACAACTCATGCGTATTCGATTAGATTTTTATTTGAATTATTAAGGAAATGTAATTGATTATTTTATTTTACTTTATGTCTTAGTCTTTTGAAGATAATTGGATAATTTATTTATGTTATCATCTTTAGACTCTCAGTTTATTTAATATTAAAGACTTCCGCTATCGTGTATTTATTCTGATTTTAGTTGTGGATGTGTATGGTTTACGGAAATGGACACAGCCTATTCGAGATCCTGGTTGAACCGTTGGTTTATTAACGGTTCATCACACCATTCTAAATTGTATGGAATTAGGGTGTGACAACTTGGTATCAGAGCTCTCGGGCCCTGTCTATTAAACCTGTATACTTCCACAAAAGTTCGTGAACTGAGTTAGGATAAAATTTAAAAGCTGTAATAATAACACACTATAAGCACCTGTGTTGTATGAGACAAAATTAAGAAAGAGAATAATGCACTATTAAAAGGAGAAACAAGTTTCATATACATTAAATAAAAAGCAACGTTTATACATATCAAAATCAAGAGTATAGTCTAAAATCCGGACAGTTACTCTGTAGTACCAAGAAAAACAAAAAGAAAAAAAAATACATCATGGAACTGGAGGTGTTGGAGTAGGAGGTGCCTCACGATCCTGGTCATAGTCTTCAGCATACACTATAGTCAACCAGGCTACCTGAGTCTGGGTCGTCTGGAGCTTAGCTGTCAACTCAGCCATCCAGTAATTAGATACACGCTGAGCATCTAGAAGCTCGCCTACTCTCCCATCAGTCACTCACTGAGCATATAAAAGCTCTCCTACTCTCAAATCAGTCAAGCGCTGAACCTCTCTAATCTCACACAGTAGCCCCAACATATCATCAGATGGTGGGTGTAAAGGACCAGCAGAGTGTGAATGAACCCGAAATGGGCCACCTCCAGTAGAATGTAGTGGTGATGGAGGAGGTAGGGCGCCTACATCCATATACATACGATCATCATCCTCATCATCCTCATCATCACCCTCATGGACCCCTGCTGCTGCTGCTGCTGCCTCAGCGTCTGCTATCTCTACCCAGGTACGAAGACGCACTAGAGCGTTCCTCTCATCATCACTAACAAGTGCATCCCACATACCCATCCTACAGATGGCCTCCCAGTCATGGTCCGATGAGAAGGTATCCTCATGAATCCTCTCATCCAATAAATCGACGTATAGGTGTGTGAGTAGAGTAGTGATCAGACGTTCGTAGGGCAGGTTGCCTAGCTGACCAGGCAGCGTAGCACGGATCATCGTCTGGATGATAATATAAGGAAGGCAGACAGGCTGCCTAGTGCAAATGAAGTACAGGACATACTGGGTCAACTGAGAAATCCTATCATAGTGGCCACTCTGGGGGATCAGGTTGTGCTGGATGAGCTTGCAGTACACCCGTGGCTCTGGCCATAGGTTGATCGCTTTCATCTCCCAACGATCACCTCTAAGAAGCTGATTATCAATCTCAGCACGCATCATCAAAGAAAGAAACTGGGGTTCCTTAGGAGCACAGTACATCAAGGGGCCGTCATTTGATATGCCCAGGAGATCAGCCAACTACTGGCAGTTAGATGAGACTTCCACCCCTTTTACATAGCTGGTGATCCTGAGCTCCCTATCCCTCTCTGTATCATTGCGATTCCCCACTACCTGGAGGTTGCAATAGAACTGCTTCACCAAAGCAGGACAGGTACAAGCCTCATAGGTAATCACAGGAAGTCAGCTTATGTCACCAAAGGCACCCTCTACGTTAAACAAGGCTAGACTAGCCAAGTTTACACAACGACCCCCTTCTACTTTCTTACACTCATGGAGAGAATACTGAGCCTCTGCCTTGTTGGAGCCGAAACTAACGGGATCATGAGCCCTAGGAACCTTAGTACGAGCCATACTACCTGCAACGACATAGAAAAATAAACATGATATTAGATATGGTGAAAAACTCAAAATTTCGGCATTATAACGACATGATTTGGCCAAAAGCCTCCCTTTTCATCCAAACAGCTGGGCAGGAGGACTTTTCATAGGTTCCAAACCATCCTGCAAAGCTCATACAGTTGGAAATTTAATCTAGAAAGATCGAATTTGAAGAAATTTCAACAATTTGAAAAAATCTCAAAAATTAGGTCAAAAATGAAAATTTTCAAGTTTCTCGATAACCAACCGATGAAACTCAAATATTTTTGAGGGCTTTCGGCCATTGGTTAGCCAATAGCAAAAGGCCCCAATAAAAATCAAATTTTTACGGTTAAAAAAAGTTTAATTTGAAGAAAATGATATAAATGGAGAAAAACCTAGTTTTTAAAGCTTAAAAATGAGAAATAGTAGAGAGTATACCTGAAGGGAAGGAGCGGGAGTCGTGAATGGAATCACCAAACACTAGGGGTCGATACTGTAGCAACTCAGGGGAAGCGAGTTGAGTTGGAAGAAAGAAGAAAGAGTAGGAAATGATCCAAAATCAGGTTTAAAAACCTAATTTTGGATCGTAGGGTCGCAAAATTCGACAAAATGTGCGACCCTACGACCGACCCTACCATCGACCCTAGTCTCTCGGTGATCTGACAGACATCTTGTGGTCGGACCTAGGGTTGGACATATACCGACCCTACGACCGACCCTAGGCTTTCAGTGAGCTGACATTGTTCTTGGGGTCGCATACCCTAGGGTCGAATACAGTGCGACCCTACCATCGATCCTACGTTGGAAAATTCAGTATTTTCATTAAATGACTTGAAAAATTGGAAATTTACATTGATTAGTTGGATTTTAACTTGGGAACAACTTATATTGATTGCCTCTCATGTTCTATCATTGTTTTTCAGACACTACCACCACCAGAACAGGAAATGGCTGGGCGAAGAGTGACCAGACGAGGTCGTAACCCAATTCCACCACCACCACCTATGGGGGAGGACAACCATGAGATTCCTGAAGTACAAGAGCATCAGAATGCGGCACCGCCAGTAGCTAATGGCCAGGCAAACCCTACAAACTTGCCAGCCCCACCTACAGATTTGGCTGCAGCTGTAATGAACCTGGCACAACAGTTGCAGCAAATACAGTAGGTGCAAGCCAATATGCAAGCTGCTATAGGAATGGTTTTTCCAGCTGCACATACAACACCTATGCCAGCCAGACAAGCTAGCACAGTACCAGGGGAATCAACACGGTACCCCATGCACCTCAAATGCCAGTTATGCATGCTGCAGTACAGAATCCTGAGGTAGCTTAAGGCAGTTACCAGTACCAACCACCTATGTATGGGGCCTATGCTCAGTATCAGTTGGACAACTCTTGACTGATCGAGCGCTTCCTGAAGATGAAACCTAAAGAGTATAATGGCAAGCCAGCAGATCCTTTGTGGCCAGCGCATTGGATTGATGAAATAGAAAGGAATTTTATGATGATGACGGTTAATGAGGAGGAGAAAGTACTGTGTGCAACATTTATGCTGAAAGGCGATCCACACCATTGGTGGAAGTCTACTCGGACTTATCTGTTGACTATGCACACCCAATTGACATGGGCTATCTATAAAGAGGCATTCTTTGAGAAGTACTTTCCCAGAAGTTTCAAAGATGCTATGGAGAGAGAGTTCCTGAGTTTATATCAGGGACAGATGACTGTGGATGCATACCAACAGCGTTATGAAGAGCTATTCTTCTTTGCACCCGCTAGCATGCAAGAGGAAAATACTAAGACCCAAAAGTTCATCATGGGACTCAGGGGAAGCATCCGTGAGCATGTTCTGGGATTGGAAAAGAAAGTTTACAACGAAGCAGTACAGATTGCTCGAGTAATAGAGTCGAGCCCGAAGGAGAGCTACCTTGCTCAAAATAAGGGTATAAAAAGGCCAAACGGAAATTCATACAACAGAGGGAATACAAGGACATTCAAACCCTTCTGTAAAATAATGAAGGAGTAAAATGCTATAACTGCAATCAAGTGGGACATTTTTCCAGGGAGTGCCCTAAGCCCAGGAAGCAGCTACAGCAAGGGAAGGTTTATGCAGTTACCTCTGAGGATGCTACCGCATCGCCTGATGTGGTCACAGGTATGACCTGAACCTTTCATTTTGTATTACCTTGTGTGAGCATGTAGACTAAATGAAAACAAATCACAGGTATCGTACCTATTAATGGCATACCCGCTAGAGTACTCTTTGATTTTGGAGCTACTCATTCTTTTATATCTGTGACATTTGGAAAGAAGCTAAATCTACCCCTCAGATCTTTAGACTACAAATTGCTTGTACGATCGCCTATGGGATTAGAAGTGGAATTAGAAAAAGGTTATGGACAATGTCTAGTTTTTATCGGCGAGAAGATTTTGGATGCAACCTTGATTCAACTCGAGATGGCAGACTTTGACGTTATCTTGGGAATGGATTGGTTAGCTTGGCATTCTGCAAACCTATTATGTGCAGAAAAGAAACTGACATTTAAAGACAAGGAAGGAGCAGAGTTTAGTTTTGTGGGAACCGAACTATCCCATAAACGAAAACTCATCCTCTCTGCATTAAAGGCTAGAAAATGCCTCGAGAAAAGAGGAGTTGGGTATCTTGTATCCGTGGTTGATCTCACCAAGGAAGCACCATGAATGGAGGATATTGATGTTGTGCGTGACTTTCCAGATGTATTTCCTGAGGAACTACCAAAACTACCACCCGACCGAGTGACAAAGTTCGTTATAGATCTTATATCCAGAGCCGCACCAGTATCTAAAGCACCCTATCGAATGGCTCCTACTGAATTGAAGGAATTAAAGGTACAGTTACAAGAAATACTGGACAAGGGTTATATCAGACCTAGCATATCACCATGGGGAGCACTAGTATTGTTTGTAAAGAAGAAAGACGGTAGCGTTCGACTGTGTATAGACTACCGGGAATTGAATAAGCTTACAATCAAGAATCGGTACCCGTTGTCTCAGATCGATGACTTGTTTGATCAGTTGTAAGGTGCCAAAGTGTTCTCCAAGATTGATCTTCGGTCAGGATACCATCAGTTGAAGATTAAGCAAGGTGATATTCCAAAGATAGCATTCAGAGCAAGATACGGACATTATGAATTTTTAGTCATGTCTTTTGGATTGACTAATGCACCCGCAACTTTTATTGAACTCATGAATCGGGTATTCCATGATATGTTAGATACGTCAGTGATTGTGTTTATTGATGATATATTGGTCTACTCCAAGGACAAGGAAACTCATATCAAGAATCTAAGAGCCGCTTTGCAGCGACTAAGGAAAGAGAAGCTTTACACCAAATTTACAAAGTGTGAGTTTTGGCTAAATGAGGTCGCTTTCTTAGGCCATGTTGTATCCGCTGAGGGAATTAAAGTGGATCCTAGCAAGATTGAAGCCATTGTGAAGTGGGAAGCACCTAAGAGTGTTGCGGAAATTAGAAGTTTCTTAGGTCTAGTTGGGTATTATTGACGATTCGTAGAAGATTATTCCAGAATTGCCGTACCTCTCACCAGTTTGACTAAGAAAGGAGAAAAGTTGGACCGACAAATGTGAGAAAAGTTTTCAAACATTGAAGGCTAGATTGATATCTTCTCCCATCTTGACTATTCCAATTCCAGGACAACCATTTACCTTGTACACTGATTCGTCTGGATTGGGTTTAGGATGTGTACTTATGCAAGGAGAACAAATAGTTGCGTATGCCTCAAGACAACTGAAAACACATGAGAAGAACTATCCCACGCATGACTTGGAATTAGCGGCAGTAGTACATGCGGTCAAGATATGGAGACATTATTTGTATGGAGAGAAATTTCAGATTAAATCAGATCATAAGAGTCTCACTTATCTTTTTAATTAGAAGGAGTTGAACATGAGACAAAGAAGATGGCTGAAATTATTGAAGGATTATGATTGTGATATCCAGTATCATCCGGGAAAGGCTAATGTAGTTGCTGATGCGCTAAGCAGAAAAACAATGATAAAATCTCAAGGAGAGGTGAACACGACTGCGGCAATGTGTGTTACAGGAAAAGTATTCAATTATGGTAATGAGCAGTTCGTGATAGATGCACTGGGTGGATCAACCAACCAAGGGTTTATTCATCGGTTTTCAAATATGTTTGCCACATTGAAGATTGTACCTGATATAATAGATGAAGTGAAAGTCGCTCTTAAATCAAAGCCTTATCTGAGAACGGTACAAGAAGACATCGAAAAAGGTAGAACTATTCCTGAGTTCACCTTGGACGATGAAAAGGTACTAAAGTACAAAGGAAGAGTATGTGTTCCTGAAATGGAAAACTTGGACATTAGACACAGACTAATGAAGGAAGCTCACACTACCACTTATTCGGTACATCCTGGAAGTACAAAGATGTATCATGATTTGAAGAAATTATATTGGTGGAGAGGAATGAAAGCAGATGTAGCTAAATTCGTGTCTCAATGCCTAAATTTTTAGAGGGTCAAGGCTGAACGGCAAAGACCTGCAGGATTGTTGCAATCACTTTCAGAACCAGCATGGAAATGGGAATACATCACTATGGACTTCGTCATCGGGTTACCATTGACTCCTCGAGTAGTTGACGCGGTTTGGGTGATTGTAGATCGTCTGACTAAGATAGCTCGCTTTATAGCTATATGACCACAGTATACCCTGGAGAGGTTAGCTAAGCTATATGTGGATAACATTGTTAGATTACATGGTGTACCTGAAAGCATTGTGTCTGATAGAGACCCACGCTTTACTTCAAAGTTTTAGGAAGGATTACAGAAGGCTATGGGTACAACGTTGAAGTTCAGTACTGCATTCCATCCTTAGACAGATGGACAGTCGGAGCGTACCATTCAGATTTTAGAAGACATGCTTCGAGCCTGTGTTATTGATTTCAAGGGATCATGGGATGAGAAACTACCATTGATCGAGTTTGCCTATAACAACAGCTATCAGGCTACTATATAGATGTCACCCTATGAAGCACTGTATGGTAGGAAGTGTCGAACTCCTTTGTTTTGGAATGAAGTCAGAGAACGGAGTATTATTGGACCAGAATTTATTGAAGAGACTTGTCGAGTAGTTGACATTATCAAGGAAAGAGTTAGAACAGCTCAGAATCATCAGAAACAATATGCAGATACTCAACGTCGAGACCTTGAATTTATCGTAGGTGATAAGGTGTTCTTGAAAGTATCACCTATGCGAGGATTAAAACGATTCGGACAGAAAGGGAAGCTAAGTCCGAGATATGTCAGGCCATATGAGATTCTAGCTAAATGTGGAAAAGTGGCTTATCAGTTAGCACTATTACCATCTATGTCAAGTGTACATGATGTATTTCATATCTCATTATTGAAGAAGTACGTCAGAGATCCGATACACGCTTTGACAACGGATCCACCAGATCTAACTGATGATTTGACATTCGAGGTAGCACCAACTGAAATCACAAGCCAAAAGGTTCAACGTCTACGCAACTGTGACATATACTATGTTAAGGTCACCTGGAGAAGCTGAGATATAGAAGAAATCACATGGAAAGAATAAAATGCTATGCGGAAGCAATATCCTTACCTTTTCGACTCGAAAGGTATGTGCAAATTTCGAGGATGAAATTTTTAATAAGAGGGGGGAGTTGTAAGACCCGTATCGAACTAACAAGTCTTACCACCTTGTACCAGGTCTACCTATCATGGTTGAGCCAAGTAGACCAAGTGCGTGAAGAAACCACAAGACCAGGTATGAAGTTTAACTAAAAAACAGTCAAATATGAGGGTAGGGTCGCATGCCTAAACAGGTTTGACCGACCCCACTTCAAAAAAGTCCAACCCATGACTTTTTGGTTGTGGGATCGCATGTCTTAAAAAACGTAGGGTCGACGGATTCTGCGACCCTACATCTGACCCTACGAAAACAGCTAGAAACCAGAAATTAGGAAACCTTCCTAATTCAAAGGGGGGCTTTCCTAAACTCATTGGGGCATATTATGGAGGGTTTTCTTCTATAAATAGGATGTCCCTTAGCCTCTTTCACTCCTTTAGAACCCTAATTGAAAGTGAGAGAAAGAGAAAAGAAGGAAGAGAAGGAAAATTGAAGAAGAAAACTAAGGAAGAAAAAGTTCAGAGAAACCTCTGAATCTTAGCAAACCCAAGGTATGAACCTAATCCCTACATGAATTGGGAGCCTAGAATAGTTTATCAAGAACATAGGATTAGGAGAAACCCAAATCTTCCATCCATAGACAAAGTTCCAAGGGAATCCATGGAGGAAATCATTGTGGACAATGGATAGTGTATAAAAATTATAATTTGAGCCATAAAAGGAACATAGGAAGGACCATGATGATAAGCCAAAGGATCCAAACATGAAGGAATGGACTTAAGAGTGAAAGGTCAACCAAGAACACGTGTGGTCGCACGTAGGGTCGAATGACATCCGACCCTACGAGACCACATGATCGACCACATGCCCTCGAAAAGTCCTAGGGAGGGTGTGGTCGAACGTAGGGTCGAATTATCTCCGACCCCACCTGCGACCCTATACCCTAGGTCATAGAAACTGCTACCCTAGGTGCTACCCTACCCTACGACCCTACCCCTGTGGTCGCAGAAACTGAGACCCCAGGTGCTACCTCAGCTGCGACCCCTCAGCTTCTGTTAGCCTAAACATATTGGAATTAATTCTAATTAAAATCTATCGACTTGTTAGGTATTTCTAGTGATTTAAAAGTGAATTATAAAGCTTGAACGAGGATTTACTAGCAATTAAAGGTGAGGGAACAAGTCCTAAACTAATTGGCTAATAATAAACTATTTTTATTCATTGAGTCCAATGCCATGAATGATTCTATGCTTGTATGCGTGTATTGTGTATTTCACATATCATCCAATATTCCTGCTATTAATATTCATGCATATCTAATTCAGTTTATTCATAACATGATGATGATGATGATGATGATGCTAGGAATAGGCATGTGAATGTATGTGTGTGGTTAGTGTACTTGATGCGAGTGGGGCATCAGGGGGAGGACGTGACACTGTGGTTCATCCTGGTCACCAGACTCTAGCTCTATCTCTACTCAATTCTTGTGCACTAACAACATCGTATCGCCATTACTTTAGCAGAACTATTACGTTGTAGGGCATCAGGGGATGTGGTTACGGACCGTATAGTCTCTGACTCTGTCGGGGGGCCTTAGCTCTATCTCTATGGATGTATTGAGGGATGTTGGGGTGAGGCCTTGGATACACTGTTATACATTAGGATTGGTTAGTTGCGAGCCCAGTTTGCAAGCCCTAGCCAACAGGGGCTTACGTGTTGGTATGGGTAGAGCATCAGGGGAAGTGTGATGCGGTACTGTCCTAAATACTTTAGCTCTATCTCTATTCCATGGTGGGGTGGATGTGGACGATAATGGGGTTTGATCCGTTGGGTGGGCTTGCACACCCTGTGTATAAAGGTGCGGCGGCCACCAAACCTTTCTATTGCACTTTGCAAACTTATGAACCAGACCAAAGATATGAATTGAATGAATGCATATGTTTGTTGCATTATTTTGTTTGCTCACTGAGCCGTGATGTTTGCTCACCCTTTCGACGTCGAATATTTTTAGTTGATGATGCAGGTACCATCGTAGCAGACTATATGAATGCTCCGATATATGGACATGCGACGGCGATGGATATAGAAGTTATGATGGAGTCGCATGATTCGTCATGCGAGCGCAACTCATGCGTATTCGATTAGATTTTTATTTGAATTATTAAGGAAATATAATTGATTATTTTATTTTACATTATGTCTTAGTATTTTGAAGATAACTGGATAATTTATTTATGTTATCATCTTTAGACTCTCAATTCATTTAATATTAAGGACTTCCGCTATCGTGTATTTATTCTAATTTTAGTTATGGATGTGTATGGTTTAAGCAAATGGACACAGCCTATTCGAGATCCTGGTTGAACCGTTGGTTTATTGACGGTTCATCACACCATTCTGAATTGTGCGAAATTAGGGTGTGACAATATTGATTATGTGAAAGTAATCTGGCGAAGCTATGACGTCGAAAAGATTACATGGGAAGAAGAAGAAGCAATGTGGAAGCAGTATTCCCACCCATTCGACTCTGAAGTATATGCAAATTTCGAGGATGAAATTTCTTTTAAGAATGGTAGTTGTAAGATCCGTACGTGTAAATTTCGAGGATGAAAGTTCTTTTAAGGAAGGTGGAGTTGTAAGACCCGCACGCCATGAACCCGGTCTAACCTTACGTTCTCTTGTCGTGACCGGTCTTCCCATCATAACCGGCTCAAGTGAACCAATTGTATGAAGAAACCACAACATAAGATAAGCAACAAGTCAAATTTAGTTGGTGTGGTTAACTGGTTAAGTTGTGAAGAAGCAACCGGTCAAAAACTAAAAACCAGTAAATTTTAGACGTGTGGTGGCAGTTTTGAGGGGTGTGGTCGATACATGTGGTCGCACATGAGACCACACAACATGATACCATACACATGAGACCACACAACATGATACCATACACATGAGACCACATGATTTGTGGTCGCATATTTTGGACGTGTGGTTGACGGATTCTGCGACCATACGTGCGACCACACGATGCTGAACCGACTTTGAGTTTTGGAAACTTTCCAAAACTTAAGGGATCTCTTTCCTAAATAAAGTGGGACTCTATATGGAGGTTTTCCTCTATATAAGGGACGTTCCTTAGTCTTTCTTACTCTTTTAGAACCCAAATTGAAACTTTAAACCTAAGAGGAAAAAGAGAGAGAGGAAGGGAAGGAGAAGAAGGAGATTTGGAGAAGAAGGCTGAGAGGAAGGTTTTGCAAGAGAAGGTTCTAGCTCCCTACAACAAGATTAAGGTATGGACTTCACTCTGTAGGGTAGATCAGATAGAATAGGTTCTTTTCTAGTTGATGTGTGGAACCTAATACAATGACTCGGTTATAGGTTTTCTATAAGAAATCATAGAGAATAGGTTAGGGATAATGGATGAGGGAAAAACTATGATTAGAGACCATAGAATGATCTTAGGGTGAATCCCATTGATGAGCCGTGAGGAAGAACTCGTATGAGAAGTAAAATCAACCCAAACTTTGTATGGTCGACCATAGGGTGACCAGAGGATCGACCACAACTATTTTGGAAGTTTCCAGGAAAGGTGTGATCGCAGGGTGTGGTCGCATAAAATGCGACCATAGGGTTCGACCACACAGTGTGTGCTCTCATATATTGTGACCACAGGTTCAACCACACGTGCGACAACACGATAACAACAAGCATATTTTGAGACCAAACAAGGTTTTTGACTACTGTAACTTGGTAAACTTAAACCCTAACTTAAATACATTAATTGTTTAGGTTCCTAATAGATTTAAAGTGACTTCGAAAGCTTGGGAGAAGAACAAACATCAATCAAAGGTGAGGGGACAAGACCTTAACTAATTGGCTAATAACAAGCTATTCTATTTTATTGTGTCCAATGCAATGAATGATTCTATCCTTGTATGCTTGTAATGTGCATCTCACATGTCATCTAATATTTCTGTTATTTCTTCTCATGTATATTTATATTCTGTCTATTTATAACATGATGATGATGCTAGGAATAGGCATGTGATTGTGTGTGTGTAGCTAGTGTGTTGGATGCGAGTAGAGCATCAGGGGGAGGATGTGGCATTGTGGTCTCTGACTTGGTCACCAGACTCTAGTTCTATCTCTACTCAAGTCTTATCCACTGACATCATCGTATCGCCATTATCTTAGCAAAACTATTATGTCGTAGGTCATCAGGGGAGGTGGTCTCGGACCGTGTGGTCTTTGACTCTGTTGGGGGGCCTTAGATCTCTATGGATGTATTGAGGGATCCTGGAGTGAGGCCTTTGATACACTGGATGACATTAGGATTGGTTAATTGTGAGCCCAATTTGCAAGCCCTCGCCAATAGGGGCTGATGTGTTGGTATGGGTAGGGCATCAGGGGAAGTGTTGGCGGTGTGTGATCCAGACACTTTAGCTCTATCTCTATTCCATGGTGGGTGCATGTGGGAAGACAATGGTGTTTGATCCATTGGGCGGATTCACACACTCGTGTATAGAGGTGAGGGGCCTCTAAAACTTTCTATAGCACATTGCAAACTTAAAAATCAGACCAAAGATGTGAATTAAATGCATGCATATGTTTTTTGCATTGTGTGTTTTCTCACTGAGCTCAAGTTGGAGAGCTGACCCTTGTATGTGTAATTCTTTTTAGTTTCTGATGTTGTAGGTGTCACTGTCGAAGATTATATCGATGCACCAATATATGGACATGTGGCGGTTATGGATGTGCAAACTGTGGAAGACGAATATAACTCGTTAGGCAAGTGTTTCCACTGAGTCACGCTTAGTGTTTTAATTCTTTATTTTGATATTTGTAATAAGTATTAATTATGTTTTGCTTACTTGGAGATAACTGGATTATTTAATTATTTGTCATTGTAGACCCTCAGTTCATTATTAATAAGACTTCTGGTGTTTACTTTATTTACTCTGATTATTTTTGTGGAATGTGTATTTGGTTTGGATTGTTGGCATGGTCTTGTGAGATCCTGGTTTGAACCGTTAGTTCTTATGACGGTTCATTACACCATTGGTTAGTCCAGAATTGGGGTGTGACAGATCATCTCACGAAGGTAGCCCGTTTCGTAGCTATTAGGCTAACATACACTATGGATTAGTTGGCCAAGCTATATGTTAACAACATAGTGAGATTACATGGGGTGTCGGTGAGCATTGTATCAGATAGAGATCCAAGATTCACATCCAAGCTATGGGATAGCTTACAGGATGCAATGGGCACCCAGTTGAAGTTCAGTACTGCGTTTCATCCAAAGACTGATGAATAATCTGAGTGCACAGTATAGATTCTGGAGGATATCCTTCGAGCATGCGCATTAGATTTCAAAGGCAACTGGGACAAGTATTTGTCTTTAATAGAGTCTGCCTACAACAATAGTTTCCAGGCAACCCTTGGCGCTGCTCCATGTGAGGTACTGTATGGTAGGTGATGCAGGACTTCGTTATAGTCGAATGAGGTCGGTGAGCAAAGAATTTTGGGTCCTAATATTATACAAGACACTTGTGATAAAGTGGATCTAATCAAGAAAAGAATCAAGGCAGCTCAAAGTAGACAGAAGAGTTATGCTGATGGGCGGCGTAAAGACTTAGAACTTCAGGTTGGTGACAAAATTTTCCTCAAAGTATTGCCCCACCACAGTATTCTATGCTTTGGCAAGAAAGGAAAGTTGAGTTTTAGATATATTGGTCCATATAAGACTGACTTTGAGGAGAAGCGATAAGGTGGCATATCAGTTGGCCTTGTCTCATATACTATTAGAAGTTCATGACATCTTCCACATTTTTCCTTTGAAGAAGTACGTTCGTGATCCATCTCACATCTTGAGTGCAGAAGTTCCACAGATAGACTGAGTTTTATCATGCACAGTGAAACCTATGGTAATATTAGACAAAAAAGTACAGCAACTGCAGAACGATTCCATTCCCTATGTGAAAGTTCATTGGCATAGTTATGCAATTGAAGAAGCTGCTTGGGAGAGTGAAGATGCAATGCGGAAGAAATATCCGCATTTATTTGAAGACTCGGATATGCCTTAATTTTGGGGGCGAAATTCTTACAAATTGGGGGGGATTGTGAGACCTGCACCCGCAATCCCTTACTAACTCAGATTCCTCTTGTGCTAGGTCTCAATACAACCACTGATGGAGCACCTGATGCGGACCTGATGATGATATCCGAACCTTAGGTGAGTCTTCATTATGTATACTTGGTAGGAGAAGGTGTCTTAGTAGACCTTGGGTGAAGGGGATACACATCCCAAAGCATCCGGGCCAAAGAGATGGTCCCTAGGACGTGTTTTGGCCCAACTGGTGGAACGCACTAATATTACATTCATCCGGTTGAGTTTAGCCGATTGAACTAGAGTAGAAACTTTCTCTCTCCCCGGTTTCTTATAAAAGTGGGACCCAAGCCCTCCTTTATCTCTTTCCTTGGACTGTGGGAGATTATGGGAGAGTGAGAAGAAGAAGAAGAAGAAATGGGAAAAGCTTGGAGCTCAAAGAACTCAAGCCCTAGCCCTTCCTTGGAGGTAAGAATCATGAACTTCCTCCTTCTTCCTTGTGTTAATGGTTAGCAACCATAGTGGTTGAGCACCATTAATGGTGACCACCAGTAATGACCTAAAAAACCTAGGTTTGGACTCACCCACTCTTTTTTTGAGTTATTGAAGGTAGGGTTTACTTCCTTCCTCTTTCCTTGGGGAATAAATGCATGGATGCTTGGTGGTTGAAGCTCCATTAATGGAGATGCCATTAATGACCTAGATCTAGGGTTGTATTTCACCAACTCCATTGAGGGAGTTATTGGAGCCATAAATGGCTCCCATTGTGCCTATTAATGGTGAGAATGAGTTTCCCACCAACTAAAGTGGAAGCCTTATGAAAAGAACCAAGTTTGCAAGCTTGGGAGTCTTGCTCAATTCGTGACCTAATTTCTGGGTTTGAACCGGTGTCACGTAACGGATCTGTCACACCCCAATTCCGTACTATTCAGAATGGTGTGATGAACCACTAATAAACCAACGGTTCAACCAGGATCTCTAATAGGCAATGTCCATTAAAAATAAAATCATACACATCCACAACCATAATCAGAATAAATACACAATAGCGGAAGTTTTATAGTAAATGAACTGAGAAATCTAAATGTGATAACCATAATAAAATATCAAGTTATTGTTGTATCAACTGAGACATAAATAAATAAAGTATCAATTACATTCCCCTAATAATTCAAATGAAAATCTAATCGAATACGCATGAGTTGCACTCGCATGAGGAGTCATGCGTATCCACTAAGTCTTCGGCTTCCATTGTAGCAACACGCGCATACACCGGAGCACTCATATAATCTTTGGCCGTAGTACCTGCATCATCAACTAAAAATATTCGACGTCGAAAGGGTGAGTACACATCATGGCTCAGTGAGCAAACAAAACAATGCAACAAACATATGCATGCATTCAATTCATATCTTTGGTCTGGTATATAAGTTTGCAATGTGCTATAGAAAGGATAGGTGGCCGCCGCACCTCTATACACGAGTGTGTGAAGCTGCCCAAAGGTAATGTTTATTGTCATCCCACATGCACCCTACCATGGAATAGAGATAGAGCTAAAGTGCTGAGGCCTGGCCTATGACACTTCCCTGATACTTTACCCATACCAACATGTAAGCCCCTGCTGGCGAGGGCTCGCAAACTGGGCTCGCAACTAACCAATTCTAATGCCGATCAGTGTATCCAAGGCCTCACCCCAGCATCCCTCAATACATCCATAGATATAGGGCTAAAGTCCCCTGGTAGAGTCAGAGACTACACGATCCGAGACCACCTCCCCTCATACATTACGACGTAATAGCTCTGCTAAGATAATGGCGACACGACGATGTCAGTGGACAAGACTTGAGTTAGAGATAGAGCTAGAGTGCTGAGGCCCAGCCTATGATCATGTCTATTTCTTATCATCATCATCATCATTATAAACAATAATTTAAATATGCATGAACAGTAATAATAGAAATATTGGATGACATGTTGAATGCACATAACAAGCATACATGCATAGAATCAATCATGGCATTGGACTCAAGAATAAAACAGTTTATTATTAACCAATTAGTTTAGGTTTTGTTCCCTCACCTTCGCTTAATCGTAGATCCTCTTTCAAACTTTAAGAATCAACTAAATATCAATATTATATCACTAGAAGACCTAATCAAGTCGATAGAATTTAATTAGAATTAATTCTGATTTTAAAAAGCATGTTGTTAACTGGGGTCGATGCCAGGGTCGGAGGTTCCATCGACCCTGGGTGCTACCACCCAGATTCTGGACTTCCCGAACACTGGGGGTCGATTGTTAGGGTCTGGTAGGGTCGATTGGCCATCGACCCCCGTGTGACCCCCCGTGGGTTTAGTCAAATTTTCATCCTACAGTCCATTCCTTCGTGTTTGGGTCCTATGGCTTGCTTCTACAATCCATTACATACATGTTCTATGGCTTAGAACCATGGTTTATTCACCTACATGGTTTTTATGATCTCCCCTATGATTTTTCATGAAAACCTAACCATGGATGGATGATTTGGGTTTCTCCTAGATCATTCCCTCTTCACTATCTACTCTAAGGTCTTTAGAACTACATGGAGATAAAATCCAAACCTGAGAATTAGGCTTGTTTCTCTAAAGCCTTCTCTTAGATCTTCTTCTCCACTTTCCTTATTTTCTCTTTATCCTCTCCTTCTCTTCTCTTTCTCTCAATCCAATTAGGGTTCTAAAAGGAGTGAAAGAGGCTTAGGGACGTCCTATTTATAGAGTAGAAACTCCCAAAATAAGTCCCATTGAGATTAGGAAAGAATCCCAATGAAATTTGGAAAGTTCCTAATTCACGATTTCTGTCAACAGACTGGGGGTCGATGAGGGGGTCGGAGATCCCGTCGACCCCTAGTTCTAAAATGTTTGACCCCCGGTTAAAAACTCAGGGTCTGACTTTTATACTGGGGGGTCCGACCCTGCCTTGCTTGGTATGCGACCCTCCCCCTTATTTTAGTATTTTTGGGTTAGTTTAATACCTGGGATCATGATCTCCCTCACGCACTTGATCCATTTGACTCAATCATGATGGGTAGACCTGGTACAAGGTGGTAAGACCGGGTTAGTTTGATACGGGTCTTACAACTCCCCCCTACTTATAACAATTTCGTCCTCAAAATTGTACATACCTTTCGAGTCAAATAAATAAGGATATTACTTTCGCATAGCATTCTCTTCTTCCCATGTGATTTCTTCCATATCTCTACTTCTCCAGGTAACCTTAACATAATAGATATCACGGTTGCGTAGTCGTTGAACCTTTCGGCTGGTGATTTCAGTTGGTGTTACTTCAAATGTCAAATCATCAGTCAAATCAGGTAGATCTACTGTCAGAACATGCGTTGGATCCTTGACATACTTCTTCAATAAGGAAATATGAACTACGTCATGCACACTTGACATAGATGGTGGTAGTGCTAACTGGTAAGCCACTTTTCCACGTTTGGTTAGAATCTCATATGGCCTGACATATCTTGGACTTAGTTTCCCTTTCTATCTGAACCATTTCAATCCTTGCATAGGCGATACTTTTAAGAACACTTTATCACCCACGACGAACTAAGGTCTTGGCGTCGGGTATCGGCATATTGCTTCTGACGATTCTGAGCTGTTCTCACTCTTTCTTTGATAATGTCGACCACTCGACAAGTCTCTTCAACAAATTCCGGTCCAACAATACTGCGTTCCCCAACTTCATTCCAAAACAAAGGAGTTTGACACTTTCTGCCATACAGTGCTTCATAGGGTGACATCTGTATAGTAGCCTGATAGCTATTATTATGAGCGAACTCAATCAGTGGTAACTTTTCATCCCATGATCCTTTAAAATCAATTACACATGTTCGAAGCATATCTTATAGAATCTGAATTGTACGCTCTGACTGTCCATCTGTCTGTGGATGGAATGCAGTACTAAACTTCAATGTTGTACCCATAGCCTTTTGCAATCCTTCCCAAAACTTTGAAATAAATCGTGGATCTCTATCGGACACAATGCTTTCAGGTACACCGTGTAATCGCACAATGTTATCCACATACAGCTTAGCTAACCTCTCCAGTGTATACTGAGGTC
This sequence comes from Protea cynaroides, assembly GCA_028583415.1. NCBI lineage: Eukaryota > Viridiplantae > Streptophyta > Magnoliopsida > Proteales > Proteaceae > Protea > Protea cynaroides. Next base: position 2,489,684 of record CM053266.1, on the reverse strand, counting down.
ATATAGGTATAAAGCGAGCTGTTTTAATCAGGCGGTCTACAATCACCCAAACTGCGTTAACTACTCAAGGAGTCAATGGTAATCCTGTGACGAAGTTCATAGTGATGCAGCCCCATTTCCATGCTGGTTCCGGTAACAGCTGTAACAGTCCTGCCGGTCTTTGCCGTTCAGCCTTACTTTTTCTGACAATTTAGGCATTGAGACACGAACTTAGCTACATCTGCTTTCATTCCTCTCCACCAATATAATTTCTTTAGATCATGATACATTTTTGTACTTCTGGGATGTATCGAATAGATGGTGGTATGGTCTTCTTTCATCAATCGGTATCTAATGCCCAAGCTTTCTTTTTCGGGTACACATATTCTTCCTTTGTACTTCAGTACCTTTTCTTCGTCCAAGGTGAACTCAGGGTTAGTCCTATCTTTTTTGATGTCCTCATGTACCGTTCTTAGGTAAGGGTCTGATTTGATAGCTGTCTTGACTTCATCAACTATATCTGGTATAATATTCAATGCGGCGAACATATTTGAAAACCAATGAATAAACCCTTGGTTGGCTGATCCATCTGCTGCATATATTACAAACTGCTCATTACCGTGCTTGAATACCTTTCTGGTAGTACACATTGCGGCAGTTGTGCTAACCTCTCCCTGAGATTTTATCATTGCCTTTCTACTCAATACATCGACTACTACATTAGCTTTCCCCGGATGATACTGGATATCACAGTCATAGTCTTTCAATAGTTCCAGCCATTTTCTTTGTCTCATATTCAGCTCCTTCTGATTAAATAGATAAGTAAGACTTTTATGGTTTGATTTAATCTGAAACTTCTCCCCGTACAGATAATGTCTCCATATTTTGACAGCATGTACTACTGCCGCTTGTTCCAAATCGTGAGTGGGATAGTTCTTCTCATGTGTCTTCAGTTGTCTTGAGGCATAAGCAATTACTTGTTCTCCTTGCATAAGTACACATCCTAATCCCAGTCCTGACGCATCGGTGTACAAGATAAATGATTGTCCTGGAATTGAGATGGTCAAGATTGGAGCTGATATCAATCTAGCCTTCAAGGTTTGGAAACTCTTCTCACATTTATCCGTCCAAACAAACTTCTCACCCTTCTTAGTCAAACTGGTAAGAGGTACGACAATTCGGGAATAGTCTTCCACAAATCTTCGATAATACCCAGCTAGACCCAAGAAACTTTTAATTTCTGCAACGCTCTTCGGTGTTTCCCACTTTACAATTGCCTCGATCATGCTGGGATCCACTTTAATTCCTTCAATGGATACTACATGGCCTAGAAATGCGACTTCCTTTAGCCAAAACTCACACTTTGAAAATTTGGCGTAGAGCTTCTCCTTCCGTAGTCGCTGCAGAGCGGCGTTTAGATTCTTAATATGATTTTCCTCGTCTTTGGAGTAGACCAATATATCATCAATGAATACAATAACCGACGTATCCAACATGCCGTGGAAAACCCGGTTCATAAGTTCCATAAAAGTTGCTGGTGCGTTTGTCAATCCAAAAGACATAACCAAGAATTCATAATGTCCATATCTGGTCCTGAATGCTGTCTTAGGAATATCACCGTCCTTAATCTTCAGCTGATGGTAGCCTGACCGAAGATCGATCTTGGAGAACACTTTGGCACCTTGCAACTGATCGAATAGGTCATCGATCCGAGGCAATGGATACCGATTCTTGATTGTCAGTTTATTCAGTTCTTGGTAGTCTATACACAATCAAACGCTACCGTCCTTCTTCTTCACGAATAATATTGGTACTGTAAGACCCGTGTCAATCTAACCCGGTCTTACCACCTTGAACCAAGTTTACCCATCATGGTCGAGTCAAGTGGACCAAGGGCGTGAAGGAGATCGAGATCCCAGGTATCAAATCGACCCAAAAACACTTAAAAAGAGGGAAGGGTCGCACACCCAGCTAAGCAGGGTCGGACCTCCCAAAACAGAAAGTCAGACCCTCAGTTTTGAAGGGAGGGTCGGACAGCTTAAGACCCTAGGGTCGATGGGATCATCGACCCTCCCATCGACCCTCGGTTTCTGCCGAATATAGAAATTAAGAAATTTCTATATTTTTCTATTGGGATTCTTTCCAAATCTCAGAGGGACTTATTTAGGATGTTCCTACTCTATTTAAAGGACGTCCCTAAGCCACTTTCACTCCTTTCACAACCCTAATCGAATTAAGAGAAAGAGAGGAGAAGGAAAAGAGGAAGAAGAAAGGGAAGGAAGAGAACTTAGCACAAAGGAGAAGAATTTCAGAGGAAAAGTTTTCTTCTCAGGTATGGATACTAATTCCATGAGTTTCTACAGACCTTAGGCTAGTTATTGGAGAGAGAGTCTCGGAGAAACCCAAACCATCCATCCATGGTTAGGTTTTCATGGAAAACCCTAAGAGAATGCATGAAAGCCATCTAGGAGGATGATTCATGGTTTCAGACCATGGAATGAATGTTTAATGGAATGTAGAAGCAAACCATAGGACCCCAAACACGAAGAATGGATTAAAAAGTGGAAATTGGACCAGAGTGCACCGAGGGTCGCACCCAGGGTCGATGACCATCCGACCCTAGGTGTTTCTGACCATCGACCCTCAGCATTCGGGAAGTCCAGAAAGAGGGGAAGGTCGATAGACCCATCGACCCTAGCATCGACCCTCAGTTGACAGAATGGTTTTTAAATTCAGAATTAATTATAATTAAATTATATCGATTTTGTTAGGTCTTCTGGTAATATAATAACATTGTAAAGGTGATTTTAAAGCTTGGAAAAGTATCTTATAGCAAGCTAAGGTGAGGAACCTTAACCCCAAACTAAATTGGTTAATAATAAACTGTTTTCTATTTCTTGAGTCCTATGCCATGCTTGATTCTGTGCGAATATGTTTGTAATGTGCATACAGCATGCCATCCAATATTTCTATTACTTGTTCATGCATATTTACTTTATCGTTTATAACATGATGATGATGATGATGATAGGAATAGGCATGTGCTTGTATGTGTGTGGTTGATGTGCTTGATGCGAGCGAGTATCAGGGGAGGTGTGATGTGAACGTCAATAAACGTTAACCTTTGGTGGGTCTCAGCACTTTAGCTCTATCTCTAACTCAAGTCTTGTGCATTGGCATCGTCGTATCGCCATTACTTTAGCAGAACTATTATGTCATAGAGTATCAGGGGAGGTGGTCTCGGTCCTTGTAGTCTCTGACTCTACCGGGGGGCCTTAGCTCTATCTCTATGGACATTCTGAGGGATGCTGGGGTGAGGCCTTGGATACACTATTTGGCATTAGGATTGGTTAGTTGCGAGCCCAGTTTGCAGCCCTCGCCAACAGGGGCTTACGTGTTGGCATGGCACTATATAGCAATAAACGTAACCTTTGTTATATATTGTTCTTGATTGGGTGCATGTGAGTTGACGATAAACGTGATCTTCGGGTAACGTCACACACTCGTGTATAGAGGCGGAGTCAATAAACGTGACCTTTGGCTACCTCAACCTTTCTATTGCATACTGCAAACTTTAAACCGGACCAAAGATATAAATTGACTTTTTGCATGCATGTGTATTGTTGCATTGTTTTGGCTACTCATTGAGCCGTATTGTGTGCTCACCCCTCAACGTCGAAAATTTTTAGTTGATGATGCAGGTTGTACCGTTGAAGACTACATGAACGCGTCTGCGTACGGAAATGTGGCAGCTATGAAAGCTGGAGATGAAGATGATACACACGACTCCTTTTGCGAGTGCAACTCGTGTGTATTTGATTAGATATTTTTATAAGTTTCTTTATTTGGATTTATTAAAAACTTGTATTGATATTTACTTATGTTTCGGTTGATACAGAATAAATTGTTACTTAAATTTTAATATCACATAGATTCTCAGTTCATGTTATTATAAGACTTCCGCTATTGTGTATTTACTCTGATTATGATTACGGATGTGTGTAAGTTTGGATAACGCGGGGATAGCCTATTTGAGATCCTGGTTGAACCGTTGGTTATTTAGCGGTTCATCACATCATTTTGAATAGACCAGAATTGGGGTGTGACAGGCGCTCCCCATGGTGATATGCTAGGGCGAATGTAACCCTTGTCTACCAGTTCTTGTAGTTGTACTTTCAATTCCTTCAGTTCGGTAAGAGCCATTCGATAAGGTGCTTTCGATACTGGTGCGGCTCCAGGTATAAGATCTATAACAAACTCTGTAGCTCGATCGGATGGTAATCATGGTAGTTCTTCAGGAAATACGTCTGAAAAGTCACGCACGACATCAATATCTTCCATTTGTGGTGCTTCCTTGGTAAGGTCGACCACAGATACTAAATACCTGACTGTTCCTTTCTCAAGGCACTTCTTAGCCTTTAGCGCAGAGAGTATGAGCTTTCGTTTACGGGGAAGTTTGGTTCCCAAAAAACTGAACTCTGCTCCTTCCTTGTCTTTAAATGTCAGCTTCTTTTCGGCACACAATAGGTTTGCAGAATGCCGAACTAACCAGTCCATTCCCAAGATGACGTCGAAGTCTGCCATCTCAAGTTGGATCAAGGTGGCATCCAAGGTCTTTTCATCAATAAGAACTGGACATGGTCCATAACCTTTTTCTAACTCCACTTCTAATCCCATAGGTGATCGTACAAGTAGTTTGCAGTCTAAGGATTTAAGGGATAGATTTAACTTCTTTCCAAATGTCATAGATATAAAGGAATGAGTAGCTCCTGAATCAAAGAGTACTCTGGCAGGAATACCATTAATAGGTACGATACCTGTGATTTATTTTGGTTTAGTCTACATGCTCATACAATGTAATACAACTAACTAAAAAAATTTAAGTCATTCCTGTGACCACATCATGCGATGCGGAAGCATCCTCAGATATAACCGCGTAAACTCGTCCTTGATGTAGCTGTTTCTTGGGCTTAGGACATTCCCTTGCTATATGTCCCACTTGGTTGCAGTTAAAACATTTTATCCCTTCAGTAATTGGATTTTGTTGCTGTTGAGCTACAGGAGTAGTCTTGGTTGCAGCGGTAAAGCCTTGAGCACGGAAGGGTTTGAAGTCTTGTTATTCCCTCCGTTATAAGAATTTTCAGCTGGCCTTTTTATACCTCTGTTTTGCATGAAATAACTCTCCTTCTGGCTCGATTCTATAACTCGAGCAATTTGTGCCGCTTCATTATAGATTTTCTTTTCATGTCCCAGAACATGCTCGTGGATGCTTTCCCTAAGTCCCATGACGAACCTTCGGGTCTTGGTGTTTTCCTCCTGCATACTGGTGGGTGCAAAGAAGAACAGCTCTTCATAACGCTGTTGATATGCATCCACGGTCATCTGCCCCTGATATAAACTCAGGAACTCTCTTTCCATAGAATCTCTGAAACTTCTCGGAAAGTACTTCTCAAAGAACGCCTCCTTATAAATATCCCAAGTCAGTTGGGCGTGCTTTGTTAATAAATAAATCTTGGTAGACCTCCACCAATGGTGTGCATCTCCTTTCAGCATAAAGGTGGCACACAACACTTTTTCTTCTTCATTTAGTGTCATCATCATAAAATTTCATTTCATTTTGTCAACCCAGTGTGTCCATAAAGGATCTGCTAGCTTGCCATTAAATTCTCTGGGCTTCAATTTCAGAAAACGCTCCACCAGTTTGGAGTGGTCTAGTTGCTGCGGGACATACGCTCCATACATAGGTGGTTGGTATTGATATCCACCTTGAGCTATCTCCGGATTTTGTACTTGAGCCTGCATGATAGGAGTCTGAGGTGCGTGGGGTACTGTGTTACTTCCCCCTGGTGCTGTTCTTGCCTGTCCTGCTGGCATTGGAGGTGTTTGTATAGCTAGAAGAGTTATGCCTATGGCAGCTTATATAGTAGCTTGTGCCTGTTGCATTTGCTGCAGCTGTTGGGCCAAGTTCATTACGACTGTGGCCAAGTCTGTTGGTGGAGCTGGCAGATTTGTAGGATTTGTCTGCCCATTTATGACAGACGGTGCCGTGTTCATGTTTCCCTGTGTTTCCGGGTGTGGCTGGCTATTCTCCCCTACCAGTGGTGGTGGTGGAATAGAGTTACGGCTCTGTCTGGTTACTCTGCGTCCCGCCATTAATTAATCTGATAGTGGGATTGCCTGAAAATCATTGAACACGAGAGACAATCATTAAATACTTCATCCTCATATTTTAAAACCACTAACAAATGCAAATTTCAAAATTTTCAGATCATTCTGTCGAAAATGCTGTATTTTCACTGTAGGGTCGATGGTGGGGGTCGATGGGTGTCCGACCCTCAGTATGCGACCCTGGGAAATCACCCATTCTTCCCGAGAGTCGGGGGCCGATGGGGGGGTCGGAGGATGTCCGACCCAGGGTGCAACCCCTGGTTCTCTGTCAGATTCTCGAGAGCCGAGGGTCGATGTGGGGGTCGATGGGTGGGTCGATTGTTTTAATCGAATTTTCCGACCCCCGGACTAAAAATCAGATTTTTAAGTTCCGATTCAAAGTCCATTTCTCATTCTTTCTTCTCCGCTTCGATTCGTCTCGTCCCTCTGAGTTGCAACAGTGACAACTCCGATCCGTTGGTGGTTTGCACTCCTTGTTTCCTCGTCTACACCTCCGCTACAGGTATGTCTTCTACATTTTCATGTTTTTAGGTTTCTTTCCCTAGGTTTTTTCTCGTATATCTCGTATTTTTCAAATTAAACTTTTTCCAACCGTAAAAATTTGATTTTTATTGGGGGCTTTTGTTGTTGGTGACTCGAGGAACGAAAGCCCTCAAAAATATTTGAGTTTCATCGGTTGGTTATCGAGAAACTCAAAATTTACTCTTTTTGCCCTAATTTTGTCAAGATTTTGAATTTCTTGAAATTTCTTCCAATTCAATCTCATTAGTTGAAATTTCTGACTGTATGAGTCTCACATGATAGTTTAGGATCTATGTAAGTCCTCCTGCCCACATGTGTGGGTGAAAAGTGAGGCTTTGGACCAATTTACGTCGTTTTAATGTCGAAATTTTTGGATTTTTCATCTTTACTAACCCAATATCTGCTTCTCTTTGTTATTGGCAGATATTATGGCTCGTACCAAGGTACCTAGTGTTCGCGACCGTCTTCGCTTCCGTTCCACTGAAGCCGAGACTTAGTATGCCCTCTATGCTCGCAAGAAAGTAAAAGGAGGCCACAAAGTGGACTTGGCTAGCTTGGCCTTATTCAATGTAGAGGGGGCCTTTGGCGATATGGGATGGTTTCCTGTCATTACCTATGACACCTGTACCTGTCCTGACCTGATACGTCAGTTCTATTGTAATCTCCAAGTGGTGGGGGATTACAACGATGTTGAGAGAGGTGTGAGCTTCGGATCACTAACTATGTCAAGGGGGTTGATATTTCTTTTGACTATCGACAGCTAGCGGACTTGCTGGGTATCTCCTATGGTGGCTCCTTCATATTCTGTGCCCCAGGAGAGCCCTAGTTCTTTTCATTGCAGATGAGGGCTGAGATAGACCGTCAGCTCATCAGACCTGATCGCTGGGAGATGAAAGCGAGTTATTTGCGTTTAGATCCACGGGTATACTGCAAGATCATTCAGCATAACCTGATACCACAGAGTGGACACTACGAGAGGGTCTCCCAGTTGACCCAGTATCTACTGTACTGCATATGCACTAGGCAGCCCGTCTGCCTTCCCTATATCATCATGCAGACGATGATCAGTGCCACGTTGCCCAGTCACACTGACAACCTTTCTTATGGACGCATGATCACTACATTTCTTACCCGCCTGGGGGTTGATTTGTTGGATGAGAAGATTCAGGAGAAATCCTTCTCATCGCCTCTGGATTGGGAGGCCATCTGCAAGATGGGCATGCGGGATGCCCAGGTTAGCGATGAGGAGAGGAACACGATGGTGCGCCCTCGCACTCGAGTGGAGATGGCTGACGCTGAGGCAGCACCAGCAGTCGCTGGAGCAGGGGTTCATGGGGATGATGACGATCGTCTATACATGGATGTAGATGCCATACGTCCTCCATCACCTACTCATGCTACTGGAGCTGGTCCGTTTTCTTCAGCTGGTCCTTTGCATGCAGCTGATCCTTCATATGCTCCTTCTGATGACATGATGGGGATATTGTACAAGGTACGAGAGGCTCAGTGTATGTCTGACTTGAGGATGGGTGAGCTTCTAGAGGCTCAGCGCTTGTCCGATCAGCGGGTGGGAGAGCTTATGGATGCTCAGCGCGTGACCGACCAGCGTGTGGCTGCCCTCATAGAAAATCTCTAGACGACCCAGACTCAGATAGCTTGGTTGACCAGAGTCTACGCTGAGGACTATGATAGAGACCGTGAGGCACCGCCTCCCCCATCTCCTCCAGCTTCTTGATGTATTTCTTTTATCTTTCTTTTTGTACTTCAGAGTAACTGTCCGGACTGTGGACTGTACTCTGCTTTAATCATATATATATATAAATGTTTGTTCTTCTTTTGGCTGTATATAAAAATTTGTTTCTCATTTAATAGATGCATTATTCTCTTTCAGTTTTGTCTCAAACAATACAGATGCTTATGGTGTGTTATTATTACATCTTTTAAATTTTTATCCTATCTCAGTTCACGACCTTTTGTGCAGTATACGGGTTTCACAGACAGAGCTTGAGATGCTCTGATACAAAGTTGTCACACCCCAATTCCATACTATCCAGAATGGTGTGATGAACCGCTAATAAATTAACGGTTCAACCAGGATCTCTAATAAGCTATCTCCATTAAAAATAAAATCATACACATCCACAACCATAATCAGAATAAATACACAATAGCGGAAGTCTTATAGTAAATGAACTGAGAAATCTAATTGTGATAACCATAATAAAATATCAAGTTATTGTTGTATCAGCTGAGACATAAATAAATAAAGTATCAATTACATTCCCTTAATAATTCAAATGAAAATCTAATCGAATACGCATGAGTTGCACTCGCATGAGGAGTCATGCGTATCCACTAAGTCTTTGGCTTCCATTGCAGCAACACGTGTGTACACCGGAGAACTCATATAATCTTCGATCGTAGTACCTGCATCATCAACTAAAAATATTCGACGTCGAGAGGGTGAGCACACATCATGGCTCAGTGAGCAAACAAAATAATGCAACAAACATATGCATGCATTCAATTCATATCTTTGGTCTGGTATATAAGTTTGCAATGTGTTATAGAAAGGATAGGTGGCTGCCGCACCTCTATACACGAGTGTGTGAAGCCGCCCAAAGGTAATGTTTATTGTCATCCCACATGCACCCTACCATGGAATAGAGATAGAGCTAAAGTGTTGAGGCCCGGCCTATGACACTTCCCCTGATACTCTACCCATACCAACATATAAGCCCCTGCTGGCGTGGGCTCGCAACTAACCAATCCTAATGTCAATCAGTGTATCCAAGGCCTTACCCCAGCATCCCTCAATACGTCCATAGAGATAGGGTAAGGCCCCCCGACAGAGTCAGAGACTACACGGTCTGAGACCACCTCCCCTCATACACTACGACGTAATAGCTCTGCTAAGGTAATGGCGATACGATGATGTCAGTGGACAAGACTTGAGTTAGAGATAGAGCTAGAGTGCTGAGGCCTAGCCTATGACACACCCCCTGATACTCCTTCGCATCAAGCACACCAACCACACACATACATTCACATGCCTATTCCTATCATCATCATCATCATCATCTTATAAACAATAATTTAAATATGCATGAACAGTAATAATAGAAATATTGGATGACATGTTGAATGCACATAACAAACATACACGCATAGAATCAATCATGGCATTGGACTCAAGAATAAAATAGTTTATTATTAACCAATTAGTTTAGGTCTTGTTCCCTCACCTTTGCTTGATCGTAGATCCTATTTCAAGCTTTAAGAATCAACTAAATATCAATATTATATCACTAGAAGACCTAATCAAGTCGATAGAATTTAATTAGAATTAATTCTGATTTTAAAAAGCATGCTGTTAAATGGGGGTCGATGCCAGGGTCGGAGGTTCCATCGACCCTGGGTGCTACCACCCAGATTCTGGACTTCCCGAACACTGGGGGTCGATTGTTAGGGTCTGGTAGGGTCGATTGGCCATCGACCCCCGTGCGACCCCCCGTGGGTTTAGTCGAATTTTCTTCCTACAATCCATTCCTTCGTGTTTGGGTCCTATGGCTTGCTTCTACAATCCATTACATACATGTTCTATGGCTTAGAACCATAGTTTATTCACCTACATGGTTTTTATGATCTCTCCCATGATTTTCCATAAAAACCTAACCATGGATGGATGATTTGGGTTTCTCCTAGATCATTCCCTCTTCACTATCTACTCTAAGGTCTTTAGAACTACATGGAGATAGTACCCATACCTGAGAATTAGGCTTGTTTCTCTGAAACCTTCTCTTTGATCTTCTTCTCCACTTTTCTTCTCTTCTCTTTCTCCTTTCCTTCTCTTCTCTTTCTATCAATCCAATTAGGGTTCTAAAAGGAGTGAAAGAGGCTTAGGGACGTCCTATTTATAGAGTAGAAACTCCCAAAATAAGTCCCATTGAGATTAGGAAAGAATCCCATTGAAATTTAGAAAGTTCCTAATTCACGGTTTCTATCGGCAGACTGGGGATCGATGAGGGGATCGGAGATCTCGTCGACCCCTGGTTCTAAAATGTCCAACCCCCGGTTAAAAACTTAGGGTCTGACTTTTATACTGGGGGGTCCGACCCTGCCTTGCTGGGTATGCGACCCTCCCCCTTATTTTAGTCTTTTTGGGTTAGTTTAAAACCTGGGATCGTGTTCTCCCTCACGCACTTGATCCATTTGGCTCGACCATGATGGGTAGGCCTGGTTCAAGGTGGTAAGACCGGGTTAGTTTGATACGGGTCTTACAGGATCCATGGTCATGACCGTTCATTTGCTTGGCTTAAATTGTGGTAGCACTAAGGAAAAAGCCTTAATTCATGATTGATGAACCAACTGGAGTTTCATACCGGAGGCATGATCCTCCGCATTAGCCCTAACCGTTCGACCGGTTCCCGGTGGATCCGCTTGGTTTGGATTCTCCGTTTAGACTTAATGTTAAGCGGAGCCATTGTCGGATGAATGATCACCCGACAATGCTTCTGAAAAACCTACTAGAATCTCAGGGTTTATAACTGTATGTGTACCGGATGATCGGCCAGATGCACAACCATTTGTTCATTCTTTCGATCTGTCTACTTAGAAAATACTTTAAGTATTTATAGGTCTTACATATTTGTAGAACCCCCTACCGGTTCCATCTGTCGGTTCAGTTTGTCTTGACTATTTGGCTTAGTAATGAATAGGAAGACCATCCTTTTGGTTCTTGGCCTTCCATGGGACCCATGCATGGAATCTAAGACTTGTCTATGTTGGTTTAAAAGCTATGAAACAAACCTAATGAAACCTTATATTCTTAATTAGGTATTGAACAAGGGTGATCATTGAAGTCTTCTGTTTGGCTTCGGTTATTGCTACACTCTTTGTGCAATCAGGTGAAGGGTCTAGTACTTAAACATAGGACATCCTAATAACATGTCTACTTTTCTAGTAACATGCTTAGGTTGTTATTTAATTATATGCATTTCATGATTGCTATGTATGAGCATGCATTTGTATTTTAACAACTATGAATGTTTGTATGATTGTTTGGATATGGTAAACGTGTGGAGTATGGGAGAACAATACACAGACCAGCTTGTTGATGATGCTAGGCTATAGCGGGAGCACAGTGATCCATGGAAGTGGTGATCCGGGGTTTGCCATTAGGGCATAGTTTTATTTATAAACTTATGCAACCATGTATGATGGCTCGTGTGAGGTATAGAAGTGCGGGTGCATGGGTCATGTTGGATTGTAACCATTTATGGTGGTTCGTGTGATGCATGGGAGTGCGGGTACATAGATCATGTTGGAATGTAAACATGCTAGTGGTAGATGCGGTGATCCATGGGAGTAGAGCCGGAGTTCTTTGCTGATGGATACCATGATGGTTATGTCGACATGCTAGTGGGGGCACGGTGATCCATGGGAGTGGTGATCCACGGACTTCTGCTGATGGACAGCTAAAGTGAAATAAATAAACCTAATAGACATAGGTGGTGCCATTCCCTGTTTTCTACGCCCCTTTAGTAGGGGTAAAGATACTGACATAGCTTTGCACTCTCGAAGATTGGGTGATCCTAGGGGGAGGCTATGACGTATGGGTGTACAGTAATTGGCGTATGTGGGGTCTATGGTGGGAGGTGACGGACCCTGTAAGGATGGGTGTCCCCAAGGGGAGAGTTTACCTATAGAAGTCGTTTAATGGCCTGGGGTCATTTATTCAGCTTTTATCTTTTCCCAAGATGTTGAAACACAAACCTAAGACCTAATATAAAATAAATTACATTTCATATCGTTTGATGTTGTATGTGCATAGCATGTGATACTAGATTTCTCACCAAGCTGGGATTTGAGGTCACCCTCGTGTCGACACTATTTTTTAGTTCCTTCTGCTGGTGACTTCTTGATTGCTGATTTTATGGAGTCTCCTTTGACTAGCGTGGTGGCTGGTACCGATGATGTTGGTGGAGAGCACGATGAGGGTTGCACCTGCAGTGACTGCGTCTACGCATGACGTAGCCCTCCCCTTAGTTTGTCTCTTCCCTGATATACTCTAGATTATTATGATTTGATTCTTTTTGTTGGTAGACGAAGAGGTCTATCAAGAACAATGTAACAAACTTACTTTCTTTTGATTTGGGTATGTGTATATTCATACAATAGTATTTTATGGGGAAACAATGGTTTGTAATGGATAGTATGATACATAGTATGGGATATGTTATCATTAGGTGCATTTGTCAGTATTTTAATACTTCCGCTATATTATTATTGCTTCTTGATTACTGTGGATATTGCATGTGTAGATTGTGGGATTTATTTTATAATCATTGTGGTAGCGATCTTGGATGTATTAGAGTGCCGTAAGGGTTGAACCAGATATCACACTTGATTCGCTAGAATGGCTGTGGCACTTCCTGTCCAAGATCATTTGAGGTTCAAGTTCCAATGTTAAGCCTTCATTCAGCTGAGAAGGATTAGATTCTAGTACGTGGGATGGGTCCTGCACATACTTTTTCAGCATTGATACGTGAAACATGTTGTGTACATTGATAATGATGGTGGTAGTGTTAGTTGGTAGGATATGGTTCCATACTTCTTTAGGATCTCTTAAGGTCCTACATATCTGGGGCTCAACTTCCTCTTTTTACCGAAGCATTTCAGTCCTCTGAAAGGTGAAATTTTTTAGGAACACTTTATCTCCTACAACAAACTCAATGTCCTTCCTTTTGACATCGAAGTAGCTTTTCTGTCAGGTTTGGGATGCTTTTATCCTTGCCCTTATTATGTCCACTTCTTGGCAAGTCTCTTAGACAAAACCTGGTCAAAATATTCTTTTTTTGCCAACTTCTTCCCAAGTGTTGCTTTTTCATCCATAGAGAGCTTCATAAGGAGCCATGCCAATACTGGTTTGGCAGTTGTTGTTGTAGGTGAACTCCATCAAGGATTGTGAGTCCCATGCCCCTTTGAAGTCAATGGCATAAGCATGGAGCATATCTTCGAGGATCTGAATCATCCTTTCTGAGTGACCGTCGGTTTACAAATGAAAATCTGTACTGAATCTTAATTCGGTGCCCGTTGCATGTTGTAAACTTTCTTCAAGTCTAGAGGTGAATCGAGGATCTCTATCTAATATAATGTTTTACGGTACACCATGTCAATGAACCACTTGATTTACGTACAGTCTAGCCAGTCTATCCAATGTATATTGACATTGAATTGCTATAAATCTTGCTGTCTTTGTAAGTTTATTGACGATTACCCAAACAACATCTATATTTCTGGGTGTCAAGGGTAGACCTATGACGAAATCCATTGTGATGTTATCCCATTTCCACTTGGGTACCGATAGTGGTTGAAGTAACTCAGATGATCTCTGGCTAACTGCCTTCATTTTCTGGCATGTTAAGCATTTGTATACATAGTCTGCTACATCTACCTTCATCTCTCTATACCAAACTGACTTCTTCAGGTCATGATACATCTTTGTACTACCTAGATGGGCTGAATAGGAAGCATTGTGGGCTTCCTTCAATATCCTTTCTTTGATATTTGTGGCCATTGAAGGAATACAAAGTCTGCCTCAAAATCTAAGTGAACCATCCAAAGAAAGAGCAAAGTCAGGATCTGACTTTCCTCTTTATAGGTCTTCCCTCAGAGTTTGAAGGTAGAGGTCTGTTGGTAACTCCTTTACTACTTCTATAATTAAGTCAGCTTTTATCTGCAGGTTTACGAATACTCTTGCAAGTTCACAAATAACTTGATTCCCCAAGGATTATTTTGATAAGTCAAATGCATCTTGAGCTTCTCCTCGTGTCTCTAGAACTAAACCTAGTTTAATTTTTTCTTCAGGCTTCGCCAGATTCTTCATGCTTAAGGCATTGGCTACCATGCTGGCCTTCCCGAGGTGGTATGAGATTTCACAATCATAATCTTTCAGCCATTCTACCCATCTTTGCTGTCTCATATTTAAGTTCTTTTGAGTAGACAAGTAGGTAAGGCTTCTGTGATCAGACTTAATCTAAAACTTTTCTCCATACAAGTAGTGTCTCCAGGTTTTGAGGGCGAACACTATTAATACTAGTTCCAAGTTGTGTGTCGGGTAATTTTCTTCATGTTTCTTCAATTGTCTTGAGGCATAAGCTACGACTTGATCTTATTGCATGAGTACACATCCTAAGCCTAGCTTAGAGGCATTAGTATACAGAGTGAAAGGTTTTCCTAGTATTGGAATTGTCAAAATAGGAGCTGAAACTAACCTTTCCTTCAAAGTTTGAAAACTCCTTTCGCACTAGTCTGACCAAATAAAATTTTCCCCTTTCTTGGTCAATTTAGTTAGTGGCATTGCTATCCTGGAGTAATCTTCCATGAATCTATAGTAGTACCTTGCTAAACCCAAGAAACTTTAGATCTCTATGATTGTTCTAGGCGCTTCCCAATTAATAATGGCTTCAATTTTACTCGGGTCTACCTTAACCCCTTTTGTTGATACTATGTGACCTAAGAATGCCACTTCGTTCAGTCAGAAATCATACTTTTTGAATTTTGCATAGAGTGTCTTTTCCCCTAGCCTTTGCAATGTTTGTCATAAGTGTGTCTTATGCTCTTCTGCATCCTTCGAATAGATCAATATGTCATCGATGAACACAATAATCAAAGTGTCTAACATATCATGAAGTTCTCGGTTCATAAGCTCCATGAACGAGGTAGGAGCATTTGTTAACCCGAAGGACATGACCAAAAAATCATAGTGTCCATACCTAATCCAAAAGGCTGTCTTAGGTATGTTGCTCTTCTTTATCCTCAGTTGGTGATATCCTTGTTGGAAATCGATCTTAGAAAACACCGAGTGCCTTGTAATTGATCGAATAAGTCATCTATACACGACAATGGGTACCAGTTCTTGATGGTAAGCTTGTTCAGCTTTCTGTAATCAATGCAGAGGCATACACTGCCATCTTTCTTCTTCACGAATAGTAATGGCGCGCCCCAAGGAGAAATGCTAGGCCTTATGAAACCTTTATCTAGCAGTTCTTGCAATTGTACCTTTAACTCCTTGAGTTCTGTAGGCGCCATCCTATATAGAGCTTTCGACATTGGTGCTGCGCTAGGTAGCAAGTTTATCAAGAACTCAGTTATGTGTTCCGATGGTAGTTCAGGTAAATCCTTTGGAAACACATTCACAAATTCCATTACCACCTTTAAATCTTCTAGACGGGGTCGCTTTGCTGTAACATTTAGGACTGACACCAAAATCTTATGTGAGACCCACACCCAGAATCCCTTACTAACTCGGATTCCTCCTATGCCAGGTCTCAACACATCAACTGAAGGAGCCCCTGATGTGGACCCAATGGTGGTATCTGAGCCATAGGTAAGTCCTTACTATGTATATTTGGTAGGATAAGGTGCCCTAGTAGACCTTAGGTGGAATGGGTACGCATCCCAAAGCATCTAGGCAGATTAGATGGCCAATAGGATATATTTTGGCCCAATCAGATGACCAACTGGATGATTGATCACCTTGTTATCAGCAACCGATTGATCGTGAGATTGATTTTTTTCTCTCCCTAATTTTTATAAAAGGGAGGACCAAGCCTCTTTTTCTCCTTTCTTGAGACCGTGGGAGAGTGAGAGAAGAGAAGTGAAGAAGTGAAAGAAGAGCTTGAAGCAAAGGAACTCCAAACCCTAGCTCCCTTGGAGGTAAGTCAAATGAGTTTCCTCCTTCTTCCTTGATGTTTAAGTATAGGAAGGCTTGGTGGTTCGGCTCCATTAATGGAGACTCCATTAATGACCTAGATCTAGGTTTGTATCTCACCCAACTCCATTAAGGGAGTGTTAGAGCCATAAAATGGCTCCCATTGTGCCTAATAATTGTGGGAATAAGTTTTCCACCAATAAAAATGGAAACCTTTAGTGGATAACAAGTCTCCATAGCTTAGAGACCAAGCTCAATTCGTGACCAGGTTTCTGGGTTTGAATCGAAACCTCGTACCAGAGGCACGGTTATGTTCATTCTTTTGGTAGCTTATATTAAAGCTCCCCCAAGGTAAATGCCTTGGCTTATGACCAATGAACCATTCGGAGCCTCATACTAGAGGACCTCCCGGAGGTACGCTCCTTAGATTATCCCGTCGATCATCCAACCGGTTTCCTGATGGATCCAATTGATCTGGATCCTCCGTTTAGGTTTAATACTAAGCAGAGGCAGTGCTGGATAAATGACCACCCAATAAAGCCTCCAAAAAACCTACTGGAACCCCAACATGTATTGCACTATAGGAGCCAGATGATCTGCTGGATGCTCGATTTTTTCATTGGTTCCTTTGGTTCTGTCTACTTAGAAAACATTCTAAGTGTAAGACCTGTATCAAACTAACCGGTTTTACCACCTTGTACCAGGTCTACCTATCATGGTCGAGCCACGTGGACCAAGTGCGTGAAGAAAATCACAAGACCAGGTATGAGTCTGACCCAAAATAGTAAATATGAGGGTAGGGTCGCATGCCTAAACAGGCAGGGTGACCCCACCTCAACAGAAGTCCAACCTATGATTTTCTAGTCGTAGGGTTGCATGACTAGAAAAATATAGGGTCGACGGATCCTGCGACCTACGTCCGACCCTACGATTTCAGACATAAATCGTAAATTAGGAAACTCTCCTAATTCCAAGGGGTTCTTTCCTAAACTCAGTGAGACTTATTTTGGAGGATTTTTATCTATAAATAGGACGTCCCTTAGCCTCTTTCACTCCTTTTAGAACCCTAATTGAAAGTGAGAAAAGAGAAAGAG
This sequence comes from Protea cynaroides, assembly GCA_028583415.1. Lineage (NCBI taxonomy): Eukaryota > Viridiplantae > Streptophyta > Magnoliopsida > Proteales > Proteaceae > Protea > Protea cynaroides. The sequence goes on along the minus strand of CM053266.1, from coordinate 2,472,206 downwards.
AAGGAAAAGAAGAAGAGAAGAAAAATTAAAGAAAAGGCTAAGGAAGAGGAGGAACTTCAGAGAAACCTCTGAATCTCAGCCAACTTCAGGTATGAATCTAAAGTCCTTTCATAAAGTAAGAGCCTAGAATAGATTAGGAAGAAGTTAGGATTTAGAGAAACCCAAATCATCCATCCATGGATAAGTTCCAAAGGAATCCATGGAAGTAATCATCATAGGCAATGAAAAGTGTGTAAAAATCATAGTTATGAGCCATAAAACAATTTTAGAATGGACCTACAAGACCACATGATCGACCACATGCCCTCGGGAAGTCCTAGGGAGGGTGTGGTCGCACGTAGGGTCGATTGGTAACCGACCCTAGGTGCTGCCCTACCTGCGACCCTACGATTTCAACTAGTCTAAATTTGTTGGAATTAATTCTAATTAAAATCTATCGACTTGTTAGGCCTTTCTAGTGATTTAAAGGTGATTCATAAAGCTTGAACAAGGATTTACACTCAATCAAAGGTGAGGGAACAAAACCTAAACTAATCTACTAATAATAAATTATTTTATTTATTGAGTCCAACACCATGAATGATTCCATGATTGTATGATTGTAATGTGCATATCACATGTCATCCAATATTTTTGCTAATATTGTTCATGCATATTTAATTCTGTTTATTTATAACATGATGATGATGATGATGCTAGGAATAGGCATGTGAATGTTTGTGTGTGGTTAGTGTACTTGATGCGAGTGGGGCATCAGGGGAGTGTTATGCGGTGTTTAATCCGGACACTTTAGCTCTATCTCTACTCAAGTCATTTCCACTAACATCGTCGTATCGCCATTACCTTAGCATAACTATTACGTCGTAGGACATTAGGGGAGGTGGTCTCGGACGGTGTAGTCTCTGACTCTGTCGGGGGCCTTAGCTCTATCTTTATGGATGTATTGAGAGATGCTGGGGCGAGGCCTTGGATACACTGTTTGACATTAGGATTGGTTAGTTGCAAGCCCAGTTTGCAAGCCCTCACCAGCAGGGGCTTACGTGTTGGTATAGGTAGGGCATCAGGGGAAGTGTTATGCAGTGTTTGATCTGGACACTTTAGCTCTATCTATATTCTATGTTGGAGTGGATGTGGACGACAATGGTGTTTGATCCGTTGGGTGGGCTTACACACCCTGTGTATAAAGGTGAGGCGGCCACCGAACCTTTCTATAGCACATTGCAAACTTATGAACCAGACCAAAGATATAAATTGAATGCATGCATGTGTTAGTTGCATTGTTTTGTTTGCTCACTGAGCCATGATGTGTACTCACCCTTTCAACGTCGAATGCTTTTAGTTGATGATGCAGGTACCATGGTTGAAGACTATATGAATGCTCCTATGTATGGACATGTGGTGGCGATGGACGCTAAAGTTATGGTGGAGTCGCATGATTCTCCATGCGAGTGCAACTCTTATGTTTACGATTAGAATGTTATTCAATTTATAAAGACGATGTAATTGATTAAATATTTTATTTTATGTCTTAGTCAATGGAGAATAATTGGATAATTTATTATTTTATAATTGTTAGACTCTCATTTCATTAGTATAAAGACTTCTGCTATTGTGTATTTACTCTGATTATTGTTGTGGATGTGTATGGTTTAAGCAAATGGACACACTCTATTCGAGATCCTAGTTGAACCGTTGGTTAATTAGCGGTTCTTCACACCATTCTGAATAGTACGGAATTGGGGTGTGACACTAAGTGTTAACCGATTGATTGTACCAGAGGCACCCTCCACCGGTTTCATCCTTCGGTTCAGTCTGTTTTGACTAAATTGTCTAGTAATGACTAGTGAGGCCAACTGTTGGGTTCTCGACTTATCTTGGGACTCGTGTATGGACATGTAAGGTTTGTCCTTGTTAATTAAAAGCTATATAATGAACTAATGAAACCTTATGTGCTTAAATAGGTATTTAACACAGGTGATTGTGGAAGCTTTCTTTTAAGCTTCATAGTACTGTTGTACTTCTTAGACAATCAGGGTCTAGTCCATAGACGTAGGGCATCTTAATAACATGTCTATTTTACTAGTAACATGCTTAGGTTGTTAGTTAATTGTATGCTTTTTATAATTGCCATGTATGAGCATACATTGCATATAACAACTATGAATATTTGTGTGATTATTTGGGTATGGTGGGTGTGTAGTGTGTGGGAGCACAATACAAGGGCTACGTTGTTGATGCAAGGCTCTAGCGGCAATATGGTGATCCATGGGAGTGGAGTCGGGGTTCACTGTTAGGGCATAGCCTTTATTATATGAGCATATACAACCATGTATGATGGCTTGTGCGATGCATAGGGCTGCAGGTGCAAAGGTCATGTTGGATTGTAACCATGTATGATGGTTCGTGTGACTCATTGGAGCGCAGCTACACGGATCATGTTGGAATATAAACTCACTAGTGGGGACACGATGATCCATGGGAGTGGGGAGCTAGGGATCTCTGCTGGTGTAAGTCATGATGGTTTTATCGACATGCTAGTGGGGGCACGGTGATCTATGGGAGTGGTGATCTAGGGACTTTATTGGCGGGCAGCCAGAATGAAATGAATGAACATAATAGACATAGGTAGTGCCATTCCCTATTTCCTATGCCCTTCCAGTAGGGGTCAAGATACTGGCATAGCTTCGCACTTCCGAAGGTTTGGTGACCCTAGGAGGAGTTAGTGATGTATGGGTGTAAGATAGCTGGCATATGTGGGGTTTATGATGGGAGGTGACGAACCCTGTAAGGATTGGTGTCATGAAGGGGGCATTTATTTGTAAAAATGGTTTAACTGCCTAGGGTCGTCTATTCAGCTTCTATCTTCTCCTAGGATATAGAAACACAAACCTAAGACCTAATATAAAATAAATTACATTTCATATCATTTGATGTTGTATGTTGCACGCATGTAATACTAGATTTCCCACTGAGCTGGGATATGAACTCACCCTCGTATCGATATGTCTTTTTTAGATTCTTCTACAGGTGACTTCTCCATTACTGAGTTCATGGAGTTTCTCTTAGCTAGTGTGGTTGCTAGTACTGATGACGTCGGTGGAGAGCATGGCGAGGGTTGCACTTGCAATGATTGCGTCTACGCATGACGTAGCCCTCCCCTTACTTTTTCCCTTCTTGATTCATTCTTGATATTATGATTCTTTTTGTTGGTGGATGAAGATGTCTATTGAAATAATGTAATAGATTTACTCCTTTTTGATTTGTGTATGTGTATATGGATATAGTGATATTTTTGTGGAGAACAAATTATTGTAATTCTTAAATTGATACATAGTATGAGATATGTTATCATTATAGTTACATTTGTCAGTAGTAAATGGTTTCGCTTATATTATTATTGCTTCTTGATTATTATGGTCATTGTATATGTAGATTGTGGGATTTAATTTGTAACCATTGTGATTAACAATCTTGGATGTATTCGGGTGCTATAAGGGTTGACCCAGATATCATGCCTAATTCTCCAGAATGGGTTGTGACAACACTGGTATCAGAACAAAACCACTTTGTACTATTAATAAGTTTCCCCTATATTTGTATTTCCATGTGTTAGTGACAGATGCATAGGTTAACTAAAAGACATGTACAATGTAAGACCTGTATCAAACTAACCCGGTCTTACCACCTTGAATCAGGTCTACCCATCATGGTCGAACCAAATGGATCACGTGCGTGAAGGAGATCTCGATCCCAGGTATTAAACTGACCCAAAAACACTCAAAATAAGGGGAGGGTCGCATACCCAGCAAGGGAGGGTCAGACCCCCCCAGTATAAAAGTCAGACCCCTAGTTTTACATGGGGGGTCAGACACTTTAAGGACCAGGGGTCGACGGGATCTCCGACCCCCCTATCGACCCCCAGTAGTCGGTAAAAACAGTTCGAACTGAAAAAAACTTTCCTAATCTCAATGGGATTCCTTGCTAATCTCAATGGGACTTATTTTAGGAGTTTTTACTCTATAAATAGGATGTCCCTAAGCCTCTTTCACTTCTTTTACAACCCTAATTGGATTGAGAGAAAGAGAAGAGAAGGAAGAGAAGGAGAAGAGAATGAAAGTGGAGAATAAGACCAAGGAGAAGGGATTCAGAGGAAGAAGCATACTTCTCAGGTGTGGATACTATCTCCATGAATTTCTTAAGACCTTAGAGTAGATAATGAAGAGGGGATTATCTAGGAGGAACCCAAATCATCCACCCATGGTTAGGTTTTCATGAAAAACCATGGGGGAAATCATGAAATCCATATAGGTGAATAAACCACGGTTCTAGGCCATAGAACATGTGTGGAATGGACTGTAGGAGCAAGCCATAGGACCCCAAACACGAAGAATGGACTGAAGGAAGAAAAATTGACAAAACCCACAGGGAGTCGCATGGGGGGTCGATGGCCAATCGACCCTACTAGACCCTGAGCATCGACCCCCAGTGTTTGGGAAGTCCAGAATAGGGGTGGTCGCACCCAGGGTCGATCAAGACTCCGACCCTAGCATCGACCCCCAGTTAGCAGCATGCCTTTTAAAGTCTGAATTAATTCTAATTAAATTCTATCGACTTGGTTAGGTTTTTCTAGAGATATAATATCGATATATAGTTGATTCTTAAAGCTTGAAAGAGGACTTACGACCAAGTAAAGGTGAGGAAACAAGATCTAAATTAATTGGTTAATAACAAACTATTTTTATTTCTTGAGTCCAATGCTATGCTTGATTCTATGCGAATATGCTTGTAATGTGCATTCAACATGTCATCCAATATTTCTATTTATTGTTCATGCATATTTACTTTATTGTTTATAACATGATGATGACGATGATGATAGGAATAGGCATGTGAATGTATGTGTGTGGTTGGTGTACTTGATGCGAGCGAGTATCAGGGGGGTGTCATAGGCCGGACCTCAGCACTCTAGCTCTATCTCTAACTCAAGTCTTATGCATTAGCATCGTCGTATCGCCATTACTTTAGCAGAACTATTACGTCGTAGAGTATCAGGGGAGGTGGTCTCGGTCCTTGTAGTCTCTAACTCTACCGGGGGGCCTTAGCTCTATCTCTATGGGAGTTCTGAGGGATGCTGGGGTGAGGCCTTGGATATACTATTTGGCATTAGGATTGGTTAGTTGCGAGCCCAGTTTGCAAGCCCTCGCCAGCAGGGGCTTACGTGTTGGTATGACACTGTACAACAATAAACGTTAACCTTTGTTATACAATGTTATGGTAGGGTGGATGGGGACGACAATAAACGTTAACCTTTGGACGGACTTCCACACCCTGTGTATAGAGGGGTCAATAAACGTTAACCTTTGACCACCGAACCTTTCTATTGCGCATTGCAAACTTTAAACCAGACCAAAGATATGAATTGAATGCATGCATATGTATTATTGCATTGTTTTGTTTGCTCACTGAGCCATGATGTGTGCTCACCCTCTCGACGTCGAATATTTTTAGTTGATGATGCAGGTACTACCGTCGAAGATTATGTCAACACTCTAGTGTACGGGCACATGGCGGCGATGGAAGTTGAAGACGAAGTGGATACACATGACTCCTCTTGCGAGTGCAACTCATGCGTATTCGATTAGATTTTATTTTAATTATTTAGATTTAGTAAAGACATGTAATTGATATTTATTTATGTCTTAGTTGATACAGAATAATTTGCTACCTATATATGATTATCACATCTAGATTTCTCAGTTCATTTTACTATAAGACTTCCGCTATTGTATATTTACTCTGATTATGAATGTGGATGTATGAGGTTTAGATAAAACGGATATAGCCTACTCGAGATCCTGGTTGAACCGTTGGTTTGCTAGCGGTTCATCACACCATTCTGAATAGTACAGAATTGGGGTGTGACAATTTGGTATCAGAGCATCTCAGACATTGTCCGCTAAACTAGCATACCTTCACGACGAATTGTGAACTGAGATAGGATAAAAGTAAAAACTGTAATATTAACACACTATAAGTACAAGTGATGTTTGAGATTAAATTTGAAAAGAGAATAATGCATCTATTAAAGGAAGAACAATTTTAAATACAATGAGAGAGAAACAAACGTATATAAATAGCTAAAGCAGAGTACAGTCCACAACCCGGACAGTTACTCTGTAGTACAAAGAAAGAAAATAAATACAATCATGAAGCTGGAGATGAAGGAGGAGGCGGTGCCTCACGGTCTCTGTCATAATCCTCAGCGTACACTCTAGTCAACCAGGTTACCTGAGTCTGGGTCATCTGAAGACTAGTTGTGAGACCAGCCAACCGCTGATCAGTCACGCGCTGAGCACCTAAAAGCTCCTCCATACGCATATCTGACCGGAGTTGAGCATCTATGAGCTCTCCCATCCTCATGTCCGATATGCGTTGGGCGTCTAGTAGCTCATCCACTCTCACATGCTGAGCGTCTAGTAACTCCCCCATCCTCAGATCGGATCTGCGCTGAGCCTCTCTGATCTCATGCAATATCCCCATCATATCAGAAGGTGGGTGTGAAGGACCAGCCACATGTGAAGGACCAGCCGCGTAAGAAGTACTAGCTCCAACAGCATGTGTAGGTGAAGAAGGGGGTATGGAGTCCACATCCATGTACAGACGGTCATCATCACCAGCAGGCTCTCCATGAACTCCAGTGGTTGTTGCTGCTGCCATAGCGTCAGCCATCTCTACGCGAGTGCGAGGGCGCACCATCGCGTTCCTCTCCTCATCACTGACCTAGACATCCCGCATGCCCATCTTGCAAATAGCTTCCCAATCCAGAGGGGATGAGAAGGATTTTTCCTGAATCTTCTCATCCAATAAGTTAACCCCCAGGCGGGTAAGCAAGGTAGTGATCATGCGTCCGTAAGGAAGGTTGCCCGTGTGACTGAGCAACGTGACACTGATCATGGTACGCATGATGATGTATGGAAGGTAGACAGGCTGCCTAGTGCATATACAGTATAGGAGATACTGGGTCAGCTGGGAGACCCTCTCGTAATGACCACTCTGCGGTATCAGGTTATGCTGAATGATCTTGTAGTATACCTATGGATCAGAACGTAGATAACACGCCCTCATCTGCCAGCGATCAGGTCGGATGAGCTGATTATCGATCTCAGCCCTCATCTGTAGAGAGAAGAACTGGGGCTCTCCAGGTGCATAGAAAACCATGGGGCCAGCATAGGAAATGCCTAGTAGGTCGACCAGCTGCCGATAATCAAATGAGATGTCAACTCCCTTGACGTAGCTCGTGATGCGCAGCTCATCACCCCTCTCCACATCATTGTAATCCCCCACCACCTGGAGGTTACAATAGAACTGGCGTACCAAGTCAGGGCAGGTACAGGCGTCATAAGTGATGACAGGGAGCCATCCCATATCACCAAATGCTCTCTCCACATTGAACAAGGCTAACTCAGCCAAGTTCACCTTGCGACCTACCTCTACCTTCTTGCGAGCGTAGTGGGCATACTGTGCCTCGGCTTCGTTGGAACGGAAACGAAGACGGTCGCGAACTCTGGGTACCTTGGTACGAGCCATAGTATCTGCAAATAAGAAAGAAAAACAAATAATGGGTTAATAGAGAGTAAACATCTGAAATTTCGACATAATAACGATGTAAATTGGATAAAAACCTCACTTTTCACCCATACACGTGGGCAGGAGGACTTACATAGATCCTAAACTAACTTGTGAGACTTAATCAGGCGGAAATTTCAACTAATTAGATTGAATTGCAAGAAAATTTAAGAAATTCAAAATTTCGCCAAAATTAGGGCAAAAAGTGAAAATTTCGAGTTTCTCGATAACCAACCGATGAAACTCGAATATTTTTTAGGGATTTCGTCCATTGACTCACCAACAACAAAAGCCCCCAATAAAAATCGAATTTTTACGGCTGAAAAAAGTTTAATTTGAAGAAAACGAGATATACGGGTGAAACCCTAGAAAAGAAAACCTAAAAACATGTAAAGGTAAGATACATACCTGTAGGGAAGGTGTAGGCGTCGAAACAAGGAACCCAAATGACCAATGTAGCAGAGTTGGCACTGTAGCAACTCAGAGGAAGGAGACGAGTCGAAATGGAGGAGGAAGAATGGAAAATGAACTCAGAATCGGACCTTAAAAATCTGATTTTTGGTCCGGGGGTCGGAGAATTCGATTAGAACAATCGACCCCCATATCGACCCCCGCATCGACCCTCGGCTCTCGGGAACCTGACAGAGAACCAGGGGTCGCACTGAGGTCGGATACCCATTGACCCCCGACTCTCGGGAAAAAATGGGTGATTTCCCAGGGTCGAATCCTAGGGTCGGACATACCATCGACCCCCACCATCGACCCTGCATAGAAAAGACAGTATTTTTTCACAGAATGATCTGAAAAAATTGAAAATAACATCGGTTAGGGTATCTACATGAAGTATAAATGATTGCCTCACGTCTTTTAATGATTTTTAGGCATCACCATTATCAGAGGGAAAATATGGCTGGGCGTAGAGTAACCAGGCGAGCCGAAACGCAGTTCCACCACCACCACCCGTGGAGGAAACCAGTCAAGAAAATATGTATGCACAGGGTAATCCACAGGTTGCACCACCAGTAAACCAGGGTCAGGCAAATCCTACAAACTTTCCACCTCCACCATCGGAGCTGGCAACCGTGGTTATGAACCTAGAGCAACGGCTACAACAAATGCAACAAGCACAGGCTCAAATGCAAGCAGAAATGGGAATAATGTTTCAGGCAACACATGCTACACCAATGCCGACTGGACAAACAAGTGCAGCACCGGTGGGTAACCACCCAGCACCTTAAACACCTCAACCACCAGCTGCACAGATTCCAGTACCAGGTCCTGAAGCGGCTCAGGTTAATTACCAGTATCCACAACCTATGTTCGGGGCATACCCTCAAAATCAAATGGACCACTCCTGACTAGTCGAGCGATTCTTAAAGATGAAACCCAAGGAGTTTAACGGTAAACCGTCCGATCCTTTATGGCCAGCACATTGGATCGACGAGATGGAGAGGAATTTTCTGATGATGACTATTACAGAAGAAGAGAAGGTATTATGTGCCACCTTCATGCTAAAAGGTGATGCACATCATTGGTGGAAATATACTAGGGCCTACCTATTAACCAAGCACACCCTATTGACTTGGGCTATATATAAAGAAGTTTTCTTTGAGAAGTACTTTCCCCGAAGCTTTAAAGATTCTAGGGAGAAGGAGTTCCTGAGTTTATATCAGGGACAGATGTCCATGGATGCATATCAACAGCGTTATGAGGAGCTGTTTTTCTTTGCACCACTCAGCATGCAAGAAGAAGACAGTAAGACCCGTAGGTTTGTCACGGGACTTAGAGGAAGCATCAGAGAGCATGTTCTAGGTTTGGAGAAGAAAATATATAATGAAGCTGTGCAAATTGCTTGAGTTATAGAATCGAGCCAGAAGGAGAGTTATTTCATGCAAAACAGAGGTATAAAAAGGCCAGCTGGAAACGCTTATAACGGAGGGAATAACAAGACATTCAAACCCTTCTGTGCCCAAGGCTTTACTGCTGCACCCAAGACTACCCCAGTAGCTCAACAGCAGCCAAAGCTAAATACTGAAGGTCCAAAATGTTATAACGGCGATCAAGCGGGGCATATGGCAAGGGAGTGTCCTAAGCCCAGGAAGCAGCTACATCAAGGACGAGTTTATGCTGTTACATCTGAGGATGCTGCCGCATCACCCGATGTGGTCACAAGTATGACTGAACCCTTTTAAGTTGTATTACCTTGTGTGAGCATGTAGACTAAGTTAAAATAAATCACAGGTATCGTACCTATAAATGACATACCCGCCAGAGTACTCTTTGACTCAGGAGCTACTCATTCTTTTATATCTGTGTCATTTGGAAAGAAACTGAATTTACCCATCAAAACATTAGACTACAAACTACTTGTACGGTCACCGACGGGGTTAGAAGTAGAGTTAGAAAAAGGTTATGGGCTATGTCCAGTTCTCATTAGTGAGAAAACCTTAGATGCAACCTTGATCCAACTTGGGATGGCAGACTTTGACGTCATCTTGGGAATGGAATGGTTAGCTCGGCATTCTGCGAACCTATTATGCGCCGAAAAGAAGCTAACATTTAAAGACAAAGAAGGAGTATAATTCAGTTTTGTGGGAACCAAACTTTCCCGTAAACGCAAGCTCATACTCTCAGCACTAAAGGCTAAGAAGTGCCTTGAGAAAGGAGCAGTCGGGTAGCTAGTGTCAGTGGTCGACCTCACCAAAGAAGCACCACGGATGGAAGATATTGATGTCGTGCGGAACTACCCCGACGTATTTCCTGAGGAACTACCAGGATTACCATCCGACCGAGCCACAGAGTTTGTGATAGATCTTATACCTGGAGCCGCACCAGTATCAAAAACACCTTATCGAATGGCTCCTACTGAATTGAAGGAATTGAAAGTACAATTACAAGAACTACTGGACAGGGGTTATATTCGACCCAGTATATCAAGATGGGGAGCGCCAGTATTGTTCGTAAAGAAGAAGGACGGTAGCGTTCGATTATGTATCGACTATCGGGAGTTGAACAAACTGACAATCAAGAATCGATATCTACTACCTCGGATCGATGACTTGTTCGATCAGTTGCAAGGAGCAAAAGTATTTTCTAAGATCGATCTTCGGTTAGGCTACCATCAGTTGAAGATTAAAGATGGTGATATTCCTAAGACAGCTTTCAGGACCAGATATGGACATTATGAATTCTTGGTCATGTCTTTTGGATTAACAAACGCACCAGCAACTTTCATGGAACTTATGAACCGGATTTTCCACGATATGTTGGATACGTCGGTTATTGTATTTAATGATGATATATTGGTATATTCCAAGGACAAAGAAACCCATATAAAGAATCTAAACGCCACTCTACAACATTTAAGGAAAGAGAAGCTGTATGCCAAATTTACCAAGTGTGAGTTTTGGCTAAGTGAAGTTTCCTTCCTAGGCCATGTAGTATCCACTGAAGGAATCAAAGTGGATCCCAGCAAGATCGAAGCTATTGTAAAGTGGGAAGAACCAAAGAGCGTTGCAGAAATTAGAAGTTTTCTGGGTCTAGCTGGTTATTATCGGCGATTTGTAGAAGACTATTCCTGGATTGCCGTACCTCTCACCAGTCTGACTAAGAAAGGTGAAAAGTTTGTGTGGATGGATAAATGCGAGAAGAGCTTTCAAACCTTGAAGACTAGATTGATATCCACTCTGATTTTGACTATTCCAGTTCCAGGACAGCCATTTGTCTTGTACACTGATGCGTTAGGACTGGGATTAGGATGTGTGCTTATGCAAGGAAAACAAGTAATTGCTTATGCCTCAAGACAGTTAAAGACACATGAGAAAAATTATCCCACTCATGATTTGGAGTTAGCGGCAGTAGTACATGCTGTCAAGATATGGAGACATTACCTATACGGAGAGAAGTTCCAGATTAAATCGAACCACAAAAGTTTTACTTATCTATTTCAAAAGGAGTTGAATATGAGACAAAGAAGATGGGTGGAACTATTGAAAGATTATGATTGTGATATCCAGTATCATCCGGGGAAAGCTAATGTAGTAGAGGATGCGTTGAGCAGAAAGACAATGATAAAATCTCAAGGAGAGGTTAGCACAACTGCAGCAATGTGTACTACTGGAACGGTAATCAATCACGGCAATGAGCAGTATGTGATAGATACAATGGATGGATCAGCCAACCAAGGGTTCATTCATCGGTTTTCCAATATGTTTGCTGCATTGAAGATTATACCAGATATAATTGATGAAGTGAAGGCAGCTATCAAATCAGACCCTTACCTGATAACGGTACAAGAAGACATCGAAAAAGGTAGAACTAACCCTGAGTTCACCTTGGACGAAGAGAAGGTATTGAAGTATAAAGGAAGAATATGTGTACCCGAAACAGAAAGTGTGGACATTAGACACCGACTGGTGAAAGAAGCCCATACCACCATCTATTCGATACACCTGGGAAGTACAAAAATGTATCATGATCTAAAGAAATTATATTGGTGGAGAGGAATGAAAGCAGACATAGCTAAGTTCGTGTCTCAATGCTTAAATTGTCAGAAAGTAAAGGCTGAACGACAAAAACCTGCAAGACTGTTACAGCTGTTATCGGAACCAATATGTAAATGGGACTGCATCACTATGGACTTCGTCACAGGGTTACCATTGACTCCTCGAGTAGTTGATGCAGTTTGGGTGATTGTAGACCGCCTGACTAAAACAGCTCGCTTTATACCGATACGACCTCAGTATACACTAGAGAGGTTAGCAAAGCTGTATGTGGATAATATTGTTTGATTACACGGTGTACTAGAGAGCATTGTGTTTGATAGAGATCCACGATTTACTTCCAAGTTTTGGGAAGGATTGCAAAAGGCTATGGGTACAACATTGAAGTTTAGTACTGCATTCCATCCACAGACAGATGGACAGTCAGAGCATACAATTCAGATTCTAGAAGATATGCTACGAGCATGTGAAATTTATTTTAAAGGATCATGGGATGAAAAGTTACCACTGATCGGGTTCGCGTATAACAATAGCTATCAGGCTACTATACAGATGTCACCCTATGAAGCACTGTATGGCAGAAAATGTCGAACTCCATTGTTTTGGAATGAAGTTGGGGAACGTAGTATTGTTGGACCGGAATTTTTTGAAGTTGTCGAGTGGTCAACATTATCAAAGAAAGAGTGAGAACAACTCAGAATCGTCAGAAGCAATATGCAAATACTCGACGCAGAGATCTTGAGTTCGTCGTGGGTGATAAAGTATTCTTAAAAGTATCGCCTATGCAAGGATTGAAACGGTTCGGATAGAAAGGGAAACTAAGTCCAAGATATGTCGGGCCATATGAGATTCTAGCTAAGCGTGGGAAAGTGGCTTACCAGTTAGCACTACCACCAATGCCCCTATAGGATTGTTGTTTTCACCTCCTCTGAGGTCAAGTAGAATCTTCAATGCCGTAAACTGGAACATGAACATATGGACAAGGCCTTGCTCTACCAGGCCATCAGGAGATTCAATTTGGTATTGCTCTTCATCCCAGTTCGATGCTGTGGATGTAAGGCTTAATGCATCATTTGTGCTAGGTTCTTCGCCTGGCTTCAATACCCCTTTTCTGCTCAACGCATCAGCCACTACGTTAGCCTTTTTGAGATGATATTAAATATCACAATCATAATCCTTCAACAACTCTAACCATCTTCTCTGTCTCATGTTTAGCTCCTTCTGGTTGAAGAGATGAGTAAAACTCTTATGATCCAACTTAATCTGAAAATTTTCTCCATACAGATAATGTCTCCAAGTTTTAATTGCATGAATCATCGCTGCTAGTTCCAAGTCACGAGTAGGGTAGTTCTTCTTGTATTCCTTCAATTGTCTTGAAGCATAAGCAATTACTTGTTCACCTTGTATCAGCACGCACCCTATACCCAATTTAGAGGCATCGGTATACAAGGTAAATGACTGTCCTGGTACTAGAATGGTCAAGATGGGTGCCGATATCAACTTCGACTTTAAGGTCTGGTAGCACTTCTCGCATTGATCAGACCAAATGAACTTCTCCCCTTTTTTGGTCAGCTTGGTGAGAGGTACGGAGATTCTGGAGTAATCCCCCACGAATCGTCTGTAATAACCGGCTAACCCTAGGAAACTTCTAATCTCGGCAATGTTCTTAGGCGCTTCCCACTTCACAATTGCTTATATTTTATCGGGGTCCACTTTAATTCCTTTTGAAGACACTACATGACCTAAGAACTGCACTTCATTTAGCCAGAACTTACATTTCTTGAATTTGGCGTAGAGTTTTCCCTTCTTAGCCGTTGTAAGGCTGCTCTTAGATCCATCGCATGAGTCACTTCATCCTTGGAATTATTTAATATGTCATCTATGAAAACTATGACCGAAGTGTCTAACATGTCATGGAACACTCGGTTCATAAGCTCCATAAAAGACGCTGGTGCATTGGAAAATCCAAAAGACATAACCAGGAACTCATAATGTCCGTACCTGGTTTGGAAAGCTATCTTTGGAGTGTCACCGTCCTTGATTTTCAACTAATGATATCCTGACCGAATATCAATCTTAGAAAACACCTTCGCACCTTGCAACAGATTGAATATATCATCAATCCAAAGTAATGGATATCGATTCTTGATTGTGAGCTTATTTAATTCCCATTAGTCTATACACAGTAGAACACTACCGTCCTTCTTGACGAATAACACCGGCGCTCCCCAAGGTGATATACTAGGCCGGATAAATCCCTTGTCCAATAACTCCTGCAATTGAGTCTTTAGTTCCTTCAGTTTGGTAGGAGCCATCCGATAGGGTGCCTTAGACACCGGTGCCGACCCTGGCAATAGGTCTATGATGAACTCAGTTGCCTGATCAGGTGATAAGCCGGGTAAGTCTTCTGGAAACACATTTGAAAATTCTCGTGCAACCTCAATTTCCTCCATCTGTGGTGCTTCCATGGTAGTGTCCACCACAAATACCAGATATCCTACTCCACCCTTCTCGAGACATCTTTTTGCCTTAAGTGCAGGGAGGATCAACTTCCGCTTACGAGGAAGTTTGGTTCCGATGAAACCAAAATCTACACCATTCTTGCATTTGAATGATATCTTCTTCTCGGCACAAAATAGACTCACGAAATGTTGGGATAACTAGTCCATTCCTAAGATAACATCAAAGTCTACCATGTCGAGCTGCACCAGGTTTGCGTCCAAATTTTATCCATTTATAAGGATTGGGCACGGTCCATAACATTCATCTAACACAACCTCTAATCCCAACGTGATCTGATTAACAGCTTGAGATCTAAAAGTCTGAGGGGCATGTTTATCTTTTTTCTAAAAGAAATAGATACGAAAGAATGGGTGGCCCCAGAATAAAAAAGGACTCTGACAGGTACACCAGCTATGGTTACAATACCTATAGTTTTACCTAGGTTTAGTTTACATGCTCATACAAGGTACTATAATTAATAAAGGTCAGGTCATACCTATAACCACATTAGGTGATGTGACAGTGTCTTCAGAAGTCACGGCATAAACCTTTACTTTTTGTAACTGCTTCTTAGGCTTAGGGCAGCTCCTTGCATAATGTCCCGTCTGATCACAATTGTAGCACTTGATGTTAGCAGTCAACTACCCTGGTTGAGGTAGGACAGTTTGAGTAAGCTTAGTTGCACCATTATTCTTCTATGGTCGAAATGGTTTGAAGGTCCTAGAATTTCCTCCATTATATGAGTTCCTGTTAGACCTCTTTAAACCACGATTCTGAGTAAAATAGCTTTCCTTCTGGCTCTACTCCAGTACTCGAGTAATCTGTATAGCTTCATTGTAGATCCTCTTTTGCAATCCCAACACATGCTCTCGAATACTACCCCTTAGTCCCATGACGAACCATCAAGTCTTGTTATCCTCCTCATAGCATTCCTCTCCTCATCATTAACCTGTATCTCTCTTATGCCCATCTTGCTGATGGCCTCCCAATCAAGGTCAGCTGAGAAGGTGTCCTCAAAGATCCTCTAATCCACAAGGTCCACCTATAGACGAGCAAGCAAGGTGGAGATCAGCCGCCCATAGGGCAAGTTACCTCTAGAGTTAGGCAATGTAGCTCTGTACATAGTCTGAAGGATAATATATGGGAGGCAGACTGGCTGCCTAGTACAGATACAGTACAACAGGTACTGAGTCAGTTGTGAGACCATCTCGTAGTGTCCGCCCTGGGGAATAAGATTATGTTGGATAATCTTACAGGACCCGTGGCTCTGGACGCAGGTTGACTGCTTTCATCTCCCAGCGGTCATCCCAAAGAATTTGGTTTTCTATTTCTGAACGCCCCTGTGTAGATAGAAACTATGGCTCTCTGGGTGCACAGTAAACCAACTGACTATCATTTGAGATGCCTAGGAGATCAGCCAACTCCTGACAGTTGAAAGAGATCGAAACCCCTTTCACCCAGCTGGTGATCCGAAGCTCTCTACCCCTGTCAACATCCTCTAAGTCACCCTCTACCTGTAGGTGACAGTAGAACTGCTTGACCAAGTCCGGACGAGTGCAAGCCTCGTACAGAATCACTAGAAGCCAGCCCATATCACCAAACGCCCTTTCCACATCAAATAGGGCTAAATGGGCTAAATTAAACACATCTAACCCCTTCCACCTTCTTTCGATTAAACCAAGGGTATTGTGTTTCTGCTTCCACGAATCGGAAGCGACGTGGGTCTTGAACTCGAGGAACCTTAGTACGAACCATGATAATACAAGAGAAGAAAATAAGAAAAACAAGTTAGATTAATTTGAAAATTTGACAGCATAACAACGTAGAATGGGAAAAAGCCTCACTTTTCACCCAAACATTTGGGTAGAAGGACTTACATTGGTCCCAAACCATCTTACTAGGTAGGTTGAATTTGAAAAAATTTTGACGATTGGGAAAAACCCCAAAATTTAGGTTAAAATTGAAAATTTTCAAGTTTCTACTAAACTAACCGATGAAACTCGAATTTTCTTGAGGGCTTTCATCCATTGGGTAGCCAATAGCAATAACCCTCAATAAAAATCAAATTTTTACGGTCAAAAAAATATTAATTTGAAGAAAACCCTATAAATGGAGCAAAACCTGGGTATGAAAGCTTAAAAAGGAGAAAGAGTAGAGAAGGAAGATTGTCAATCGATGGAAAAATCACTAAGTTCGTACAATTGATACTGTAGCAACTCAGTGGCGGCGAGCTGAGTTGAGACCGTAAGAAGAAGAAAGGGAAATGAGAGGGAAAATCTCGAAAAAATAGGTTTTAAAAACTGATTTTGAATCTTACGGTGGCACAATTCGACCAAAACATGCGACCGTATGATCTACCATAGGGTCACGTAAGTTGGCAGGGATTTGATGGTCGCACCTATGGTCACACAACATGCGACCGTAGGCCATCGATTGTATGACTGACTGTTGTATGCATTTTGATTCTATTTAAACTTTTGCCTATTGATTTTGTTTTTCTCTCGCCTTCCATTGTGAGACTAACCCAATACCGCCACTCTATTTTGTCTCACATGTGTAGCTTTGTCAATAACACATCAACCAAGAGTTTAAATGGTTGAGCGTAGAGTAAGTAGAAGGAGACAGAATGCAAACCCACCTTTACCACCTATGGAGACCAACGACAATGAAGGTCAGCAAGGGCAGGAAGGAAATATTGGAGCTCAGAATGGTGCACCTCAAAATGTTCACACCCAAGCCAACCCAACCAACTTACCTGCACCACTTACGGATTTGGCTACTGTGGTGATGAATTTGGCACAACAAATGCAGCATATATAGCAAATGCAAGCCAACATGCAAGCTGCTAAGGGAATTGCTTTCCCAGTTGCAAACACATCTCTACCTGCAAGACAAGCTAGTACGGCACCTGGTGGTAGCAACACTATACCCCAAGCACCGCAAACACCAGTAGTACAAGGTCAAGTGCAAAATCCTAAAGCACCGCAAGACGGGCATAACCAAGGTAATTATCAGTACCAACCGCCTATGTATGGGGCATATGCACAGTATCAGTTTGATTACTCCAGACTGATCGAGCATTTCCTGAAGTTGAAGCCGAAGGAATTCAAGGGCAAGCCATCAGATCCATTGTGGCCAGCTCACTGGATCGATGAGATGGAAAGAAACTTTATGATGATGACTATAAATGAAGAAGGGAAGGTATTATGTACCACGTTTATGTTGAAAGGTGACGTACACCACTGGTGGAAATCAACTAGAAGTTATCTGTTAACAAAGCATGCCCAACTGACATGGGTTATCTATAAAGAAGCTTTCTTCGAGAAGTATTTTCCAAGGAGTTTAAGAGATTAAATGGAAAAGGAGTTTTTTAAGTCTGTATCAGGGACAGATGACTGTAGACGCATATCAATAGCGTTATGAAGAACTGTTCTTCTTTGCTCCCTCTAGCATGCATGAGGAAAATACTAAAATCCGAAGGTTCGTCATGGGACTTAAGGGAAGTATCCGTGAGCATGTATTGGGACTGGAAAAGAAGATTTATAATGAAGCTATATAGATTGCTCGAGTACTGGAATCGAGCTAGAGGGAAAGTTATTTTGCTCAAAAAAAGGTATAAAGAAGCCCAATGGAAACTCATACAACGGAGGGAACTCAAAGACATTTAAACCCTTCCGTACTCAAGGCTTCAATGTTGCAGCCAAGACTACTCTGACAGCCCAATCTCAACAGAAGCAAAGTAATGCTGGAGTCAAATGCTTCAATTGCGATCAAGTAGGATATTATTCAAGGGAGTGTCCTAAGCCAAGGAAGTAGCTACAGCAAGGGAAAGTTTATGCAGTTACTTCTGAGGATGCTACCAGATCGCCTGATGTGGTCACAGGTATGATTCAACCTTTCGTTTTGTACTATCTTGTGTGAGCATATAGATTAATATAAGAAGAAATTCACAGGTATTGTACTTATTAATGGATTACCTGCCAGAGTGCTCTTTGACTCTGAGGCTACTCATTCTTTTATATCTGTGTCATTTGGAAAGAAGTTAAATCTACCCCTCAGACCTTTAGACTGCAAACTTCTTATATGATCACCTATGGGATTAGAAGTGAAACTAAACATAGGTTATGGACTATGTCCAATTCTTATTGACGAGAAGATTTTGGATGCAACCTTAATTCAACTCGAGATGGAAGACTTTGACGTTATCTTGGGAATGGATTGGTTAGCTCGGTACTTTGCAAACCTATTATGTACGAAAAAGAAACTGACATTTAAAGACAAGGAAGGAGCAGAGTTTAGTTTTACGGGAACCAAACTTCTCCGTAAACGAAAACTCATTCTCTCTGCATTAAAGGCTAGAAAATGCCTCGAGAAAGAAAAAAATGGGTATCTAGTATCCGTGGTCGACCTCACCAAGCACCACTAATAGAGGATATTGAAGTTGTGCATGAATTTTTAGATGTATTTCCTGAGGAACTACCAGGACTACCACCTGACCGAGCGACATAGTTCATTATAGATCTTATACCCAGAGCCGCACCAGTATCTAAAGCACCCTATCAAATGGCTCCTATTGAACTGAAGGAACTGAAGGTACAATTACAAGAATTACTGGACAAGGACTATATTAGACCCAGCATATCACCATGGGGAGCGTCAGTATTGTTCGTGAAAAAGAAGGACGATAGCGTTCGACTGTGTATAGATTATCGAAAATTGAATAAGCTTACAATCAAGAATCGATACCCGTTGCAACGGATCGATGACTTGTTTGATCAGTTGCAAGGTGCCAAAGTGTTCTCAAAAATTGATCTTCGGTCAAGATACCATCAGTTGAAGATTAAAGAAGGTGATATTCCAAAGACAACATTCAGAACCAGATATGGACATTTTGAATTTTTAGTTATGTCTTTTGGATTGACTAATGCACCTATAATTTTTATGGAACTAATGAATCGGGTATTACATGATATGTTGGATACGTCAGTTATTGTATTTATTGACGACCTACTAGTCTACTCCAAGGATAAAGAAACTCATATCCCAAATCTAAGAACCGCTTTGCAGCGACTAAGAAAAGAGAAGTTTTATGCTAAATTTACTAAGTGTGAGTTATGGCTGAATGAAGTCGCTTTCTTAGACCATCTTGTATCCCCTGAAGAAATTAAAGTGGATCCTAGCAAGGTTGAAGCCATTGTAAAATGGGAAGTACCTAAAAATATTGTCGAAATCAGAAGTTTCTTAGGTTTAGCTGGGTACTATCGACGATTCATGGAAGATTACTCTAGAATCGTCGTACCTCTCACCAGTCTGATAAAGAAAGGAGAAAAGTTTGTTTGGACCGATAAATGTGAAGAGTGTTTCCAAATATTGAAGGCTAGATTGATATCAGCTCCCATCTTGACTATTTTGATCCCAGGACAACCATTTACCCTGTACACCGATGCGTCTGGATTAGGTTTAGGATGTGTGCTTATGCAAAGAGAACAAGCAATTGCGTATGCCTCAAGACAACTGAAGATACAAGAGAAAAATTACCCAACTCATGACTTGGAGTTAGCAGCAGTAGTACATGTTGTCAAGATATGGAGACATTATTTGTATGGAGAGAAATCTCAAACTAAATTAGATCATAAGAGTCTCACTCATCTTTTTAATCAGAAGGAGTTGAACATGAGACAGAGAAGATGGCTGAAATTACTGAAGGATTATGATTGCAATACCCAGTATCATCCAGGAAAAGCTAATGTAGTTACTGACGCATTAAGTAGGAAAGCTATGACAAAATCCCTAGAAGTAGCTAGTGAAAATGTTGTAGTATGTGTCACAGGAAGAGTATTTAATTACGATAACGAGCAGTTCATGATTGATATTCCAAATGAATCAACTGACCAAGGGTTTATTCATCTATTCTCAAACATGTTTGCTAGATTGAAGATTGTACCTGATCTTTTAGACGAAGTGAAAGCGGTTATTAAATCAGACTCTTATCTGAGAACGGTGCAAGAAGACCTTGAAAAAGGTAAGACTAACCCTGACTTCACTTTGGATTCTGAGAAACTAATAAGATACAAAGGGAGAGTATGTGTTCCTGAAAATGAAGACTTGGATATTAGACACAGACTAATGAAGGAAGCCCACACCACCGCTTATTCGGTACATCTTGGAAGTACAAAGATGTATCATGATCTGAAGATACTATACTGGTGGAGAGGAATGAAAGCAGATGTAGCTAAATTTGTGTCTCAATGCTTGAATTGTCAGTAGGTAAAGGCTGAAAGGCAAAGACCTACAGGATTGTTGCAGCCACTGTCAGAACCAGCATGGAAACCACTGTCCTAAGCCCAAGAAGCAAGTACATCAAGGACGAGTATATGCTGTTACATCCGAGGATGCTGCCACATCACCCGATGTGGTCACAGGTATGACTGAAACCTTTTAGATGTAATTACATTGTATGAGCATGTAGACTAAGTAAAAATACATCACAGGTATCGTACCTATAAATGGCGTACCCGCCAGAGTACTCTTTGATTTAGGAGCTACTCGTTCCTTTATATCTGTGTCATTCGGAAAGAAGTTGAATCTACCCATCAAAACATTGGACTACAAAATACTTGTACAGTCACCGATGGGGTTAGAAGTGGAATTAGAGAAAGGTTATGGACCATGTCCAGTTCTCATTGGCGAGAAAACCTTAGATGCAGTCTTGATCCAACTGGAGATGGCAGACTTTGATGTCATCTTGGGAATGGACTAGTTAGCTCGGCATTTTGCAAACCTATTATGCGCCAAAAAGAAGCTAACATTCAAAGACAAAGAAGGAGCAGAATTCAGTTTTTTGGGAACCAAAATTTCCCGTAGACGCAAGCTTATACTCTCAGCACTGAAGGCTAAGAAGTGCCTTGAGAAAGGGGCAGTCGGGTATCTAGTATCAGTGGTCGACCTAACCAAGGAAGCACCGCGACTGGAAGATATTGATGTAGTGCGGGACTATTCCGACGTATTTCCAGAGGAACTACCAAGATTACCACCCGACCAAGCCACAGAGTTTAGGATAGATCTTATACCCGGAGCCGCACCAGTATCAAAAGCACCTTATAGAATGGCTCCTACTGAACTGAAGGAATTGAAAGTGCAACTACAAGAACTGCTGGACAAGGGTTATATTCGACCCATTATATCACCATGGGGAGCACCGGTATTATTCTTAAAGAAGAAGGACGGTAGCGTTCGATTATGTATCGACTATCGGGAGCTGAATAAACTGACAATCAAGAATCGATATCCACTACCTAGAATCGATGACTTGTTCGATCAGGTGCAAGGAGCAAAGGTATTTTCTAAGATCGATCTTCGGTCAGGTTATCATCAGTTGAAGATTAAAGAGGGTGATATTCTTAAAATAGCTTTCAGGACCAGATACGGACATTATGAGTTCTTGGTCATGTCTTTCGGATTAACAAACGCACCACCAACTATTATGGAACTTATGAACCGGGTTTTCCTCGACATGTTGGATATGTCGGTTATAGTATTCATTGATGATATATTGGTATATTCCAAAGACAAAGAAACCCATATCAAGAACCTAAACGCTGCCCTACAGTGTTTAAGGAAAGAGAAGTTATATGCCAAATTTACCAAGTGTGAGTTTTGGCTAAGTGAAGTCGCTTTCCTAGGCCATGTAGTATCCGCAGAAGGTATCAAAGTGGACCCCAGCAAGATCGAGGCTACTGTGAAGTGGGAAGCACCAAAGAGCGTTTTAAAAATTAGAAGTTTTCTGGGTCTCGCCGGTTATTATCGGAGATTCGTGGAAGACTATTCCCGGATTACCGTACCTCTCACCAGTCTGACTAAGAAAGGGGAAAAGTTTGTGTGGACGGATAAATGTGAGGAGAGCTTCAAACATTGAAGACCAGATTGATATCCGCTCTGATTTTGACTATTCCTGTTCCAGGACAGACATTTACCTTATACACTGATGCATCAGGACTGGGATTAGGATGTGTGCTTATGCAAGGAGAGAAAGTAATTGCTTATGCCTCAAGACAGTTAAAGATACATGAGAAAAATTATCCCACTCATGATCTGGAGTTAGCGGCAGTAGTACATGTTGTCAAGATATGGAGACATTACCTATACGGAGAGAAATTTCAGAGTAAGTCAGACCATAAAAGTCTTACTTATTTATTTAATCAGAAGGAATTGAATATGAGACAAAGAAGATGGCTGGAACTATTGAAGGACTATGATTGTGATATCCAGTATCATCCGGGGAAAGCTAATGTAGTAGTAGATGCGTTGAGCAAAAAGGCAATGATAAAATCTCAAGGAGAGGTTAGTACAACTGCAACAATGTGCACTACCGGAATGGTATTCAATCACGGCAATGAGCAGTATGTGATAGATACAATAGATGGATCAGCCAACCAAGGGTTTATTCATCGATTTTCAAATATGTTCGCTGCATTGAAAATTATACCGGATATAATGGATGAAGTGAAGACAGCTATCAAATCAGATCCTTATCTGAGAATAGTACAAGAAGATATTGAGAAAGGTAGGACTAATCCTGAGTTCACCTTGGACGAAGAGAAAGTACTGAAATACAAAGGAAGAATATGTGTACCTGAAATAGAAAGTGTGGACATTAGACACCGATTAATGAAAGAAGCCCATACCACCATCTATTCGATACATCCTGGAAGTACAAAAATGTATCATGATTTAAAGAAACTTTATTGGTGGAGAGGAATGAAAGCAGATGTAGCTAAGTTCGTGTCTCAATGCCTAAATTGTCAGAAAGTAAAAGCTGAACGACAATGACCCGCAGGACTGTTACAATCGTTACCGGAACCAGCATGTAAATGGGACTGCATCACTATGGACTTCGTCACGGGATTACCACTGACTCCTCTAGTAGTTGACGCAGTTTGGGTGATTGTAGACCATTTGACTAAAACAGATTTTGTCCATTTAACTTATATTTTTCAAATTAAACTTTTTTCCAACCGTAAAAATTCGATTTTTATTGGGGGCTTTTGTTATTGGTATCTCAAGGAACGAAAGCCCTCAAAATTTTTTGAATTTCATAGGTTGGTTACCGAGAAACTTGAATTTTTGCTCGTTTGCCCTAATTTGTCGAATTTTTTTTATTTCTTGAAATTTCTTCAAATTGGTCTTCGTGGTTTCCATTTCCTACTGTGTGAGTGTCGTAGGATGTGTTGGACCCTAAGTAAGTCCTCCCGCCCACGTGTATGGGTGAAAAATGAGGCTTTTGGACAACTTACGTCATTAAAATGCTAAATTATTAGATTTTTATCCTACTAACCCCTTGTCTCCCTTTCTCTTTCTTATCTGCAAGTACCATGGCTTGTACCAAGATACCCAGAGTTCGTGGCCGCTTCGCTTTCACTCTAATGAAGCCGAGGCACAGTATGTCGACTATGCTCATAAGAAAGTGGAGGGTGGTCGTATGGTGAACTTGGCTGAGCTAGCCTTGTTCAACGTAGAGAGAGCATTTGGTGATATGGGGTGGCTCCCTGTCATCACCTACGATGCGTGCACATGTCCGGATTTGGTGCGCCAGTTCTATTGTAATCTCTAGGTGGTGGGGAATTACAATGACATTGAGCATGGTCAAGAGTCGTGCATCACCAGTTATGTTAAAGGGGTGCACATTTCCTTTGATTATCGGCAACTGGCCGATCTGTTGGGCATACCCTATGATGGCCCCATGGTGTACTGTGCACCGGAGAGCCCCGTTTGTTTCCATGGAGATGAGGGCAGAGATCGACAATCCGCTGCTACGACCCGATCAGCCGGCGGATGAGAGCTTGTTACCCGTGTCCAGCTCCATGGGTCTTCTCGTAAGATTATCCAAAGCATAATCCGATTCTCGCAGAGTGGGCACTATGAGAGGGTTTCTCGACTGACCCAGTTTTTGATATATAGTATCGCA
The DNA here is from genome assembly GCA_028583415.1 of Protea cynaroides. Lineage (NCBI taxonomy): Eukaryota > Viridiplantae > Streptophyta > Magnoliopsida > Proteales > Proteaceae > Protea > Protea cynaroides. Next base: position 2,447,612 of record CM053266.1, on the reverse strand, counting down.
CCAGACAACCGGTCTGCCTTCCCTACATCATCATGCGGACCATGATTAGTGCTACATTGTCCGGTCATAGGGGTAATCTACCCTATGGACGCATGACTACAGTTCTACTGACCCGTCTGGGGGTTGACCTGGTAGATGAGAATATCCAGGAGAAGACCTTCTCGTCGCCTCTAGATTGGGAGGCTATCTGCAAGATGGGTATGCGGGATGCCCAGGTAAGTGATGAGGAGAGGAATGCGATGGTGCGCCCTCATACTCGCATAGAGATGGCTGACGCTGAGGCCGCTGCTGCCGCTGCTAGAGCTCATGTGGATCCTATCAATGATGACGATCATATGTATATGGATGTCGACTTGATACCACCGCCTTCCCCTACACATGCAGCTGGAGTTGGTACTTCTTCTGCGGCGGCTCCTGCACCAGAGGCAGGTCCTTCTCATGCGGCTGGTCCTTCACTCCCACCTTCTGACATGATGGAGATGTTGCAGGTGATCAGGGAGGCTCAGCGCAGATCTGATCTGAGGTTGGAGGAGTTGTTAGACGCTCAGCGTATGAGGGTGGATGAGCTCATAGCGATCCAACGGGCGACTGATCGGAGGGTAGTCGATCTTACAGCTAGTCTCCAGACGACCCAGACTCAGGTGACCGGGTTGACTAGAGTCTACGTTGAGGATATGACAGAGATCGTGAGGCACCACCTCCTCCTTCACCTCCAGCTTCATGATTGTATTTATTTTCTTGTACTACAGAGTAACTGTCCGAGTTGTGGACTGTACTCTGCTTTAGTTACATTCTGTTTCTCTCTCTCATTGTATGTAACTTGTTTCCCCTTTTATAGATGCATTATTCTCTTTTTAAATTTGGTCTCAACCATCACTTGTGCTTATAGTGTGTTAATATTACTATGTTTACTTTTATCCTATCTCAGTTCACAATTGTCTCGAATGTATGTTAGTTTAGTGGACAAGGCTTGAGATGCTCAGATATCAAGTTGTCACACCCCAATTCCACACTGTACAGAATGGTGTGATGAACCGCTAGCAAACCAACGGTTCAACCAGGATCTCGAGTAGGCTATCCCCGCGTTATCTAAACTCCGATACATCCATAATCATAATCAAAGTAAATACACAATAGCGGAAATCTTATAATAAAATGAACTGAGAATCTACTATGATATAAATATTAAATAGCAAATTATTCTGTATCAACTGGGACATAAATAATTATCAAATACATGTATTTATTAAATTCAAATAAAGAAACCTAAGAAAAATCTAATCGAATACACATGAGTTGCACTCGCAAGAGGAGTCATGTGTATCTACTTCAGCTTCAGCTTCCATCGCCGCTACGTCCCCGTATGCTAGAGCATTCATAAAATCTTCAACCGTATAACCTGCATCATCAACTAAAAATATTTGACGTCGAGGGGTGAGCACACATCACAACTCAGTGAGTAGACAAAACAATGCAATAATACATATGCATGCAATCAATTCATATCTTTGGTCTGGTTTATAGTTTGCAATGCGCAATAGAAAGGTTGGGTGGTCAAAGGTTAACGTTTATTGACCCCGCCTCTATACACAGGGTGTGGAAGTCTGCCCGAAGGTTAACGTTTATCGTCGTCCCCATCCACCCTAATCATGACATTATACAACAAAGGTTAACGTTTATTGCTATATAATACCATACCAACACGTAAGCCCCTATTAGCGAGGACTTGCAAACTGGGCTCGTAACTAACCAATCCTAATGCCAAACAGTGTATCCAAGGCCTCACCCCAGTATCCCTCAGAATGTCTATAGAGATAGAGCTAAGGCCCCCCGGTAGAGTCAGAGACTACAAGGACCGAGACCACCTCCCCTGATACTCTACGACATAATAGTTCTGCTAAAGTAATGGCGATACGACGATGCTAATGCACAAGACTTGAGTTAGAGATAGAGCTAAAGTGCTGAGACCCGCCAAAGGTTAACGTTTATTGACGTTCTCATCACACCTCCCCTGATACTCGCTCGCATCAAGTACACCAACCACACACATACAATCACATACCTATTCCTATTATCAACATCATCATCATGTTATAAACAATAAAGTAAATATGCATGAACAAATCCTAAAAATATTAGATGGCATGTTGTATGCACATTACAAACATATTCGCATAGAATCAAGCATGGCATTGGACTCCAGAAAATAGAAAATAGTTTGTTATTAACCAATTAGTTTAGAGTTCTGTTTCCTCACCTTAGCTTGCTAACAGATACTTTTCCAAGCTTTATAATCACCTTTATATTGTTATTGTATTGTTAGAGGACCTAACAAGTCGATAAAATTTAATTAGAAATAATTCTGAATTTAAAAACTAATCTCTTAACTGAGGGTCGGAGGTAGGGTCGGAGTCCTGATCGACCCTGGGTGCGACCCTCCCCAAACTCTAAACTTTCCGAACACTGAGGGTCGATGGTCAGTATCAACTAGGGTCGGATGGTCATCGACCCTCGGTGCGACCCTCGGTGCACTTTGGTCTAATTCCCTCTTTTAGTCCATTCTTCGTGCTTGGGATCCTATGGCTTGCTCCTACATTCCATTCTACATTCATTCCATGGTCTGAAATCATGTATAATCCACCTAGATAGCTTTCATGTAATCCCCCATGGTTTTCCATGAAAACCTAACCATGGGTTGATTGTTTGGGTTTCTCCGAGATCACACTCTCATCCATATCTAACCTAAGGTCTGTAGAAACTCATGGAATTAGTATCCATACCTGAGAAGAATACTTCTTCTCTGCAACTCTACTCTTTTGGCTAAATTCTCTTTCTTGCTTCTCTTCTTCCTCTTTTCCTTCTCTTCTCTTTCTCTCAATTCAATTAGGGTTGTGAAAGGAGTGAAAGCGGCTTAGGGACGTCCTTTAAATAGAGTAGGAACATCCTAAATAAGTCCCATTGAGATTAGGAAAGAATCCCAATAACAAATTAGGAAATTTCCTAATTTCTATTTCTTACGGTAACCGAGGGTCGATGGGAGGATCGATGATCCCGTCGACCCTAGGGTTCAAGATGTCTGACACTCCCTTCAAAATTGAGGGTCTGACTTTCTGCTTTGGGAGGTCTGACCCTGCTTAGCTGGGTATGCGACCCTCCCTTCAAATTAAGTGTTTTTGGGTCGATTTGATACCTAGGATCTCGATCTCCTTCACGCCCTTGGTCCATTTGACTCGACCATGATGGGTAAACCTGGTTCAAGGTGGTAAGACCGGGTTAGATTGACACGGGTCTTACAACTCCCCCCTACTTATAAAAATTTCATCCTCAAAATTGTACGTACCTTCTGAATCAATTAAGTGAGGGTATTGCTTCCGCATCGCATTTTCTTCTTCCCATATAATTTCTTCCATGTCTCTACTTTTTCATGTGACCTTAACATAATAGATATCTCGGTTGCGTAGACGTTGAACCTTTCGGCTGGTGATTTCTATTGGTGTTACTTCAAATGTCAAATCATCAGTCAATTCCAGCAAATCTACTGTCAAAAAGTGCGTTGGATCCTTGAAATACTTCTTCAATAGGAAAATGTGAAATACGTCATGCACACTCGACATAGATGGTGGTAGTGCTAACTGATAAGCCACTTTACCACGCTTAGCTAGAATCTCATATGGCCCGACATATCTTGGACTTAGTTTCCCTTTCTGCCCGAACCTTTTTTATCCTCGCATAGGCGATACCTTCAAAAATACTTTATCACCTACAATGAACTCTAGATCTCTGCGTCGAGTATCTACATATTGCTTCTGACGGTTCTGAGCTGTTCTCACTCTTTCCTTGATAATGTCGACCACTCGGCAAGTCTCTTCAATAAATTCCGGCCCAACCATACTACGTTTTCCAACTTCATTCCAAAACAAAGGAGTTCGACACTTTCTGCCATACAATGCCTCATAAAGTGACATCTGTATAGTAGCCTGATAGCTATTGTTATAAGCGAACTCGATCAATGGTAACTTTTCATCCCATGATCCTTTGAAATCAATTACACATGCTCGTAGCATATCTTCTAGAATCTGAATTGTACGCTCTGACTGTCCGTCTGTCTGTGGGTGGAATCCAGTACTGAACTTCAATGTTGTACCCATAGCCTTTTGCAATCCTTCCCAAAACTTGGAAGTAAATCGTGGATCTCTATCAGACACAATGCTTTCTGGAATACCATGTAATCGAACAATATTATCCACATACAGCTTTGCTAACCTCTCCAGTGTATACTAAGGTCGTATCGGTATGAAGCGAGCTGTTTTAGTCAGACGGTCCACAATCACCCAAACTGCGTCAACTACTCGAGGAGTCAGTGGTAGTCCCGTGACGAAGTCCATTGTGATGCAGTCCCATTTCCATGCTGGTTCCGATAATGGCTGTAACAGTCCTGCGGGTCTTTGTCGTTCAGCCTTTACTTTTTGACAATTTAGGCAATGAGACACGAACTTGGCTACATCTGCTTTCATTCCCCTCCACCAATATAATTTCTTTAGATCATGATACATTTTTATACTTCCAGGATGTATCGAATAGATGGTGGTATGGGCTTCTTTCATCAGTCGGTGTCTAATGTCCATATTTTCTGTTTCCGATACACATATTCTTCCTTTGTATTTCAGTACTTTCTCTTCGTCCAAGGTGAACTCAGGATTGGTCCTACCTTTCTCGATATCTTCTTGTATTGTTCTCAGATAAGGATCCAATTTGATAGCTGTCTTCACTTCATTCATTATGTCCGGTATAATCTTCAATGCAGTGAACATATTTGAAAACCGATGAATGAACCCTTAGTTGGCTGACTCATCCGTTGCGTCTATCACATATTTCTCGTTGTCGTGATTGAATACCATTCCGGTAGTACACATTGCTGCGATTATGCTGACCTCTCCTTGCGATTTTATTATTTCTTTTCGGCTTAACGCATCCGCTACTACGTTCACTTTTCCCGGATGATACTGGATATCATAATCATAGTCTTTCAGTAGTTCCAACCATCTTCTTTGTCTCATATTCAATTCCTTCTGATTAAATAGATAAGTAAGACTTTTATGGTCTGACTTAATCTGAAATTTCTCTCCGTATAGGTAATGTCTCCATATCTTGACAGCATGCACTACTGTTGCTAGTTCCAGATCATGAGTGGGATAATTTTTCTCATGTACCTTTAACTGTCTTGAAGCATAAGCAATTACATGCTCTCCTTACATAAGCACACATCCCAGTCCCAGTCCCGACGCATCAGTGTATAGAGTAAATGTCTATCCTGGGACGGGAATAGTCAAAATTAGAGCGGATATCAATCTGGTCTTCAGCGTTTGAAAACTCTTCTTACATTTATCGGTCCATACGAACTTTTCACCTTTCTTAGTCAAACTGGTGAGAGGTACGACAATCCGAGAATAGTCTTCTATGAATCTCCGATAATAACCAGCTAGACCCAGAAAACTTTTAATTTCTGAAACGCTCTTTGGTGCTTCCCACTTTACAATAGCCTCGATCTTGCTGGGGTCCACTTTGATTCCTTCGGCGGATACTACATGGCTTAAGAAGGCGACTTCACTTAGCCAAAACTCACACTTTGAAAATTTGGCATATAGCTTCTCTTTCCTTAAACGCTGTAGGGCAGCATTTAGGTTCTTGATATGAGTTTCTTCGTCCTTGGAGTATACCAATATATCATCAATAAATACTATAACCGACGTATCCAACATGTCATGGAAAACCCGGTTCATTAGTTCCATAAAAGTTGCTGGTGCGTTCGTTAATCCAAAAGACATGACCAAGAACTCATAATGTCCGTATCTGGTCCTGAAAGCTGTCTTAGGAATATCACCCTCTTTAATCTTCAATTGATGATAGCCCGATCGAAGATCGATCTTAGAAAATACCTTTTCTCCTTGCGACTGATCGAACAAGTCCTCGATTTGTGGTAGTGGGTATCGATTCTTGATTGTCAGTTTATTCAACTCCCGATAGTCGATGCATAATCGAACACTACCGTCCTTCTTCTTCACGAATAACACTGGCGCTCCCCATGGTGATATACTGGGTCAAATATAATCCTTGTACAGTAGTTCTTGTAGTTGCACTTTCAGTTCCTTCAGTTCCGTAGAAGCCATTCTATAAGGTGCTTTTGATACGGGTGCGGCTCCAGGTACAAGATCTATCACAAACTCTGTGGCTCGATCAGGTGGTAAACCTGGTAGTTCCTCCAAAAATACGTCAGGATAGTCCCGTACGACTTCAATATCTTCCATTTGTGGTGCTTCCTTGGTTAGGTCGACCACTGATACTAGATACCCGACTGCCCCCTTCTCGAGGCACTTCTTAGCCTTTAGTGCTGAGAGTATGAGCTTGCGTCTACGGGGAAGTTTGGTTCCCGTAAAACTGAATTTTGCTCCTGCTTGGTCTTTAAATGTTAGCTTCTTTTCGGCGCATAGTAGGTTCGCAGAATGCCGAGCTAACCAGTCCATTCCCAAGATGACGTCAAAGTCTGCCATCTCAAGTTGTATCAAGGTTGCATCTAAGGTTTTCTCACCAATGCGGACTGGACATGGTCCATATCCTTTTTCTAATTCCACTTCTAACCCCATCGTTGACCGTATAAGTAATTTATAGTCTAATGTTTTGATGGGTAAGTTTATCTTCTTTCCGAATGATACAGATATAAATGAATGAGTAGCTCCTGAATCAAAGAGTACTCTGGCGGGTGCGCCATTTATAGGTACGATACCTGTGATTTATTTTAACTTAGTCTACATGCTCACACAATGTAATTACAACTTCAAAAGTTTCAGTCATATCTGTGACCACATCGGGTGATGCGGCCCATCCTCGGATGTAACAACATATACCCATCCCTGATGGAACTGCTTCTTGGGCTTAGGGCACTCCCTTGCCATATGTCCCGATTGGTTACAGTTATAACACTTCGGACTTGCAGAATTTGGCTGTGGCTGAGGTTGAGTTACTGGAGTAGTCTTGGTTGCAGCATTAAAATTCTGAGGGCGGAAAGGCTTATATGTCTTGTTATTGCCTCCGTTATAAGAATTTCCAGTTGGCCTTTTGATACCCCGGTTACATGCGAAATAACTCTCCTTCTGGCTCGATTCAATAACTCGAGCTATTTGGACAGCTTCATTATAAATCTTCTTTTCTAAGCCCAGAACATGCTCTCTAATGCTTCCTCTCAGTCCCGTGACGAACCTATGGGTTTTGATTTCTTCTTCCTGCATACTCGGTGGTGCGAAGAAAAACAGCTCTTCATAACGCTGTTGGTACGCATCCACTGACATCTGCCCCTAATATAGACTCAGAAACTCCTTTCCCATAGAATCTCTGAAGCTTCGTGGAAAATATTTCTCGAAGAAAGCTTCTTTATAAACAGCCCAAGTCAGTTGGGCGTGCTTGGTCAATAGATAGTCCCGGGTAGATTTCCACCAGTGATGTGCATCGCCTTTGAGCATGAAGGTGGCACATAATACTTTTTCTTCCTCTATAATAGTCATCATGAGGAAATTTCTCTCCATCTCGTCTATCCAGTGTGCTGGCCATAATGGATTAGACGGCTTGCCATTAAATTCCCTAGGCTTCATCTTCAAAAATCTCTCCACCAATCGAGAGTGATCCAACTGATTTTGGGGATATGCCCCAAACATATGGGGTGGATACTGGTAATTAACCTGAGCTGCTTCCAGAGCCTATACTGGAATCTGTGTAGCAGGTTGTTGAGGTGTCTGAGGTGCTGGGTGGTTACCCACCGGTGCTGCACTGGCTTGTCCTGTCTGCATAGGTGCAGTTTGAGTGGCTTGGAACATAACACCCATCATAACTTGCATCTGAGCCTGTGCGTGTTGCATCTGTTGTAGCTGCTGAGCCAGATTCATCACCACGGTTGCTAGCTCTGGTGGTGGAGGTGGCAAATTTGTAGGGTTTGCTTGTTCTGGATTACCCGATGCATAGTTATTTTCCTGACTGGTCTCCTCCACTGGTGGTGGTGGTGGAACTGCATTTCGGTTCTGTCGGGTTACCCTACGTCCAGACATAATTCCTTCTGTGATTGGTGGTGCCTGAAAATTATCAAAATAGGTGAAAAGTCATTTATATTTCATGTAGGCACGCTAACCGATATAAAATTCCAATTCCAGCTCATTTTTTATAGGAAAATATTGTCTTTTCTATCCAGGGTCGATGGTGAGGGTCGATGGTATGTCCGACCCTTAGTATCCGACCCTGGGAATGACTTGTTCTTCCCGAGAGCTGAGGGTCGATGTGAGGGTCGATGGATGTCCGACCCTCAGTTCCGACCCTTAGTTTTCTGTCAGATTCTCGAGAGCCGAGGGTCGATGGGAGGGTCAATTCGAGGGTCGATGGTTTTGGTCGAATTGTCCGACCCTCAGACTAAAAATCAAAATTTTAAGATCCGATTTTGGATCATTTCTTATTATTTCCCTCCCGTTTCGACTCGTCTCTCCCCTGTGAGTTGCTACAGTGCCACTCCACTATTTTTGGTTGGTTTGAGTCCATACAGGTATGTTCTCCCATTTTTACCTATTTTTAGGTTTTCTTTTCTAGGTTTTTGTCCATTTAACTTGTATTTTTCAAATTAAACTTTTTCTAACCGTAAAAATTCGATTTTTATTGGGGGCTTTTGTTATTGGTATCTCGAGGAACGAAAGCCCTCAAAAAATTTTGAATTTCATCGGTTGGTTATCGAGAAACTTGAATTTTTGCTCGTTTGCCCTAATTTGTAGAATTTATTTGATTTCTTGAAATTTCTTCAAATTGGTCTTTGTGGTTTCCATTTCTTACTATGTGAGTGTCGTAGGATGTGTTGGACCCTATGTAAGTCCTCCCGCCCACGCGTATGGGTGAAAAAAGAGGCTTTTGGACAACTTACGTCGTTAAAATGCTAAATTTTCAGATTTTTATCCTACTAACCCCTTGTCTCCCTTTCTCTTTTTTATCTGCAGGTAACATGGCTCGTACCAAGATACCCAGAGTTCGTGATCCGCTTCGCTTTCACTCTAATGAAGCCGAGGCATAGTATGCTGACTATGCTTGTAAGAATGTAGAGGGTGGTCGTATGGTGAACTTGGCTGAGCTAGCCTTGTTTAACGTAGAGAGAGCATTTGGGGATATGGGGTGGCTCCCTGTCATCACCTACGACGCGTGCACATGTCCAGATTTGGTGTGCCAGTTCTATTGTAATCTCCAGGTGGTGGGGAATTACAATGACGTTGAGCATGGTCAAGAGTTGCGCATCACTAGTTATGTTAAAGGGGTGCACATTTCCTTTGATTATCGACAACTGGCCGATCTGTTGGGCATACCCTATGATGGCCCCATGGTGTACTGTGCGCCTGGAGAGCCCCAGTTTGTTTCCATGGAGATGAGGGCAGAGATCGACAATCAGCTGCTACGACCTGATCGCTGACAGATGAGAGCTTGTTACCTGCGTCCAGCTCCACGGGTCTTCTGTAAGATTATCCAGCATAATCTGATTCCGCAGAGTGGGCACTATGAGAGGGTTTCTCAGCTGACCCAGTTTTTGATATATAGTATCTGCACCAGACAGCCGGTCTGCCTTCCCTACATCATCATGCGGACCATGATTAGTGCTACATTGTCTGGTCATAGGGGTAATCTACCCTATGAACACATGATTACAGTTCTACTGACCCGTCTGGGGGTTGACCTGGTAGATGAGAAGATCCAGGAGAAGACCTTCTCGTCGCCTCTAGATTGGGAGGCTATCTGCAAGATGGGTATGTGGGATGCCCAGGTTAGTGATGAGGAGAGGAACGCAATGGTGCGCCCTCACACTCGCATTGAGATGGCTGACGCTGAGGCCGCTGAGGCCGCTACTGCCGCTGCTAGAGCTCATGTGGATCCTGTCGATGATGACGATCGTATGTATATGGATGTCAACTCGATACCACCATGTTCCCCTACACATGTGGCTGGAGTTGGTACTTCTTCTACGGCGGCTCTTGCACCTGAGGCAGGTCCTTCTCATGCGGCTGGTCCTTCACTCCCACCATCTGACATGATGGAGATGTTACAGGAGATCAGGGAGGCTCAGCGCAGATCTGATCTGAGGATGGAGGAGTTGTTAGACGCTCAGCGTATGAGGGTGGATGAGCTCATAGCGATCTAGCGGGCGACTGATCGGAGGGTAGCTGATCTTACAGCTAGTCTCCAGACGACCCAGACTCAGGTGGCCTGGTTGACTAGAGTCTACGCTGAGGATTATGACAGAGATCGTGAGGCACCGCCTCCTCCTTCACCTCCAGCTTCATGATTGTATTTATTTTCTTGTACTACAGAGTAACTGTTCGGGTTGTGGACTGTACTCTGCTTTAGTTACATTCTATTTCTCTCTCTCATTGTATGTAACTTGTTTCCCCTTTTATAGATGCATTATTCTCTTTTTAAATTTGGTCTCAACCATCACTTGTGCTTACAGTGTGTTAATATTACTGTTTTTACTTTTATCCTATCTCAGTTCACAATTGTCTCGAATGTATGTTAGTTTAGCGGACAAGGCCTGAGATGCTCTGATACCAAGTTGTCACACCCCAATTCCACACTGTACAGAATGGTGTGATGAACCGCTAGCAAACCAACGGTTCAACCAGGATCTCGAGTAGGCTATCCCCGCGTTATCTAAACTCCCATACATCCATAATCATAATCAGAGTAAATACACAATAGCGAAAATCTTATAATAAAATGAACTGAGAATCTATTGTGATATAAATATTAAATAGCAAATTATTCTGTATCAACTGGAACATAAATAATTATCAAATACATGTCTTTATTAAATTCAAATCAAGAAACCTAAGAAAAATCTAATCGAATACACATGAGTTGCACTCGCAAGAGGAGTCATGTGTATCTACTTCAGCTTCAGCTTCCATCGCCGCCACGTCCCCGTATGCTGGAGCATTCATAAAATCTTCAACCGTATAACCTGCATCATCAACTAAAAATATTCGACGTCGAGGGGTGAGCACACATCACGGCTCAGTGAGTAGACAAAACAATGCAACAATACATATGCATGCAATCAATTCATATCTTTGGTCTGGTTTATAGTTTGCAATGCGCAATAGAAAGGTTGGGTGGTCAAAGGTTAATGTTTATTGACCCCGCCTCTATACACATGGTGTGGAAGTCCGCCCGAAGGTTAACGTTTATCGTCATCCCCATCCACCCTAATCATGACATTATACAACAAAGGTTAACGTTTATTGCTATATAATACCATACCAACACGTAAGCCCCTGTTAGCGAGGGCTTACAAACTGGGCTCGCAACTAACCAATCCTAATGCCAAACAGTGTATCCAAGGCCTCACCCCAGCATCCCTCAGAATGTCCATAGAGATAGAGCTAAGGCCCCTCGATAGAGTCAGAGACTACAAGGACCGAGACCACCTCCCCTGATACTCTACGACATAATAGTTCTGCTAAAGTAATGGCAATATGACGATGCTAATGCACATGACTTGAGTTAGAGATAGAGCTAATGTGCTGAGACCTGCCAAAGGTTAACGTTTATTGACGTTCTCATCACACCTCCCCTAATACTCGCTCGCATCAAGTACACCAACCACACACATACAATCACATGCCTATTCCTATTATCAACATCATCATCATGTTATAAACAATAAAGTAAATATGCATGAACAAATACTAAAAATATTGGATGGCATGTTGTATGCACATTACAAACATATTCGCATAGAATCAAGCATGGCATTGGACTCCAGAAAAAAGAAAATAGTTTGTTATTAACCAATTAGTTTAGAGTTCTGTTTTCTCACCTTATCTTGCTAACAGATACTTTTCCAAGCTTTATAATCACCTTTATGTTGTTATTGTATTGCTAGAAGACCTAACAAGTCGATAGAATTTAATTAGAATTAATTCTGAATTTAAAAACTATTCTGTTAACTGAGGGTCAGAGGTAGGGTCAGAGTCCTGATTTACCCTGGGTGCGACCCTCCCCAAACTCTGAACTTCCCGAACACTGAGGGTCGATGGTCAGTCTCACCTAGGGTCGGATGGTCATCGACCCTCGGTGCGACCCTCGGTGCACTTTGGTCCAATTCCCTCTTTTAGTCCATTCTTCGTGCTTGGGATCCTATGGCTTGCTCCTACATTCCATTCTACATTCATTCCATGGTCGGAAACCATGTATAATCCACCTAGATAGCTTTCATGTAATCCCCCATGGTTTCCCATGAAAATCTAACCATGGGTTGATGGTTTGGGTTTCTCCGAGATCACACTCTCATCCATATCTAACCTAAGGTCTGTAGAAACTCATGGAATTAGTATCCATACCTGAGAAGAATACTCCTTCTCTGCAACTTTACTCTTTTGGCTAAATTCTCTTCCTTGCTTATCTTCTTCCTCTTTTCCTTCTCTTCTCTTTCTCTCAATTCAATTAGGGTTGTGAAAGGAGTGAAAACGGCTTAGGGACGTCCTTTAAATAGAGTAGGAACATCCTAAATAAGTCCCATTGAGATTAGGAAAGAATCCCAATCGAAAATTAAGAAATTTCCTAATTTCTGTTTCTTACGGTAACCGAGGGTCGGTGGGAGGGTCGATGATCCCGTCGACCTTAGGGTTTAAGATGTCCCACCCTCCCTTCAAAATTGAGGGTCTGACTTTCTGCTTTGGGAGGTCCGACCCTGCTTAGCTGGGTATGCGACCCTCCCTTCAAATTAAGTGTTTTTGGGTCGATTTGATACCTGGGATCTCGATCTCCTTCACGCCCTTGGTCCATTTGACTCGACCATGATGGGTAAACCTGGTTTAAGGTGGTAAGACCAGGTTAGATTGACACGGGTCTTACACAAATTAGGAAATTTCCTAATTTTCGATTTGGATTCTTTGCTAATCTCAAAGGGACTTATTTTAGGATGTTTCTACTCTATTTAAAGGACGTCCCTAAGCCTCTTTCACTCCTTTTACAACCCTAATTGAATTGAGAGAAAGAGAAGAGAAGGAAAAGGAGAAGAAGTGAAGCAAGGAAAAGAAGATAGCAAAAAGGAGAAGAGTTGCAGAGAGGGAGTAATCTTCTCAGGTATGGATACTAATTCCATGAGTTTCTACAGACCTTAGGTTAGATAATGATGAAAGTATAATCTCAGAGAAACCCAAACCATCAACCCATGGTTAGGTTTTCATAGAAAACTTTGGGAGATTACATGAAAGCTATCTAGGTGGATGATTCATGGTTCTAGACCATGGAATGAATGTTGAATGGACTGTAGGAGAAAGCCATAGGACCCCAAACACGAAGGATGGACTAAAAGGAGGGAAATTGACCAAAATCCACTGAGGGTCGCACAAAGGGTCGATGACCATCCGACCCTATGTGATCATGAGGATCGACCCTCAGTGTTCGGGAAGTCCAGATTGGGGAGGGTCACACAGGGTCGATCATGACTCCGACCCTACCTCCGACCCTCAGTTAACAGAATGTTTTTTAATTTTTGAATAAATTCTAATTAAATTTTATCAGCTTTGTTAGGTCTTCTAGCAATATAATAACATTATAAAGGTTATTCTAAAGCTTGGAAGAGTATCTATTAGCAAGCTAAGGTGAGGGAACAAGACCTAAACTAACTAGTTAATAATAAATTGTTTTAATTCTTGAGTCCAATGCCATATTGATTCTATGCATGTATTCTTGTATGTGCATTCAACATGCCATCCAATATTTCTATTAATTGTTCATGCATATTTACTTTATTGTTTAAAACATGATGATGATGATGATGATGATAGGAATAAGCATGTGAATGTTTGTGTTTGGCCAGTGTATATGGTGAGGGTAGGGATGGTATCAACCGGTACAACCATGACCGTTCTTCATGGGGTGTATATTGTTCCATGGTCTACTTAAGTCATGTCCACTGATGTCGTCGTATCGCCATTATCTTAGCAGAACTATTATGTCGTAGAGCATTAGGGGAGGTGGTCTCGGTCCTTGTAGTCTCTGACTCTACCAGGGAGCCTTAGCTCTATCTCTATGGATGTTCTGAGGGATGCTGGGGTGAGGCCTTGGATACACTGTTTGGCATTAGGATTGGTTAGTTGCGAGCCCAGTTTGCAACCCTAGCCAGCAGGGGTTTATTTGTTGGTATGGTATCAACCGGTATAGCCATGCCATTTTCATGGGGTGTATATTGTGCCATTTTGGGTGCTGTGGGCGACAGTGCAAGAGTCATTGGGCGTATCCACACACTTGTGTATAGAGGTGCGGCGGCCACCTATCCTTTCTATAGCACAGTGCAAACTTTAAACCGGACCAAAGATATAAATTGATTGCCTGCATATGTATTGTTGCATTGTTTTGTTTGCTCACTGAGCCATGATGTGTGCTCACCCTTCGACGTCGAATATTTTTAGTTGATGATACAGGTTTAACCGTTGAAGATTATATAAATGCTCCAGAGTATGGGAACGTTGCAGCGATGGTAGCTGAAGATGAAGTGGATACACATGACATCTCTTGCGAGTGCAACTCATGTGTATTCGATTAGATTTTTAGTTTATTCATTTGGATTTATTAAAGACATGTATTGGATATTTATTTATTTATGTCTTAGTTGATACATAATAATTTCGTTATTTAAATAATGAAATCACAATAGATTCTCAGTTCATTTTATTATAAGACTTCCGCTATTTGTTTTATTTACTTTAATTATTTATGTGGATGTATGGAGTTTAGATAACACGGATATAGCCTACTCGAGATCCTGGTTGAACCGTTGGTATGTTAGCGGTTCATCACACCATTCTGAATAGTGCAGAATTAGGGTGTGACATGTCCTATACCACTCACCTTCCTCCTTACTAGCCTAACCAGTCATCATGAATCACCAAGACCAGCTATACTTTTCATGGAGAGGTTATGAAGTGTCCCATACCACTCGCTTCTCAACTACTACGGTTATTATTGATCGCACACAAGAGTAATGCATACGCATGGACAAACAAAATAGTTTATTGGATGGTATGTTATCAATCTCACAACAGTTATCATAGTGTAAGGTTCATATGTAAACAAGGTCTAATCCCTTTACCTAAGTGGTAAATAGAAATAATATTGAAGCACAACACGAACAACCTCTTTAAGCTTCCCGTACCTCTATTACAACATAATAATTTAAATATTAATCCCCTTGTTAATTTATCCATCTTTATTGTTTGTTCATCATAGTATATCTAAATATTGGTTACTATTTTATGGTCTATTAGTTAAAGTCCCAACACACTACAGCTTGCTGTAGAGGTCGTGTGAGGTTGGACAATCTACTTATAGTTCAATTATACCACAATATCACTCGAAACAATGAGAAAATACTTTGTTTGACATGATTACAGGGTCCCATGCCCTCAAAAGTGGTCCATAGAGGGATACAACAAGTCACTGGCCGAGCACGGGGGTCTCTAGTTGCCAAAAACCATGTGACTAGTGGTCACAGCTGCACCTCACCAGCTACAGGATCTGCAGCTAGTGGGCACAACCACAAGCTTTAGCATGGCCGAATGGTGTCACCAGCATCTCTAGGGTGTTGTCCATTCTCAACCAAATTTTGTGTTTGTGGTTCTTCATCTACACCCCTATTCGGACGTCGTTTTCTAACCGAATATTGTTCGAACCTCTGGATCTGATATGAAAGCCCTTGGATCAAAGTTCCAACCATTGATTCCAAGGGATTTCTTAGTTTTAGTCCATCTAGGGTCTTCCTCGATCATCCACGAATGACATATGGTGCTTTAATTCATTTAGAATTGGTTTTACCGATTTCTTATTGTACCTATAGTTCTTGTTTCTCAATATGAGACTAACCCAACACCCGATTCCACTTGGGTGCTCACCATTAATGGTGATTGAGGGTTTCACCAAGCATCAATAGAGATATTAATCTCCAAAGTTCCATTTGATATCATTTAATCGAAGAAATCAAAGAATTAGGAATCGTTACCAAGCGATTAGTTCTTCTTCTAGGTTCCATTGATCACATAGTCCAAGGACCAGTCGAGTCTCCACTCTTCTTCTTCTTCCTCTTCTCGAATCTCTCTTTCTCCCTCTTTTACAAAAACACGTTAGATTCTTCTTCTTTTCTCTTTCTCTCGGTTAGTCTTAGGTGATGGAATGATAGAGTAGAGAGGACTCTACTCATGTTGGCGATTTGGTATGAGAGATCTTTAGGATCTCAATTTGGTAGATTAGAGGATTTCCCTCCCTTTTTTCCTAATTTCAAATCGTGACTAATCAGCCTACTAAAGTCAAAATTTCAAATTAAGACCAAAATTTTGGGCACAGACTTTACACTCCCAGTTGGTGGGTGACTGTCACACCCCAATTCTGGATGAACCAGAAGTATGAATGAACAGTTATAGATACCATCGATTCATGCCAGGATCATATAGGACCGTGCCAATAATCAAGCCATACTTATCCACATCACAATCAGAGATAATAAATAATAATAGTGGAAGTCTTTATTAAAATGAACTGAGTGTCTAACATGATAAATAATTATTAGACTGATTATCTCCAAGTAACTCAAAACGTAAGTAAATATCTATTACAAGTTCTATATCTCAAAATACAAAATTAAAACTAAGCATAAATATACCGGAAGCACTCGCATGAAGAGTCATGCCCGTCCTCCACAGCTTGCACGTTCAAAGCCGCCACGTGTCCATAAAATGATGCATTCATATAATCTTTCACACTAATATCTACATCATCAACTAAAAATATACGATGTCGAGGGGTGAGCACACAACATGACTCAGTGAGTAAACAAAACAACGCGTAAACATATGCATGCAGTTAATTCATATCTGTAAGCACCCCATTTTTGCCACCCTCGGCATAAATGAACCAATATGGTAGGTTTCTGACCTTTAACCCAAAGATTTGTGGTTCTCCACTAATCCCCACAGCAGGGTCATGGGCTATTATCTGCATAGATGCATAGGTCATAGAATTATCTTCGAAATGAGACCAGAATTGCTCAATTCTGATATCAAATGAGGAAGATACGATCATTTTAGTCAGATGATACATATAGGGGAGGTTTCTGAAATTATTATAAATAATAATCCCAGGGGCCTTCATGCAAATTATCCTAAGTTGGATTGTTTGAATTTCAAATCATCATATCTTGATCATCCGACATCGGATTCAGATGATTCCAAGACCATTATTCTTCATTCATGATGTTCTACAAAGTGGATGTAAAAAATCCCGGGTAGACGTCACCAGTGGGTCCCATGCAAGCTTGCATGCAAAATTATCGTTAGAACATCAAAGCTTCATATCTTTTCCGTTCTATATCGGATTCAGATGATTCCGAGACCATTATTCTTCATTCATGATGTTCTACAAAGTGGACGTGGAAAATCTCGGGTAAAAATCTCCGGAGGGTCCAATGAAAAATTACATATGAAAATGGTCATTTAATATTCAAAAATTCATATTTTGATCATTCCATATCCGAATCAGGTGATTCCAGTCTCATTATGTTCCATTTTTAGTGCTCTACAAAGTGGACATAAAATATTTTCGGTAGAAGCCTCCGAAGGATCTCATGCAGAATGGTCAGTCAAATTATCGATAATTGGTCCGCTTAAACTTCAAAAATTCATAAGTTGACCATTTTACTTCCAAATGAGGTGATTCAAGCTCCAATATTCCTCATTTTTAATGTTCTACAAAGTAAACACAGAAAATGTGGAGTAAAGGCTATCGGCAAATTCCATATGGGATGACAGCGGAAGTGGCCCATGAAATGATAGAGAGAGAAACCCAGTTAATTTCAGTCAATGCAGTCAACTCAGCTCAACCCAAGCTAGTCTTGACCCAACCCAGTCAATCCTTGTCAATTCAGACCGATTCATGTTGGTGCTTATGCATGTATTTCTTTTATATATTATTTATATGTTTATATAATATATAATATATTATAGTATATCATATAATATATACATATGTCTTATATGCATATTATATTATATATATTAATATATTAATATATTATATATTTATATGTTTTATATAAAAGGATGTAGGATCTGAATAAAATCTAAAAGGGAAGGATGAGAGAGAGGAGAAAGAGGAGACGTGATTAGGGTTCTTTTTTCTTTTTGGAAGGAAATCAGAGAGATTGAGAGAGAGAGAAAATCTCGATTTTGGAGTAAATCTAAATGAAAAAAAAAGAAAAAAGGGATAGAGAGGAGACGTAAAAAGAGAAGGGGGATTAGGGTTTCTAAGGGAATCCAAAAGATTTTGTTGGAGAAAAAAAAGGAAAGAAGAAAGAGAAAAAACGTGGGCTTTTTTAAGATAAACAAAAAGATTTTGTTGGAGAAAAAAAGGGAAAGAAGAAAGAGGAAAAACGTGAGCTTTTCTAAGGGAATCCAAAAAGATTTTGTTGGAGAAAAAAAAAAGAAAGAAGAAAGAGGAAAAAACGTGGGCTTTTCTAAGATAAACAAAAAGATTTTTTGGATTTCCAAAAGAGAATAAAAGAAAAGGAAAAAACGTGAATGAGAGAGGGTTTTTCTTTTGGGGCTAGGTTTTGGGAGAAAAAGAAGGGAAGAAGAGAGAAAAAAGGAGGAAACGTGAGCTTCTCTAGGGGGCTCGGTTTTGGGAGAAAAGAAAGGGAAAAAAGAGAATAAAAGAAAAGGAAAAAACGTGAATGATTCGGAGTTCTTACAGAGTGGAACCATGCAGTACCAGACACGAGATAGATCTTCCAAAGAACAAGGCTTTTTTCAAATAAGCCAATTCATTTGGGACCCTGCAGATCCATTCTTTTTTCTATTCAAAGATCAGCCCTTTGTCTCTGTGTTTTCACGTCGAGAATTCTTTGCAGATGAAGAGATGTCAAAGGGGCTTCTTACTTCCCAAACAAATCCTAGATGAGGGTTTTTCTTTTGGGGCTAGGTTTTGGGAGAAAAAGAAGGGAAGAAGAGAGAAAAAGGAGGAAACGTGAGCTTTTCTAGGGGGACTCGATTTTGGGAGAAAAGAAAGGGAGAAGAGAGAGAAAAGAAAAGGAAAAAACGTGAATGAGTGAGGGTTTTTCTTTTGGGGCTAGGTTTTGGGAGAAAAAGAAGGGAGGAAGAGAGAAAAAAGGAGGAAACGTGAGCTTCTCTAGGGGGGCTCGGTTTTGGGAGAAAAGAAAGGGAGAAGAGAGAAAAAAGAGGGAAAGAAAAAGGAGGAAACGTGAGCTTCTCTAGGGGGGCTCGGTTTTGGGAGAAAAGAAAGGGAGAAGAGAGAGAAAAGAGGGAAAGAAAAAGGAGAATTAGTAGGGGTTTTGGGATTTTTCTTTTGGGGCTAGGTTTTGGGAGAAAAAGAAGGGAAGAAGAGAGAAAAAAGGAGAAAACGTGGGCTTTCTTAGGGGGGTTCGGTTTTGGGAATCCGAAAGTTAAAGAAAGCTGAAGAGAGGAGAAGAAGAAGAGCAGAAGGTTCAGGGATCTGCAAACCAGGTAAACCCTCTCCTCTTTCATTCTTTTTATTATCAATACCACCATTCACTTACCTAATTCGGTATACCACTGTAACATCCTATCACCTGCAGCCATTATCCCAACTCGCTACTCCATATCCATTGCAATCCCCCTTGATCCGTAAATTTATCACCTAATCTTCTCTCCCATGAAATTGAGTTTTTGGATGATTAATTTTTGTTTGATCATATGATGCCATGAAATGGTCTTATGATTTGAGTCATTGATGTTAATCTGATGATGATGTAATTTGAGCCATTGATATTGAATGAATTTTAATTTGATCAATTGTGAGCCATATGATTCGAAATCTTAAGGTGATTGATCTAGCCTTTGATTTAGATTTTCCTTAAAGTGATTGATCATGGCCTCTGATTATGAATTTTTATGAGATAAAATTTGGCCATCGATCTCGGATGCTTTAATAATAAAATCGGGACATTGATCTTGGCTGTTTGAATTAGCAAATCTGGACCATTGATTTTAGATATGTTGATTCTTGATCCAAACTAATGGATCTTCATTATGAGTGTCTTAAATGAATCTGAATCGTCGGATCTTCACTATGAATGTTTTAAATGCATCTAAACCATTAGATTATCATCATGATTGATTTCAAAGCATCTGAACGGTTAGATTACCATTAATAGTGATTTATACCATTGAATTTTTCATCATGAGTTTTTTTTTAGATACACTGCCATGTTTGAATGCTCATTGCCATAGTTGGATGCTTATTGCCATAATTATGGTAGAAAACCCTAAAAAATGGAAACAAAATAATAATTAGGGTAGAAAACCCTAAAATGGAAAGAAGATAACATTTAAGGTAGAAAACTCTAAGATAATTAGGGTAGAAAACCCTAAAATGGAAAGAAAGTAACATTTAGGGTAGAAAACCCTAAGATGGAAAGAAAATAATAATTAGGGTAGAAAACCCTAAATGGAAAGAATGTAACAATTATGGTAGAAAACCCTAAAAAATAGAAATAAAATAATAATTAGGGTAGAAAACCCTAAAATGGAAAGAAAGTAACATTTAGGGTAGAAAACCCTAAGATGGAAAGAAAATAATAATTAGGGTAGAAAACCCTAAAATGGAAAGAAAGTAACATTTACGGTAGAAAACCCTAAGATGGAAAGAAAATAATAATTAGGGTAGAAAACCCTAAAATGGAAAGAAAGTAACAGTTAGGGTAGAAAACCCTAAAAAATGAAAATAAAATAATAATTAGGGTAGAAAACCCTAAAATGGAAAGAATGAAACAATTAGGGTAGAAAACCCTAAAAAATGGAAATAAAATAACAATTAGGGTAGAAAATCCGAAAATGGAAAGAATGTAACAATTAGGGTAGAAAATCCTAAAAAATAGAAATAAAATAATAATTAGGGTAGAAAACCCTAAAATGGAAACAAAATAACAATTAGGGTAGAAAATAGCATACTAGATCATGCCATGTAGGCTCTTGCCTTATTTGCAATACATGCCATATTTGAAAGATTTTTAAACAATCTTACTTTATGTGAATTTCTTGTCATAAATGTTTTATGTGCCATATTTAGATAGAATATTCTATTTTTTGGCAATAACTTATTTTATGCAACACCCTAGTTAAACTGTCATATATGCACACTTCTAGAAGACAATGTAGGTGTGGGGACGTGCATTTAGGCACCCACATTCTTGGGAAGGGCATAATGGGAATGATAAAATCTTAATAAAGAAAGAGAATGCCTTGCCAAACTTTCCAAAATTAGAATTTAGGATAAAAAGGGTGAATTAGGACGATTTTGCCCCTCGACAAACCCTAAACCAAGAATAGGTTCTAAACGCTAAACCTAGAATAGGTTCTCAATCATTAACCTAGAACAGGTTATCCATCCCGAACTATGCGGATTTTGATTCCTAGGTCAAACCCTACGATACGTAGGCCATTTGGGAGAAACCCAAATTCGGATCCATACTTTAGTCCACTTGGACTATCCATAGATCCACTAGGATATCCCCCATATTTTAACCCAAATAGGGTTATCCAACCTCAGTCCACTCGGACTATCCATAGATCCACTAGGATAACTATCCATATTCTAACCCAAAAAGGGTTATCCAAACATTAGTCCACTCGGGCTATCTATAGATCCACTAGGATACTTACCCACATTTTGACCCAAATAGGGTTATCCAATTCGAACTACGTGGATTCTGATTCCTAGGTCAAACCTTAGGATACGTAGGCTATTTGGGAGAAACCCAAATTCGGATCCACAATTTAGTCCACTCGGACTATCCATAGATCCACTAGGATATCTCCCATATTTTAACCCAAATAGGGTTATCCACACCTTAGTCCACTCGGACTATCCATAGATCCACTAGGATATATTTATCCACACCTTAGTCCACTCGGACTATCCATAGATCCACTAGGATATTTATCAACACCTTAGTCCACTCGGACTATCTATAGATCCACTAGGATATTTATCCACACCTTAGTCCACTTGGACTATCCATAGATCCACTAGGATATTTATCCACATTTCAACCCACATAGGGTTATCCACATTCCAACCCAGAATGGGTTATTCATATTTCAACCCAAATAGGGTTATTCTTAGATCCACTAGGACTATCTATCAGTCCACATGGACTATCCAGATCCTAACCCATAGGATTTCTCAGCTTTTCAAGCATAAATTTCAACTTGAACAAAGAACCTAACCATGCACAAGCATAAATTACAATCATAAACTTTAATCACACCTGAACTACGATGGTGAACCTGATTTTCGGAATAAATCCATAATACGTAGGCAATCTGATGGATACAGATTTGGTTCAGTGATATCAAACCACTTGGTTTGGTTTAGTTTAACAGATAGAGTCTAGCATAGGAAAGGCATAGGAGACCGATTTTGATCGGGCGGTTTGGGTGGCTAACCCCTTCCCATAATCGTAACCTGCCGCTTACCCAATCTCTGATGAATCAGAATTCTAATCTAAGGGTCATGAGTCAATCAAAGTCTTACCTTGGGGTGAGATTTCACATTTTTAAGGTCCTAGACCTAAATCTAGGTGGCGACTTCTAAAGATTTCCATCTTTGTCCTCACAGTGGCGACTCCACTGGGGATATAAATGTCAAACTCCTAAATGAAAACTTTTCTTGTGTGAATTGGATGCTAGATTTTAGGATACTATATTTATGCTTGTATATTATTGCTTTGGGGGGAATGAGTTCAGTTACACATTCGTGCGAGCAGCCGAACCGGGTCCCATGCATATGGGGCAGCCCGCTAGGCGAAACACACAGCCTTGGCCTGTACTTTGTGAGACCACGACCGGCGAGCAGCCTCTAACGAGCGTTTCTTGGGTCTGCCTGAGAATGCGTTATGCTACTCCACGTCGCTTGGATCCTTGCAACATAGTATATAAAGGGATTGGGGGCCCATTATTCATCGAGCATTCGGTGATAGGTTACCCCATCCTCGTCAAGGTGGCCTTTTCTGTCCTAACCCAGATTGTAGCCCAATGTTTGTTATTTTTTGGTTCATCCCTGAACTGACCTGGTAAAATCGGCTTAACCATGACATCCATGTTCGAGACGTCGAAGTTCTGCCCGTTTTTGTCCTCGATTGGTCAACATGTTAGAATCTACACGATGAGCTTCTTGAACTCTCACCCATTGAGAGTATGAGGTATGTATACATCTGTTCTACATCATAGTAGATGGTCACTATACATCCTCCATTAAGTAAGCTCGATGTGTCGAATCTCTCATTGTTAACACGTCGATTTCAAAAAACGAGTAGAAAATCCCTGTCAAGACTTAGATACCATGGTCAAGAAGAAATTTACTAGTTTGTTCATCTATGAACCGCTTTTGCTAACCATCCCTAATAAGGACGACGGATTAATATATCCATTTCAATTTCATCGAATTCGGTAATCTAATTGGCCAGACCTTGGTACCACTGATTATCCATTTTAGAATCATGAGGTCCCAAGACTGAACACATGGCTTAATCAAATTCAATTAAATTGACTTGGATAATGTTTACCCAATCGCCCTTATGAGGGATCTAACTCTTGTTTGGTTGAGTCATCCTTGATTGTGCATGTGACTTCTACTCCTCTAGATGTCTAGAATCTTGATATTCCTCCATTGGGAATTAAACTGCAACCATATCCACCCTTTTAGGGTGAGACGCCCCTACAACTAGGGAAATTGTCTTGATCTCCCACTTTGAGATCCATCCATATTATCTGTCTAAATCAATCAATGGAAGTCATGAATCTAGATCTTGATTGAACATCAAATTTTGTAAGAAAGAATGAAAGATTCAGCCCCTAGGCAAATCCAATCATAGTTCTCGATTTACCTTTGAATTAAGGAAAGATTCAGCCCCTAGGCAAATCCAATCAATGTTCTCGATTTACCTCAGAGTTAAGGAAAGATTCAGCCCCTAGGCAAATCCAATCACCGTTCTCGATTCATCTCTGAATTAAGGAAAGATCAGCCCCTAGGCAAATCCAATTATAATTCTCGATTCATATCTGAATTAAGGAAAGATCTAGCCCTAAGGAAAATCCAATCAAAGTTCTCAATTCATCTCTGAATTAAGGAAAGATCAGCCCCTAGGAAAATCCAATTATAGTTCTCGATTCATCTCTGAATTAAGGAAAGATCTAGCCCCTAGACAAATCCAATCATAGATTAAGGAAAGATTCAGTCCCTAGGCAAATCCAATCATAGTTCTCGATTCACCTCAGAATTAAGAAAAGATTCAGCCCCTAGGCAAGTCCAATTATAGTTCTCGATTCATCTCTGAATTAAGGAAAGATCTAGCCCCTAGGCAAATCCAATCATAGATTAAGGAAATATTCAGTCCCTAGGAAAATCCAATCATAGATTAAGGAAAGATTCAATCCCTAGCCAAATCCAATCATAGTTCTCGATTCACCTCAGAATTAAGAAAAGATTCAGCCCCTAGGCAAATCCAATCACCGTTCTCGATTCATCTCTGAATTAAGGAGAGATCCAGCCCCTATCCAATCATTGTTCCCTATTCACCTTTGAATTAAGGAAAGATTCAGCCCCTAGGCAAATCCAATCATTGTTCCCTATTCACCTTTGAATTAAGGAAAGGTTCAGCCCCTAGGTAGGTCCAATCATCATTTCGGTTCATCCAGAATTAAGGAAAGATTCAGCCCCTAGGCAGATTCAATCACATTCAGTTCATCTCAGTATCAAAGAAATATTCAACCCTAGATTCAACCACCATTTCTGGTTCATCTCAGAACTGAAGGAAAGATTTAGCCCCTAGGCAGATCCAATCATCATTCCGGTTCATCTAGAATTAAGGAAAGATTCAGCCCCTAGGCAGATTCAATCACATTCAGTTCATCTCAGTATCAAAGAAATATTCAGTCCCAGATTCAATCACCATTTCTGGTTCATCTTAGAACTGAAGAAAGGTTCAGCCCCTAGGCAGGTTCAATCATCATTTTGGTTCATCCAGAATTAAGGAAAGATTCAGCCCCTAGGAAGATTCAATTACATCCAGTTCATCTCAGAATCAAAAAAATATTCAGCCCCTAGGCAGGTCCAACCACCATTTCTGGTTCATCTCAGAACTGAAGGAAAGATTCAGCCCCTAGGTAGGTCCAATCATCATTTTGGTTCATCCAGAATTAAGGAAAGATTCAGCCTCTAGGAAGATTCAATCACATCTAGTTCATCTTAGAATCAAAGAAATATTCAACCCTAGATTCAACCACCATTTCTGGTTCATCTCAGAATTAAAGAAGGGTTTAACCTTTAGGCAGGTTCAATCATCACTCCCAGATCATGCTAAAATGAAGAAGACATTCGGCCCCTAGGCTTTTTCACCCTTCACCTCCTGTTTAGGTTCTAATTCATGTCGGAACTAGGAAAAATTCCATTCATCTGAATTCAATTAGCCACTAGGCTTATCCAACCATCAACTTTGGTTAGGGTTCCAGTTCATGTCAAAACTAGGAAAAGTTCCATTCATCTGAATTTATTTAGCCCCTAGGCTTGTCCAACCATCAACTTTGGTTCAGGTTCTGATTCATGTTAGAATTAAGAAGAGTCTCATTCATCTGAATTCATTAGCCACTAGGCTTATCCAACCATCAACTGTGGTTCAAATTCTGATTCATGTTGGAACTAAGAAGAGTTCCATTCATTTGAATTTAATTAGCCCCTAGGCTTGTCCAACCGTCAACTCCAGTTCAGGTTCTGATTCATGTCGGAACTAAGAAAGGTTCCATTCATATGAACTCAATGTGAGCATGAGTTAGCCTCTAGGCCTGTTCAATCATTACCTTTGGTCCATGTTCCACTTCATAAAGGAATCAAAGAGAATTTCAGTCAATCCATCATCTCTAGCAATTAGAGTCCAATCCATGATTGTCTTCCTTGGCCTCTATCAATCGGAGCCCAACTCAAGCAATCCTTGCCTCTAGCAATTAGAGCCCAGTTCATGACTGTCAATCTTGATCTCTATCAATCAGAGACCAATTCAAAATCAATCTTGATATCTATCAATCAGTGACCAATTCAAAATCAATCTTTATCAATCAGAGATCAATTCAAAGTCAACTCTGTCTCTATCAATCAGAGACCAATTCAAAGTCAACTCTGTCTCTATCAATTAGAGACCAATTCAAAGTCAATCTTGTCTCTATCAATCGGAGACCGATTCAAAATCAATCTCTGGCTCTATCAATTAGAGCCCGATCCATGTCTATCATAGCCCAGTGCTACAAGTTAGGATAGCTCGTCAGGACTGGTGAATGAGAAGCATTCCTCATTGTGTGTCAGTAAAGATCAATTCCAAATTTTGGAATCATCAAGAGACCATAAACCTTCAGCTATAATAGTGCTATCCCATCATGGGCATTTCTGCCCCATTGGCCAAGGAAATGTTAGAATCCGAAGAGTTGCCCTCACATTTCTCATTATTCAAAGAGAGGGAATGGAATTTCCCGAGCAGTAGGGTAGACCAAAGATGAGATCTATTGTGCCCCAGGCTAGGATAAGAACCAGAATCACGGCTAAGGAATGTCCAATGATGAAGCCCTGAGCCCTAAGTGGGGCATGAACCAGATTGACCTTGGACCCAAATTGAATGCGGTCTAATGAGGAAAGCCATTATGCCCTAAACTGGGGCATGAACCAAATTGACCTTAGACCCAAATTGAGAGTGGTCTAACAAAGAAATCCATTGAATCCCCCAAGCCAAAGCATAAATTAGTCCAATCTTTGATTCAAAATGGTGTAGTGAAATGGCGATACTCCTTGCTCCATAAGCTGGGGCATAAGCTAGAATGATCTTGAACTCAACTAGAAGTGGTCCATTGATGAATCCATCAAACCCCAAACTGGGGCATGAACCAGAGTAACCTTGAGCTTAAAAAGCAATAGTCCGGTTTTGAATGGATCCCAAACTGAAAAAAAAAAGATGAAAAAGGTAGGTATCTTGCACCTATTAATAGAGGGGCATGATGAGTCCTGCTATTAGAGATCTGAAGGAAGACTTATTCCTGCAACGACTGAAGGTGGTCGTCGAAGGCATTATGCCCAACTGGAGCCACTTGGATGAACTAGTTGTTTCAACTTTCTATTATCGATATTCGATAGGTCATCCATGTCTAGGTCCAAGATTGATATGCTTGTTGACAAGTCCAGTCCAATCTGCCCTGTAAGTAAAAAAAAAAGAAAATCACCCCGTTTGGGATTTCAAACTCTGTGCTTTGTCTCTTCCATACATTTCCTCCCAGTTTCATACATCCTCCTATTCTACGTGCGCAGTCAATTCTGACTCTGAAGATGATTGAAACGATGAGTCGTCCCCTGAACTTTTACGCCACCCGGCCTCTTGAGAAAAAAAGGTTCAACCCGTCTGGGAAAGCTTTAAATGATCAATCGGGAGACACAAGAGTAGTCTCAAGAAACATGTATTGGAGAAGCTGTCATTTGTTCTATCTGTGAAAAGATTCCAAGGAAAGTATTACATAATAACAAATCATATCAACAAGTCAGCCAATCAGTACAAATGAGTGGAGGACAGATGTGCCACCAAGAAGATGGAAATATCAAAGTTCTTACAAAGTACATCATCTGCAAGCAAGAGATACATGATGAATGAACAATCCCAAAATAAAAGAATGAGGTCATTGGGATACCTAAAAAAAAAGAAAAAAAAAAGAGAAAAAGAAAATTCAAGCCTATGTTTTATCTACATCAATAATGGGAAGGCAGTCACATCAGATAGAAGGTGATGATTAACTTCCAGAGGATAGCATACGGATTCACCATTCAGATAAAATCAGATACTATATGAGCAGTCACAAATGCTCATAAAGTTTACAGAAGATCAGAGTGCTGGTTGGGGCAAAGACCTTCTATCTGATTGGAAATGTTTGGAAGAAGAAGATTCAAATCCAATATTGAAAGTCAGGATTCAATTTCGCGATCAAGCGAAGCACTGCATTATGTGGCCTTCACATCCAAAAATAAAAAATAAAAAGAAAAAAAATAAAAAAAGAGAAGAAAAGAAAATAGTAAGATGTTGAATGGCATTGGAGCTTGACAGTAAGCCAATTGTCCCTCTCACTTCAAGAGGATGATAGTTCCAACCAAAGCCTGATAGCAAGTTCGATCATTCGTCGAGATTTACAACATGTTGGACCAAACTTTTGATTTTGGCCAATTACATCCCGCCTTTACAGGAGACGATCTCATCACTTCTTCATCATCAGAGAAACATTTCTCATCGGCATTAGACTCTCTCTCCCGTCTATCAATCTGACGGCTTTCCAAGGAGTCTCTATCACAAGCCCTTCTTTTGATTATCAATTTTTATGGCATTGTATCTCATGATCATGTCATCATTTTATGTACAAATTCATGAATCTGGCTGGAACTCTTATCTGTCGTTCATTACATCCGACGGCTTCCCAAGATTCCTATAAACCCTTCATTTCTCAAGCCAATAAAATGGGATCTTTTCGGTAAGATAAACCCATTCTACATAAACAACAAAACACTCTCGCAATGGTAGACCCATGTGGACAGTTTCACATCAGTCCTCTTGGACCTTCAACATCAATACTTGTCAACAAACCTAAAGGTTTCAGGCCCAAATATGATCGTGACTGATTCGAAATCTCGATATAGCTTGTTGGGACACGTGTTCCATCTGAACATCTCCAAGAAAGGAAAACATAATTTGGCACCATTTTTAATCTTGGTGTGGGACTGCATTTCCCTAAGATCATATTTAGTGATGATTCAAATAGTTGCCCGTCTATCAATACGTGTAGGTGTCAACTTAAACAGTGGGGCAAGGCTACCCATTTGTCATGAAAGTCATGCATTCAGATTTCCCCTAAGGGTTTCAGACCATTGGATAGGACCATAATTTTGGCAATATCCTCACCATATCAGGACTCTTTATTCAACCCAAGATGGGGTTTGCAAAAAGAAGAAAATGAAAAAAAATAAAGGGAAGAAAAGAAACCTCAGCAGGGAAAGGCAACCCGAGAAACCTCAATGGGCAACCCATAATACCTCAGTGGGGATAGGCGACATGATGCAACCCTAAAGCATTGCCCTCATTGGCCTCATTGGCCCTTCATAGAAAAATTCAGTGGTTCATGTAGACAAGTGTCATACCAGTTTACCCTCCATAAGGAAAGGAACCCCTCTTGCTCTCCAGTGAATCATACTTGGAGGAGTTGAACAAACCATCATCTGTTGGGCTTCATAGCATTGCCTTTCAACAGAATTCTATCTTCAAATCCTTTGGTCATGTTAGGGAGAGAGCAAATTCTCATGGCCTGGTTACGGATGTAGCCAAATTCATCAAATCATCAGCTCCCTCATTTTTCAAGATTCAAGAAGGGCTTATCTAAGAAGTCACTTCCTGCAATCAATCTGTCAATCTTCCCTTGACCTTGGAAGCATGGTCAATTCTGGATGCAATCCAGATTCAACCTAGTTCTAACTCTGTTAGATTGCCTGTTTCCTTCTATCTTGCCCTAGCACACTACAGTAGTGGTCTGTCACAACATGCAGACACTAGGGCATAGATATACCCTATGTAGAGGAATTGAACTTGATCATGAGCATTACATCTAGGATCCATTGTCTAGTCTGAAGTCACTGACTTTCCTAGTCAATAGAAGTAGGTCCGTCCAAGTTGGTTTTTACCAATTTCTCAGTTCTCCCAATCCTGTTGATGAAGAAGATCCAACGTGGTCACTCACCTGTTAGAAGTTGGTCACCAAATTCTCTGAAGGAACACTTCAAATCCTTTGCTCCTCATGCCTACTTTGGGGCCATGATTCATTAATCTTTCAAAATTGGCACAACAATATTGCAAAGCCCTGAGCTTTTCATGAGCCTAGATCAATGGCCAAACCCAAGTCACATTTCATCGCCGCTTGGCTATTATACCAATTTGGTCTACCATAATGCACAGTCAAAGAACTTAGTTGATCAGATGCCTCTCGACAGTCTAACACCAAGGTCAATCAATAAAATCACTTTGGTTAGAGACTGTCAAGCTCCCCTCATTCTTGTCCAAAATCCTCGCTAGAGTTTCTTTCAATCCAAAATCCAACAACACCAATGTTGGCTGAAGAAAATCATTACCTTCAAATTACATGGAACCCTTCAAAGGGAGTAACCAAGTCATCCCTACCGTGCTGAAATTGAGTCAAACTTTCAGTACCAGGTCATAAATCACAAATTTCAAATCTAGGTATCATGCCAGCAAAGTCCATGACACCATTTCCATTGATGTCATGTTTTGTGCCTTCACCAATAAAGCAGGAGCAAAAAAAAAAAAAAACTTGGAAAACTGCCAAGGAATTCACCATCATTTCAAATATGTCTAGCACTCTATAGGTTCAAAGTCAAGAGACTTCCAAGATGGGTTAGATTTCAACCCTAAAGGTTAAAAGTCAACAAAGCCTTCCTGTATGGGTCACTTTTAAGCATCTTAAAGGTTCATAGCCATAGAGCTTCCAAGAAGGATATTCCTATTTTCAATCCCGAAGGTCCAAAGCTGGTAGGAACTGCCAAGATGAGTCATTCAGTATCACCCTATAAGTGACCTTCTGAGCTCTTGCTCATTTCAGAATCAATAGCAAATTCCTCACCCTATAAGTGACTTTCTGAGTTCTTGCTCATTTCAGAATCAATAGCAAATTCCTCACCCTAAAGTAACCTTCTGAGTTCTTACTCATTTCAGAATCAAATGTGGAGCCCTAGCTCATCCAAAGTTCAAATCAATCTCAGTCTATAAATGAATCAAATGTAGAGCCCTAGCTCATCCAAAGATCAAATCAATCTCAGATTATTAGTGAATCAAATGCAGAGCCCTAGTTCATCCAAATTTCAAATCAATCTTAGTCTATAGGTAAATCAAATGTAGAGCCCTAGCAAATCCAAAGATCAAGTCAATCTCAGCCTATAAGTGAATGCAGAGCCCTAGCTCATTCAAAGATCAAGTCAATCTCAGCCTATTAGTGAAGCAAATGTAGAGCCCTAGCTCATTCAAAGATCAAGTCAATATCAGCCTATAAGTGAATCAAATGCAGAGCCCTAGCTTATTCAGAAAAACAATCTCAGAATCTCAATCAAAAGAGCCTCAGTTCAATCAAAGAGAAGACATCAAGTCTTCCATCCTGATAAATCAAAGTCGAGCCCAAGCTCATGCAATCAGCCTTGTATTCACAACCTAGCTTCGTACAAGAAGAGGTTTATCAGCCTACAAATGGATGAAGCCGGGTCCAAGCCCGCACATACCTTGCATTGAGTTCCATCTCAGCAAGAAGAGGTTCCCAGCCTACAAATGAGCCTTGTATTCACAGCCTAGCTTCGTACAAGAAGAGGTTTATCAGCCTACAAATGGATCAAGCCGGGTCCAAGCCCACACATACATTGCATTGAGTTCCATCTCAGCAAGGAGAGGTTCCCAGCCTACAAATGAGCCTTGTATTCACAGCCTAGCTTCATACAAGAAGAGGTTTATCAGCTTACAAATGGATCAAGCCGGGTCAAGCCCGCACGTACTTTGCATCATGAGTTTCACCTCGGCATGAAGAGGTTCCCAGCCTACAAATGAGCCTTGTATTCACAGCCTAGCTTCATACAAGAAAAGCAGTCACCAATCTTCCAAGAAGAACATACCTTCTTGCCAGTCGAACTACGTTCTGGGCTTGATTTCTAGGACACCCTTAGAATACGTAGGCAGTTTAGGAAGAATTACCCTAAGTGCAGCCCAATAAACAATATCACTCATACCCCAAAAATGTGGTTCTTTTATCTTTAACCTTCAACTGATAACAATCTCGGCTAAAGAGGGGCATTTGTAAGCACCCCATTTTTGCCACCCTCGGCATAAATGAACCAATATGGTAGGTTTCTGACCTTTAACCCAAAGATTTGTGATTCTCCACTAATCCCCACAGGAGGGTCATGGGCTATTATCTGCATAGATGCATAGGTCATAGAATTATCTTCGAAACGAGACCAGAATTGCTCAATTCTGATATCAAATGAGGAAGATACGACCATTTTAGTCGGATGATACATATAGGGAGGTTTCTGAAATTATTATAAATAATAATCCAAGGGGCCTTCATGCAAATTATCCTAAGTTGGATTGTTTGAATTTCAAATCATCATATCTTGATCATCCGACATCGGATTCAGATGATTCCAAGACCATTATTCTTCATTCATGATGTTCTACAAAGTGGACGTAAAAAATCCCGGGTAGAAGTCACCAGTGGGTCCCATGCAAGCTTGCATGTAAAATTTTTGTTAGAACATCAAAGCTTCATATCTTTTCCGTTCTACATCGGATTCAGATGATTCTGAGACCATTATTCTTCATTCATGATGTTCTACAAAGTAGACGTGGAAAATCTCGGGTAAAAATCTCCGGAGGGTCCCATGCAAAATTACATATGAAAATGGTCATTTAATATTCAAAAATTCATATTTTTATCATTCCATATCCGAATCAGGTGATTCTAGTCTCATTATGTTCCATTTTTAGTGCTCTACAAAGTGGACGTAAAATATTTTCGGTAGAAGCCTCCGAAGGATCTCATGCAGAATGGTCAGTCAAATTATCGATAATTGGTCCGCTTAAACTTTAAAAATTCATAAGTTGACCATTTTACTTCCAAATGAGGTGATTCAAGCTCCAATATTCCTCATTTTTAATGTTCTACAAAGTGAACATAGAAAATGTGGAGTAAAGGCTATCGGAAAATTCCATACGGAATGACAGCGGAAGTGGCCCATGAAATGATAGAGAGAGAAACCCAGTTAATTTCAGTCAATCCAGTTAACTCAGCTCAACCCAAGCTAGTCTTGACCCAACCCAGTCAATCCTTGTCAATTCAGACCGATTCATGTTGGTGCTTATGCATGTATTTCTTTTATATATTATTTATATAATATATAATATATTATAGTATATCGTATAATATATACATATGTCTTATATGTATATTATATTTAATATATATATATATTAATATATTAATATATTATATATTTATATGTTTAATATAAAAAGGAAGTAGGATCTGAATAAAATCTAAAAGGGAAGGATGAGAGAGAGGAGAAAGAGGAGACGTGATTAGGGTTCTTTTTTATTTTTGGAAGGAAATCAGAGAGATTGAGAGAGAGAGAAAATCTCGATTTTGGAGTAAATCTAAATGAAAAAAAAAGAAAAAAGGGATAGAGAGGAGACGTAAAAGGAGAAGGGGGATTAGGGTTTCTAAGGGAATCCAAAAGATTTTGTTGTAGAAAAAAAAGGAAAGAAGAAAGAGGAAAAAATGTGGGCTTTTCTAAGATAAACAAAAAGATTTTGTTGGAGAAAAAAAAGGGAAAGAAGAAAGAGGAAAAACGTGAGCTTTTCTAAGGGAATCCAAAAAGATTTTGTTGGAGAAAAAAAAGAAAAGAAGAAAGAGGAAAAAACGTGGGCTTTTCTAAGATAAACAAAAAGTTTTTTTGGATTTCCAAAAGAGAATAAAAGAAAAGGAAAAAACGTGAATGAGAAAGGGTTTTCTTTTGGGGCTAGGTTTTGGGAGAAAAAGAAGGGAAGAAGAGAGAAAAAAAGGAGGAAACGTGAGCTTCTCTAGGGGGCTCGATTTTGGGAGAAAAGAAAGGGAAAAAAGAGAATAAAAGAAAAGGAAAAAACGTGAATGAGTGAGGGTTTTTCTTTTGGGCTAGGTTTTGGGAGAAAAAAAAGGGAAGAAGAGAGAAAAAAGGAGGAAATGTGAGCTTCTCTAGGGGGGCTCGATTTTGAGAGAAAAGAAAGGGAGAAGAGAGAGAAAAGAAAAGGAAAAAACATGAATGAGTGAGGGTTTTTCTTTTGGGGCTAGGTTTTGGGAGAAAAAGAAGGGAGGAAGAGAGAAAAAAGGAGGAAACGTGAGCTTCTCTAGGGGGCTCGGTTTTGGGAGAAAAGAAAGGGAGAAGAGAGAGAAAAGAGGGAAAGAAAAAGGAGGAAACGTGAGCTTCTCTAGGGGGGCTCGGTTTTGGGAGAAAAGAAAGGGAGAAGAGAGAGAAAAGAGGGAAAGAAAAAGGAGAATTAGTAGGGGTTTTGGGATTTTTCTTTTGGGACTAGGTTTTGGGAGAAAAAGAAGGGAAGAAGAGAGAAAAAAGGAGGAAACGTGGGCTTTCTTAGGGGGGTTCGGTTTTGGGAATCCGAAAGCTAAAGAAAGCTGAAGAGAGGAGAAGAAGAAGAGCAGAAGGTTCAGGGGATCTGCAAACCAGGTAAACCCTCTCCTCTTTCATTCTTTTTATTATCAATACCACCATTCACTTACCTGATTCGGTGTACCACTGTAACATTCTATCACCTGCAGCCATTATCCCAACTTGCTACTCCATATCCATTGCATTCCCCCTTGATCCGTAAATTTATCACCTAATCTTCTCTCCCATGAAATTGAGTTTTTGGATGATTATTTTTTGTTTGATCATATGATGCCATGAAATGGTCATATGATTTGAGTCATTGATGTTAATCTGATGATGATGTAATTTGAGCCATTGATATTGAATGAATTTTAATTTGATCAATTGTGAGCCATATGATTCGAAATCTTAAGGTGATTGATCTAGCCTTTGATTCAGATTTTCCTTAAGTGATTGATCATGGCCTCTGATTATGAATTTTATGAGATAAAATTTGGCCATCGATCTCGGATGCTTTAATGATAAAATCGGGTAATTGATCTTGGATGTTTGAATTAGAAAATCTGGACCATTGATTTTAGATATGTTGATGCTTGATCCAAACCAATGGATCTTCATTATGAGTGTCTTAAATGAATCTGAATCGTCGGATCTTCACTATGAATGTTTTAAATGCATCTAGATTATCATCATGATTGATTTCAAAGCATCTGAACGGTTAAATTACCATTAATAGTGATTTATACCATTGAATTTTTCATCATGAGTGTTTTTTTAGATACACTGCCATGTTTGAATGCTCATTGCGATAATTGGATGCTTATTGCCATAATTAGGGTAGAAAACCCTAAAAAATGGAAACAAAATAATAATTAGGGTAGAAAACCCTAAAATGGAAAGAAAGTAACATTTAGGGTAGAAAACCCTAAGATGGAAAGAAAATAATAATTTGAGTAGAAAACCCTAAAATGGAAAGAAAGTACTTGATTCTGAGTAGAAAACCTAAAAAATGGAAATAAAATAATAATTAGGGTAGAAAACCCTAAAATGGAAAGAATGTAACAATTAGGGTAGAAAATCCTAAAAAATGGAAATAAAATAACGATTAGGGTAGAAAACCCTAAAATGGAAAGAATGTAACAATTAGGGTAGAAAATCCTAAAAAATGAAAATAAAATAATAATTAGGGTAGAAAACCCTAAAATGGAAAGAAAATAACAATTAGGGTAGAAAATAGCATACTAGATCATGCCATGTAGGCTCTTGCCTTATTTGCAATACATGCCATATTTGAAAATTTTTTAAACAATTTTACTGTATGTGAATTTCTTGTCATAAATGTTTTATGTGTCATATTTAGATAGAATATTCTATTTTTTGGCAATAACTTATTTTATGCAACACCCTAGTTAAACTGTCATATATGCACACTTCTAGAAGACAATGTAGGTGTGGGGACGTGCATTTAGGCACCCACATTCTTGGGAAGGGCATAATGGGAATGATAAAATCTTAATAAAGAAAGAGAATGCCTTGCCAAACTTTCCAAAATTAGAATTCAGGATAAAAAGGATGATTTAGGACGATTTTGCCCCTCGGCAAACCCTAAACCTAGAATAGGTTCTAAACCCTAAACCTAGAATAGGTTCTCAATCATTAACCTAGAACAGATTATCCATCCCGAACTACGTAGACTCTGATTCCTAGGTCAAACCCTAGGATACGTAGGCCATTTGGGAGAAACCCAAATTCGGATCCACACTTTAGTCCACTTGGACTATCCATAGATCCACTAGGATATCCCCCATATTTTAACCCAAATAGGGTTATCCAACCTCAGTCCACTCGGACTATCCATAGATCCACTAGGATATTTATCCATATTCTAACCCAAAAAGGGTTATCTAAACATTAGTCCACTCGGGCTATCCATAGATCGACTAGGATACTTACCCACATTTTGACCCAAATAGGGTTATCCAATTCGAACTACGTGGATTCTGATTCCTAGGTCAAACCTTAGGATACGTAGGCTATTAGGGAGAAACCCAAATTCGGATCCACAATTTAATCCACTCGGACTATCCATAGATCCACTAGGATATCTCCCATATTTTAACCCAAATAGGGTTATCCACACCTTAGTCCACTCGGACTATCCATAGATCCACTAGGATATATTTATCCACACCTTAGTCCACTCGGACTATCCATAGATCCACTAGGATATTTATCAACAGCTTAGTCCACTTGGACTATCTATAGAACCACTAGGATATTTATCCACACCTTAGTCCACTTGGACTATCCATAGATCCACTAGGATATTTATCCACATTTCAACCCACATAGGGTTATCCACATTCCAACCTAGAATGGGTTATTCATATTTCAACCCAAATAGGGTTATTCTTAGATCCACTAGGACTATCTATCAGTCCACAAGGACTATCCAGATACTAACCCATAGGATTTCTCAGCTTTTCAAGCATAAATTTCAACTTAAACAAAGAACCTAATCATGCACAAGCATAAATTACAATCATAAACTTTAATCACACCTGAACTACGATGGTGAACCTGATTTTCAGAA
The DNA here is from genome assembly GCA_028583415.1 of Protea cynaroides. Taxonomy (NCBI): domain Eukaryota; kingdom Viridiplantae; phylum Streptophyta; class Magnoliopsida; order Proteales; family Proteaceae; genus Protea; species Protea cynaroides. Next base: position 2,410,660 of record CM053266.1, on the reverse strand, counting down.
TAAATCCGTAATACATAGGCAATCTGATGGATACAGATTCGGTTCAATGATATCAAACCACTTGGTTTGGTTTAGTTTAACAGATAGAGTCTAGCATAGGAAAGGCATAGGAGACCGATTTTGATCGGGCGGTTTGGGTGCCTAACCCCTTCCCATAACCGTAACCTGATGCTTACCCAATATCTGATGAACCAATTCCAATCTAAGGGTCATGAGTCAATCGAAGTCTTACCTTGGGGTGAGATTTCACATTTTTAAGGTCCTAGACCTAAATCTAGGTGGCGACTTCTAAAGATTTCCATCTTTGTCCTCACAATATCTTTGGTCTGGTATAACTTTACAATGTGCTATGGAAAGGATAGGTGGCCACTACACCTCTATACACAAGAATGTGAGCATGCCCAATGGATTACACACCGCTGTAGCCCAAAATCCCCCACTATAGAATATAGATAGAGCTAGAGCCTAATGGACCACACACCGCCAGCACTCCCCTTGATACTCCATCCATACTAGTACGTATATCCCTACTGGCTAGGACTTGAAAACTGGATTCGTATCTAACCAATCCTAGATGTCATCCAACTTGTATACAAGACCTCATCCCAACATCCCTCAATATGCCCATAGAAATAGAGCTAAGGTCTGCCTACAGAGCTTACAACCACATACCGTGATAACCCCCCTGGTACTCTATGATGTACTAGTTCGATTAAAGTAACGATAATATAATGATGTCAATGTGATGAATGGTTTGATACTACAATCTCTCCCCATTCAATAAACCAACCACACACAAGCACATGCCTATTCCTATCATCATCATCATAAGAAAATAGAATAATAAATAAATATGCATGAATAGAAATAGCAGTTATTAGATGACATGGGAGATGCACAAGCAATCATACAAGCATGGTATCATGTCAAAGTAATAGAAAATAAAAAGGTAGTTTGTTATTAACTAATTAGTTTAGGTCTTGTTCCCTTACTTATGAGTGATATCTGTTCCTCTTCCAAGCCTTGGAAATTATCTCGAATTAGTGGAAATCCTAAACAATTAATGAACTTAGGTTAGGGTTTTATTTCATCAAGTTTTGGTAATCAGACTCACTGTTCAGTCTCATATTTATGTCCTTTGGACATTGTCGGGTCGAGTTACTGGTCTTGCAATGGTCAACTGATGAGTCCACCGGATAAAACCCAGTAGACTTCTCGAGGGCCATCGGTCGCCTCACCAGTTTCCTATATAGTCGATCGGTTAAGAGACCGGACAACTCCTGAGTTAAATCCCAAGTTTGTCTTTCAGTCTGAATTCATTTTGAATCGATTCTTCGGCTCAACGTGGGGATTCCTCCTAAGGTCATTCTATGGCCATTGTACATTGTTTAACCAACCTTAACCATTGTAATGTTATTATGAATTCTATATTCAAAATATTTAGGATCGAAGCATGGGATTGGATCTGATCTTCCTTGCAATATGATCTTTGATCCACAAACCTACTGTAATTTAACCTTCTACTAAGACAAGGTACTTATCGTTGGCTCCTCAACGCAGTTGGTTAGGATTCGATAGTAATTCTTCCTTCTACAGAATCTCTTCTCCTTCCTCTAAGCTTTCTTCTTCTCCAAGTCTTCTTTTCCATTTTCTCCTCTCTTTCTCTCAGTTATAGGGTTTGGGAATGAGAAAAAAGAGTAAGAGAGAGTAGAGGGACGTCCTCTATATAAAGAGAAAGTCTCCATATAGACTCATCTCTCAATTAGGAGAGTGACCTCTCTAAATTAGGAAACTTTTCTAATCACGGAGATAAAATTGGGTTTGACCGATCGACTCACCAGTCACAAAACCCAAGGATAGAGCAATCTAAAACTCTTGATCAGACAACCTACATTTGACTAGTTTGTTTACCTGGCTTTGTGGTTTTCTCATATGGTTGGTCGTTTGAGCCAGTTATGATGGGAACACTTGGCACGACACGATTAAACCGGGTTAAATGAGTGTGGTTCTTACAACTCCCCCTAAAATAAATTTTGTCCTCGAAATTTATAGATACCTTTCAAGTCGAATAGGTAAGGATATTGTTTCCACATAGCATTTTCTTCTTTCCACGTTACTTCTTCCACATCTTGACTTCTCCAGGTAACCTTAACATAGTAAATATCTAGGTTGCGAAGACGTTGAACCTGCCTACTGGTTATCTCAACTAGCACCACTTTGAACGTCAATTCCTCTGTCACATCCGATGGATCCGTAGTTAAAAATGTATTGGTTCTCTGATGTATGTCTTCAATGGTGAAACATGGAATACATCATGTACACCAGAAATAGATGGTCGTAGCGCAAGCTGATATGCTACTTTCCCATGGCTTGCCAAAATCTCATAAGGTCCAATATACTTGGGACACAATTTACCCTTCTTACTGAACCGTTTCAAACCATGCATAGGTGATATCTTTAAGAATACCTTATCACCTACAACGAATTCAAGGTCTCGACGTCGGTTATCCGCATATTGTTTCTGACGATTTTAAGCCATCTTAACCCTTTCCTTGATTATATCTACCACATGACAGGTTTCTTCAATAAACTTAGGTCCTACAATTCTTTGTTCTCCGACTTCATTCCAAAACATAGGGGTATAAGGTAACATATGTATAGTAGCCTAGTAACTATTGTTGTAAGTGAATTCAATCAATGACAACTTCTCATCCCAAGCTCCTTTGAAATCAATTGCATAGGCTCAGAGTATATCTTCTAGGATCTGAATGATTTGCTCTGACTGTCAATCAGTCTGAGGGTGAAACGCAGTACTAAACTTCAACTTCGTTCCCATGGCTTTTTGTAATCCCTCTTAAAACTTTGAAGTAAAGCGTGGGTGTCCATCAGACACAATGCTCTCAAGTACACCATGTAATCGAATAATATTATCCACATATAACTTAGCTTGCCACTCCAAAGTATATTGAGGTCGTATAGCAATGAATGAGCTGTCTTGGTAAGATGATCGGCAATCACCCAAACTACGTTAACTGATCTGGGAGTTAGTGGTAAACTGGTGACCAAGTCCATAGTGACGCAGTACAATTTCCATGCTGGCTCAGGTAATAATTGTAGTAAGCCCGCTGGTCTCTGTCTTTCAGCCTTTACTTACTGGTAATTCAAATACTGGAACATATGCTTAGCCACATCATCTTTCATTCCTCTCCACCAATACAATCTTTTCAAGTCGTGACACATTTTTGTACTTCGAGGATGTACCAAATACGGTATGGAATGAGCTTCTAGAATTATTCTATCCCAAGGTCTGAGTCTTCACTTTTGAGTATACACAATCATCTTCTATATCTCAGTACCTTATCCGCGTCCAAGGTAAAATTAGGATTTAGCTTACCCTTCTCCAAATCTTCTTGTACCGTCCTCAAATGTGGATCTAATAGAATTAATGCTTTCACTTCTTCTATTAGATATGGGATGATCTTCAATGCCGCAAACATAAATGAGAACTTATGGATCAGTTCTTGTTCTATCTGATCATCATGAGTTTCTATTATATGTTGCTCTTTATACCAATCTGAGACTGTAGCTGCGAAACATAAGGTGGCGTTGGTACTCTGTCCTCCTTGTAGCTTCATTATTCCTTTTCTACTCAAAGCGTTAGCTACTACATTAGCCTTGCTTGGGTGATACTGAATATCGCAGTCATAATCCTTCAAGAGTTCTAACCACCTTCTTTGCCTCATTTTCAGCTCCTTCTGAGTAAAGAGATAGGTAGGACTCCTGTGATCCGACTTAATCTGAAACTTTTCCCTGTATAAGTAATGTCTCCAAGTCTTAATTGCATGAATCACCGCCGCTAGCTCTAAATCATGAGTAGGGTAATTCTTCTCATGTTTCTTCAGTTGTCTTGAAGCATAGGCAATCACTTGCTCACCTTGCATTAACACTCATCCTAGGCCCAATCTGGAAGCATCGGTGTACAGAGTAAATGGCTGCCCTAGTACCGAAATTGTCATACCCTAATTCTGGATTAACCAGTAGTGTGATGAATCGTCATAAGAACCAACGGTTCAAACCAGGATCTCATAAAAACCATGCCAACCATATCAAGCCAAACACATCCCACAATAATAATGAGATAATAAGTAGCAGAAGTCTTCATAAATAATGAACTGAGGTCAAACATGATAAATAGTTATTTAATTCTAATTATCTCTAATTAACTCAAAACATAAAGTAAATAGTCTATTACATGTTCCAAACTTAATTATAAACTACTCAAAAATACATTAATAGCACTCGTATGATGGATCTTGCATGTCCTCCACAGCTTGCACGTCCATCACCTCCACATGTCCATATGACGTCGCATTCACGTAGTCCTCCATTGTGGTACCTGCATCATCAACTAAAAAAATATATATGACGTCGAGGGGTGAGTACACATCACGGCTCAGTGAGTAAATAAAACAATGCGAAAACATATGCATGCAATCATATTCTTTGGTTTAGTATGAGTTTGCAAATGCGCTATTGTAAGGATAGTTTGCAACCACACCTCCATACACTATAGTGTGAGCACACCCAGTAGATCATACACCACTGTCGCCCCACATCACTTACTACAAAATAGGGATAGAGCTAGGATTCCCGGATCACATACCGCCAAAACCTCCCTGATACTCTACTTGTACCAGTACGTATGCCCCTACTGGCGAGGGCTTACAAACTGAGCTCGTAACTAATCAATCCTAGATATCATCATAATTTGTATCCAAGGCCTTACCCCAGCATCCCTCAATATGCCCATAGAGATAGAGCTAGAGTCTAACGGTTAGGATGAACCACAATACCGTGTCTGTCACACCCCAATTCTGCATCCTTCAGAACAGTGTGATGAACCGCTAATAAACCAACGGTTCAACTAGGATCTCTAATAGACTATGTCCTTTTAAATTAAACCATACACATCCACAACCATAATCAGAATAAATACACAATAGCAGAAGTCTTAATATTAAATGCACTGAGAATTTAACTGTGGTAATCATAAATAAAATATCAAATTATGTTGTATCAACCGAGACATAAATAGATAAAGTATCAAATTACATTTCCTTAATAGTTCAAATAAAATCTAATCGAAAATGCATGAGTTGCACTCGCATGAGGAGTTATGTGTCTCCACTATATCTTTAGCCTCCATTGCAGCCATCTACCCGTACACAGAAGCATTCATATAATCTTTCACAGTGGTACCTGCATCATTAACTAAAAATATTCAAATTCGAAAAGGATGAGCACACATCACGACTCAGTGAGCAAACAAAACAATGCAACAAACATATGCATGCATTCATTTCATATCTGTGGTCTAGTATATAAGTTTGCAATGTGCTATAGAAAGGTTCGGTGGCCGCCTCACCTCTATACACGAGTGTGTGAAGCTGCCCAAAGATAACATTTATTGTCATCCCACATACACCCACCATGGAATAGAGATAGAGCTAAAGTGCTTAGGACCACACCTCATCACACTTCCCCTGATACTCTACCCATACCAACATGTAAGCCCCTGCTGGCGAGGGCTTGCAAACTAGGCTCGCAACTAACCAGTCCTAATGTCAAACAGTGTATCCAAGGCCTCACCCCAGCATCCCTCAATACATCCATAGAGATAGAGCTAAGGCCCCCCGACAGAGTCGAAGACTACACGGTCCAAGACCACCTCCCCTAATACCCTACGACGTAAAAGTTCTGCTAAGGTAATGGCGATACGACGATGTCAGTGGACAAGACTTGAGTAGAGATAGAGCTAGAGTCTGGTGACAAGGACACACCACAATATCATGTCCTCCCCCTGATGCTCCCCTCGCATCAAGCACACTAACCACACACATACATTCGCATGCCTATTCCTCGCATCATCATCATCATCATCATGTTATAAATAAAATAGAATTAAATATGCATGAACATTAATAGTAGGAATATTGGATGACATGTTGAATGCACATTACAAGCATACACGCATAGAATCAGTCATGACATTGGACTCAATGAATAAAAATAGTTTATTATTATCCAATTAGTTTAGGTCTTGTTCCCTCACCTTTGCTTGAGTGTAAATCCTCTTTCAAGCTCTAAGAATCACCTTTATATCAATAGAAAAACCTAACAAGTCGATAGATTTCAATTAGAATTCATTCTGATAATTTTAGGCTTGCTGTTAAGCTAGGGTCGCAGGACGGGTCACAGTTTTCTGCGACCCCAGGGTATAGGGTCGATGCTAGGGTCGAATGTTCCATCGATCCTAGGTGCGACCGTAGCTTCCCTGGACTTCCCGAAAGCTAGGGGTCGAACCTGTGGTATGGTAGGGTCGATGATCGCACGTGGTTTGAGTCGACCTTTTCATTCTACAGCCTAATCTTTCAAGTTTGGGTCCTATGGCTTACTTCCACAGTCCATTCTATGCTTGTTCTATGGCTTAAAACTCCAGGTTACTTCCTTACTTTGTCTACCATGATTCCCTCCATGGATTTCATTGAAATCTTCCCATGGATGGATGATTTGGGTTTCTCCTAGATCATACCTTCTTCATGAACTATTCTAAGGTCTTAACCAATTCATGGAAAGCATATCCATACCTTAGGTAGGCTGAGATTCAGAGGTTTCTCTTAATTTCTTCTCTTAGTTTTCTTCTCGAACTTTCCTTCTCTTCTCTTTCAATTAGGGTTTCAAAAGGAGTGAAAGAGGCTAAGGGACGTCCTATTTATAGAGAAAAACCTTCCAAAATAAGTCTCATTGAGATTAGGAAAGAATCCCCTTGAAATTTGAAAAGTTTCCTATTTACGGTTTCTGTCAGTGATCCTAGGGTCGATGAGGGGGTCGGAGATCCCGTCCGACCCTAGGGTCTAAATTGTCCGACCCTAGGTCTAAATTTCAGGGGTCTGACTTCCTGATGAGGTGGGATCGACCCTACCTGTTTGGGTATGCGACCCTACCCCCTATTTCACTGTTTTTGGGTTTGTTTCATACCTGATCTTGCTATTTCCTTCATGCACTTGGTCCATTTGGCTCGACCATGATTGGTAGACCTAGTATAAGGTGGTAAGATCGGTTAGATCGATACGGGTCTTACAACTCCCCCCTGCTTATAAAAATTTCATCCTTGAAATTTGTACATACCTTCCGAGTCGAATAGATGAGGGTATTGCTTTCGCATAGCATTCTCTTCTTCCCATGTGATTTCTTCTATATCTCTGCTTCTCCAGGTGACCTTAACATAATAGATGTCACGGTTGCGTAGCCGTTGAACCTTTCGGCTGGTGATTTCAGTTGGTGTTACTTCATATGTCAAATCATTAGTCAAATCAGGTAGATCTACTGTCAAAATGTGTGTTGGATCTCTGACATACTTCCTCAATAAGGAGATATGAAATACATCATGCACACTTGACATAGATGGTGGTAGTGCTAACTAGTAAGCCACTTTTTCACGTTTGGCTAGAATTTCATATGGTCCGACATATCTCGGACTTAGTTTCCCTTTCTGTCTGAACCGTTTCAAACCGCGCATAGGTGACACTTTGAGGAATACCTTATCACCTACAGCAAATTCAAGGTCTCGGCGTCTAGTATCTGCATATTGCTTCTGACGATTCTGAGCCGTTCTTACTCTTTCCTTGATAATGTCGACTACTCAACATGTCTCTTCAACAAATTCTGGTCCAACAATACTACGTTCTCCAACTTCATTCCAAAACAAAGGAGTTCGACACTTCCTGCCATACAGTGCTTCATAGGGTGACATCTGTATAGTAGCCTGATAGCTATTGTTATAAGCGAACTCAATCAGTGGTAACTTCTCATCCCATGATCCTTTAAAATCAATTACACAGGCTTGGAGCATGTCTTCTAGAATCTGAATAGTGTGCTCCGATTGTCCATCTGTCTGAGGATGTAATGCAGTACTGAACTTCAATGTTGTACCCATAGCCTTTTGCAATCCTTCCCAAACTTTGAAGTAAATCATGGATCTCTGTTGGACACAATGCTTTCATGTACACCGTGTAATCTAACAATATTATCCACATACAACTTAGCTAACCTCTCCAGTGTATACTGAGGTCGTATAGCTATAAATCAAGCCGTTTTAGTCAGTCGGTTTACAATCACCCAAACTGCATCAACTACTCGGGGAGTTAATGGTAACCCGGTGACGAAGTCCATAGTGATTCAATCCCATTTCCATACTGGTTCCGGTAACAGCTGTAACAGTCCTGCAGGTCTTTGTCGTTCAACCTTCACTCTCTGACAATTTAGGCATTGAGACACGAACTTAGCTACATCTGCTTTCATTCCTCTCCACCAATATAATTTCTTTAGATCATGATACATTTTCGTACTTCCATGATGTATCGAATAGGCGGTGGTATGGGCTTCCTTTATTAGTGGATGTCTAATGTCCAAACTTTTTGTTTCAGGTACACATATTCTTCCTTTGTACTTCAGTACCTTTTCATCATCTAAGGTGAACTCAGGAATAGTTCTACCTTTTTCGATGTCTTCTTGTACCGTTCTTAGATAAGGGTATGATTTAATAGCTATTTTCACTTCATCAATTATATCGGGTACAATCTTCAATGCGGCGAATATATTTAAAAACCGAAGGATAAACCCTTGGTTGGTTGATTCACCCGGTGCGTCTATCACAAACTGCTCATTACCGCAATTGAATACTTTTCGGTAGTACACAGTGCAGCAGTGGTGCTAACCTCCCCTTGAGATTTTATCATTGCCTTTCTACTCAGCGCGTCAGCAACCACATTAGCTTTTCCCAGATGATACTGGATATCACAATCATAGTCTTTCAATAGTTCCAACCATCTTCTTTGTCTCATATTCAACTCCTTCTGATTAAAGAGGTAAGTAAGACTCTTATGATCTGATTTAATCTGGAATTTTTCTCCGTACAAGTAATGTCTCCATATTTTGACAGCATGTACTACTGTTGCTAATTTTAAATCATGAGTGGGATTGTTCTTCTCATGTGTCTTCAATTGTCTTGAGGCATAAGTGATTACTTATTCTCCTTGCATAAGTACACATCCTAATCCCAATCCTGACGCATCAGTGTACAAAATAAATGGCTGTCTTGGAATCGAAATGGTCAAGATGGGTGCAGATATCAATCTAGCCTTCAATGTTTGGAAAATTTTCTCGCATTTCTCAGTCCAAACAAACTTTTCGCCCTTTTTAGTCAAACTAGCGAGAGGTACGGCAATTCGAGAATAATCTTCCACAAATCGTCGATAATAACCAGCTAGACCTAAGAAACTTCTAATTTCTGCAACGCTCTTCGGTGCTTCCGACTTCACAATAGCTTCGATCTTGCTAGGATCCAATTTAATTCCTTCAGCGGATACAACATGACCAAGAAAAGCGACTTCCTTTAGCCAAAACTCACACTTTGTAAATTTGGCGTAAAGCTTCTCTTTCTGTAATCGCTGCAGAGCGGCGTATAGATTCTTAATATAAGTTTCCTTGCCCTTGGAGTAGACCAATATATCATCGATGAATATAATAACCGACGTGTCCAACATATCGTGGAATACCCGATTCATAAGTTCCATAAAAATTGCTGGTGCGTTTGTCAATCCAAAAGACATGAAAAAAAATTCATAATGTCCACATCTGGTCCTGAATGTTGTCTTGGAAATATCACCATCCTTAATCTTCAACTGATGGTAGCCTGACCGAAGATCGATTTTGGAGAACACTTTGGCACCTTGCAACTGATCGAACAGGTCATCGATCCGAGGCAATGGATATCGATTCTTGATTGTCAGTTTATTCAGTTCCCGGTAGTCTATACACAATCGAACACTACCGTCCTTCTACTTTACGAATAATACTGGCACTCCCCAGGGTGATATGCTAGGTCGGATGTAACCCTTGTCCAGCAGTTCTTGTAGTTGTACTTTTAATTCCTTCAGTTCAGTAGGAGCCATTCGATAAGGTGCTTTAGATACTGGTGTGGCTCTGGGTATCAGATCTATAACAAACTTTGTAGCTCGGTCGGGTGGTAGTCTTGGTAGTTCTTCAGGAAATACATCTGGAAAGTCACGCACGACATCAATATCCTCCATTCGTGGTGCTTCCTTGGTAAGATCGACCACAGATACTAGATACCCAACAGCTCCTTTCTCAAGGCACTTCCTAGCCTTTAATGCAGAGAGTATGAGCTTTCATTTACGGGGAAGTTTGGTTCCCACAAAATTGAACTCTGCTCCTTCCTTATCTTTAAATGTCAGCTTCTTTTCAGCACATAATAGGTTTGCAGAATGCCGAGCTAATCAGTCCATTCCCAAGATGACATCAAAGTCTGCCATCTCAAGTTGAATCAAGGTTGAATCCAAAGTCTTTTCGTCAATAAGAACTGGACATGGTCCATAACCTTTTTCTAATTTCACTTCTAATCCCATCGACGATTGTACAAGCAGTTTGTAGTCTAAGGATTTGAGGGGTAGATTTAGCTTCTTTCCAAATGACACAGATATAAAAGAATGAGTAGCTCCTAAATCAAAGAGTACTTTGGTGGGAATGCCATTAATAGGTACGATACCTGTGATTTGTTTTGATTTATTCTACATGCTCATACAATGTAACACAAAATGACAAGATTCAGGTCAAACCTGTGACCACATCAGGCGATGCGGCAGCATCCTCAGATGTAACAGTGTAAACTCTTCCTTGTTGTAGTTGCTTCTTGGGCTTAGGACACTCCCTAGCAATATGTCCCAATTGATTGTAGTTAAAGCATTTTATTCCTTCACCATTTTGCTTTGGTTGCGGTGGGACTGCTGAAGTAGTCTTGGCTGCAGCATTGAAGCCTTGAGTACGGAAGGATTTTGTAAGACCCGCACTCCATAAACCCAATCTAAACCTTGATTTCATGTTGTAACAGGTCTTCCGATCATCACCGGGCCTGACGGGACGAGCGGATGACAATCAGGTACGAAATTGGACCAAACAGACCAACTTAAGTATGAATTTTATTCATACCGATCGATGGTACCGGTCTATGGTACCGATCGACCGGTATGGTCTGCGCAGCAGACTACCAAGATCTAAAATTGGATCTCTGCGGGTCCCACTTTTCTAATTCTGAATCCTAGGACTTTCCTAATCCTAAGAGGTTTCCTAAACCTAATTTCTAGCCTATTTAAACCCCTCAAAACCTCCTAGAATCCCTTCCATTGATCCTCACAAACCCTAAAGAGGAGAAGGAGATTGGAAAAGGAGAAGGAGTTAGGAAGAAGAAGGAAGAGCCGCCGTTGCCATTCGATGACGCACACCTTACGCCGGTCGATGGTAAGTGTTTAAACCCTCGCTCTCACATTATGACTCTAGGATGGTTGGGATTCTTGGATCAATACCATGCAACGCAGGTATTGAACTAAACCCTACTTTGCCGTCAAACCCTAATTTAGTCATTAAACCTTAGATTCGAGTTCTAGGATGAATACCATCAAAACTAGACTTGAATGGAGTTGGAAACAACTCTAACTCAAAGCTCAGACTTAGAATGTGTAGGAGAAACCCTAGAATCAATAGAGTGATCGACGACAGTCGAGAAACTGGATGTATGGTCTTTCGGAGACATACCGATCGCAGCATATCCGACCGGTACCGCGATCGGTACCTCTCAGGGAGTGGCCTGTGTGGACCGGCTGACCATACCGGTCGCAGGTTTTCCCACAGTGCTGCGACCAGTACATGCGACCGGTCAGCTCTGTGAGTGCATTTCTGTAACCTCGTTGGTTTCCGACCAACGTAAACCCTAAAAAACTATTCTAATTGAACCCTAATATCATGTAGGACTTTGTGATAGCACGTTTGGATCTTGCGACGTGGAGCAAGCTATCAAACGAGCGTCAGGTAAGGGAATTTGACCAAAACCCTAATAATTAATGGACAGTAAACTGTTGCTAATAACCCTAAATCTTTTGTATGATGTTTGTGCATTCTCACATGTCATATGTTATTTTCAGTTATTATATTTGTTCATGCATATTCCATATGCTAGGATGTGATTGTTAGGCATGTAATTGTTTTCGTTAGTCTGTGGAATGGGAAGGGCCTGAGGTCTGGGATCATTCCTCACACTAGCACCTTTTTGTAGTATTCTATCTTAGCGTGCTTGGTGCGGGTAGGGCATCAGGGGGAGGACGTGGTACTATGGTCTCCGGCCTGGCCTCCAGACTCTAGCTCTATCTCTATGTTATAGGGAGTTATGTTGGGATAGAGTCTACTTGCGTATTGTTCTGTCTTCGTATGCTTGGTGCGGGTAGGGCATCAGGGGGAGGTCGTGGCACTGTGGTCTCTGGCCTGGCCACCACGCTCTAGCTCTATCTCTATGTCGTAGGGAACTGTACTGGGATAGAGCCTACAATGATGACATATAGGATTGGTTAGTTGTGAGCCCAGTTTGCAAGCCCTAGCCAGTAGGGGCTTATGTATTGGTATGGGTAGAGCATCAGGGGAGGTAGTGGATGCCTTAGCTCTATCTCTATTCCATGATGGGTGTATGTGGGTCGGCAGTGGTGTGATCTACTGTGCGATGCTACACACTTATGTATAGAGGTGTGGTGGCCGCCAACCCTTTCTGTAGCACATTACAAACTTAAACCAGACCACAGCATAAAATGATTGTTACTCATGCATATAATATTGTTATACTGTCTGATTGTCTTACTGAGCTAAGTTGTGAGCTCACCCTTTGAATATACATTGTTTTTTGATGTTGATGCAGGTTACACGGTGGACGACTATATGAACGCTCCGGCGTATGGAGGTGTTGCTGCTCTGGACGTACAGGCAGGAGAGGACGAGCTTGATGCTTCATGCGAGTGCCCTTTCGGCGTGTACCTTTGATTTTATTTTATTTGTTTCAGTTATTTTTAAAGTGATGTAAAGATATTTAATTACATTTGGAATTTGGATAATTGAATACTTATTTAAATTTATCAATGGAATACTCAATTCATTTATTTAAAGACTTCTGCTGTATTTATTATATTCTGATTGTGGTTATGTGCAATGGTTTGTATGAGTGGACATAGTCTTATTGAGATCCTGGTGTGAACCGTTGGTTCAGTGACGGTTCACTCACACCATTCTGGTTGGTTCAGAATTGGAGTGTGACAACTTGGTATCAGAGCCAGGTAAAAAATCAAAAAATTTGATTTTTTTGAGAAACCTTTCGGTAGAACCTCAAATTAGTTGAGGGCTTTTGCTCATAGAGGTTCTTAAACCCATTCCAAGCCGAAGGAAAAGAGTTCCTATGGTTAGAAATTCTTAAGCAAAGAAAAACCTAGTTTTTGGGTGTAAAACTATGAAAAAACGATATGAAAATGATGAATGGAAGGAGAGAACTTATTTGGAGGCGATGTTCTAAGTCTTGATCAGAAGAAAATGACTTCTAGGATCACCGATCGGACTGTAGCAACTCAGGAGTCAGAGAGAAATCGCCACCGGAGAGAAAGAAGAAGGGGAAAAGTGAGAAAAACTCACTTTTTCATGATTTTAAAGGGATTTTGGGCATACCGGTCGACGGTTTTGCCCATCCTGGTCGACCGGTACCCCCTAGTATAGTCGACCGCTATCTCTCGGTCAGATGAAAAATTCTGACCGGTCGACTATACCGGTCGCACCATACTATACAGTGTAGCGACCGGTATGTTGCGACCGGTCAGCTATATGTGACCCGAAAAATTTTGGAAAAATTTTTAAAAATTCAATTTTGAGATTCCAATTCGACTAATCGCTTTGCAATTGTTAAAGGCTAACACTATTATGATTATTCGAATGTACCTTATGTGTTATGTCTTTGTCTCAGATCCAAATAGACTAATCTGAGATGGTACGCGGAAACGGTCGTAGAGGCTCACGAAAGAGTCACCACTCCAAGGTGCACCAAACTGAGGAAAATGTGAAAACTGGATATGTTGAAGAGAAAAACCAGAATCTGGAGAGTGGAGAAGGGCAGGTTCCCAGGGCACCCACAAATTTACCAGGCCCTCCTCACACAAACTATGAGACAATTGTCACGAATCTGGTTTACCAGATGGAAGCTCAGCAGAAGACATTCCTAGATGAGATGCTGAAGATGTTTAGGCCACCAGGATATATCCCCACAGAGGTCACACCTGAACATAGGGGAAATAATACTACACTGCCAATGGATGGTAGCTCTGGGCCGATGGGCCAAGGACAGAATGTACAACCACCACACCAATTTCCATCGTCGTCTGCCTATCACGGGGTCTACCCGTACCCACCACCATAGTATGGAAACAATGCACATGGGCAGCACGATCTGAGTCGAGCAGTGGATAGATTCTTAAAACTGAAACCCCCTACATGCATAGGGAAGCTAAGGAAACCACTGTGGCCTGCACAGTGGGTTGCTAAGATGGAGAAGAATTTCCATCTAATGACATGTACAGAGGATGAGAAGGTGTTGTTTGCTACGCACATGCTAAAAGAGGATGCAAACGCTTGGTGGAATTCTACACGTGCATATTTGGAGACAAAGCACACTCAGATTGATTGGGCAATGTTCAAGGGAGCCTTCTTCGATATATATTTTCCGAAGAGCTTTAAGGATCAGATGGAGAAAGAATTCCTCAACCTACAACAGTCTCAGTCGACTGTGGATGCTTACCAGCAAAGGTACGAGGAGCTATTTTTCTTTGCACCGGCAAGCATGCAAGAAGAAGAAACCAAGACCCGTAGGTTCACCGTGGGACTGTGTGGAAGCATTAGAGAGCATATCTTGGGTCTGGAGAAAAAGGTATATAATGAGGTTGTATAGGTTGCTAGAGTGATTGAATCAAGTCAAAAGGATAGTTTCTTTGCTCAGAACAGGGGATTGAAGAGGCCAGCTACTGAGACTTCAGGTGGCGGTAATAATAGATCCTTCTGCTCATACAAGGCTCAGTCCACCATGGTGCCTGTAAGAAACACTACTGCACCACCACCGCCACAGTTCGCTGGACAAAACCCGAACATTAAATGTTTCAACTGTTAGTAAATGGGTCATACTGTAATGACCTGCACTCTACCTAGGAAACAACCTCCACAGCAAGGAAAGGTATTTGCAGTTACCACTGAAGAGGCAGTCGCATCACCGGATGTGGTCACTGGTATGATTCTATCCCTTCCTATTTAGCTTACTATTTTATTGTGTGTGAGCATGTAGAACTAAGAGATAATTAAATTTCAGGAACTATAAATATAGCTGGTATACCTGCCAGAGTACTCTTTAACTCTGGGGCCACGCACTCCTTTGTTTCTATTTCTTTCGGGAAGCGAATGGAATTACCTGTCAAGCATCTAAACCCAAGCTTGATAGTTCGCTCCCCACAAGGAGTCGAAGTGGCGTTGAACAAATATTTTGGACCATGTACAGTTAGCATTGACGGCCGAGATCTAGAAGCTAATCTGGTTCAACTCGAGATGGCAGACTTTGACGTCATCTTGGGAATGGATTGGTTAGGCCAGCATTCAGCCAGCTTATTATGTGGTGAAAAGAAGCTTGTGCCTAAAGACGAGAAAGGAAAAGAGTTTAGCTTCACCGGGACCAAGTTACCCAGGAAGAGGAAGCTGATCCTATCTGCCCTAAAAGCTAAGAGATGCTTAGAGAAGCGAAGAGTGGGGTACCTAGTGTCTGTGGTCAACATCACTGCTGAGGTGCCAAGGAAGGAAGATCTAGATGTGGTACGAGAGTTTTTAGATGTGTTTTTAGAGGATCTCCCAGGTCTACCTCCAGACAGGGCTATATAGTTCGTGATAGACCTAATGCCAGGGTCGGCACCAGTATCTAAAGCACCGTACAGGATGGCCCCTACCGAACTAAAGGAGTTGAAGACCAAGTTACAAAAATTTCTAGATAAGGGTTTCATACGACTAAGCATATCACCATGGGGAGCACCTGTATTGTTCGTCAAGAAGAAGGACGACAATGTACGGCTATGTATCGACTACCGAGAGATGAACAAGTTAACCGTCAAGAATCGATATCCTTTGCCTAGGATCGATGATCTGTTTGATCAGTTACAAGGTGCAAAGGTTTTCTCGAAGATTGATCTCAGATCAGGGTATCACCAATTGAAGATCAAGGCCAGAGATATTCCAAAGACTGCTTTCAAGACAAGTATGGGCATTATGAGTTTCTGGTAATGTCGTTCGGGTTGACCAATGCCCCAGCTTCGTTCATGGAACTGATGAACCGAGTGTTTCATGACATGTTGGACACTTCGGTCATCGTATTCATCGATGACATATTTGTCTACTCAAAGGGCAGGGAGGCTCATACAATACATTTGAGAGCAGCCCTACAACGACTGAGAAGGGAGAAGCTTTATGCCAAGTTCAATAAGTGTGAATTTTGGCTGAAGGAGGTGGCTTTCTTGGGCCACGTAGTATCTGAAGATGGTATCAAGGTAGATCCAAGTAAGATAGCTGCTATAGTAGGATGGGAAGCACCCAAATCAATTGCGGAGATTCGTAGTTTCCTTGGATTGGCTGGTTGCTATAGAAGATTCGTGGAAAACTACTCAAGGACCGTCCTTCCACTTACCAGACTAACCAAGAAGGGAGAGAAATTTATATGGTCAGATGAGTGCGGGAAATGCTTTCAGACTTTGAAGTCAAGACTAGTCTCTGCACCTATCTTGACCATCCCAGCACCAAGCTTACCGTTTACCTTATATACGAATGCTTCAGGGTTGAGTCTTAGATGTGTATTGATGCAAAGAGAACAGGTGATTGCCTACGCATCAAGACAATTGAAAGAGCATGAGAAGAATTATCCTACACATGATTTGGAGTTAGCAGCGGTAATACATGCAATCAAAACTTGGAGACACTACCTTTACGGTGAGAAGTTTCAGATTAAATCAGATCACAAGAGCTTAACATATCTTTTCACTCAGAAGGACCTGAATATGAGACAGAGGAGATGGCTGGAGTTATTAAAAGATTATGATTGTGACATTCAGTACCATCCGGATAAGGCAAATATTGTGGCTGATGCCTTAAGCAGAAAGTGGGCATTGAAGCCTAAGGCAGGACCAAGTACAAATGCTGCATTATGTGCTGCAGCCTCGAGCTCAACAGAGAATGATGAAGAGTATATAATAGAGACTGCAAGAGATCCAGTGGAATAGGGCTTAATTCATAAGTTTACATTGATGTTCGCAGCCTTGAAGATCTCATCAGATCTTATAGATGAGGTCAAAGTAGCAATCCTACAGGATCCACACCTCAAGACTGTACAAGAAGATCTAGAGAAGGGTAACAGTAATCTGACTTTACCTTGGATTCAGACAAGGTATTCAGGTATCGTGGACGATTATGTATACCTGAGAGTGAGAACATAAATATCAGAGATTGAGTTATGACAGAAGCTCATTACACTCCATACTCGGTACATCCAGGAAGCACCAAAATGTACCATGATTTAAGAAGATTATATTGGTGGAGGGGTATGAAAGCAGATATAGCTCGTTTCGTATTCCAATGTCTGAATTTCCAGTAAATTAAAGCGGAAAGGCAGAGACCCGCAGGTTTACTACAACCATTACCGGAACCTGCATGGAAGTGGGATTGTATCACAATGAATTTTGTCACTGGCCTACCCTTGACACCAAGGTCGGTGAATGCAGTTTGGGTTATAGTCGATCGACTTACCAAGGCAGCTCGATTCATTGAGGTCAGACCTCAGTATACCATGGAGAAGCTGGCCAAGCTATATGTAGATAATATAGTTAGACTTCATGGCGTCCCAGAAAGTATAGTATCTGACAGAGATCCCCGTTTTACATCAAAGTTCTGGGAAGATTTACAGAAAGCTATGGAAACAAAGTTGAAGTTTAATACAACTTTTCACCCTCAGATGGACGGGCAGTCAGAACAAACTATTCAAATTTTAGAAGATATGCTCCGAGCTTGTGCCCTAGATTTCAAAGGAGCTTGGGACGAGAAGCTATCGCTCATCGAGTTTGCTTGTAATAATAGCTACCAGGCTACAATTCAGATGGATCCATATGAGGCACTCTATGGGAAGAAATGTCGTACACCTCTGTTATGGAATGAGGTGGGAGAAAGAAGAATTGTAGGACCGGAGTTTGTCAAAGAAACTTGTCGAGTGATTAATCAGATCAAAGAAAGAGTGAAGACAGCTCAAGTTCGATAGAAACACTATGCGGATAATCAACATCAAGATCTGGAGTTTGCACTAGGTGACAAGGTATTCTTGAAGATATCACCTGTGTGAGGTCTGAAACGGTTTGGTAAGAAAGGGAAGCTATGCCCCAAGTATGTGGGACCATACAAGATATTGACCAAACGTGGTAATGTGGCATATCAACTGGCTCTACCACCATCTATGTCAAGCGTTCATGATGTGTTCCATGTATCATTATTGAAGAAGTATGTCAGGGATCCATCGCACATCTTGACAGCAGACCCCCCAGACTTGACAGAGGACTTAACATTTGAAGTGGTACCTATGATGCTCTCAAACCGAAAGGTACAACAACTTCGAAGCAAGGATATCCATTATGTGAAGGTGCATTGGAAAAGCCAAGATGTCGAAAAAATTACTTGGGAGGAGGAGAGCGCTATGAGAAAGGAGTACCCTAACCTTTTCGATGATCAAGGTACGTTGAAATTTCGAGGCCAAAATTTCTTTTAAGGGTGGGGGAGTTGTGAGACCTACATGCAAATTTCTGGGACGAAATTTATTTGAAGGGTGGGGGAGTTGTAAGACCCGCACTCCATAAACCCAATCTAAACCTTGATTTCATGTCATAACAGGTCTTCCGATCATCACCGGGCCAGACGGGACGAGTAGATGACAATCAGGTATGAAATCTGACCAAACAAACCAACTTAAGTATGAATTTTATTCATACCGATCGATGGTACCGGTCTATGGTACCGATCGACCGGTATGGTCTGTGCAGCAGACTACCAAGATCCGAAATTGGATCTCTGCGGGTCCCACTTTCCTAATTCTGAATCTTAGGACTTTCCTAATCCTAAGAGGCTTCCTAAACCTAATTTCTAGCCTATTTAAACCCCTCTAAACCTCCTAGAATCCCTTCCATTGATCCTCACAAACCTTAAAGAGGAAAAGGAGATTGGAGAATGAGAATGAGCTAGGAAGAAGAAGGAAGAGCCGCCGTTGCCGTTCGACGACGCACACCTTACGCCGGTCGACGGTAAGTGTTTAAACCCTCCCTCTCACATTATGACTCTAGGATGGTTGGGTTGCTTGGATCAATACCATGCAACGCAGGTATTGACCTAAACCCTACTTTGCCGTCAAATCCTAATTTAGTCACTAAACCCTAGATTCGAGTTCTAGGATGAATACCATCAAAACTAGACTTGAATAGAGTTGGAAACAACTCTAACTCAAAGCTCAGATTTATAATGTGTAGGAGAAACCCTAGAATCAATAGAGAGTGATCGACGACAGTCGATAAACTGGATGTATGGTCTTCTGGAGACATACCGGTCCCACCATATGCGACCGGTACCGCGATCGGTACCTCTTGGGGAGTGGCCTGTGGGGACCGGCTGACCATACCGGTCGTAGGTTTTCCCACAGTGCTACGACCGGTACATGCGACCGGTTAGCTCTGTGAGTGTATTTTTGTAACCTCGTTGGTTTCCGACCAACGTAAACCTTAAGAAACTATTCTAATTGAACCCTAATATCCTATAGGACTTTGTGATAGCATGTTTGGATCTTGCGACGTGGAGCAAGCTATCAAACGAGTGTCAGGTAAGGGAATTGGACCTAAACCCTAATAATTAATGGACAGTAAACCGTTGCTAATAACCCTGAATCTTTGGTATGATGTTTGTGCATTCTCACATGTCATCTGTCATTTCCAGTTATTATAATTGTTCATGCATATTTCATATGCTAGGATGTGATTGTTAGGCATGTGATTGTTTTCGTTAGTGTATGGAATGGGAAGGGCCTGGGGTCTGGGATCATTCCTCACACTAGCACCTTTTTATAGTATTCTATCTTAGCATGCCTGGTGCGGGTAGGGCATCAGGGGGAGGACATGGTACTATGGTCTCCGGCCTGGCCACTAGACTCTAGCTCATCTCTATGCCATAGGGAGTTATGTTGGGATAGAGTCTACTTGTGTATTGTTCTGTCTTAGTATGCTTGGTGCGGGTAGGGCATCAGGGGGAGGTCGTGACACTGTGGTCTCCGGCCTGGCCACCACGCTCTAGCTCTATCTCTATGCCATAGGGAGCTGTACTGGGATAGATCCTACAGTGATGACATATAGGATTGATTAGTTGTGAACCCAGTTTGCAAGCCCTAGCCAGCAGGGGCTTATGTATTGGTATGGGTAGAGCATCAGGGGAGGTTATGGATGCCTTAGCTCTATCTCTATTCCATGATGGGTGCATGTGGGTCGGCAGCAGTGTGATCTACTGTGCGATGCTTTACACTTGTGTATAGAGGTGCGGTGGCCGCCAACCCTTTCTATAGCACATTGCAAACTTAAACCAGACCACAACATAAAATGATTGCTACTCATGCATATAATATTGTTACATTGTCTGATTGTCTTACTAAGCTAAGTTGTGAGCTCACCCTTTATATATACATTGTTTTTAGATGTTGATGCAGGTTACACGGTGGACGACTATATGAGCACTCCGGCATATGGAGGTGTTGCTGCTCTGGACGTACAGGCAGGAGAGGACGAGCATGACGCTTCATGCGAGTGCCCTTTCTGCATGTACATTTGATTTTATTTTATTTGTTTCAGTTATTTTTAAAGTGATGTAAAGATATTTAATTACGTTTGGAATTTGGATAACTGAATACTTATTTAAATTTATCAATAGAATACTCAGTTCATTTATTTAAAGACTTCCACTGTATTTATTATATTCTGATTGTGGTTATGTGCAATGGTTTGTATGAGTGGACACGATCTTATTGAGATCCAAGTGTGAACCGTTGGTTCAGTGACGGTCACTCACACCATTCTGGTTGATTCAGAATTGGGGTGTAACAGGTTTGAATGTCTTGGTG
The DNA here is from genome assembly GCA_028583415.1 of Protea cynaroides. Classification (NCBI taxonomy): domain Eukaryota; kingdom Viridiplantae; phylum Streptophyta; class Magnoliopsida; order Proteales; family Proteaceae; genus Protea; species Protea cynaroides. The sequence goes on along the minus strand of CM053266.1, from coordinate 2,389,512 downwards.
TTCCCTCCATTTTAAGAATTCCCATTAGGCCTTTTGATTCCTCTATTTTGAGCAAAGTAGCTCTCTTTCTGGCTCAACTCTATCACTCGAGCAATTTGTACAGCTTCATTGTAGATTTTCTTCTCAAGTCCCAGAACATGTTCACGTATGCTTCCCCTAAGTCCCATGACGAACCTTCGGGTTTTTGTATCTTCCACTTGCATACTGACTGGTGCAAAGAAGAACAGCTCCTCATAACGCTATTGATATGCATCGACAGTCATCTGTCCCTGATACAAACTCAGGAACTCTTTCTCTATAGAATCTCTGAAACTCCTAGGAAATTACTTCTCAAAGAATGCTTCTTTATATATATCCCAAGTCAACTGGGTGTGCTTTGTCAACAGATACGTCCATGTGGACTTCCACCAGTGGTGTGCATCGCCTTTCAGCATGAACGTTGCACACAACACTTTCTCATCTTCATTCACTGTCATCATCATAAAATTTCTCTCCATCTCATCGATCCAGTGTGCTGGCCACAATGGATCAGCTGGCTTACCATTATACTCCTTGGGCTTCATCTTCAGAAAACGCTCAACTAGTATGGAGTGGTCTAGTTGATGAGGAACATAAGCCCCATACATAGGTGGTTGATATTGATATTCTCCTGGAGCTACTTCAAGGTTTTGTACTTGAGCTAGCATGATGGGAGTCTGGGGTGCGTGGGGTACTGTGTTACTTCCCCCTGGTACTGTGCTTGCCTGTCCTACTGGCATCGGTGTCATCTGTGCAGCTGGAAAAGCCATGCCTATGGCAGCTTGCATAGTAGCTTGTACCTATTGTATTTGTTGCAGCTGTTGTGCCAAATTCATTACGGCTGTAGCCAGGTCTGTAGGTGGAGCTGGCAGATTTGTAGGATTTGTCTGCCCATTAACTATGGATGGTGCCGTGTTCAGATTCTCCTGTGTTTCAGGATGTATATGGCTGTCTTCCTCCACAGGTGGTGGTGGTGGAATAGAGTTACGGCTTTGTCTGGTCACTCTGCGTCCAGCCATTATCTGTTCTGGTAGTGGTGATGCCTGAAAATCATAGAATACATGAGGCAATCGTCGTATACTTCATTCTCATATTTAAATCCATTAATCAATGATATTTTCAAATTTTTCAGATCATTCTGTCAAAAATACTGTATTTTCCATCGTAGGGTCGATGGATGTCCGACACTAGGGTATGCGACCCTGAGAATCACTGATACTTACCGAGAGCCTAGGGTCGATGGGTGTCCGACCCTAGGTTCGACCCCTAGTTCTCTGTCAGATCACCAAGAGGCTAGGGTCGATGAGGGGGTCGGAGGTAGGGTTGGATGTTTTGGTCGAAATATCCGACCCTAGGACTAAAAATCAGGCTTTTAATCCTGATTTTTGGATCCATTTCTCATTCTTCCTCCTCTTTTCCGACTCGGCTCGTTCGTCTGAGTTGCTACAGTGACAACTCCGATCCATTGGTGATTTTTGCTTCTCCTTTCGACGTCTACTCCTCCTCTACAGGTAAGTTCTCTATGGTTTCATGTTTTTAGGGTTTCTTAACTAGGTTTTTGCTCGTTCATATTGTTTTCTTCAAATTAAACTTTTTCCCACCGTAAAAATTCGATTTTTATTGGGGGCTTTTGTTGTTGGTGACTCAATGGACGAAAGCCCTCAAAAATATTTGAGTTTCATCGGTTGGTTATCGAGAAACTTGAAATTTCCCCTTTTTTCCCTAATTTGTCGAGATTTTTTGAATTTCTTGAAATTTCTTCAAATTCAATCTCCTTACATAAAATTTCCAACTATATGAGTCTTACAGGATAGTTTAGAATCTATATAAGTCCTTCTGCCCATGTTTATGGGTGAAAAGTGAGGCTTTTGACCAATTTATGTCGTTATAATTTAAAAAAATTTGGGTTTTTCATCTTTTCTAAGCCCTTATCTATTTTTCTTTGGTTTTGCAGATAGTATGGCTCGTACCAAAGTACCTAGGGTTCATGACCCAGTCCGCTTCCGTTCTAACGAGGTTGAGGCACAGTATGCCCGCTATGCTCGTAAGAAGGTAGAGGGAGGTCGTCGGGTGGACTTGGCTAGCCTGGCCTTGTTTGATGTAGAGAGAGCTTTTGGTGACATGGGCTGGCTTCCTGTGATCACCTACGACGCCTTTACCCATCCAGATTTGGTGAGGCAGTTTTATTGTAATCTCCAGGTGGTGGGAGATCATAATGATACTGAGAGGGGTAGAGAGCTCAGGATCACTAGCTACATCAAGGGAGTAGAGGTTTCCTTTGACTATCGGCAGTTAGCAGACCTCTTGGGCATTTTATACGATGGCCCCTTGGTGTACTGTGCTCCCAGAGAGCCCCAGTTCTTTTTCTTGGAGATGAGGGCTGAGATAGACCGTCAGCTTATCAGAGAGGATTGCTGGGAGGTGAAAATGATCTACCTACGTCTAGAGCCTCGGGTGTACTGTAAGATCATTCAGTACAACCTGATAACTCAGAGTGGGCACTACGAGAGGATCTCCCAGTTGACCCAGTTCTTACTCTACTGTATCTGCACTAGGCAGCCTGTCTGCCTCCCTTATATTATTATGCAGACAATGATCAGTGCCACACTGCCCGGTCAGGTTGGCAACCTGCCTTATGGACACATGATCACTACACAGCTTACCCGCCTGAGTGTTGATTTGGTGGATGAGAGGATTCAAGAGAAATCCTTCTCATCACCTCTGGATTGGGAGGCCATCTGTAAGATGGGCATGCGGGATGCTCAGGTCAGCGATGATGAGAGGAACGCTCTGGTGTGTCCTCGTACTCGGGTGGAGATGGCTGATGCTGAGGCAGCAGCAGTAGCCGCTGGAGTAGGGGTTCATGGGGGTGATGCTGGGGATGATGATCGTTTGTACATAGATGTGGACTCCATACCTCCTCCATCACATACTACGGGAGCTGGTCCTTCACATGGAGCTGGTACTTCACATGCAGCTGGTCCTTCGCACCCACTTTCTGATGACATGATGGGGATACTGCGTGAGATTAGAGAGGCTCAGCGCATGTCTGATCTGAGGGTGGGAGAGCTTCTCGATGCTCAGCGCGTGATTGATCGGCGGGTGGCTGATCTCACAGCTAGTCTTCAGACGACCCAGACTTAGATAGCCTGGTTGACTAGGGTGTATGCTGAGGACCATGACAGAGACTGCGAGGCACCGCCTCCCCCATCACCTCCAGCTTCCTGATGTATTTTTCTTTTTATTTTTCTTTTGTACTACAGAGTAACTGTCTGGATTGTGGACTGTACTCTGCTTTAGATATGTGTATATACGTTTGTTCTTCCTTCGAGTGTATATGAATTTGTTTCTCATTTAATAAATGCATTATTCTCTTTCAATTTTTGTCTCAAACAACACAGATGCTTATAATGTGTTATTATTACAGCTTTTAAATTTTATCCTATCTCAGTTCATAACTTTTGTGGTAGTATTCTGGTTTAAGAGACAGGGCCTAAGAGCTCTGATACCAAGTTGTCACACCCCAATTTCTCACCTTTCAGAACCGTGTGATGAACCGCTAATAAACCAACGGTTCAACCAGGATCTCTAATAGCCTGTGTCCTTTTAAATTAAATCATACACATCCACAACCATAATCAGAATAAATACACAATAGCGGAAGTCTTAATATTAAACGAACTGAGAATCTAACTGTGATAATCATAAATAAAATATCAAATTATGTTGTATCAACCGAGACATAAATAGATAAAGTATCAAATTACATTTCCTTAATAGTTCAAATAAAATCTAATTGAAAATACATGAGTTGCACTCGCATGAGGAGTCATGCGTCTCCACTATATCTTCAGCCTCCATTGCAGCCACATGCCCGTACACAGAAGCATTCATATAATCTTCCATAGTGGTACCTGTATCATCAACTAAAAATATTCCAATTCGAAAAGGATGAGCACACATCACGGCTCAATGAGCAAACAAAACAATGCAATAAACATATGCATGCATTCAATTCATATTTGTGGTCTGGTATATAAGTTTGTAATGTGCTATAGAAAGGTTCGGTGGCCGCCTCACCTCTATACACGAGTGTGTGAAGCCGCCCAAAGATAACGTTTATTGTCATTGTAAGACCCGCACTCCATAAACCCGGTCTAAATCTTGATTTCATGTCGTAGCAGGTCTTCCGATCATCACCAGGCCAGACGGGATGAGCGGATGACAAACAGGTACAAAATCAGACCAAAGACGGTCAATTTATCATTATTTTATGTTGACCGGTCGATGGTACCGGTCATGGTACCGGTCGATCGGTGTAGTCTGCGCAGCAGACTATTGTGATCCGAAAATCAGATTCTGTGGGTCCCACTTTCCTAAACCCTAATCCTAGGACCTTCCTAATCCTAATAGACTTCCTAAACCCTAATCCTAGCCTATTTAAACCCATCTAAGCCTCCTAGAATCCCTTCCATTGATCATCACAAACCCTAGAGAGGAGAAGGAGATTGGAGAAAGAGAAGGAGCTAGGAAGAAAAAGGAAGTGCCGCCATTATCGTTCGACGACGCTCACCTTACGCTAGTCGACGGTAGTGTTTGAATCATCCCTATTACATTATGACTCTAGGATAGCTTGTATGGTTGGATTAAAACCATGCAAAGCAGGTATTGTCTATAACCCTAATTGGCCATTAAACCCTAATTTGCTATCAAACCCTAGATTCGAGTTCTAGGATGATTATCATCAAAACTAGACTTGAATGAGTTGGAGATAACTCTAACTCAATGCTCAGACCTAGAATGGGTAGGGGAAACCCTGGAATCAATAGAGAATGATCGACGACAGTCGAAAAACCAAGTGTATGGTCTTCCGGAGACATACCGGTCAACCATACCGATAGCAGGTCATGCGACTGGTACTGGGACCGATATCTCTCGGGCAGTAGCCTGTGGGGACCGGCTGACTATACTGGTCGCCCCACAGATCTACGACCGGTACATGCAACCGGTCAACTCTGTAAGTGTAATTTTGTAACCCTGTTGGTTTTTCGACCAACGTAAAACCCTAAGAACTATTCTAATGGAACCCTAATATTATGTAGGACTCTGTGATAGCACGTTTGGATCTTGCGACGTGGAGCAAGCTATCAAACGAGCGTCAGGTAAGGGAATCTGACATAAACCCTAATAATTAATGGATAGTAAATCATTGTTAATAACCCTGAATATATATGATGTGATGTTTGGGCATATTCACATGTCATCGTTTATTTTCAATTATTATTATTGTTCATGCATGATAGGATGTGATTGTTAGGCATGTGATTGTTTTCGTTGGTGTGTGGAGTGGGAAGGGCATGGGGCCTGAGATCATTCCTCACATTGGCACCTTTTGTAGTATTCTATCCTAGCAGGCTTGGTACAGGTGGGGTATTAGGGGAAGGTCGTGGCACTGTGGTCTATGTCATGTTGACGCTGACCTGGCCATGATGATGTAGCACGGTGGTCTCCGATATGGGCACTGGCCTGGCCATGATGCTTTAGCTCTATCTCTATGCCGTAGGGAGTTATGTTGGAATAGGATCTACCTGCGTATTGTTCTGTCTTAGTATGCTTGATGCGGATAGGGTATCAGGGGGAGGTGAGGTATTGTGGTCTCCAGCCCGGCCTGCATGCTCTAGCTCTATCTCTATGCCGTAGTCAGCAGTATTGGGATGGAGCCTACATTGATGACATATAGGATTGGTTAGTTGCGAGCCCAGTTTGCAAGCCCTAGCCAATAGGGGCTTATGTATTGGTATGGGTAGAGTATCAGGGGAGGTGCGGGTATACCTTAGCTCTATCTCTATTCCATGTTGGGTGCATGTAGGTCAGTGGTAGTGTGATTTACTGTGCGATGCCACTCACTCGTGTATAGAGGTGAGGCGGCCTCCGAACTTTTCTATAGCACATTGCAAACTTAAACTAGACCACAGCATAAAATGATTGTTACTCATGCATAATATTGTGAAATTGTCTGATTGTCTTACTGAGCTAAGTTGTGAGCTCACCCTTTTGTACGTACATTATTTTTAGATGTTGATGCAGGTTACACGGTAGATGACTATATAAACGCACCGACGTATGGTGACGTGGCTGCTCTGGATGTACAAGCAGGAGAGGATGAGCATGACGCTTCATACGAGTGTTCTTTCTGCGTGTACCTTTGATTGGATTTTTATTTATTTTAATTATTTTCAGTTGGATTAAAGTGATGTAAAGATATTTATCTTATATTTGGAATTTTGGATAACTGGTTATGTTATTTAAATTTATCAATAGATACTCAGTTCATTTATTTAAAGACTTCCACTGTATTTATTATATTCTGATTGTGGTTATGTGCAATGGTTTGTATGAGTGGACACGGTCTTATTGAGATCCTGGTGTGAACCGTTGGTTTAATGACGGTTCACTCACATCATTTTGGTTGGTTCAGAATTAGGGTGTGACAGTCGTCCCACATGCACCCACCATGGAATAGAGATAGAGCTAAAGTGCTTAGAACCACACCGCATCACACTTCCCCTGATACTCTACCCATACCAACACGTAAGCCTCTGCTGGCGAGGGCTTGCAAACTAGGCTCGCAACTAACCAATCCTAATGTCAAACAGTGTATCCAAGGCCTCACCCCCGCATCACTCAATACGTCCATAGAGATAGAGCTAAGGCCCCCTGGCAAAGTCGAAGACTACATGGTCCGAGACCACCTCCCCTGATACCCTACGACGTAAAAGTTCTGCTAAGGTAATGGTGATACGACGATGTCAGTGGACAAGACTTGAGTAGAGATAGAGCTAGAGTCTGGTGACCAGGACACACCACAATATCACGTCCTCCCCCTGATGCTCCCCTCGCATCAAGCACACTAACCACACACATACATTCACATGCCTATTCCTCGCATCATCATCATCATCATGTTATAAATAAAATAGAATTAAATATGCATGAACATTAATAGAAGAAATATTGGATGACATGTTGAATGCACATTACAAGCATACACGCATAGAATCAGTCATGGCATTAGACTCATGAAATAAAAAAATAGTTTATTATTAGCCTATTAGTTTAGGTCTTGTTCCCTCACCTTTGCTTGAGTGTAAATCCTCTTTCAAGCTCTAAGAATCACCTTTATATCAATAGGAAAACCTAACAAGTCGATAGATTTTAATTAGAATTCATTCCGATAATTTTTGGCTTGCTGTTAAGCTAGGGTCGCAGGATGGGTCGCAGTTTTTTGCGACCCCAGGGTATAGGGTCGATGCTAGGGTCGGATGTTCCATCGACCCTAGGTGCGACCGTAGCTTCCCTGGACTTTTCGAAAGATAGGGGTCGAACCTGTGGTCTGTTAGGTCGATTCCCAAACGACCCTACGTGTGACCGCACGTGGTTTGAGTCGACCTTTTCATTCTACAGTCTAATCTTTCAAGTTTGGGTCCTATGGCTTACTTCTACAGTCCATTCTATGCTTGTTCTATGGCTTAAAACTCCAGGTTACTTCCTTATTTTGTCTACCATGATTTCCTCCATGGATTTCATTGAAATCTTCCCATGGATGGATGATTTGGGTTTCTCCTAGATCATACCTTCTTCATAAATTATTCTAAGGTCTTAAACAATTCATGGAAAGCATATCCATACCTTAGGTTTGCTGAGATTCAGTGTCACACCCCAATTCTGCACCATTCAGAACGGTGTGATGAACCACTAATAAACCAACGATTCAACCAGGATCTCTAATAGGCTGTGTCCGTTGAAAATAAAACCATACACATCTTCAACCATAATCAGAATAAGTACACAATAGCTGAAGTTTTAATAATAAATGAAATGAGGAATCTAAATGTGATAATCAGTAATAAAATATCAAGTTATGTTGTATTAACCGAGACATAAGTAAATAAAATATCAAATTATATTTCCTTAATAATTCAAATAAAATCTAATCGAAAATGCATGCGTTGCACTCGCATGAAGAGTCATGCGTTTCCACGAAGTCTTCAGCTTCCATTGTAGCGACGTGCCCGTATACAGAAGTATTCATATAGTCTTCAACCGTGTTACCTGCATCATCAACTAAAAATATTCGACGTCGAAAGGGTGAGCACACATCACGGCTCAGTGAGCAAACAAAACAATGCAACAAAACATATGCATGCAATCAATTCATATCTGTGGTCCGGTATATAAGTTTGCAATGTGCTATAGAAAGATTTGGTGGCCGCCTCGCCTCTATGCACAGGGTGTGAAGGCCCGCCCAAAAGTTAACATTTATTGTCATCCCCATCCACCCTACCATGGAATAGAGATAGAGCTAAAGTGCTAAGGCCTGGCCTATGACACTTCCCCTGATACTCTACCCATACCAACAGGTAAGCCCCTGCTGGCGAGGGCTCGCAAACTGGGCTCGCAACTAACCAATCCTAATGTCAAACAGTGTATCCAAGGCCTCACCCCAGCATCCCTCAATACATCCATATAGATAGGGCTAAGGCCCCCCGGCAGAGTCAGAGACTACACTGTCCGAGACCACCTCCCCTCATACACTAAGACGTAATAGTTCTGCTAAGGTAATGGCGACACGAAGATGTCAGTGGACAAGACTTGAGTTAGAGATAGAGCTAGAGTGTTGAGGCCCGACCTATGACACCCCCCTGATACTCGCTCGCATCAAGCCCACTAACCACACACATACATTCACATGCCTATTCCTATCATCATCATCATCATCATCATCATCATCATGTTATAAACAATAAATTTAAATATGCATGAACAGTAATAATAAAAATATTGGATGACATGTTAAATGCACATTACAAGCATACACGCATAGAATCAATCATGGCATTGGACTCAAGAAATAAAAAAAAGTTTATTATTAACCAATTAGTTTAGGTCTTGGTCCATCACCTTTGCTTGATTGTAGATCCTCTTTCAAGCTTTAAGAATCAACCTAATATCACTATTATATCAGTAGAAGACCTAACCAAGTCGATAAAATTTAATTAGAATTAATTCCAATTTTTAAAGCTTGCAGTTAACTGGGGGTCGCAGGACAGGTCGCAGGTAGGGTAGCAGTTTTCTGCGACCCCCTGTAGTAGGGTCGATGCCTGGATCGGATGTTCCCTCGACCCTGGGTGCGACCACCCCTTTCCTGGACTTCCCGAATACTGGGGGTCGATGCTAGGGTCAGGTAGGGTCGATTCTCCATCGACCCCATGTGCGACCCCCCATGGGTTTAGTCAAGATTTTCATCCTACAGTCCATTCTTTCGTATTTGGGTCCTAAGGCTTGCTTCTATAATCCATTCCATACATGTTCTATGGTTTAGAACTATAGTTTATTCACCTACATGGTTTTAATGATCTTCTCCATGGTTTCCATTGAAACCTAACCATGGATGGATGATTTGGGTTTCTCCTAGATCATACCCTCTTCACTATCTACTCTAAGGTCTGAAGAAATTCATGGAGATAGTATCCATACCTGAGAAATAGACTTATTTCTCTGAAGCCTTATCTTTGGTCTTCTTCTCCACTTTCCTTTTCTTCTCTTTCTCTTCTCCTTCTCTTCTCTTTCTCTCAATCCAATTAGGGTTCTAAAAGAAGTGAAAGAGGCTTAGGGACGTCCTATTTATAGAGTAGAAACTCCCAAAATAAGTCCCACTGAGATTAGGAAAGAATCCCATTGAAATTTGGAAAGTTTCCAAATCACGATTTCTGTCGGCAGACTGGGGGTCGATGAGGGGGTCGGAGGTCCCGTCGACCCTTGGTTCTAAGTTGTCTGACCCCTGGTTTGAAACTCAGGGTCTGACTTTTATATTGGGGGGGTCCGACCTTGCCTAGCAGGGTGTGCGACCCTCCCCCCTATTTTAGTGTTTTTGAGTCAGTTTAATACCTGGGATCGTTATCTCCGTCACGTACTTGGTCCATTTGGCTCGACCATGATGGGTAGACCTGGTTCAAGGTGGTAAGACTGGTTAGTTTGATACGGGTCTTACAACTCCCCCCTACTTATAAAAATTTTGTCCTCGAAATTGTTCATACCTTCCGAGTAGAATAGATGAGGGTATTGCTTTCGCATAGCATTCTCTTCTTCCCATGTGATTTCTTCTATATCCCTGCTTCTCCAAGTGACCTTAACATAATAAATGTCACGGTTGCGTAGTCGTTGCACCTTTCGGCTGATGATTTCAGTTGGTGCTACTTCAAACGTCAAATCCTCAGTCAAATTGGGTAGATCTACTGTCAATACGTGTCACACCCCAATTCTTCACCATTCAGAACGGTGTGATGAACCGCTAATAAACCAACGGTTCAACCAGGATCTCTAATAAGCTGTGTCCGTTGAAAATGAAACCATACACATCCACAACCATAATCAGAATAAATACATAATAGCGGAAGTCTTATAGTAAATGAACTGAGAAATCTAACTGTGGTAATCATAAAAAAAATATCAAGTTATTGTTGTATCAACTGAGACATAAATAAATAAAGTATCAATTACATCCCTTTATAAATTCAAACAAAATCTAATTGAATACGCATGAGTTGCACTCGCATTAGGGATCATGCATATCCGCTAAGTCTTCAGCTTCCATTGCAGCAACACGCCCGTACACTGGAGCACTCATATAATCTTCGACAGTGGTACATGCATCATCAACTAAAAATATTCGACGTCGAAAGGGTGAGCACACATCATGGCTCAGTGAGCAAACAAAACAATGCAACACACATATGCATGCATTCGATTCATATCTTTGGTCTGGTAAATAAGTTTGCAATGTGCTGTAGAAAGGTTCGGTGGCCGCCTCACCTCTAGGCACAGGGTGTGGAAGCCCGCCCAAAGGTTAACGTTTATTGTCGTCCCCATCCACCCTACCATGGAATAGAGATAGAGCTAAAGTACTGAAGCCCGGCCTATGACACTTCCCCTAATACTCTACCCATACCAACACGTAAGCCCCTGCTAGCGAGGGCTTGCAAACTAGGCTCGCAACTAACCAATCTTAATGTCAATCAGTTTATCCAAGGCCTCACCCCAGCATCCCTCAATACGTCCATAGAGATAGGGATAAGGCCCCCTGGCAGAGTCAGAGACTACACGGTCCGAGACCACCTCCCCTCATACACTACTACGTAATAGCTCTGCTAAGGTAATGACGATACGACGATGTCAGTGGACAAGACTTGAGTTAGAGATAGAGCTAGAGTGCTGAGGCCCGGCCTATGACACCCCCCCTGATACTCGCTCGCATCAAGCACACCAACCACACATACATTCACATGCCTATTCCTATCATCATCATCATCATCTTGTTATAAATAATAATTTAAATATGCATGAACAATAATAATATAAATATTAGATGACATGCTGAATGCACATACAAGCATACACGCATAGAATCAATCATGGCATTGGACTCAAGAAATAAAAATAGTTTATTATTAACCAATTAGTTTAGGCCTTGTTCCCTCATCTTTGCTTGATTGTAGATCCTCTCTCAAGCTTTAAGAATCAACTAAATATCGCTATTATATCACTAGAAGACCTAATCAAGTCGATAAAATTTAATTAGAATTAATTCTGATTTTAAAAAAACCTACTGTTAACTGGGGGTCGATGCCAGGGTCGGACCTTCCATCGACCCTGGGTGCTACCATCCATATTCTGGACTTTCCAAACACTAGGGGTCGATGTTAGGGTCTGGTAGGGTCGATTGTCCATCTACCCCCCGTACGACCCCTCGTGGGTTTAGTAGAAATTTTCATCCTACAGTCCATTCCTTGATGTTTGGGTCCTATGGCTTGCTTCTACAATCCATTCCATACATGTTTTATGGTTTAGAACCATAGTTTATTCACCTACATGGTTTTAATGATCTCCCCCATGGTTTTTCATTGAAACCTAACCATGGGTGGATGATTTGGGTTTCTCCTAGATCATACCATCTTCACTATCTATTCTAAGGTCTTTAGAATTCCATGGAGATAGTATCCATACCTGAGAATTAGGCTTGTTTCTCTGAAGCCTTCTCTTTGATCTTCTTCTCCACTTTCCTTCTCTTCTCTTTCTCTTCTCCTTCTCTTCTCTTTCTCTCAATCCAATTAGGGTTCTAAAAGGAGTGAAAGAGGCTTAGGGACATCCTATTTATAGAGTAAAAACTTCCAAAATAAGTCCCATTGAGATTAGGAAAGAATCCCAATGCAATTTGGAAAGTTCCCAATTCACGGTTTCTGTCGACAGACTGGGGGTCGATAAGGGGGTCGGAGATCCCGTCGACCCCTGGTTCTAAATTGTCCGACCCCCGGTTAGAAACTCAGGGTCTGACTTTTTATCTTGGGGGGGTCCGACCCTGCCTTGCTGGGTATGCAACCCTCCCCTTTATTTTTGTGTTTTTGGGTCAGTTTAATACCTGGGATCGTTATCTCCCTCACGCACTTGATCCATTTGGCTCGACCATGATAGGTAGACCTGGTTCAAGGTGGTAAGATCGGGTTAGTTTGCTACGGGTCTTACAACTTCCCCCTACTTATAAAAATTTCGTCCTCGAAATTGTACATACCTTTCGAGTCGAATAGATGAGGATATTGCTTTCGCATAGCATTCTCTTCTTCCCATGTGATTTCTTTCATATCTCTACTTCTCCAAGTGACCTTAACATAATAGATATCACGGTTGCGTAGTCGTTGAACCTTTCGACTAGTGATTTCAGTCGGTGCTACTTCAAATGTTAAATCTTTAGTCAAATCAGGTAGGTCTACTGTCAAAACGTGTGTCGGATCCTTGACATACTTCTTCAATAAGGAAATATGAAATACGTCATTCACACTTGACATAGATGGTGGTAGTGCTAACTGGTAAGCCACTTTTCCACGCTTAACTAGAATCTCATATGGCCCGACATATCTTGGACTTAATTTCCCTTTCTGTCTGAACCATTTCAATCCTCGCATAGGTGATACTTTTAAGAATACTTTATCACCCACGAGAAATTCAAGGTCTCGGCGTCGAGTATCTGCATATTGCTTCTGACGATTCTGAGCTGTCCTCACTCTCCTTGATAATGTCGACCACTCGACAAGTTTCTTCAACAAATTTTGATCCAACAATACTACATTCCCCAACTTCATTCCAAAACAAAGGAGTTCGACACTTCTTTCCATACAGTGCTTCATAGGGTGACATCTGTATAGTAGCCTGATAGCTATTGTTATAAGCGAATTCAATCAATGGTAATTTTTCATCCCATGATCTTTTAAAATCAATTACACATGCTCGAAGCATATCTTCTAGAATCTGAATTGTACACTCTGACTGTCCATCTGTCTGTGGATGGAATGCAGTACTAAACTTCAATGTTATGCCCATAGCCTTTTGCAATCCTTCCCAAAACTTTGAAGTAAATCGTGGATCTCTGTCGGACATAATGCTTTCAAGTACACCGTGTAATCGCACAATGTTGTCCACATACAGCTTAGCTAACCTCTCCAGTATATACTGAGGTTGTATAGGTATAAAGCGAGCTGTTTTAGTCAAGCGGTCTACAATCACCCAAACTGCGTCAACTACTCGAGGAGTCAATGGTAATCCTGTGACGAAGTCCATAGTGATGCCGTCCCATTTCCATGCTGGTTCCGGTAACGGCTGTAACAGTCCGATCGGTCTTTGTTATTCAGCCTTTACTTTCTGACAATTTAGGCATTGAGACACGAACTTAGATACGTCTTCTTTCATTCCTCTCCACCAATATAATTTCTTTAGATCATGGTATATTTTTGTACTTCCAGAATGTATCGAATAGATGGTGGTATCGGCTTCTTTCATCAATCGGTGTCTAATGTCTAAGCATTCTGTTTTGGGTACACATATTCTTCCTTTGTATTTCAGTACCTTCTCTTTGTCCAAGGTGAACTCAGGGATAGTCCTACCTTTTTTTATGTCCTCTTGTACTGTTCTTAGGTAAGGGTCTGATTTGATAGTTGTCTTTACTTCATCAATTATATCCGGTATAATCTTCAATGCGGCGAACATATTTGAAAACCGATGAATAAACCCTTGGTTGGCTGATCCATCAGTGCATCTATCACAAACTGTTCATTATCGTGACTGAATACCTTCCCGGTAGTACATATTGCGGCAGTTGTGCTAACCTCTCCCTGAGATTTTATCATTGCCTTTCTACTCAGTGCATCGGCTACTATAGTAGCTTTTCTCGATGATACTGGATATCACAATCATAGTCTTTCAATAATTTTAGCCATCTTCTTTGTCTCATATTCAACTCCTTCTGATTAAATAGATAAGTAAAACTTTTATGGTATGCTTTAATCTGAAACTTCTCCCCGTACAGATAATGTCTCCATATTTTGACAGCATGTACTACTGTCGTTAATTCCAAATCATGAGTGGGATAGTTCTTCTCATGTGTCTTCAACTGTCTTGAGGCATAGGCAATTACTTGTTCTCCTTGCATAAGTACACATCCTAATCCCAGTCCTGACGCATCGGTGTACAAGATAAATGGCTGTCCTAGAATCGGAATGGTCAAGATTGGAGCTGATATCAATCTAGCCTTCAAGGTCTGGAAACTCTTCTCGCATTTATCCATCCAAAGAAACTTCTCGCCCTTCTTAGTCAAGCTGGTGAGAGGTACGACAATTCGAGAATAGTCTTCCACAAATCGTTGATAATACCCAGCTAGAGCCAAGAAACTTCTAATTTCTGCAACGCTCTTCGGTGCTTCCCACTTTACATTAGCCTCGATCTTGCTAGGATCCACTTTAATTCCTTCAGCGGATACTACATGGCCTAGAAAAGCGACTTCCTTTAGCCAAAACTCACACTTTGAAAATTTGGCATAGAGCTTCTCCTTACGTAGTCGCTGCAGAGCGGCGTTTAGATTCTTAATATGAGTTTTCTCGTATTTGGAGTAGACCAATATATCATCAATGAATAAAATAACCGACGTATCCAACATATCATGGAATACCCAATTCATAAGTTCCATAAAGGTTGCTGGTGCGTTTGTTAATCCAAAAGACATGACCAAAAATTCATAATGTCCATATCTGGTCCTGAATGCTGTTTTGGGAATATCACCATCCTTAATCTTCAGCTGATGGTAGCCTGACCGAAGATCGATTTTGGAGAACACTTTGGCACCTTGCAACTGATCGAATAGGTCATCGATCCGAGCCAATGGATATCGATTCTTGATTGTCAGTTTATTCAGTTCTCGATAGTCTATACACAAGTGAACGCTACCGTCCTTCTTCTTCACGAATAATACTGGCACTCCCCATGGTGATATACTAGGGCGAATGTAACCCTTGTCCAGCAGTTCTTGTAGTTGTACTTTCAATTCCTTCAGTTCAGTAGAAGCCATTCTATAAGGTGCTTTCGATACTGGTGTGGCTCCAGGTATAAGATCTATAACGAACTCTGTAGCTCGGTCGGGTGGTAATCCTGATAGTTCTTTAGGAAATACGTCTAGAAAGTCACGCACGACATCAATATCTTCCATTCGTGGTGCTCCCTTGGTAAGGTCGACCATAGATACTAAATATCCGATTGCTCCTTTCTCATGGCACTTCTTAGCCTTTAGCGTAGAGAGTATGAGCTTTCGTTTACGGGGAAGTTTGGTTCCCGAAAAATTGAACTCTGCTCCTTCCTTGTCTTTAAATGTCAGCTTCTTTTTGGCAGACAATAGATTTGCAAAATGCCGAGCTAACCAGTCCATTCCCAAGATGACGTCAAAGTTTGCCATCTCAAGTTGGATCAAGGTTGCATCCAAAGTCTTTTCATTAATAAGAACTGGACATGGTCCATAACCTTTCTCTAACTCCACTTCTAATCCCATAGGTGATCGTACAAGCAGTTTGTAGTCTAAGGATTTAATGGATAAATTCAACTTCTTTCCAAATGACACAGATATAAAAAAATGAGTAGCTCCTGAGTCAAAGAGTACACTGGCGAGTATGCCATTTATAGGTACGATACCTGTGATTTATTTTAACTTAGTCTACATGCTCATATAATGTAATACAACTTAAAAAAATTATTTAAGTCATACCTGTGACCACATCAGGCGATGCGGCAGCATCCTCAGATGTAACCGCGTAACCTCGTCTTTGATGTAGCTGCTTCCTGGGCTTAGGACATTCCCTTGCCATATGTCCCACTTGATTGTAGTTATAACATTTCATCCCTTCAGGGGTTGCCTTTTGTTGCTGTGAGGCTGCGGGAGTAGTCTTGGCTGCAGCATTAAAGCCTTGAGTACGGAAGGGTTTGAATATCATGGTGTTCCCTCCGTTGTAAGAATTCTCATTAGGCCTTTTTATTCCCCTATTTTGAGCAAGGTAGCTCTCTTTCTGGCTCGACTCTATTACTCGAGCAATTTGTGCAGCTTCATTATAGATTTTCTTTTCAAGTCCCAATACGTGCTCGCGGATGCTTCCCCTAAGTCCCATGACGAACCTTCGGGTCTTTGTGTTCCTCTTGCATACTGGCGGGTGCAAAGAAGAACAGCTCTTCATAACGCTGTTGATATGCATCCACGGTCATCTGCCCCTGATATAAACTTAGGAACTCTCTTTCCATAGAATCTCTGAAACTTCTAGGAAAGTACTTCTCAAAGAACGCCTCCTTATAAATATCCCAAGTTAGTTGGGCGCGCTTGGTTAATAAATATGTCCTGGTGGATCTCCACCAATGGTGTGCACCTCCTTTCAGCATAAAGGTGGCACACAATACTTTCTCTTCTTCATTCACTGTCATCATCATAAAGTTTCTTTCCATCTCATCAACCTAGTGTGTCGGCCATAAGGGATCTGCTGGCTTGCCATTAAATTCTTTGGGCTTCAGTTTCAGAAAACGCTCCACCAGTCTGGAGTGGTCTAGTTGCTGCGGAACATATGCCCCATACATAGGTGGTTGGGGTTGATATTCACCTTGAGCTATCTCAGGATTTTGTACTTGAGCCTACATGATGGGAGTCTGAGGTGCGTGGGGTACTGTGTTACTTCTCCCTGGAGCTGTACTTGCCTGTCCTGCTGGCATTGGAGGTGTCTTTGCAGCTAGAAAAGTCATACCTAAGGCAGCTTGCATAGTAGCCTGTGCCTGTTGCATTTGCTACAGCTGTTGGGCCAAGTTCAATACGACTGTAGCCAAGTCTGTAGGTGGAGCTGGCAGATTTGTACGATTTGTTTGCCCATTTATGACGGACGGTGTCGTGTTCATATTCCCATGTGCTTCCGGGTGTGTCTGGCTATTTTCCCCCCAGGTGATGGTGGTGGGATAGAGTTACGGCTCTGTCTGATTACTCTGCGTCCAACCATTAACTAATCTGATAGTGGGATTGCCTGAAAATCATTGAATACATGAGACAATCATTAAATACTTCATTCTCATATTTTAAAACCACTAACAAATGCAAAATTTCAAAATTTTCAAATCATTCTGTCGAAAATGCTGTGTTTTCACTGCAGGGTCGATGGGTGTCCGACCCTCAGTATGCGACCCTGAAAAATCAACAATTCTTCCCGAGAGCCAGGGGTCGATGGGGGGGGGGGGTCGGAGGATGTCTGACCCAGGGTGCGACCCCTGGTTCTGTCAGATTCCTGAGAGCCGAGGGTCGATGCGGGGGTCGATGGGTGGGTCGATGGTTTTAGTCAAATTTTTCGACCCCCGGACTAAAAATCAGATTTTTAAGTTCCGATTCAAAGTCCATTTCCCATTCTTTCTTCTCCGCTTTGACTCGTCTCGTCCCTCTGAGTTGCTACAGTGACAACTCCGAACCGTTGGTGGTTTGCACTCCTTGTTTCGTCGTCTACACCTCCGCTACAGGTATATCTTCTACATTTTCATGTTTTTAGGTTTCCTTACCTAGGTTTTTTGCTCGTATATCTTGTATTTTTCAAATTAAATTTTTTCCAATCGTAAAAATTTAATTTTTATTGGGGGCTTTTGTTTTTGGTGACTCGAGGAACGAAAGTCCTCAAAAATATTTGAGTTTCATCGGTTGGTTATCGAGAAACTTGAAATTTACCCTTTTTGCCCTAATTTTGCCAAAATTTTGAATTTCTTGAAATTTCTTCAAATTCAATCTCATTAGCTAAAATTTTCGACTGTATGAGTCTTACAGGATAGTTTAGGATCTATGTAAGTCCTCCTGCCCACGTGTATGGGTGAAAAGTGAGGGTTTTGACCAATTTACGTCGTTATAATGTCAAAATTTTAGATTTTTCACCTCTACTAAGCCATTATTTGTTTTTCTTTTTATTTGCTGATACTATAGCTCGTACCAAGGTACCCAGTGTTCGCGACCATCTTCGCTTCTGTTACACTGAAGCTGAGACACAGTATGCCCGCTACGCTCGTAAGAAAGTAGAGGGAGGCCGCAAAGTGGACTTGGCTAGCTTGGCCATGTTCAATGTGGAGGGGGATTTTGGCGATATGGGATGGCTCCCTGTCATCACCTATGACGCCTGTACCTGCCCTGACTTGGTACGTCAGTTCTATTGTAATCTCCAAGTGGTGGGGGATTACAACGATGTTGAGAGAGGTGGTGAGCTTTGGATCACTAGCTATGTCAAGGGGGTTGATATTTCTTTCGACTATCGACAGCTAGCGGACTTGCTGGGTGTAAGACCCGCACGCCACGAACCTGGTCTATCCTTACATTTCATGTCGTGACCCGTCTACATATCATGGTCGAGCCAAGTAGACCAAGTGTGTGAAGAAACCCAAGACCCAGTATGAAAATTTACTCAAAAATAGTTAAAATGAGGGTAGGGTCGCAGGTTTTAACAGGCAGGTCTGACCCTCCCATCGACCCGTGACCAGGGGTCGCAGAGGGTCTATGAATTGTCTGACCCTCCCATCGACCCTCGGTATTCAGGAAAAACAGCACGAACCGAAAAATAGGAAACTTTCCTAATTTCGATTGGAACCTTTCCTAAACTCAATGGGACTTATTTTGGGAGGTTTTACTCTATAAATAGGACGTCCCTAAGCCTCTTTTACCCCTTTTACAACCCTAATTGATTTGAGAGAAAGAGAAGAGAAGGAAGAGAAGAAGAAGAGAAGCAAGGAAGAGAAAAAAGCAAAAAAGAAGAAGAATTACAGAGAAGGAGTATTCTTCTCAGGTATGGATACTAATTCCATGAGTTTCTACAGACCTTAGGTTAGGTAATGAAGAGAGTATGATCTCGGAGAACCCTAACCAACAACCCATGGTTAGGTTTCCATGGAAAACCATAGGAGAATACATAAAAGCTATATAGGTGGATGATTCATGGTTCTAGACCACGAAATGTATGTTGAGTGGACTGTAGGAGCAAACCATAGGACCCCAAACACGAAGAATGGACTAAAAGGAGGAAAATTGACCAAAACCCACAAGGGGTCGCACAGAGGGTCGATGACCATCCGACCCTACGTGACCTGAGTATCGACCCTCAGGGTTCTGGAAGTCCAGATTTGGGGAGGGTCGCACCCAGGGTCGATCTTGACTCCGACCCTACCTCCGACCCTCAGTTAACAGCATGGTTTTTAAATTCGGAATTAATTCTAATTAAATTCTATCGACTTTGTTAGGTCTTCTAGCAATATAATAACATTATAAAGGTGATTCTAAAGCTTGGAAGAGGATCTATTAACAAGCTAAGGTGAGGGAACAAGACCTAAACTAATTGGTTAATAACAAACTATTTTGATTTTTTTGAGTCCAATACCATGATTGTGATATGCGTGTATGCTTGTAATGTGCATTCAACATGTCATCCAATATTTCTATTATTACTGTTCATGCATATTTAAATTTATTGATTACAACATGATGATGTTGATGATGGTAGGAATAGGCATGTGAATGTTTGTGTTTGGCTGGTGTACATGGTGCGGGTAGGGATGGTATCAACCGGTACTTCGATGCCGTTCTCATCGGGGTATATTGTGCCATGGTCTATTCAAGTCATGTCCACTAAGCAAGTGTTGGTGTGCTTGATGCGAGTGGAGCATCAGGGGGAGGACGTGACATTGTGGTTCAGCATGGTCACTAAACTCTAGCTCTATCTCTACTAAAGTCTTATCCACTAACATCGTCGTATCGCCATTACCTTAGCGGAACTAATATGTTGTAGGGCATCAGGGGGGACGTGGCATTGTAGTTCAGCCTAGTCACCAGACCCTAGCTCTATCTCTATTGATGTATTGAGGGATGCTGGGGTGAGGCCTTGGATACATTGTTTGACATTAGGGTTGGTTAGTTGCGAGCCCAGTTTGTAAGCCCTCGCCAACAGGGGCTTACGTGTTGGCATGGGCAACTGGTACAGCCATGCCATTTTCATGGGGTGTCTATTGTCCATGGTGGGTGCATGTGGGGCGACAGTGCTGTTTTCATTCGGCGTTTCCACATATTCGTGTATAGAGGTGCGACGGCCACCTATTCTTTCTATAGCACATTGCAAACTTTAAACCAGACCAAAGATATGAATTGATTGCATGCATATGTACTGTTACATTGTTTTGTTTTCTCACTGAGCCGTGATGTGTGCTCACCCTTTCGAATTTGAATACTTTTAGTTGATGATGCAGGTACCACCGTTGAAGATTATATGAACTCTCCTGTGTACAGGCATGTGGCGACAATAGAAGCTGGAGACTTAGTGGATATGCATGATTCCTCATGCGAGTGCAACTCATGCGTATTCGATTAGATTTTGTTTAATTTTATTAAAGACATGTAATTGATATTTATTTAATTATGTCTCAGTTGATTTATCAATAATTTGATATTTATTTTATGGTTATCACAGTTAGATTCTCAATTCATTTACTATAAAATTTCTGCTATTTACCTTATTACCTCTGATTAATGTGGAATGTGTTTTGGTTTATCATATGTGGGATAGCCTATTCGAGATCCTGGTTGAACCGTTGGTTTATTGACGGTTCATCACACCGTTCCGAATGGTGCAGATTTGGGGTGTGACAACTTGGTATCAGAGCTCTCGTAGGCCTTACCCATTAAACCTGAATACTTCCACTGGAGTCCATGAACTGAGTTAGGATAAATAAAAAGCTTTAATACAAACAAACCATAAGCACCTGTGTTGGTTGAGACAGAAATTAAACAAGACGATAATGTACATATAAAAGGTGGAACCATATATATACACTCAAACAGAAAGAGAAGATCAAAAAAATTATTCTAATAAATAAATAATATAGGGTATTACCTATAAGTTGGGTAGTTATCCAAGTATACAAGGATATAGTACAGTAGCAAGAAGGGAGCTTCTGTAAAGTAGAAAATTGAATGCCGTGTTGGTACTCACAAGATGTAAAACTTGACGTATGACAAAGGAAGGAGAAAATGGCTAATAATGCCTAATTCCCTTCAAAGGTAAAGGGAAAGATCTCGGGCCGAATCCAACAGAGATAGGAGAACAATAGTTATACACCAAAGATGAGAGTAACTATAAAAGAAAGTAAAGCTATACTCCTGGGTGACGTGGAGACTCAGAGTGAGATCCATTACAAGCTGATCTATTGCCCACTAAGCAAGAAGAGGATGTTGCAACTTGACCCCACCACTATCAGGGTCGAGAATGGATAATGAAAACTCATCTGAGCAGATGCTAGATAATGATAATCAGATTAGAGTGAATCAAAGGAGGTGAACAATCAGACCACTCCAGCCAACCACCTAGACTATTAGGGTCGAGAATGGATAATGAAAACTCATCTGAGCAGATGCTAGATAATGATAATCAGATTAGAGTGAATCAAAGGAGGTGAACAATCAGACCACTCCAGCCAACCACCTGGACTATTAAGTACCTTGGTTATGGTTGTCATAAACTTGACCCAATAAAATACAAGAGCAACAATAGATGAGACCGACTATGGAAGTTGCTATTTAAATCACTACCCAAGTTGCTGATGCTACATCAACACCTCCGAGTCAAACCAAGTATGGTACCAATTGGTAGCATCACTGTACCCCAACACCTATTAGCCATAACACGGTGCCTACCACATAGCAAGTCCCAGTAATGCATATCCCAGTGCAGAAGTTTGGTGCACAACAAGTAGTATATCAAGGTGGTTAACCTTATCGGCCACCGATGTATGGGATAGTTGCAATGATCCGACCAAGGATTGAGGAATATTTTCTGAAGATGAAGCCTTAAACGTTTTCAGTAGATGATCAAATCTAATTATGGATATATTTATATAGGATGCGGTGCATTATTGATTTACTCTTATGATTATAGAGGATGCACATACCAGATTTTAATTTCTCGGATCTTGACAGGATACCTTCTTGATTTAACCTATCAATTGGAGTTATAGATACTGTTTCTTTAGTATTAGTCCGGATTATACCAATCTGAACCATTCTCATGATCGACAACATGATCAGAGATATGAACTGAATGAATAGTTAAAGGTTTAATCGTGTTGAGCGTACATCTTCTGATTTATACCTGATTTATTGATGTACGAAATCTTTCTCCTGATTTATACCTGATTTACTGATGTATGAAAGCTTCTCCAGATTTACTCTTGTAGTGCCTTGACCAATGGCATTATATACTCGGGAAAAATGGATGATTTCCCAGGGTCGGATACTGAGGGTCGGATACCCATCGACCCCCACCATCGACCCTGCATAGAAAAGATAGTATTTTTCACTGAATGATCTGAAAAATTTGAAAATACCATTGGTTAGTATATCCAAATATGAGAATGAAGTATATATTGATTGCCTCACGTATTCTATGACTTTTCAGACACTACACCACCAGAATAGGAAATGGCTGGGCGAAGAGGGAACAGTGTAAGCAGACTTAGAAAAGGAAAACCCAACCCTGACTTTTGTTTTGGGAATGGAACTGCAGTATCGTGAACTATGTCAATGATTTTCCACTGACTCCCAAATCGGTTGACATGGTTGGGTGGTTGTTGATCGTCTTATGAAAATAGCTCATTCCATTGCTATACGACCTCGGTATGCTGTGGAGCGGCTAAATAAGCTATATGTAGATAATATTGCCAGAATAAATGGTATGCATGAGAGCTTAGTGTCAGTCAGAGGCTTATGCCTTATCTCAAAGTTTTGGGAGGATCTACAGAAAATAATGGGGACAAAGTTGAAGTTTAGTACTGCACTTTACCCCAAACCGATGGATAGTCAGGGCAGACTATACAGATCCTAAGAGATATGCCCCGAGCTTGTGAATTGATTTCAAGGAACTTGAGTTGAGAAGTTACCGTGAATTGAAGTTGCTATTAAGCTACCATGTAAATGTCACCTATCAAGCATGGTACGATAGAAATGTCAAATTCCTTTATTTTGGAATAAAGTTGGTGAATGAAGAATTTTGGAGACCTAAGTCTAATGAAGAAAACTATCGAGTGGCAGACAAGATCAAAGAAAAGGGGCAGGATTGCTCAAGATGTCAGAGAGACACCAAGACCTTGAGTTTGCCATAAGTGACAAAGTGTTCTTGAAGAAATCACTTATGCATAGTTTGAAACGATTAGACAAGAAGGGAAAGTTGTATCCTATATAGGTGTTTAACCTTATAAACTTTGAGAGACGTAGAAAAGTTGCATATCAATTAGCGTTATCGCTATCCATGTCTAGTGTGCGTGATGTATTTCGTGTGTCTATATTGAAGAAGTACATTAGAGATCCATATCAAAGGTATTGACCACAGAATCACTGGATTAAATAGGAGATTTAACTATTGAAGTGGTACCAGCCTAGTTCACTAGTTGAAAGGTACAACACCTTAAAAACTTGGTATCAATTATACGAAGATAATCTGACGAAGACAAGACGTGGAGAAGACAGCATGGAAAGAAGAAGATGCAATGCATAAATAGAATTCCAACCTATTGACTCCGAAGTAAATTCAAATTTTGAGGACAAAATTTATTTTAAGGATGGGGGAGTTGTAAGATCCGTACGTTCAAATTTCGAAGACGAAATTTCTTTTAAGGGTGGTGGAGTTGTAAGACCCGCACGCCACGAACTTGGTCTAACCTTACATTTCATGTCATGACCCGTCTACATATCATGGTCGAGCCAAGTGGACCAAGTGTGTGAAGAAACCCAAGACCCAGTATGAAAATTTACTCAAAAATAGTCAAAATGAGGGTAGGGTCACAGGTTTTAACAGGCAGGTCCGACCCTCCCATCGACCCTCCCATCGACCCGTGACCAGGGGTCGCAAAGGGTCTATGAATTGTCCGACCCTCCCATCGACCTTCCCATCGACCCTCGGTATTCGAGAAAAATAGCGCGAACCGAAAATTAGGAAACGTTCCTAATTTCGATTGGAACCTTTCTTAAACTCAATGGGACATATTTTGGGAGGTTTTACTCTATAAATAGGACGTCCCTAAGCCTCTTTCACTCCTTTTACAACCTTAATTGAATTGAGAGAAAGAGAAGAGAAGGAAGAGAAGAAGAAGAGAAGCAAGGAAGAGAAGAAAGCAAAAAGAAGAAGAGTTGCAGAGAAGGAGTATTCTTCTCAGATATGGATACTAATTCCATGAGTTTCTACAGACCTTAGGTTAGGTAATGAAGAGAGTAAGATCTCAGAGAATCCAAACCATCAACCCATGGTTAGGTTTCCATGGAAAACCATGGGAGAATACATAAAAGCTATATAGGTGGATGATTCATGGTTCTAGACCATGGAATGTATGTTGAGTGGACTGTAGGAGCAAATCATAGGACCCCAAACACGAAGAATGGACTAAAAGGAGGAAAATTGACCAAAACCCACAGGGGGTCGCACAGAGGGTCGATGACCATCCGACCCTATGTGACCTGAGTATCGACCCTCAAGGTTCTGGAAGTCTAGATTTGGGTAGGGTCGCACCCAGGGTCGATCATGACTCCGACCCTACCTCCGACCCTCAGTTAACAGCATGGTTTTTAAATTCAGAATTAATTCTAATTAAATTCTATTGACTTTGTTAGGTCTTCTAGCAATATAATAACATTATAAAGGTGATTCCAAAGCTTGGAAGAGGATCTATTAACAAGCTAAGGTGAGGGAACAAGACCTAAACTAATTGGTTAATAACAAACTGTTTTTATTTTTTTGAGTCCAATACCATGATTGTGATATGCGTGTGTGCTTGTAATGTGCATTCAACATGTCATCCAATATTTCTATTATTACTGTTCATGCATATTTAAATGTATGGATTATAACATGATGATGTTGATGATGGTAGGAATAGGCATGTGAATATTTATGTTTGGCTGGTGTACATGGTGCGGGTAGGGATGGTATCAACCGGTACTTCGATGCCGTTTTCATCGGGGTATATTGTGCCATGGTCTATTCAAGTCATGTCCACTAAGCAAGTGTTGGTGTGCTTGATGCGAGTGGAGCATCAGGGGGAGAACGTGACATTGTGGTTCAGCCTGGTCACCAGACTCTAGCTCTTTCTCTACTCAAGTCTTGTCCACTAACATCGTCGTATCGCCATTACCTTAGCGGAACTAATATGTCGTAGGACATCAGGGGGGGGACGTGGCATTGTGGTTCAGCCTGGTCACCAGACCCTAGCTCTATCTCTATGGATGTATTGAGGGATGCTGGGGTGGGGCCTTGGATACATTGTTTGACATTAGGGTTGGTTAGTTGCGAGCCCAGTTTGCTAGCCCTCGCCAACAGGGGCTTACGTGTTGGTATGGGCAATCAGTACAGCCATGCCATTTTCATGGGGTGTATATTGTCCATGGTGGGTGCATGTGGGGTGACAGTGCCGTTTTCATTGGACGTTTCCACACATTCGTGTATAGAGGTGCGGCGGCCACCTATCCTTTCTATAGCACATTGCAAACTTTAAACCAGACCAAAGATATGAATTGATTGCATGCATACGTATTGTTGCATTGTTTTGTTTGCTCACTGAGCCATGATTTGTGCTCACCCTTTCGAATTCGAATACTTTTAGTTGATGATGCAGGTACCACCGTTGAAGATTATATGAACGCTCATGTGTACGGGCATGTGGCGACAATGGAAGCTGAAGACTTAGTGGATATGCATGACTCTTCATGCGAGTGCAACTCATGCGTATTCGATTATATTTTGTTTAATTTTATTAAAGACATGTAATTGATATTTATTTAATTATGTCTCAGTTGATTTATCAATAATTTGATATTTATTTATGGTTATCACAATTAGATTCTCAGTTCATTTACTATAAGATTTCTGCTATTTACCTTATTACCTCTGATTAATGTGGAATATGTTTTGGTTTATCATATGTGGGATAGCCTATTCGAGATCCTGGTTGAACCGTTGGTTTATTGACGGTTCATCACACCGTTTCGAATGGTGTGGATTTGGGGTGTGACACTGGGTATCTCCTATGGCAGCTCCTTCGTATTCTGTGCCCTAGGAGAGTCCCAGTTCTTTTCATTAGCGATGAGGGCTGAGATAGACCGTCAGCTCATCAGAGAGGATCGCTGGGAGATGAAAGCAAGTTATCTATGTTTAGATCCAAGGGTGTACTGCAAGATCATTCAGCATAACCTGATACCACAGAGTGGACACTACGAGAGGGTCTCCCAATTGACCCAGTATCTATTGTACTGCATATGCACCAGGCAGCCCGTCTGCCTTCCTTATATCATCATGCGGATGATGGTCAGTGCCACGTTGCCCAGTCATACTGGCAACCTTCCTTATGGACGCATGATCACTACATTGCTTACCCGCCTGGGGGTTGTTTTTTTGGGTGAGAAGATTCAAGAGAAATCTTTCTCATCGCCTCTGGATTGGGAGGCCATCTGCAAGATGGGCATGCGAGATTCCTAGGTCAATGATGAGGAGAGGAACGCGATGGTGCGCCCTCGCAGTCGAGTGGAGATGGCTGACGCTGAGGCAGCAGTAGCAGCTGCTGGAGCAGGGGTTCATGGGGATGATGATGATCGCCTATACATGGATTTAGATGACATACCTCCTCCATCACCTACTCATACTACAAGAGCTGGTCTGTCTTCTTCAGCTAGTCTTTCACATGCTACTGGTCCTTCATATGCTTCTTCTGATGACATGATGGGGATATTTCACGAGATACGAGAAGCTCAGCCCATGTCTGACTTGAGGATGGGAGTGCTTCTAGAGTCTCAGCGCTTGTCCGATCAGCGGGTGGGAGAGCTTCTAGCTGCTCAGTGCATGTCGGATCAACGGGTGGGAGAGCTTCTAGCTGCTCAGCGCATGTCGGATCAGCGAGTAGGAGAGCTTAGGGATGCTCAGTGTGTGACTGACCAGCGGGTGGCTGATCTCACAGCTAGTCTCTAGACGACCCAGACTCAGATAGCTTGGTTGACTAGAGTCTACGCTGAGGACTATGATAGAGACCGTGAGGCACCGCCTCCCCCATCACCTCCAACTTCTTGATGTATTTCTTTTATCTTTCTTTTGTACTTCAGAGTAACTGTCCGGGCTGTGGACTGTACTCTGCTTTAATCATATATATGTAAATGTTTGTTCTTCCTTTGGTTGTATATAATTTTGTTTCTCATTTAATAGATGCATTATTCTCGTTCAATTTTATCTCAAACAACACAGATGCTTATGGTGTGTTATTATTACATCTTTTTAAATTTTTATCCTATCTCAGTTCACGAACTTTTGTGGAAGTATACTGGTTTCACAGACAGGGCCTGAGATGCTCTGATACCAAGTTGTCACACCTCAATTCTGCACCATTCAAAACAGTGTGATGAACCGCTAATAAACCAACGGTTCAACCAGGATCTCTAATAGGCTGTGTCCATTGAAAATAAAATCATACACATCCACAACCATAATCAGAATAAATACACAATAGCGGAACTCTTATAGTAAATAAACTGAGAAATCTAACTGTGGTAATCATAAATAAAATATCAAGTTATCGTTGTATCAACTGAGACATAAATAAATAAAGTATCAATTACATCCCTTTATAAATTCAAACAAAATCTAATCGAATACGCATGAGTTGCACTCGCATGAGGCATCATGCGTATCCACTAAGTCTTCAGCTTCCATTGCAGCAACACCCCCGTACATTGGAGCACTCATATAATCTTCGACAGTGGTACCTGCATCATCAACTAAAAATATTCGACGTCGAAAGGGTGAGCACACATCATGGCTCAGTGAGCAAACAAAATAATGCAACAAACATATGCATGCATTCGATTCATATCTTTGGTCTGGTAAATAAGTTTGCAATGCGCAATAGAAAGGTTCGGTGGCCGCCTCACCTCTATGCACAGGGTGTGGAAGCCCGCCCAAAGGTTAACGTTTATTGTCGTCCCCATCCACCCTACCATGGAATAGAGATAGAGCTAAAGTGCTGAGGCCCGGCCTATGACACTTCCCCTGATACTCTACCCATACCAACACGTATGCCCCTGCTGGCGAGGGCTTGCAAACTGGGCTCGCAACTAACCAATACTAATGCCAATCAGTGTATCCAAGGCCTCACTCTAGCATCCCTCAATACGTCCATAGAGATAGGGCTAAGGCCCCCTAGCAGAGTCAGAGACTACACGGTCTGAGACCACCTCCCCTCATACACTACGACATAATAGCTCTACTAAGGTAATGGCGATACGACGATGTCAGTGGACAAGACTTGAGTTAGAGATAGAGCTAGAGTGCTGAGGCCCGGCCTATGACACCCCCCCTGATACTCGCTCGCATCAAGCACACCAACCACACACATACATTCACATGTCTATTCCTATCATCATCATCATCATCATCATCATGTTATAAACAATAATTTAAATATGCATGAACAATAATAATAGAAATATTGGATGAAATGTTGAATGCACATACAAGCATACACGCGTAGAATCAATCATGGCATTGGACTCAAGAAATAAAAATAGTTTATTATTAACCAATTCGTTTAGGTCTTGTTCCCTCACCTTTGCTTGATTGTAGATCTTCTCTCAAGCTTTAAGAATCAACTAAATATCGCTATTATATCACTAGAAGACCTAATCAAGTCGATAGAATTTAATTAGGATTAATTCTGATTTTAAAAAAACCTACTGTTAATTGGGGGTCGATGCCAGGGTCGGACCTTCCATCGACCCTGGGTGCTACCACCCACATTCTAGACTTCTCGAACACTGGGAGTTGATGTTAGGGTCTGGTAGGGTCGATTGTCCATCGACCCCCCGTGCGACCCCCCATGGGTTTAGTCAAAATTTTCATCCTACAGTCCATTCCTTCGTGTTTGGGTCTTATGGCTTGCTTCTACAATCCATTCCATACATGTTCTATGGTTTAGAACCATAGTTTATTCACCTACATGGTTTTAATGATCTCCCCCATAGTTTTTAATTGAAACCTAACCATGGGTGGATGATTTGGGTTTCTCTTAGATCATACCCTCTTCACTATCTATTCTAAGGTCATTAAAATTTCATGGAGATAGTATCCATACCTGAGAATTAGGCTTCTTTCTCTGAAGCCTTCTCTTTGATCTTCTTCTCTACTTTCCTTCTCTTCTCTTTCTCTTCTCCTTCTCTTCTCTTTCTCTCAATCCAATTAGGGTTCTAAAAGGAGTGAAAGTGGCTTAGGGACGTCCTATTTGTAGAGTAGAAACTCCCAAAATAAGTCTCATTGAGATTAGGAAAGAATCCCTTTGCAATTTGGAAAGTTCCCAATTCACGATTTCTGTCGACAGACTGGGGGTCGATGAGGGTGTCGGAGATCCCTTCGACCCTTGGTTCTAAATTGTCCGACCCCTGGTTAGAAACTCAGGGTCTGACTTTTTATCTTGGGGGGGTCCGACCCTGCCTTGCTGTGTATGCGACCCTCCCCCTTATTTTTGTATTTTTGGGTCAGTTTAATACCTGGGATCGTTATCTCCCTCACACACTTGATCCATTTGGCTCGACCATGATGGATAGACCTGGTTCAAGGTGGTAAGACCGGGTTAGTTTGATACGGGTCTTACAATACGTGCGTTGGGTCTCTGACATACTTCTTCAATAAGGAGATATGAAATACGTCATGCACATTTGACATAGATGGTGGTAGTGCTAACTGATAAGCCACTTTTCCAGGTTTAGCTAGAATCTCATAAGGTCCGACATATCTCGAACTTAATTTCCCTTTCTATCCGAACCGTTTCAAACCTCGCATAGATGACACTTTGAGGAATACCTTATCACCTACGGCGAATTCAAGGTCTCAGCGTCTAGTGTCTGCATATTGCTTCTGACGATTCTGAGCCGTTCTTACTCTTTCCTTGATAATTTCAACTACTCGACAAGTCTCTTCAACAAATTCTGGTCCAACAATACTACGTTCTCCAACTTCATTCCAAAACAAAGGAGTTTGACACTTCCTGCCATATGGTGCTTCATAGGGTGACATCTGTATAGTAGCCTGATAGCTATTGTTATAAGCGAACTCAATCAGTGGTAACTTTTCATCCCATGATCCTTTAAAATCAATTACACAAGCTCGGAGTATGTCTTCTAGAATCTGAATTGTGCGCTCCGAGTGTCCATCTGTCTGAGGATGGAATGCAGTGCTGAACTTCAATGTTGTACCCATAGCCTTTTGTAATCCTTCCCAAAACTTTGAAGTAAATCGTGGATCTCTGTCGGACACAATGCTTTCAGGTACACCGTGTAATCTGACAATATTATCCACATACAACTTAGCTAACCTTTCCAGTGTATACTGAGGTCGTATAGTTATAAATCGAGCCGTTTTAGTCAATCTGTCTACAATCACCCAAACTGCGTCAACTACTCAAGGAGTCAATGGTAACCCAGTGATGAAGTCCATAGTGATGCAGTCCCATTTTCATGCTAGTTCTGGTAACGACTGTAACAGTCCTGCTGGTCTTTGACGTTCAGCTTTCACCTTTTGACAATTTAGGCATTGAGACACAAACTTGGCTATATCTGCTTTCATTCCCCTCCACCAATATAATTTCTTTAGGTCATGATACATCTTTGTACTTCCAGGGTGTATCGAATAGGCGGTGGTATGAGCTTCCTTCATTAGTCGGTGCCTAATGTCCAAACTTTCTGTTTCATGTACACATATCCTTGCTTTGTACTTCAGTACCCTTTCATCATTTAAAGAGAACTCAGGAGTAGTCCTACCTTTTTCGATGTCTTCTTATACCGTTCTTAGATAAGGGTCTGATTTAATCGCTGTTTTCACTTCATCAAGTATATCGGGTACAATCTTCAATGTGGCGAACATATTTGCAAACCGATGGATAAACCTTTGGTTGGTTGATTCACCCGGTACATCTATCATAAACTGTTCGTTACAGTAATTGAACACTTTTCCAGTAGTACACAGTGCAGTAGTGGTGCTAACCTCTTCTGGAGATTTCATCATTGCCTTTCTACTCAGTGCGTCCGCAACCACATTAGCTTTTCCCGGATGATACTGGATATCACAATCATAGTCTTTCAATAGTTCCAGCCATCTTCTTTGTCTCATATTCAACTCCTTCTGATTAAATAGATAAGTAAGACTTTTATGATATGATTTAATCTGAAATTTCTCTCCGTACAAGTAATGTCTCCATATTTTGACAGCATGTACTACTACTGCTAATTCTAGATCATAAGTGGGATAGTTCTTCTCATGTGTCTTCAATTGTCTTGAGGCATAAGCAATTACATGTTCTCCTTGCATAAGTACACATCCTAATCTCAGTCCTGACGCATTAGTGTACAAAATAAATGACTGTCCTAGAATTGGAATGGTCAAGATTGGAGCTGATATCAATCTAACCTTTAATGTTTGGAAACTCTTCTCGCATTTATCAGTCCACACAAACTTTTTGCCCTTCTTAGTCAAACTGGTGAGAGGTATGGCATTTCGGGAATAGTATTCCACAAATCGTCGATAATACCCAGCTAGACCTAAGAAACTTCTAATTTTTGCAATGCTCTTCGGTGCTTCGCACTTTACAATATCCTTGATCTTGCTAGGATCCACTTTAATTCCTTCAACGGATACGACATGGCCTAGAAATGCGACTTTTTTTAGCCAAAACTCACACTTTGAAAATTTGGCGTAGAGCTTCTCCTTCCGTAATCGCTGCAGAACGACGTTTAGATTCTTAATATGTGTTTCCTCGTCTTTGGAGTAGACCAATATGTCATCGATGAATACAATAACCGACGTATCCAACATATCATGGAATACCCGATTCATAAGTTCCATAAAGGTTGCTGGTGCCTTCGTCAATCCGAAAGACATGACCAAAAATTCATAATGTCCATATTTGGTCCTAAATGCTGTCTTGGGGATATCACCATCCTTAATCTTTAACTGATGGTAGCCTGACCGAAGATCGATCTTGGAGAACACCTTGGCACCTTGCAACTGATCGAACAAGTCATCGATCGGAGGCAATGGATAGCGATTCTTGATTGTCAGTTTATTCAGTTCTCGGTAGTCCATACACAATCAAACGCTACCGTCTTTCTTCTTCACGAATAATACTGGCGCTCCCCATGGTGATATGCTAGGTCGGATGTAGCCCTTGTCCAACAGTTCTTGTAGTTGTACTTTTTAATTCCTTCAACTCAGTAGGAGCCATTCGATAAGGTGCTTTAGATATTGGTGCGGCTCCGGGTTTCAGATCTATAACAATCTCGGTAGCGCGGTCGGGTGGTAATCCTGGTAGTTCTTCAGGAAATACATCTGGATAGTCACGTACGACATCAATATCCTCCATTCGTGGTGCTTCTTTTGTAAGATCGACCACAGATACTAGATACCCAAGTGCTCCTTTCTCCAGGCACTTCCTAGCCTTTAATGCAGAGAGTATGAGCTTTCGTTTACGGGGGAGTTTGGTTCCCAAAAAACTGAACTCTGCTCCTTCTTTGTCTTTAAATGTTAGCTTCTTTTCGGCACACAATAGGTTTGTAGAATGCCGAGCTAACCAGTCCATTCCCAAGATGACGTCAAAGTCTGCCATCTCAAGTTGGATCAAGGTTGCATCCAAATTTTTTTCATCAATAAGAACTGGACATGGTCCATAACCTTTTTTTAACTCCACTTCTAATCCCATAGGTGATCGTACAATCAATTTGTAGTCTAAGGATTTAAGGGGTAGATTTAGCTTCTTTCCAAATGACACAGATATAAAAGAATGAGTAGCTCCTGAATCAAAGAGTACTCTGGCGAGAATGCCATTAATAGGTACGATACCTGTGATTTGTTTGGATTTAGTCTACATGCTCACATAATGTAACACAAAATGATAAGATTCAGGTCATACCTGTGACCACATGAGGCGATGCGGCAGCATCCTCGGATGTAACCGCGTAAACTCTGCCTTGTTGTAGTTGCTTCTTGGGCTTAGTACACTCCCTTGCCATATGCCCTACTTGATTGCAGTTAAAACATTTTATCCCTTCAATGACTTGCTTTTGTTGTTGTGGAGCTGCGGGGGTAGTCTTGGCTGCAGCATTAAAGCCTTGAATATGGAAGGGTTTGAATACCTTGGTGTTCCCTCCGTTGTAAGAATTTCCATTAGGCCTTTCGATTCCCCTATTTTGAGCAAAGTAGCTCTATTTCTGGCTCGACTCTATCACTCGAGAAATTTGTGCCGCTTCATTTTAGATTTTCTTTTCAAGTCCCAGAACATGTTCGCGGATACTTCCCCTAAGTCCCATGACGAACCTTCGGATTTTGGTGTCTTCTACCTGCATACTGACTGGTGCGAAGAAAAACAGCTCCTCATAACGCTGTTGGTATGTATCGACAGTCATCTGTCCCTGATATAGACTCAAGAACTCCTTCTCCATGGAATCTCTGAAACTTCTAGGAAAGTACTTCTCAAAGAATACTTCCTTATAAATATACCAAGTCAGCTGGGCATGCTTCGTTAATAAATATGTCTTGGTAGACCTCCACCAATGGTTTACATCTCCTTTCAGCATAAAGGTGGCACACAATACTTTCTCTTCTTCATTTACTGTCATCATCACAAAATTTCTTTCCATTTCGTCAACCCAGTGTGCCGGCCATAAAGGATCTGCTGGCTTGCCATTAAATTCTTTGGGCTTCATTTTCAGGAAACGATCTACCAGTCTAGAGTGGTCTAGTTGTTGTGGGACATACGCCCCATACATAGGTGGTTGGTGTTGATATCCACCTTGAGTTACCTCAGGATTCTGCACTTGAGCCTGCATGATGGGAGTCTGAAGTGCGTGGGTACTGTGTTACTTCCCCCTGGTACCATGCTTGCTTGTCCTGCTGGCATTGGTGGTGTCTGTGCAGCTGGAAAAGTCATGCCTATGGCAGCTTGCATGGTAGCTTGTGCCTGTTGCATTTGCTGCAGCTGTTGGGCCAAGTTCATTACTATTGTAGCCAGGTCCGTAGGTGGAGCTGGCAGATTTGTAGGATTTGTCTGCCCATTAATTACGGACGGTGCCGTGTTCATATTCTCCTGTGTTTCCGAGTGTGTCTAGCTGTCTTCACCCACAGGTGGTGGTGGTGGGATAGAGTTACGGCTTCGTCTGGTCACTCTACGTCCCGCCATTATCTGATCCGGTAGTGGGAATGCCTGAAAATCATAGAACACATGAGGAATTCATTGTATACTTCATTCTCATATTTTAAAACCACTAACAAATGCAAATTTTGAATTTTTCAGATCATTCTGTCGAAAATACTGTATTTTCACTGTAGGGTCGATGGTGGGGGTCGATGGATGTCCGACCCTCAGTCTGCGACCCTGAGGAATCACTGATTCTTCCCGAGAGCCGAGGGTCGATGAGGGGGTCAGAGGATGTCCGACCCAAGGTGCGACCCCTGGTTCCCTGTCAGATTACTGAGAGTCGAGGGTCGATGAGGGGGTCGGAGGGGGGGTCAGATGTCTTGGTCGAAATCTCCGACCCTCGGACTAAAAATCAGGTTTTTAATCCCGATTTTGAATCCATTTCTCATTCTTCCTCCTCCTTTTCGACTTGACTCGTCCCTCTGAGTTGCTACAGTGCCAACTCGGACTCTTAGGTGCTTTTTGCTTCCTATTTTGATGTCCACACCTCGTCTACAGTGATGTTCTTTACATTTTCATGTTTTTAGGTTTTCTTAGCTAGGTTTTTGCCCATTTAACTTGTTTTCTTCAAATTAAACTTTTTCCAACCATAAAAATTCGATTTTTATTGGGGGCTTTTGTTGTTGGTGACTCAAGGAATGAAAGCCCTCAAAAATATTTGAGTTTCATCAGTTGGTTATCGAAAAACTTGAATTTTCTCATTTTTTCCCTAATTTGTCGAAATTTTGAATTTTTTTAAATTTCTTCAAATTCGATCTCGTTAAATGAAATTTCCAACTGTATGAGTCTTGCAGGATTGTTTAAAACCCTTCTAAGTCCTCCTACCCACGTGTATGGGTGAAAAGTGAGGCTTTTGACCAATTTACGTCGTTATACTGCCGAAATTTTTGGGTTTTTCATCTTTACTAACCCAATATATGTTTCTCTTTGTTTTTGCAGAAACTATGGCTCGTACCAATGTACCTAGGGTTCATGACCCAGTCCGCTTCCATTCTAAAGAGGCGGAGACACAGTATGCCCGCTATTCTCGTAAGAAGGTAGAGGGAGGTCGCCGGATAGACTTGGCTAGCCTGGCATTGTTCGACATAGAGCGGGCTTTTGGTGACATGGGTTGGCTTCCTGTGATCACCTATGACGCCTGCACTCGGTCGGACTTAGTGAGACAGTTCTACTGTAATCTCCGGGTGGTGGGAGATTACAATGATACAAAGAGGGGCAGGGAGCTTCGGATCACCAGCTACGTCAAGGGGGTTGAGATTTCATTCAATTATCGACAGCTGGCCGACTTGTTGGGCATTTCTTATGACGGCCCCTTGGTGTTCTGCACTCCTAGAGAACCCTAGTTCTTTTCATTGGAGATGAAAGCTGAGATTGACCGCCAGATCATCAGAGAGGATCGCTGGGAGATGAAAGCAATCTATCTTCGTCCAGAGCCTCAGGTGTACTACAAGATTATCCAGCACAACCTGATACCTCAGAGTGGGCATTACGAGAGGGTCTCCCAGTTGACCCAGTATTTACTGTACTGTATATGCACTAGGCAGCCCGTCTGCCTTCCTTACATCATCATGCGGACGATGATCTGCGCTACGTTGCCCAGTCATACTGGTAACCTGCCATATGGATGCATGATATCTATGCTGCTTACACGCCTGGGTGTTGATATGGTGGATGAGAGGATTCAGGAGAAATCCTTCTCGTCACCTTTGGATTGGGAGGCCATTTGCAAGATGGGCATGCGGGATGCCCAGGTCAGCGGCAAGGAGAGGAACGCTCTGGTGCGTCCACGTACTCAAGTGGAGGTGGCTGACGCTGAGGCAGTAGCTGCAGCCGCTGAGGCAGTAGCTGCAGCCGCTGGAGCAGGGGTTCATGGGGGTGATGATGATCATCTGTACATGGATGTGGATGCCATACCTCCTCTATCACCTACTCATGCTACAGGAGCTGGTCCTTCTTATTCAGCTGGTCCTCTGTATGCGGCTGGTCCTTCGTATGCACCTTCTGATGACATGGTGGGGATATTGCATGAGATACGAGAGGCTCAACGCATGTCCAATTTGAGGATGGGAGAGCTTCTAGAGGCTCAACGCTTGTCGGATCAGCGGGTGGGAGAGCTTAGGGATGCTCAGCGCATGACTGACCAACGGGTGGCTGATCTCACAGCTAGTCTTCAGACGACCCAGACTCAGATCGCTTGGTTGACTAGAGTCTATGCTGAGGATTATGATAGAGACCGTGAGGCACCGCCTCCCCCATCACCTCCAGCTTCTTGATGTATTTCTTTTATCTTTCTTTTTGTACTTCAGAGTAACTGTCCGGGTTACGGACTGTACTCTGCTTTAGTTATGTCTATATACATTTGTTCTTCTCTTGGTTGTATATAAATTTGTTTCTCATTTAATAGATGCATTATTCTCTTTCAATTTTGTCTCAAACAACACAGATTCTTATGGTGTGTTATTATTACATCTTTTAAACTTTTATCCAATCTCAGTTCACGAACTGTTGTGGAAGTATACTGGTTTCACAGACAGGGCCTGAGAGCTCTGATACCAAGTTGACACACCCCAATTCTGCACCATTCAAAACGGTGTGATGAAGCGCTAATAAACCAATGATTCAACCAGGATCTCTAATAGGCTATGTCCATTGAAAATAAAATCATACACATCCATAACCATAATCAGAATAAGTACACAATAGCGAAAGTCTTAATAATAAATGAACTGAGGAATCTAAATGAGATAATCAATAATAAAATATCAAGTTATGTTGTATTAACCGAGACATAAGTAAATAAAATATCAAATTATATTTCCTTAATAGAAAACACATGCGTTGCACTCGCATGAAGAGTCATGCGTTTCCATGAAGTCTTCAGCTTCCATTACAGCGACGTGCCCATATACAGAAGTATTCATATAGTCTTCAACCGTGGTACCTGCATCATCAACTAAAAATATTCTTCGTCGAAAGGGTGAGCACACATCACGGCTCAGTGAGTAAACAAAACAATGCAACAAAACATATGCATGCAATCAATTCATATCTGTGGTCTGGTATATAAGTTTGCAATGTGCTATAGAAAGGTTTGGTGGCCGCCTCGCCTCTATGCACAGGGTGTGAAGGCCCAACCAAAGGTTAACGTTTATTGTTTTCCCCATCCACCTTACCATGGAATAGAGATAAAGTTAAAGTGCTGAGGCCCGGCCTATGACACTTCCCCTGATACTCTACCCATACCAACACGTAAGCCCCTGCTGGCGAGGGCTCGCAAACTGGGCTCGCAACTAACCAATCCTAATGTCAAACAGTTTATCCAAGGCCTCACCCCAGCATCCCTCAATACGTCCATAGAGATAAGGCTAAGGCCCCCCGGCAGAGTCAGAGACTACACGGTCCGAGACCACCTCCCCTCATACACTACGATGTAATAGTTCTGCTAAGGTAATGGTAATACGAAGATGTTAGTGGACAAGACTTGAGTTAGAGATAGAGCTAGAGTGCTGAGGCCCGACCTATGACACCCCCCCTGATACTCGCTCGCATCGCCCACTAACCACACACATACATTCACATGCCTATTCCTATCGTCATCATCATCATCATGTTATAAACAATAAATTTAAATATGCATGAACAGTAATAATAGAAATATTGGATGACATGTTAAATGCACATGACAAGCATACACGCATAGAATCAATCATGGCATTGGACTCAAGAAATAAAAAAAATAGTTTATTATTAACCAATTAGTTTAGGTCTTGTTCCCTCACCTTTGCTTGATTGTAGATCCTCTTTCAAGCTTTAAGAATCAACTTAATATCACTATTATATCAGTAGAAGACCTAACCAAGTCGATAGAATTTAATTAGAATTAATTCCAATTTTTAAAGCTTGTTGTTAACTGGGGGTCGCAGGATAGGTCGCAGGTAGGGTAGCAGTTTTCTGCGACCCCCTGTAGTAGGGTCGATGCCAGGGTCAGATGTTCCCCCGACCCTGGGTGCGACCACCCCTTTCCTGGACTTCCCGAATACTGGGGGTCGATGCTAGGGTCTGGTAGGGTCAATTCTTCATCGACCCCACATGCGACTCCCCGTGGGTTTAGTCGAGATTTTCATCCTACAGTCCATTCTTTCGTGTTTGGGTCCTAAGGCTTGCTTCTATAATCCATTCCATACATGTTCTATGGTTTAGAACTATAGTTTATTCACCTACATGGTTTTAATGATCTCCTCTAAGGTTTCCATTGAAACCTAACCATGGATGGATGATTTGGGTTTCTCCTTGATCATACCCTCTTCACTATCTACTCTAAGGTCATAAGAAATTCATGGAGATAGTATCCATACCTGAGAAATAGACTTGTTTCTCTGAAGCCTTCTCTTTGGTCTTCTTCTCTACTTTCCTTTTCTTCTCTTTCTCTTCTCCTTCTCTTCTCTTTCTCTCAATCCAATTAAGGTTCTAAAAGGAGTGAAAGAGGCTTAGGGACATCCTATTTATAGAGTAGAAACTCCCAAAATAAGTCCCATTGAGATTGGAAAGAATCCCATTGAAATTTGGAAAGTTTCCAAATCACGATTTCTGTCGGCAGACTGGGGGTCGATAAGGGTGTCGGAGGTCCCGTTGACCCCTGGTTCTAAGTTGTCTGACCCCCGGTCAGAAACTCAGGGTCTGACTTTTATATTGGGGGGGTCCGACCCTGCCTAGCTAGGTGTGCGACCCTCCCCCCTATTTTAATGTTTTTGGGTCAGTTTAATACTTGGGATCGTTATCTCCATCATGTACTTGGTCCATTTGGCTCGACCATGATGGGTAGACCTGGTTCAAGGTGGTAAGACTGGTTAGTTCGATACGGGTCTTACATTCAGAGGTTTCTTTGAATTTCTTCTCTTAGTCTTCTTCTCCAACTTTCCTTCTCTTCTCCTTCTCTTCTCTTTCAATTAGGGTTTCAAAAGGAGTGAAAGAGGCTAAGGGACGTCCTATTTATAGAGGAAAATCTCCCAAAATAAGTCTCATTGAGATTAGGAAATAATCCCCTTGAAATTTGGAAAGTTTCCTATTTACGATTTCTGTCGGTGATCCTAGGGTCGATGAGGGGGTCGGAGATCCCGTCCGACCATAGGGTCTAAATTGTCTGACCCTAGGTCTAAATTTCAGGGGTCTGACTTCCTGATGAGGTGGGATCAACCCTGCCTGTTTGGATATGCGACCCTACCCCCTATTTCACTTTTTTTGGGTCTGTTTCATACCTGGTCTTGCTATTTCTTTCACACACTTGGTCCATTTGGCTCGACCATGATTGGTAGACCTGGTACAAGGTGGTAAGACCGGTTAGATCGATACGGGTCTTACAGTGTCCTCCCCCTAATACTCTACGATATACTAGTTTTACTAAGGTAACATTAAATACGACGATGTCAATGCGAATAATGGAATAGAGACAGGGCTCGAGTCTGATGGTTAGGATGAACCATAATACCACATCCTTCCCCTGATACTCCACTCGCATCCAACACACCAACCATACACACATAAGCACATGTCTATCCCTAGCAACATCATTGTATCATAAGGAAACAGAAATAAATGTACATAAATAACAAGATTTAGATGATATGTGATATGCACAAACAATCATACAAGGCATGACATCATATCAAATAATAGAAAATAAAAAGAGAGGGTAGCTTATTATTAGCCTCTTAGTTTTGGTCCTATTCCCTCACTTGTAACCGATGTTTAACCTCCTTCCAAGCCTTGAAAGTTACTTTGAATCAATTGGGAACCTAAGAAATTTATGGATTCAGGTTGGGGTTCAATTGTACCAAGTTACAATAGTCGAAAATCAAAACAAAGCCCTTACTGGTTGAATGGTCGACTCTGTGGTCTCATGTTTATGTCAACCACACATTGTGTAGTCGACTCTATGGTCATGCATCATGCGACCACTGATGCGACCATACAAACTCTGGAAAACTTCCTGAATAGCTGTGGTTGACTCACTGGTCGCACTATGGTCGACTAATGATGCGACCACACAAGGTTTGGTCAATTTTTGGTCTTCAGTCCGAGTTCTTCCTGAGTAGATTTCTCGACTCATCACTAGGGCTCATCCTATGGTCGTCCTATAGACTTTAATCACAGTTTCTCATTACCATTAACCCTAATTGATTCTCTATGGTTATCCTTGAGATAATCGATAACCCCACGTTGGTTTAACATCCCCATTAACAATAGAAACCCTATTCTAAGCGATCTACCTCTACAGAGACAAGCTCCATACCTTAAACTTGTCGTAGAGAATTGGAAACCTTCTTTGCAAAACCCTTCTCCCAGCCTTCCTCTCTGAGTCTTCTTCACCTTTTCTTCCTCTCTCTTTTCTCTTAGGTTTAAGGTTGAGATTGATCCAAAAGATTTGAGAGAGGGTAGAGGGACGTCCTCCATATAGAGATAAACTCTCCATATAGAGTCCCCTCTCAATTAGGAAAGAAGTCTCCTTCAATTTGAAATTTTTTCAAATCACGGAGTCTTAACTGGGTTTGTATGGTAGATTGTGTGGTCACAAAATTCATCGACCACATAATCCAAAAGTGTTGACCACACAACATAATTTGGCTGGTCTCACTTTGTCCATTGACTGGTCGACCACACAATTTTAGGTGGTCTACACAACTAAATTTACTGTTCTTGGGTCGATTCACTTACCTAGCCCTGTGTGTAAGACCCGCACGCCACGAACCCGGTCTAACCTTACATTTTGTGTAGTGACCAGTCTACCTATCATGGTAGAGCCAAGTGGACCAAGTGCGTGAAGGAAATCACAAGACCAGGTATGAGTTTGTCCCAAAAATAGTAAATATGAGGATAGGGTCGCATGCCTAAACAGGTAGGGTCAACCCCACCTCAACAGAAGTCCAACCTATGATTTTCTAGTCGTAAGGTCGCATGACTAGAAAAACGTAGGGTCGACGGATCCTACGACCCTACGTGCGACCCTACGATTTCAGACAGAAACCGTAAATTAGGAAACTTTCCTAATTCCATGGGGTTCTTTCCTAAACTCAATGGGACTTATTTTGGAGGGTTTTTCTCTATAAATTGGACGTCCCTTAGCCTCTTTCACTCCTTTTAGAACCCTAATTGAAAGTGAGAAAAGAGAAAGAGAAGGAAAAGAAGAAGAGAATGAAAATTGAAGAAAAGGCTAAGGAAGAGGAGGAAGTTCAGAGAAACCTCTGAATCTCAGCCAACTTCAGGTATGAATCTAAGTCCCTTCATAAATTAAGAGCCTAGAATGGAACATGAAGAAGTTAGGATTAGGAGAAACCCAAATCATCTATCCATGGATGATTTTCAAAGGAATCTATGGAAGTAATCATCATAGGCAATGGAAAGTGTGTAAAATCATAGTTATAAGTCATAGAACAATCTTAGAATGGACCTACAAGACCACAGGATCGATCACATGCCCTCGGGAAGTCCCAGGGAGGGTGTGGTCGCACATAGGGTCGATTGGTAACTGACCCCACGTCCGACCCTACCCTAGGGTCGATTGGTAACCAACCTTAGGTGCTGCCCTACTTGCGACCCTACGATTTCAGCTAGTCTAAATTTGTTGGAATTAATTATAATTAAAATCTATCGACTTGTTAGACATTTCTAGTGATTTGAAGGTGATTCATAAAGCTTGAACGAGGATCTACACTCAATCAAAGGTGAGGGAACAAGACCTAAACTAATTGGCTAATAACAAACTATTTTCGTTTATTGAGTCCAATACCATGTATGATTCTATGATTGTATGATTGTAATGTGTATATCACATGTCATCTACTATTCCTGTTATTATTGTTCATGCATATTTAATTCAGTTTATTTATAACATGATGATGATTATGATGCTAGGAATAGGCATGTGAATGTATGTGTGTGGTTAGCGTGCTTGATGCGAGTGGAGCATCAGGGGGAGGACGTGACACTGTGGTTCATCCTGGTCACTAGACTCTAGCTCTATCTCTACTCAAGTCTTGTCCACTAACATCGTCGTATCGTCATTACTTTAGCAGAACTATTACGTCGTAGGGCATCAGGGGAGGTGGTCTCGAACCGTGTAGTCTCTGACTCTATCGGGGGACCTTAGCTCTATCTCTATGAACGTATTGAGGGATGCTAGGGTGAGGCCTTGGATACACTGTTTGACATTAGGATTGGTTAGTTGCGAGCCCAGTTTGCAAGCCCTCGCCAACAGGGGCTTACGTGTTGGTATGGGTAGAGCATCAGGGGAAGTGTGATGCAGTGCGGTCCTAAGCACTTTAGCTCTATCTCTATTCCATGGTGGGTGCATGTGGGGGCGGCAATGGTGTTTGATCCGTTGGGCGGTTCTACACATTCGTGTATAGAGGTGCAACGGCCACCTATCCTTTTTATAGCACATTGCAAACTTATGAACCAGACCAAAGATATGAATTGAATGCATGCATATGTTTGTTGCATTGTTTTGTTTACTCATTGAGCTCAAGTTGGAGAGCTGACCCTCACACGCGCAATTCTTTTTAGTTTCTGATGTTGCAGGTTCTACGGTTGAAGATTATGTCAACACCCCAACATATAAACGGGTGGCGGCTATGATGAGCAAGCTGTGGAGGACGAATATGACTCGTCAAGCTAGCGTTTCAGCTATGGAAACGCTTAGTGTTTAATTTTCGTATTTGGATATTTGTAATATGTATTAAATTATGTTTTGGTTACTTGGAGATAAATGGAATATTAATTATTTATCATGACTAGACCTCAGTTCATTATCTGTAAGACTTCTGCTATTTACTTTGTTATCTCTGATTAATGTGGAATGTGTTCTAGTTTAACATTGTAGGGATAGCCTATTCGAGATCCT
Organism: Protea cynaroides; assembly: GCA_028583415.1. Classification (NCBI taxonomy): domain Eukaryota; kingdom Viridiplantae; phylum Streptophyta; class Magnoliopsida; order Proteales; family Proteaceae; genus Protea; species Protea cynaroides. The sequence goes on along the minus strand of CM053266.1, from coordinate 2,345,924 downwards.
GGTTGAACCGTTGGTTTATTGACGGTTCATCACACCATTCTGGTTGGTGCAGAGTTGGGGTGTGACACTGTGGTTCCTTCATACGGTTGGTCAACTCGATCTGGTTATGATGGGAAGACCTGGTACAACACGGTTAGACCGAGTTAGTAGAGTGTGGGTCTTACAGGAATAGTCAAGATGGGAGCCAATATCAATCTTGTTTTTAATGTTTGGAAACACTCTTCACACTTGTAGGCCCAAATAAACTTCTTCCTTTTCTGGTCAGCTTAATAAGAGGTACAGCGATCCTAGAGTAGTCTTCTACGAATCGTCTGTAATAACCAGCTAACCCAAACACTTCTGATCTCTGTAATGTTCTTGGGTGCTTCCCAACCTATAATTGCTTCTATTTTGTTGGGGTCTACTTTAATCCCTTTCGATGACACTACGTGACCCAAGAATGCCACCTTATTCAACCAGAACTCACATTTCTTGAATTTGGCATAAAGGTTCTCCCTTCTTAGCCATTATAAGGCTATTCTAAGATCCGTCGCATTACTCTCTTCGTCTTTGGAATAGATCAGAATAGTCTATGAAAACTATGGCCGAGGTGTCCAACATGTCATGGAACACATGGTTCATAAGCTCCATGAAAGATGCTAGTGCAATGATCAACCCAAATGACATAAGCAGGAATTCATAATGTTCGTACCTGGTTCTGAAAGCTGTCTTTGGAATGTCGCTGTTTTTAATCTTCAACTGATGATATCTTGACTGAATATCAATTTTAGAGAATACCTTTGCACCTTGCAATTGGTCAAACAAGTCATCAATCCGAGGTAGTGGATATCGATTCTTGATCGTGAGCTTGTTTAATTCTTGGTAGTCTATGCACAGTCGAGCACTACTGTCTTTTTTCTTCACAAACAACACTGGCGCTCCCCATGGTGAAATACTTTGCCAGATAAAACCCTTGTCTAGTAACTCCTATAGCTGTGTCTTAAGTTCCTTCAATTCAGTAGGAGCCATCCGATAGGTACCTTAGACACAAGCGTCGATCCTGGCAATAAGTCTATGACGAACTCAGTTGCTCTATTAGGTGGCAACCCGAGTAAGTCTTCAAGAAACACATCCAAAAATTCTCGTATAACTTCAATATCTTTCATCCGTGGCACTTCTTTGGTAAGGTCCACCATAGATACCAAATATCCGACTCTACCCTTCTCAAGGCATCTCTTCACCTTAAGTGCAGAGAAAATAAGCTTCTATTTACGAGTAAGTTTAGTCCAACAAAACTAAATTCTGCACCGTCCTTGCCCTTGAATGACAACTTCTTCTCAGTACAAAGCAGACTCACAGAATTCTGAGACAACTAGACCTTTCCTAAGATGATGTCAAAGTTTACCATTTCAAGCTGCACTAGGTTTGTATCCAAATTTCGTCCATTAATTAGAACTGGACATAGTCCATAGCACTCACCTAACACAATCTCTGTTCCCATAAGAGATCTTACTAGAAGTTTGTGGTCTAAGGGTCTAATGGGTAGGTCTAATCTCTTACCAAATGAGATGGACACAAAAGAATGGGTAGCCCCAGAATCAAAGAGGACTTTGGAGGGTACACTTGTAAGACCCGTATCAAACTAACCCGGTCTTATCACCTTGAACCAGGTTTACCCATCATGGTTGAGTCAAATGGACCAAGGGCGTGAAGGAGATCATGATCCCAGGTATCAAATCGACCCTAAAACACTCAATTTAAGGGGAGGGTCGCATACCCAGCAAACGAGGGTCGGACCCCCCAAGACAGAAAGTCAGACCCTCAGTTTTATAGGGAGGGTCGGACACCTTAGGAACCCTAGGGTCGACGGGATCATCGACCCTCCCATCGACCCTCAGTTGCCGCCGAAACTGAAATTAGGAAAATTTCCTAATTTTTTATTTGGATTCTTTCCTAATCTCAAAAGGACTTATTTTAGAATGTTTCTACTCTATTTAAAGGATGTCCCTAAGCCTCTTTCACTCCTTTTACAACCCTAATTAAATTGAGAGAATGAGAAGAGAAGGAAAAGGAGAAGAAGAAAAGCAAGGAAAAGAAGATAGCAAAAAGGAGAAGAGTTGCAGAGAGAGAGTAATCTTCTTAGGTATGGGTACTAATTTCATGAGTTTCTACAGACCTTAGGTTAGATAATGATGAGAGTATGATCTCGAAGAAACCCAAACCATCAACCCATGGTTAGGTTTTCATAGAAAACTATGGGAGATTACATGAAAGCTATCTAGGTGGATGATTCATGGTTCTAGACCATGGAATGAATGTTGAATGGACTGTAGGAGAAAGCCATAGGACCCCAAACACGAAGGATGGACTAAAAGGAGGGAAATTGATCAAAATCCACTGAGGGTCGCACAGAGGGTCGATGACCATCCGACCCTATGTGATCCTGAGGATCGACCCTCAGTGTTCGGGAAGTTCAGATTGGGGAGGGTCGCACCCAGGGTCGATCATGACTCCGACCCTACCTCCGACCCTCAGTTAACAGAATGGTTTTTAAATTCTGAATAAATTCTATTTAAATTTTATCGGCTTTGTTAGGTCTTCCATCAATATAATAACATTATAAAGGTGATTCTAAAGCTTGGAAGAGTATCTATTAGCAAGCTAAGGTGAGGGAACAAGACCTAAACTCACTGGTTAATAATAAACTGTTTTAATTCTTGAGTCCAATGCCATATTGATTCTATGCGTGTATGCTTGTGTGTGCATTCAACATGCCATCCAATATTTCTATTAATTGTTTATGCATATTTAATTTACTGCTTATAATAATGATGATGACGATGATGACGATGATGATAGGAATAGGCATGTGAATGTTTGTGTTTGGCCAGTGTATATGGTGAGGGTAGGGATGGTATCAACCGGTACAACCATGATCGTTCTTCAAGGGGTGTATATTGTGCCATGGTCTACTTAAGTCATGTCCACTGATGTCGTCGTATCGCCATTACCTTAGCAGAACTATTATGTCGTAGAGCATCAGGGGAGGTGGTCTCGGTCCTTGTAGTCTCTGACTCTACCGGGGAGCCTTAGCTCTATCTCTATGGATGTTCTGAGGGATGCTGGGGTGAGGCCTTGGATACACTGTTTGGCATTAGGATTGGTTAGTTGCGAGCCCAGTTTGCAACCCTAGCCAGTAGGGTTTTATTTGTTGGTATGGTATCAACCGGTACAACCATGCCGTTTTCATGGGGTCTATATTATGCCATTTTGGGTGCTGTGGGCGACAGTGCAGGAGTCATTGGGCGTATCCACACACTTGTATATAGAGGTGCGGCGGCCACCTATCCTTTCTATAGCACAGTGCAAACTTTAAACCGGACCAAAGATATAAATTGATTGTATGCATATGTATTGTTGCATTGTTTTCTTTGCTCACTGAGCCATGATGTGTGCTCACCCTTCGACGTCGAATATTTTTAGTTGATGATGCAGGTTTAACCGTTGAAGATTATATAAATGCTCCAGAGTATGGGAACGTTGCAGCGATGGTAGCTGAAGATGAAGTGGATACACATGACATCTCTTGCGAGTGCAACTCATGTGTATTCGATTAGATTTTTAGTTTATTCATTTGGATTTATTAAAGACATGTATTGGATATTTATTTATTTATGTCTTAGTTGATACAGAATAATTTTGTTATTTAAATATTGATATCACAATAGATTCTCAGTTCATTTTATTATAAGACTTCCGCTATTTGTTTTATTTACTCTGATTATTTATGTGGATGTATGGAGTTTAGATAACACGGATATAGCCTACTCGAGATCCTGGTTAAACCGTTGGTTTGTTAGCGGTTCATCACACCATTCTGAATAGTGCGAAATTGGGGTGTGACAACACTAGCTATGGGTACAGTACCTATAGTTTTTACCTAGGTTTAGTCTACATGTTCATTCAAGGTATTGTAAAAGATAAAGTTCGGGTCATACCTGTGACCACATTAGGTGATGCGACAGCGTCTTCAGAAGTCACGGCATAAACATTTCCTTCCTGCAACTATTTCTTGGGCTTAGGGCAATTCTTTGCATAGTGCCCCATTTGGTCACAGTTGAAGCATTTTATATTAGCAGTCACTTGCCCTGGTTGTGGTAAAACTGTTTGGGTAGTCTTGGCTACTCCATTAGAGTTCTATGACCGGAATGGTTTGATGGTCTTCGAGTTTTCTCCATTAAACGAATTTTCATTTGGCCTCTTCAACCCATGATTCTGAGCAAGGTAGCTCTCTTTCTGTCTCAACTCTAGCACGCAAGCAATCTACGTGACTTCATTATATATCTTCATCTCCAATCCCAACACATGTTCATGAATACTTCCCCTTAGTCCCATAATGAACCTTTGGGACTTAGTATCCTGCTCTTGCATATTAATGGGAGAAAAGAAGAATAACTCTTCATAACGTTACTGATAGGCGTCAGTAGACATCAGGCCTTAGTACAAACTCAAGAATTCTTTTTTCATCTAGTCTCTGAAGCTTTTGGGAAAATACTTCTCAAAGAAAGCTTTATTAAATATATCCCAAGTTAGCTGAGGATACTTGGTCAGTAAGTAGGCACAAGTAAACTTCCACCAATGATTTGCGTCCTCCCTCAGCATGAAAGTAGCACACAATACCTTCCCTTCTTCAGTAATAGTCATCATAAGAAAATTCTTCTTCATCTCATCAATTGAGTGAGCTAGCCACAATGGATTTGACATCTTCTCTGAGAATGTCTGAAGCTTCATCTTCAGGAAACGCTCTATAAGTATCGAATGACCTTGCTGCCCATATGCTCCTTCCGCCTGTGGTGGATATTGGTAACCACCCTGGTACATGCCTTATTGTGCTCCTAGATTCTGCATTGGTATATGCACAATTGGGGTATGTTGTGTTGTAGGCATCGTGTTATTGTCGACAGGTGCCATGGGCATAGTATTGCTACCAACTGGTACAGTGTTGGTCTGTCTTGGAGGTGTCGGTGTAGCATTAGCAGTTGGAGAAACGATTCCCATGGCCACTTGCAGAGTTAGTAACGTTTGCTATTGTTTTTGCATTTGTTGAGCTAAATTCGTCACAACTGTAGCCAAGTCATTTGGTGGTGCAGGTAGGTTGGTTGGATTGGACTGATTGTTGACTCCTTGTAGCACAACATTCTGATTCTCATTATTTTCAGTTTGCCCTTCAAGGTTCTCATTCACATTTCCCGTTCCAGGTGGTAGTGGGGTTGGGCTTCCACTTCTTCGACTATTTCTACTAGTACGGCATGCCATTTTAGACTATCGATTGTGGTAGTTTCTACAGAGTCAATAGATGTGAGACTAGTACAACATGTGATAATTTATAGGTTAGTCCCACAGTATAAGAAAATCCCCAACAAACAGTACCAAACAGGAAATATACAAGTCAAATAGACTTTGTCCGATTGACCTTGACCGATCGTGTATTAAGCTACCAGTGAGTCCACCGGACAAACCTTGAGAACATTCCCAAGAGCCTACGGTCAACTTATCGATCGACTGATCGGTCGACTTTTCAGTTGAATTCCTCGACTGGCCAATCAAAAATCGGTTTTTAAACAAGGCTCGAGCCATTTTTCTTCACTTTTCTCTTTGTCTTCTTCCTTTCTGCAACTTAGCTTGGCTCTAGTGAGTTGCTACAGTACCTCCGGTCAAAATCAACACTTTCCCTTCTGGCCAACCACTCCAAACACTTCCCAAAGGTAAGTTCTTCAATCTCATTCTCTCTTTGGATTATCCTACCTAGGTTTCTATCATCTTTTCTGGTTTTTTTTAAATTACAATTTATTCAACTCTGGGAAATCTATTTTGATTGCTTAGGAATGATGTTGGGCATGCTGTGAGCAAAAGCCCTCAATCAATTTAATTTTTCATTGGTTGGTTTGCTCAAAACCTCAAAAATTCAAGTTTTTGCCCTAGAAATTGGGAATTTTGCCCAATTTCAAAAATTTGCTTAATTTCTTGCATTGTGAATCTTTGGATTCACTAAATGTTGTTTGGCATGTTTGAATGTATTTCCCATTGATGTAAGTCCTCTACTCCCTTTTGACCAAATTACGCTGTTACGCTGCAGAAATTTCTAAAATTTTAACTAACTCATTTTATTTATTTTTCATTCTTGCAATCAATATGCCTCGCACTAAGAACGTACGTGGTCATAACAACAACCCCCCTCTTAGACGGTTTGATGCATTATGCTTCCACTCCATCGAAGCCGAAACACTGTACCCATGGTATTACCACTAGAAGGTGGAAGTGGGCCGATTCGTAAAACTATCAGATTTGGTTAGGTTCGATGTGGAGTCGGCATTTGATAAGATGGGTTGGCTACCTCTGACCCAGTATGAGGGGTCAACACGTCCAGACCTAGTCAAGCAATTTTATTGCAACATGCAGTTAGAGGGTGATCGTGAAGACTTAGACAAGGGTAGAGAGTTGAGGATCACCAGCTTGGTAAAAGGGGTACAGATTTCATTCGACACCCAACAGCTAGCGGAGCTTCTGAACATTTCAGATGCAGGCGAGTTGGTCTATTGTGCACCAAAAGAGCATAATTTTTTTAGGGAAGACCTGTGCACAGAGGTGAGGAACCAGATTATACAGGATGGCCGCTAAGAGATGAAGGCAATTAACCTTCGTCCTGAACCTTGAGTGTACTACAAAATCATTAAGCACAACCTTATACCATAGAGTGGGCACTACAATGAGGTATCACAGCACACCTAGTACCTCCTCTTCTATATCTGCACTAGACAACCGGTCTACCTTCCCTACATCATCATCTGTACTATGCATTGAGCGACGACTCCCAATCTGAAGGGCAACCTACCCTATGGTCATCAGCAGACCTTGACTGGGACGCCATCTGCAGGATGGAAATACAGAATGTGGAGGTCAGCGATGAGGAGCATAATACACTAGATCGTCCTCTAGGTAGAGTGGCAGCGGTAGTAGCAGCAGTATTCGAGGCGGCCATAGCAGAGGGTGATGGGGACGTTGATCGTATGTATCTAGATGTAGATGACATTCCCCCCTATGCCACAGCGTACTACTATAGTTGGCCCTTCTCGGACAACTCCCTCAGGTGGCCCTTAGCGTCCTCCACCAGATGACACGATGGCACTTCTCTAAGAGATCCAAGATGCTGAGTAAGACCCGCACTCCATTAACCGGTCTAACCATGTCGTGCTAGGTCTTCCCATCATTGTTGGATCGATTGGACCAATAGTGTGAAGCAGGACCACGAGACCATGTAAGCAAATCGACTAAAAAACACTTAAAATTAAGTGTATGGTCGACTACCTAAGTAGGTATGGTCGACCATACGTTGTGAAATAAAGACCACTGATAAATTAAACGTATGGTTGATTTTTTAAGCGTATGGTCGACGGATTTTGCGATCGTATGTCTGACCTTAAGATCTCAAATCAGACTTCGAAGTTTGAAAACTTTCCAAATTAAAGGGGGATCTCTTTTCTATTGTTGAAGAACTCTATATGGAGAGTTTCTCTCTATATAAAGGACATTCCTTAACCCTTTTTTACTCTTTTGGAACATTATCAAACCCTAAAGGAAGAGAAAGAAGAGAAGGAGAAGGAGAAAAGACTAAAAAGAAGGTTGTGCAAAGAAGGTTTTGGCTCTCTATTGTAGGCCAAGGTATGAAACTTATCTTTGAAGATGTAAATCCTATGGAATAAGATTTCTATTGTGGATTGGAGATGTCAAACTATTATGATCCATGTGATCCTTTGAGTAAAGCTCAAGGATAACTAATTGGGATGAGTTTACTGATAATGGTTAATGAGAAACTGTAAATAATGGCCATAAGATAACCTTAGGATGAACCCAAGTGAAGAGTTGAGAAATTGACTCAGGTAGAACTCTGATTGAAAGTAAATTTTGATCAGAAATCATATGGTCACAGCTATGGTCGACCATAGGATGACCAGAGAGTTGACCACAGTCATTCGAGAAGAATTTAGGAAATGTAAGGTCGTAGGTGTGGTCGCATATAGCACGACCAAAGGGTATCGAGCGTACGAGGTAAGGTCAACATTAGCATGAGACCATAGAATCAATCAGACACCTATCAGTGATCTATTTCGATTTTCAACTGCTGTAACATATTTTACATGAATCCTAACTTAAAATTTATATAATTTCTAGGTTACTAAATTGACTCAAAGAGAGTTACAAGGCTTGGGAGGAGATCAAATATTATAAAAGGTGAGGGAACAAGACCTAAACCTATTGGATAATAACAAACTATGTTTATTTTATTTCGTCTAATGCCATGAATGATTCTATGCTTGTGTGCTTGTAATGTACATTTCATATGTCATCCTATATTATTGTTATTCCTGTTCATGCATATTTACTTTATTGTTACTATCATGTTGATTGATGATGATAGGAATAGGCATGTGTTTGTGAGTGTGGTTGGTGTATTGTGTGGGGAAAGGTGTTTGATCCCTAAACCATGCTTTACATTGACATTGTTGTATCGCCATTACCTTAACGGAACTATTATGTCGTAGGGCATCACCGGAGGTGGTCTCAGACCTTGTAGTCTTTGACTCTTCCGAGGGACCTTAGCTCTATCTCTATGGACCTATTAAGGGATGCTAGGGTGAGGCCTTGGATACACTTGGATGGCATTAGGATTGGTTAGTTGCGAGCCCAGTTTGCAAGCCCTCTCCAATAGGGGCTTACGTATTGGTATGGGTAGGGCATCAAGGGAAGTGTTGGCGGTGTGTCGTCCAGACACTTTAGCCCTATCTCTATTCCATGGTGGGTGCATGTGGGACGACAATGGTGTTTGATCCATTGGGTGGATTCACACACTCGTGTATAAAGGTGCGGTGGCCACCAAACCTTTCTATAGTGCATTACAAACTTAAAAACCAGACCAAAGCTATTGAATTGAATGCATGTATATGTTTGCGTATTGTTTTATTTGCTCACTGAGCCGTGATGTGTGCTCACCCTTTCGATGTCAAATATTTTTAGTTGATGATGCAGGTCCTATTGTAGAAGATTACATGAATGTACCGTCGAATGGACACATGGCGCTATGGACGTAGAAGCTATGGAAGATGCAAATGATCCGTCATGCGAGTGCGACAAATGTGTTTTTGATTAGTTAGTTATATTTGAGTACTGGAACATGTAATGGATTATTTACTTTTATTTCATGAGTTATTTGGAGATAATCAGATTAAATATTTATTTTATCACTGTTAGACCTCAGTTCATTAATTATAAAAACTTTTGCTTACTTATTTATTACCTCTGATTATTACCGTAGAATGTTTGTGGTTTGATATGGTGGATACGACCTATAAGAGATCCTGGTTGAACCGTTGGTTTATTGACGGTTCATCACACCACTGGTTAGTCCAGAATTGAGGAGTGACAGCTTGGTATCAGAGCTCTCAGGTTCTACCCATTGACCTAACTACTTCCACATAAGTCATAAACTAAGTTAGGTTAATTAAAACCTGTAATAAGAACACACCATAAGCATCTTGTTGTTTGAGACATAAACTAAGAAAGAGAATAATGCACATATGTAAATGAGAAATAAACTATATATATATATATATATATATATATATATATATATATATATATATATATATATATATATATATATATATATATATATATATATATATATATATATATATATATGTGTGTGCCAAAATGAGAGTAAGAAAAAAAATGTAAATCCAAACTAGAGTACGGTCCATAATCCGGATAGTTACTCTGTGGTATAAACGAGAGAAAAATAAAAAGGGTCATCATGGAGCTGCGGGTGTAGATGGAGGAGGTGCCTTACGGTCTCGATCATAGTCTTCAGCATATACTCTCTTGAGCTAGGCTACCTGAGTCTGGGTAGCTCCGAGACTCGTCGCCAGATCTGCTACCAGTTGGTCTGTAGAGCGCTGAGCATCTAGGATCTCTCCTACCCTCTGATCTGTAGCATGCTGGGCATCCCGAATCTCATGCAGTAATGCCATCATGCTATCTGGTGGAGGACGTGAAGGACCAGCCATGTGAGAAGTCTGAGAAAGGTCGGTTCCTATAGAATGTTGTGGTGATGGAGGAGGTATGGCATCCACATCCATGTCCATCTGATCATCCTCCTCCTCATCATCACTCTTGTCTGCCTTCGCTGCTACCACCGCTACCGCCTCCGCATCTTCTGTCGCCAGCCGAGTAAGAGGATGTCTCATGGCATTCCTCTCATCATCACTGACCTATATCTCTCTCATCCCTTACAGATGGCATCCCAATCAAGGTCAACTGAGAAGGTGTCTTCATAGATCCTCTCATCCTCCAAGTTCACCTGTAGGCGAGAGATCAGAGTGGTGATCAACCATCCATAGGGCAAGTTATCTCTTGAATCAGACAATGTAACTCTGTGCATAGTCCGAATGATAATGTAAGGGAGCAGACAGGATGCCTAGTGCAGATGTAGTACAGTAAGTACTGAGTCAACTAAGAGACCATCTCGTAATGTCTACCCTGAGAAATCAGATTATGCTGAATGATCCTACAGTATACCCAGGGCTCAGGACGCAGGTTGACTGCCTTCATCTCCTAGCGGTCATCACGAAAAATCTGACTGGATACCTCTGCGGGTATAATTGTGGTTATGAACTTGGGTTCCTTAGGAGCACAGTAGACCAAGGGACCGGCGCTTGAGATACCCAAAATATCTGCCAACTGTTGGGTATTGAAGGAGATAGGAACTCCTTTCACCCAACTAGTGATCCGAAGCTCTCTTCCACTGTCTATAACTTCTGGATCACCCTCAACCTGTATGCTGCAATAGGACTACTTTACCAGATCGGGATGGGTGCAACCCTCGTATAGGATCACGGGAAGCCAACCCATATCACCAAATGTCCTCTCCACATCAAATAGGGCTAAGTGGGCTAAATTAACACACCAACCCCCTTCTACCTTTTTTCAATGAAACCATGGATATTGTACCTCCGCTTCAATGGACCTGAAGTGACGAAGGTCATGGACTCTGGGAACCTTGGTACGAACCATGATAACTACGAGAAAAGAAAATAAGAAAATAAGTTAGAAAGTTAGAGATTTGGGAAGCATAACGACGTGAAATGGGAAAAAGCCTCATTTTTCACCCAAACACTTGGACAGGAAGACTTACACGAGGCACAAACCACCCTATAGTAATCAATCAAGAGAAATGGCCAACAATCAAAATAGAGTTGAAGAAAATTTAAAATTTGGGATTTTCCCCAAATTTTAGGTTAAAAATTAGGATTTTTAAATTTTAATCAAAACAACCGATGAAACTCGAATTTTCTTGAGGGCTTTCATCCGTAGGGCAGCCAATAGTAATAATCACCAATAAAAATCAAATTTTTACGGTCAAGTAGATCTTAATTTGAAGAAAACTCTATATATGGCGAAAACCTAAGTATGAAAATTGAAAAAGGAGAAAAGAGTAGATAACATACCTTGAGGAATAAGATGAAAATTGTCTACTAATGTAGAAACCACCAAATTCGTATGGTTGACACAGTAGCAACTCAGTGGTGGCGAGTTGAGTTGAAACCATAGGAGAAAAAGAGAGAATGAGAGGGAAAAGTTTCGAAACAGGTTTAAAAACCTGAATTTTGAATCATACGGTGGCATAATTAGACCAAAACAGTCAACCATACCATCGACCATACGATCGACCGTCTCGAGAAGTTTCCAGGGTTCGTATGGTCGAACCTATGGTCGTGTTACATGCGACCATACGATATCGATTGTACAATTGATTGCTGACTGTTTTGACTCTGTTAGACCTAATGCCTCTTAATTTTATTTTTCTCTCCTTCTATTGTGGGACTAATAAAATATTACCATTCTATATTGTCTCACATGTGTAGCCTTCCCAATACTATTTCACCTAAGAGTTTAAATGGCTGGGCATAGAGTTAGCAGAAGGGGACAAAATGCAAACCCACCTCCTCCACTTATGGAGGTCAATGACAACGAAGGTCAAGAAGGACAAGAAGGAGATGTTGGGAATCAAAATGTTACACTTTAGGATGTTCACACCCAGGCCAACCCAACTAACTTACCAACACCACCAATAGATTTGGCCACTGTGGTGATGAATTTGACACAACAAGTGCAGCAATTACAACAAATACAAGTGAACATGCAAGCTGATAGGGGAACATGCAAGCTGCTATGGGAATTGCTTCCCCAGCTGCAAACACAACACCTATACCTGAAGGGCAAGCTAGTATCGTACCTGGGGGTAGTAATATTGTGCCCCAAGCATCTGCTATGAACAACATGGTACCCCAAGCACCTCAAACACCAGTTGTACAAGCCCAAGTGCAGAATCCTGAGCATCGCAAGGCGGATATAACCAAGGTAACTATCGGTACCAACCGCCCATGTATGGAGCATATGCATAGTATCAGCTTGACCACTCTAAACTGATCGAGCATTTTTTGAAGATGAAATCGAAGGAGTTTATGGGTAAGCCATCAAATCCATTGTGGCCAGCTTACTAGATTGACGAAATGGAATGAAATTACATGATGATGACTATCACAGAAGAGGAGAAAGTATTGTGTGTAACATTTATGCTAAAAGGAGATGCACACCAGTGGTGGAAATCCATTCGAGGTTACCTGTTGACCAAGTACACCCAACTAACCTGGCTTATCTTCAAAGAAGCATTCTTCGAGAAGTATTTCCCCAGGAGTTTCAGGGGTTAGATGGAAAAAGAATTTCTGAGCCTATATCAAGGATAACTGTCTGTCGACGCTTATTAGCAGCGTTACGAGGAACTGTTCTTCTTTGCTCCCACCAGTATGGATGAGGAAGATACTAAGACCCGTACGTTCATCATGGGACTTAAGGGAAGCATCTATGAGCACATCTTGGGACTGGAAAAGAAGATATACAATGAAGTTGTGCAGATAGCATGAGTTTTGGAGTCTAGCCAAATGGAGAACTATTTTGCTCAGAACAAGGGTATAAAGGGGCCTAATGGAAACTCATTTAATGGAAGGAATAGAATGACCTTCAAGCCCTTCCGCATTTAAGGCTTCAATGCAACATCCAAGACTATCCCAACAGCCCAACGTCAACAGAAACAGGGTAATACTGGAGTCAAATGCTTCAACTGTGATCAAGTAGGTCATTATTCAAGGGATTGCCTTAAGCCAAGAAAGCAGCTATAGCAAGAAAAGGTTTATGCAGTTACTTCTGAGGATACTATCGCATCGCCTAATGTGGTCACATGTATGATTCAATCTTATGTTTTGAAATACCTTGTGTGAGAATGTAGACTAAATTAAATCAAATCACAGGTATTGTACCTATAGCTAATATACCAGCCAGAGTGCTTTTTGACTCTGGAGCTACACACTCATTTATATCGGTATCTTTCGAAAAGAAGCTAGATATACCCCTCAGACCTTTAGACTACAAGCTACTAGTACTGTCACCTATGGGATTAGAAGCGGAGTTAGACCAAGGTTATGACCCATGTCCACTTTTCATAAATGGACGAAGTTTGGATGCCAACCTGGTGCAACTCGAGATGGCAGACTTCGACGTCATCCTAGAGATGGACTGGTTATCCCAACATTCTACGAGTTTGCTTTGTGCTGAAAAGAAGATATCATTCATGGATAAGGAAGGAGCATAGTTCAGTTTTATGGGAACCAAACTTTTCTGTAAACGAAAACTCATTCTTTCTGCATTAAAGGCTAGGAGATGCCTCGAGAAAGGAGGAATTGGATACCTAGTGTCCGTAGTCGACCTCACCAAGGAAGCACCACGAAGAGAAGACATTTAAGTTGTGTGTGAATTCTCGGATGTATTTCCCAAGAAATTACCAAGATTGCCACCTGATCGAGCGACAGAGTTCATTAAAGACCTTATACCCGGAGCCGCACCAGTATCTAAGGCACCCTATCGAATGGCTCCTACTGAACTGAAAGAACTGAAGGTACAATTATAGGAGTTGCTGGACAAGGGTTATATTCGACCCAGTATATCACCATGGGGAGTGCCAGTGTTGTTCGTGAAAAAGAAGGACGGTAGCGTTTGACTTTGTATAGATTATCGAGAATTAAACAAGCTCATAATTAAAAATTGGTATCCGTTGCCTTGGATCAATGACTTATTCGACCACTTACAAGGTGCCAAAGTGTTCTCCAAGATTGATCTCCGGTCAAGATACCATCAGTTGAAGATCAAGGAAGGTGACATTCCGAAGACAACATTCAGAACCAGATATGGACATTACGAATTTTTAGTTATGTCTTTGGATTGACTAACGCACCCACAACTTTTATGGAACTCATGAATCGGGTATTCCATGATATACTGAATACATTGGTCATTGTATTTATAGACATCATCCTAGTCAACTCCAAGGACAAATAAACTCATATCACAAATCTTAGAGCCGCTCTGTAGCGACTAAGAACAGAAAAGCTTTATGCTAAATTTACTAAGTGTGAATTCTAGCTAAATAAAGTCACTTTCTTAGGCCATGTTGTATCAGTTGAAGGAATTAAAGTGGACCTTAGCAAGATTGAAGCTATTGTGAAATGGAAAGTACCTAAGAATGTTGCAAAAATTAAAAGTTTCTTGAGTTTAATCGAGTATTATCGACGATTCATGGAAGATTACTTTAGAATCATTGTACCTCTCATCAGTCTAACTAAGAAAGGGGAAAAGTTTATTTGGACCAACAAATGTGAAGAGTGTTTCCAAACATTAAAGGCAAGACTGATATCAGCTCCCATCTTGACTATTCCGATCCCAGGACAACCATTTACCTTGTACACCAATGCATCTGGGTTAGGTTTGGGATGTGTTATCATGCAAGGAGAGTAAGTAATTGTGTATGCTTTAAGGCAACTGAAGGTACACGAGAAGAATTACCCTATTCACGACTTAGAATTAGCAACGGTGGTACATGCTGCCAAGATATGGAGACATTATTTGTATGGAGAGAAATTCCAGATTAAATCAAACCATAAGAGTCTCACTCATCTTTTTAATCAGAAGGAGTTGAACATGAGACAAAGGAGATGGTTGAAGTTGTTAAAGGATTACGATTACGATATCTAGTATCATCCAGAAAAGGCTAATGTAGTTGCTGATGCACTAAGCAGAAAAGCAATGACAAAATCTCAGGAAGAAGCTAGCACAAATGCAACAATGTGCGTCACAAGAAGAGTATTCAATTGTGGTGACGAGCAGTTCATGATTGATAAACTAGGTGGATCGACCGACCTAGGGTTTATTCATCGATTTTCAAACATGTTTACCACATTGAAGATTGTACTTGATCTGATAAACGAAGTGAAAGCAACTATTCAATCAGACCCCTATCTGAAGACAGTGCAAGAAGATCTAGAAAAAGGTAGGACTACACCTGATTTCACTCTAGACTTTGAAAATGTGCTAAAATACAAAGGGAGAGTATGTGTTCTTGAAAGTGAAGACTTAGATATTAGACACAGGCTAACCCACACTACTGCTTATTCGGTACATCTTGGGAGTACAAAGATGTATTATGATTTGAATAAACTATATTGGTGGAGGGGAATGAAAGTGGATGTAGCTAGATATGTGTTTCAATGCCTAAATTGTCAGCGGGTAAAGGCGATAAGGCAAAGACCTGCAGACTTGTTACAACCACTACTAGAACCAACTTGGAAGTGGGACTGCATTACTATGGACTTCATCACAGGGTTACCATTGACTCCCAAAGTAGTTGACCTAGTCTGGGTGATTGTAGATCATTTGACTAAGACAGCTCGTTTCATAGTTATACGACCTCAGTATACCTTGGAGAGGTTAGCTCAGCTATATGTGGATAATATTGTTAGATTGCATGGTGTACCTGAAAGCATCGTATCTGACAGAGATCCCCGCTTTACCTCAAAGTTTTGGGAAGGATTTTAGGAGGCTATGGGTACAACGCTGAAATTTAGTACCGCATTTCACCGTCAGACCGATGGCCAGTCGGAGTGCACCATTCAGATCTTAAAAGACATGCTCTAAGCTTGTGTAATTGATTTCAAAGGCTCATGGGATGAGAAGTTACTGTTGATTGAGTTCTCTTATAACAACAGCTATCAAGTTACAATACAAATGTCGCCCTATGAAGTACTATATGGTAGGAAATGTCGAACTCCTTTATTTGGAACAAGGTTGGAGAACGAAGTATTGTTGGACCAGAATTTATCAAAGAGACTTGTCAAGTAGTTGACATCATCAAGGAAATGGTCCGAATAGCTCAGAACCGTCAGAAGTAGTATGAAAATATTCGACGCTGAGATCTTGAATTTACCACAGGTGATAAGGCATTTTTGAAGATATCTTCTATGCGCGGTTTAAAATGGTTCAGACAGAAGGAAAAGCTGTGTCCCAGATATATTGGAGCTTATGAGATTCTAACAAGGCATGGAAAGGTAGCATATCAGTTAGCACTACCACCATCGATGTCTAGTATACATGATGTATTTCATGTCTCACAACTAAAGAAGTATGTCAGAGATCCAACACACATGTTAATGACAGATCCACCAGATTTGACTGAAGACTTGACGTTCGAAGTGGTACCTTTTGAAATCACTAGTCGAAAGGTTCAACGCCTTCGTAACCACGACATTATAATGTTAAGGTTACTTGGAGAAGCCAAGATGTAGAAGAAGTCACATGGGAAGAAGAGAACGCTATGCGGAAGCAATATCCTCACCTATTTGACTCGGAAGGTATATGCAAATTCCGAAGACAAATTTTATGTAAGGGGGGAGTTGTAAGACCCGCACTCCACCATCTAGTCAACTGTGTCATGCTAGGTTTTCCCATCATTGCTAGATTGAGTGGATTAACCGTGTGAAGAAGAACCACGAGACCAGGTAAGCAAATTGACTCAAAAACACTTAAAATTAAGTGTGAGTAGGTATGGTCGACCACATGAGTAGGTATGGTCGACCATACGATGTAAAATAAAGACCACTGATAAATTAGACATACGATCGACATTTTTAAGCGTATGGTCGATGGATTTTGCGACCGTACATCCCATCGTACAATCCCAAATCAAACTTCAGAGTTTGAAAACTTTCCAAATTAAAAGGGGATCTCTTTCTTATTGTTGGAGAACTCTATTATGGAGAGTTTCTCTCTATATAAAGGATGTTCCTCAACCCTTTTTCACTATTTTGGAACATTATCAAACCCTAGAGGAAGTGAAGGAAGAGAAGGAGAAGGAGAGAAGACTAAAAAGAAGGTTGTGTAGATAAGGTTTTGGCTCTCTACTGTAGGCCAAGGTGTGAAACTTATCTCTGAAGATGTAAATCCTATGGAATAAGATTTCTATTGTGGATTGGAGATGTCAAACTATTATGATCCATGTGATCCTTTGAGTAAAGCTCAAGGATAACTAATTGGGATGAGTTTATTGATAATGGTTAATAAGAAACTGTAAATAATGGTCATAAATAACCTTAGGATGAACCCAAGTGAAGAGCCGAGAAATTGACTCAGGTAGAACTCGGATTGAGAGTAAATTTTGACCAGAAATTGTATGGTCACAGCTATGGTCGACCATAGGATGACTAGAGAGTCGACCACAACCATTCGGGAAAAAATCAGGAAATGTATGGTTGCAGGTGTGGTCGCATATAGTGTGACCGTAGGGTATCAACAGTATGAGGTAAGGTCGACATCAGCATGAGACCATAGGACCAATCAGAGACCTATCAGTGATATATTTTGATTTTCGACTGTTGTAACATATTTCACATGAATCCTAACTTAAATTTATATAATTTTTAGGTTACTAAATTGACTCAAAGAGAGTTACAAGGCTTGGGAGGAGATCGCATATTGTAAAAGGTGAGGGAACAAGACCTAAACTAATTGGATAATGACAAACTATGTTTATTTTATTTCATCCAATGTCATGAATGATTCACATGTCATTCAATATTATTACTATTCCTATTCATGCATATTTACTTTATTGTTACTACCATGTTGATTGATGATGATAGGAATAGGCATGTGTTTATGAGTATGGTTGGTGTGTTGTGTGGGGAAGGGTGTTTGATCCCTAAACCATGCTTCACATTGACATCATCGTATCATCATTACTTTAGCTGAACTATTACGTCATAGGGCATCAGGGGAGGTGGTCTCAGACTGTGTGGTCTTTGACTCTGCCAGGGGGCCTTAGCTCTATCTTTATGGACGTATGGAGGGATGCTGGGGTGAGGCCTTGGATACACTTAGATGGCATTAGGATTGGTTAGTTGCGAGCCCAATTTACAAGCCCTCGCCAATAGGGGCTTACGTGTTGGTATGGGTAGGACATCAAGGGAATTATTGGCGGTGTGTGATCTAGACCCTTTAGCTTATCTCTATTCTATGGTGGGTGCATGTGGGACGACTGTAAGCACCCCATTTTTGCCATCCCAGCTAAACAAAGTCCTGCTGGCGTGGGGACAACAAAAGGAGAAAGATGATCGAAAGTTTGGATTTTTGACTGTGAATTTGAGGAAGTTTTCAATGGGTCTCTGTGAATTCGAAGAAGTTTTCAATGGGTCCACAGCAAGGTCATGGGTTATAATTCTGCATGGATGCATAGGTCATAGAATTATCTTCGAAATGAGACCAGAATTGCTCAATTCTGATATCAAATGAAGAAGATATGACCATTTTAGTCGGATGATACATATAAGGGAGGTTTATGAAATTATTATAAATAATCCCAGGGGCCTTCATGCAAATTATCGTAAGTCGGATTGTTTGAATTTCAAATCATCATATCTTCATCATCCGACATCGGATTCAGATGATTCCAAGGCCATTATTCTTCATTCATGATGTTCTACAAAGTGGACGTAAAAAATCCCGGGTAGAAGTCACCAGTGGGTCCCATGCAAGCTTTCATGCAAAATTATCGTTAGAACTTCAAAGCTTCATATCTTTTCCGTTCTACGTCGGATTCAGACGATTCCAAGGTCATTGTTCTTCATTTGTGATGTCCTACAAAGTGGACGTGGAAAATCTTGGGTAAAAGTCTCCGGAAGGTCCCATGCAAAATTATATATGGAAATGGTCATTTAATATTCAAAAATTCATATTTTGATTATCCCATATCCAAATCAGGTGATTCCAGTCTCATTATGTTCCATTTTTAGTGCTCTACAAAGTGGACGTAAAATATTTCCGATAGAAGCCTCCGAAGGATCTCATGCAGAATGGTCAGCCAAATTATCGATAATTGGTCCGCTTAAACTTCAAAAATTCATAAGTTGACCATTTTACTTCCAAATGAGGTGATTCAAGTTCCTATATTCCTCATTTTTAATGTTCTACAAAATGAACGCAAAAAATTTGGAATAGAGGCCATCGGAAAATTCCATGCGGGATGACAACGGAAAATGACCCATGAAATGACAAGGAGAGAAAACCTAGTTAATTCCAATCAATCCAGTCAACTCAGTTCAAGCCAGTTTTTAGTCCAACCTAGCTCAACCCATATCAGTTTAACTCAGTCAACCTAAGTCAGTCTCAACCCATTTCGAATCAGTTCATCTATGTACATAATATTTATATATTATATATATTGTATACTATATATATATGTATGTTATTAAATATATGTGTATATATGTATATAATATATATTATTATATGTAAATGATAATCCAAAAGATTTTGAGAAGAAAAAAGAAAGAGGGGAGAGAGGAAACGTGAAAGAGAAGGGGGATTTAGGGTTTTGAGATAATCCAAAAGATTTTGAGAAGAAAAAGAAAAGAGGGGAGAGAGGAAACGTGAAAGAGAAGGGGGATTTAGGGTTTTGAGATAATCCAAAAGATTTTGAGAAGAAAAAGGAAAGAGGGGAGAGAGGAAACGTGAAAGAGAAGGGGGATTTAGGGGTTTGAGATAATCTAAAAAATTTTGAGAAGAAAAAAGGAAAGAGGAGAGAGAGGAAACGTAAAAAGGGAGTTTTTTTAGGGTTTCTAGATGATTTCCAAAGGAGAAAAAAAAAAGGGGAGAGAGATGACGTGAAAAGGGAGTTTTTTTAGGGTTTCTAGATGGATTTCCAAAAGAGAAAAAAGGGGAGAGAGAGAAGACGTGAAAAGGGAGAAGATTTAGGGTTTTTAGATTTTTTCCAAAAGAGAAAAAGGGGGGAGATAAAAGTGACGTGAGAGAGAGAAGGAGGGGAGGTTGAGAGGATTTTTCCAAAAGAGAAAAAAAGGGGGAAAGAGAAAAAAATGTGAAAAGCTTTTGGTGCTAGGTTTTGGGAGAAAAGTAAGGGAAGAAGAGAGAAAAAAGAGGGGAAAGAGAAAAAACGTGAAGAGGGGGAGAGGCTCACATTTTTTTTGGGAGAAAAAGAAGGGAAGAAGAGAGAGAAAAGAGTAAGAAAAAATCAAACAAAAAAAGAGAAAAGAAAAAAAAACGTGAAAAGGGAGTTTGACAGAGTTAGGGCTCTCGGTTTTGGGAGAAAGAAAGGGAGAAAGAAGAAGAAGAAGAAGGGAGGAGCAAGTAGAACCTATGAGCATCTAGGTAAGCTGCCTCTACTTCTATTTTTCTTCTATTGTTTTGCTTAACTACAAATCTCCATCTCATAAACCACTCTGCCTCACCATTAACCAATTTCCATCACCAATCTAGCCTACACTTGACTTTCAATCCCTATACAACCAGCACTCTAATCGATTTCATCTCATACTTCAATCATCAGCCTTGTGCTACCACCTACCCGTAACCCCACTCACTTTCATCTCCTACTGAACCAACCAACACCTCACACCACTTACCTGAATCTAGCCATGTTACAATACCCGAACCAGTTCCCCTCATCCAACCATTGGATCAACATTCCTCATCTTACCCTTGATCTTTCCATTAAATATGGGCCATTGATTGAATCTATGATCATGATATGCTTGAATAAAAATCTAAATTTTGATTCTTTATCGTGTTGATATGTTGCCCATTCAAAATCTGATCCATTGAATGTGAAATTTGTTTTGATCATGTGATAAAAATTTGTCCATTGATATTGAATTAATATTTGAATGAATGAATTTGACTAATTGATGTGAATTTAATCTGAATCGTTGATCTTTAAGATCCAATCATGTGAATGGATGATTAATTAATCTGAACCATTGATTTTAATCTGATGATGATTTAATGATGAATTAATTTGAGCCATTAAAGTCTGAATAACTGATGATATATGATCTGAACTGTTGATTTAAGATCTTGAATTACTTTCAATCGTCGATCAAATGTGATTTCGGTCACAATGTGGATAATCAATGCATTGAATCTATATCGTAGATCTGAAAATACATTTTGATTGATTGACTCACATGCTTTGGTTGTCTATCACATGCCATATTTTGATGTTATATTATTCACATGCTATATTTGGATGCTTATATGCACACACTGTCACAGTTGGAATAATCACACTGCCATGATTGGAATGATCATACTCACATTAAATGATTATTGCCATATTTTGGATGATTACTGCCATGTTTGGATGCACACTTACCATGTTTGTATTAATTCACATGCTCACTTGCCATTTTTGACTAATTTGTTGCTAAATTTGAATATATTTCCAACACTGCTATATTTGGAATACTACCATTGATATAGTTGGAATATTTTCATTTGCCATATTTGTCTTGGAAAGAGAAAAAATAAAAAATAGCAATTAGGGCAAGATACACCCTGAAATAGAAAGAATTGAACAATTAGGGTAGGAAACCCTAAGATGGAAAGAAAACAATAATTAGGGAAAGTGAAACCCTAAAAATAAAAAAATAACAATTAGGGCAAAATAAACCCTAGAATAAAGAGAATAATTAGGGTATGAAACCCTAAAAAATGAAAATCACAATGAAAAGGAATAGGAAACCCTAGAAACCTAAAAATGGAAACAATAAAAATGGTAGGAATTTAGGTCTCATCCCTAGATCCTATTGACAAAAATAGAAAGAATTTGGTACACATCCCAAATAAAAATGGTAGGAATTTAGGTCTCATCCCTAGATCCTATTAACAAAAATAGAAAGAATTTGGTACACATCCCAAATAAAAATGGTAGGAATTTAGGTCTCATCCCTAGATCCTATTGACAAAAATGGAAGGAATTTGGTACACATTCCAAATCCGACTCTCACAAATTTCAAACTACGTCGTACCTGATTTCTAGGGCAAACCCTAGAATACGTAGGCAATTCGAGAATCCCAAATACGGTACAAAGCCACCCATCAACCATACATCCAGCATAAACTTCAACTTGAACAATAAAGAATCTAATTGAAGCAAATGCATAAATCAGTTCCAGAATCATTAATCACACAAACCATTTCGAACTACATTTTGGATTTGATTTCTAGGATTGGAATACGTAGGCAGTTTGAGATGTCTTACACATCTCAGATTCAGTCCAAAACTGAACCACCTTTGGTCTGATTCACTGTATAATATTGTACATTACATTTGCTTGTTTATTTGTTTTAAAACATGATTGGCTGAACCCTAAGTTAGAATAACTTAGCAACTTGGTTTAGGACATCCCTCATTGAACCCTAGTCATCTAGTTGACCAAGCACAGTCAAAATTAGAATTTAAGGAAAGTTTAGGAGGCCGATATTGATCGGGCGGTTTGGGTGCCTAACACCTTCCCATAACCGTACCCTGAATACTTACATGATCTCTTGCAGACCAAAGAACCGATACATTGGGTCAGGAGTCAATAGAAGTCATACCTTAGGGTGAGGCTACATTTTTTGAGGTCCTAGACCTTAATCTAGGTGGCGACTCCAACAGAAACAATCGATCTTCATTGATACGTGATACACATTCTATCCCGAGGAGAATCACATCGATTTTCCATTGTCCTCACAATGACAATGGTGTTTGATCCATTGGGAGGATTCACATACTCGTGTATAGAGGTGCAGTGGTCACCAAACCTTTCCATAGCACAACAAACTTAAAAACGAGACCAAATATATTGAATTGAATGCATGCATATGTTTGCGCATTGTTTTGTTTGCTCACTGAGCCGTGATGTATATTCAACCTTTCGACGTCGAATATTTTTAGTTGATGATGCAGGTCCTACTGTAGAAGACTACGTAAATGCACCGTCATATGGACAGAAGGTGGCTATGGACGTAGAAGCTGTGGAAGATGTGCATGATCCATTATGTGAGTGCAACTAACGTATTTATGTAATGGATTATTTACTTTTATGTCTTGAGTTATTTGAAGTTAACCGGATTAAATATTTATTTTATCATTGTTAGACCTCAGTTCATTAATTAAAAAGACTTCCACTTACTTGTTTATTACCTCTGATTATTACCATGGAATTTATGTAGTTTGATATGGTGGGTAGGACCTATACTAGATCCTAGTTGAACCATTGGTTTATTAACGGTTCATTACACCACTGGTTAGTCCAGAATTGGGGTGTGACACTCAGTGTGCTACAGACCAACTGGTGGTAGATCTTGCTAAGAGTCTGTAGGTTGTTCGAGAGGAGGTTCACTTGCTCAGGACCACCTATGCTGAGGACTATGACAAGGATAGAGATTTACCACTCCCTCCAGCAGCATAGGGATAGGTTTTTATTTTCAGATATAGATACTTTATGGTTTAGGTTTGTTATTTTTGCTGAGTAACTATCCGGATTGTGGACCGTACTTTGTATTGATGATGGATATCTATGGTTTTCATTTTTGTTTTGAATAGATTTCCTTTTAGGTTATACATGGTTCTATATTTTATTATGTGTATTATTGTCTTGCTTTAAGTTTCTATCTCAACCAATAATGTGCTTATGGTGTGTTTGTATTAAGATTTTTAGGTTTAATCCTAACTCAGTTCATAGATACAAATGAAGGGTTTCAGGTTGAATTGGCATAGCTCGAGAGATCTGATACCAAGTTATCACACCCCAATTCTGGATGAACCAGAAGTGTGAATGAACCATCATATGAACCAACGGTTCATGCTAGTATCACATAGGACCGTGCCAACAATCAAACCAGACTTATCCACATCACAATCAGAGATAATAAATAATAATAGTGGAAGTCTTTATTAAAATGAATTGAGTATCTAACATAATAAATAATTATTAAACTGATTATCTCCAAGTAATTCAACACATAAGTAAATATCTATTACAAGTTCCATAGCTTAAAATAAAAAATTGAAACTAAGCATAAACACATTGAAAGCACTCGCATGAAGAGTCAATCTTGTCCTCTACAACTTGCATGTTTAAAGTCACCACATGTCCATAAGACGACGCATTCATATAATTTTCTATAGTAGTACCTGTATCATCAACTAAAAATATACGACGTCGAGGGGTGAACACACAACGTGGCTTAGTGAGTAAACAAAACAATGCACCGACATATGCATGCAGTCAATTCATATCTTTGGTCTGGTATAAGTTTGCAATGTGTTGTGAAAAAGGTAAGCGACCACCACCACCTCCATACATGAGAGTGTAAGCACGCCCAATGGATCACACACCGATGTCCCCCACATCCCCCACTACAGAATAGAGATAAAGTTAGAGCCTAACAGATCACACACCAACAGTACTCCCCTTGATACTCCATACATACCAGTACATATGCCCCTACTGGTGAGGGCTTGCAAACTGGGTTCATGTCTAACTAATTCTAGATGTCATCCAGCTTTATATCCAAGGCTTTACCCCAGCATCCCTCAATACGCCTATAGAGATAGAGCTAAGGTTCATCGCAGAGCTTATAGCCACACACCATGATCACCCCCTAGTTCCGCTAAAGTAATGGCGATACGATGATGTCAATGTGATGAATGGTTTGATGCTACAACCTCTCCCCATTCAGCACACCAACCACACACAAGCACATGCCTATTCCTATCAACATCATTGCAGAAAAGAATAATAAATAAATATGCATGAATAAAAATAGCAGTTATTGGATGGCATGTGAGATGCATAAACAATCATATAAGCATGGCATCAGGTCAAAGTAATAGAAAATAAAAAGGTAGCTTGTTATTAACCAATTAGTTTATGTCTTGTTCCCTCACCTGTAAGTGATGCTTGTTCCTCTTCCAAGCCTTAGGAACTACCTCGAATTAGTGAAAAGCCTAAACAATTAATGAACATAGGTTAGGGTTTTATTTCATCAAGTTTTGGTACTTTGACTCACTGTCTGATCTCATATTTATGTCCTTCGGACACTATCCGATTGAGTCATCAGTCTTGCATTGGTCGATCGATGAGTCCACTGGACAAAACCCTGTAGACTTCCCGAGAGCCATTGATCTCCTCACTGGTTTCCTATATAGTCGATCGGTCAAGGGATCGAATAACTCCTGAGTTAAACCTAGGTTTGTCTTTCAGTCTGAATTTATTCCGAGTCAATTCTTCAGCTCAACAAGGGGATTCCTCCTAAGGTCATTCTATGACCATTATACATTGTTTAACCAGCCTTAACCATTGTAATGTTATTACGAATTCTATATTCAAAATATTTAGGATCGAAGCATAGGATTGGATCTGATCTTCCTTGCAATATGATCTCTAATCCACAAACCTACTGTAATCTAACCTTCTATTGAGACAAGGTACTTACTGTTGGCTCCTCAATGCTATTGGTTGGGATCCGATGGTAATTCCTCCTTCTGTAGAATGTCTTCTCCTTCTTTTAAGCTTTCTTCTTCTCCAAGTCTTCTTCTCTTATTTTTTTTCTCTCTTTTTCCCAGTTATAGGGTTTAAGAATAAGCAAAAGAGTGAGAGAGAGTAGAGGATGTCCTCTATATAGAGAGAAAGTCTCCATATAGAGTTTTTTTCTCAATTAGGAGAGTAACCTCTCTAAATTAGGAAACTTTCCTAATCACGGAGTCAAAACTAGGTCTAACTGATCGACTCACCGGCCATAAAACCTGAGGACCGAATAATTTAAAACTCTCGATCGGATAACCTACAATTAATTGGTTTGTTTACCTGGATTTATGGTTTTCTCATACTGTTGGTTCGCTTGAGCCAGTTATGTTGGAAAGACCTAGCACGATACGGTTAAACCAAGTTAGTGGAGTATGGGTTTTACAGTGACACTGTTGTGGGTGAAGACTACATCGGGGAGCATAGCGAGGGCTGCGAGTGCAGCGATTGTGTCTATGCCTGACAATGCTCTCCCCATACTCTCTCTCTTTCTCTCTCTCTTTCTCTCTCTCTCTCTCTCTCTCTCTCTCTCTCTCTCTCTCTCTCTCACCCTAATTTATTTTGTAGATAGATTTGTATAGTCTATCTAGACTCTTATAAACATTGGTTTACTCTTTTAATTTGGGTATTTGTATATTGGATACAATGTACTATTTTGAAACAACAATTTATGATATGATATCAGTGGATGGCATCTGTTATATATTATTTGCTTTCGCTATTATTACTCTGATTTTCTTTTTACTGGATTATTGTGGATATTGCTAGTATAGACTGTGGATATTTCTTGGTAGATCACTGTAGTTATCGGATCCTGGATAGATTCGTGTCGCCTCATGGGTCAACCTGGATATCACGCCCGTGTCAAGAGATGGGCAGTAACAAATAACAACCTATTAAACTAGGATAATATGATTTAATGAGTGATAACATTAATGTAGGTACAGGAGTAAGTGAGTCAAGACAAGCCTCTGTCGTATAGAGGGCGTGTAGATCTCACTCACCAGGTGAGGGATAGTTTGATTTTATTTTTCAAAGTGTTTCTAATCACCTTTGGATGTCTGTGTTGTATATTGTGTGAATAACATCTCATCCAATATTTGTGATAACTACTCATGCATATGCATTATTTTTGCTATGAATGTCTGTGAAAGCATGATGTCTATTTAGTCTGTGTGGGATTTCAGATTGGCGGGTTACAGTACCGTCGGACTAGTTGACCATATGGACATGAATTTGCATCACTAAGTATCTTAGTAGAGTTCATTAGTGTCTAGGGGGGTAGTCACGGACTGGGATCTCTACTTGGGTACAGTCATAGGTGCGCATTAATTGTCATCTTGGAATGGTTAGAGACATGGAACCCATGTTTGTAACCCTGGCCAGTAGGGGGTTAGGTATTGATGTAGGGTTGGTGCGGGAATGGTGACTTAGCAGTGTTCATTGTAGTATAGCCGACTAGGGCTATCACGTATCAAGCCTACGATTGGGAGTTGTGTGGCTGCAGTAATTGCTGGGCAGGACTTTCGAGTGCCCATTTACTCTCGTGCAAGGAATTTGGATGAGCTCTGGGAGTGTAGTTGACTTTTTCCATGCATATAACAAACATTATACCAGACCAAATCTTGAATGCTATCTTATGCATTTTTTCCTGCTTACATGTACTATTTCTCCCTGAGCTCACCCCATGATTGTATTTTTTTATAGTTGATGATGCAGATAATACTGTTGGTGGCTTTGTCAGTGCACCAATGATCTCTTACCTTGCATGCTTAAAGACTTAGGTAGCTGATGAAGAAGGACATGGTGGACTATGTGAGTGTGACGACTGCGTCTTCAGCTAGAAGGAGTGTTGTCATTCTCTATAGTTATGCTAGATTAGTTTTACTTTCAGTTTAGAGAATCGGGATTACTATTGTAAGACCCATATCGAACTAATCGGTCTTACCACCTTGTACCAGGTCTACCTATCATGGTCGAGTCAAGTGGACCAAGTGCGTAAAGAAACCACAAGACCAGATATAAAGTCCAACCCAAAAATAGTCAAATATGAGGGTAGGGTCACATGCCTAAACAGGTATGATCGACCCCACCTCAAAAGAGTCCAACCCATGACTTTTTAGTCATGGGGTCGCATGACTAAAAAGACGTAGGGTCGACGGATTCAGCGACCCTACGTCCAACCCTATGATGACAGTCAGAAATCGGAAATTAAAAAACCTTCCTAATTCAAAGGGGGTCTTTCCTAAACTCATTGGGACTTATTATGGAGGGTTTTCCTCTATAAATAGGACGTCCCTTAGCCTCTTTCACTCCTTTAGAACCCTAATTGAATGTGAGAGAAAGAGAAAGAGAAGGAAGAGAAGAAGAGAAGGAAACTTGAAGAAGAAGACTAAGGAAGAGGACGAAGTTCAGAGAAACCTCTGAATTAAGGTATGAACCTAATTCCCTACCGTAATAAGAGAGTCTAGAAAAGTTATGAAGAACATAGGATTAAGAGAAACCCAAATCATCCATCCATGGACAAGTTCCAAGGGAATCCATGGAGGAAATCATTGTGGGCAATGGAAAGTGTGTAAAAATTGTAGTTTTGAGCCATAGAACAATCATAAGAAGGACCACAATGGTAAGCCAAAGATTCCAACATGAAGGAATGGATTTTAGAGTGAAAAAGTCGACCATAATATGTGTGGTCACACGTAGGGTCGAATGATATCTGACCCTACGAGACCACATGATCAACCACATGCCCTCGGGAAGTCCCAGGGAGGGTGTGGTCGCACGTAGGGTCGAATGGTATCCGACCCCACCTGTGACCCTACACCCTAGGGTCGCAGAAACTGCTACCCTAGGTGCAACCCTACCCTGCGACCCTACCCCTGTGGTCGCAGAAACTGCTACCCTAGGTGCTACCCCACCTGCGACCCTACAGTTTCAGTTAGTTTAAAATATATTGAAATTAATTTCAATTAAAATCCATCGACTTGTTAGGTCTTTCCAGTGGTTTGTGAATTATAAAGCTTGAACGAGGATCTACTAGCAATCAAAGATGAGGGAACAAGACCTAAACTAATTGGCTAATAATAAACTATTTTTGTTTATTGAGTCCAATACCATGAATAATTCTATGCTTGTATGATTGTAATATGCATATCACATGTCATCCAATATTCCTGTTATTATTGTTCATGTATATTTAATTTCCATTTATTTATAATATGATGTTGATGATGATGCTAGGAATAGGCATGTGAATGTATGTGTGTGGTTAGTGTGCTTGATGCGAGTAGAGCATCAGGGGGAGGACGTGACACTGTGGTTCATCTTAGTCACCAGACTCTAGCTCTATCTCTACTCAAGTCTTGTTCACTAACATCGTCGTATTGCCATTACCTTAGCAGAACTATTACGTCATAGGGCATCAGGGGAGGTGGTCTCGGACCTTGTAGTCTCTGACTCTGTCGGGGGGCCTTAGCTCTATCTCTATGGACGTATTGAGGGATGATAGGGTGAGGCCTTGGATACACTGTTTGACATTAGGATTGGTTAATTGCGAGCCCAGTTTGCAAGCTCTCGCCAATAGGGGCTTATGTGTTGGTATGGGTAGGGCATCAGGGGAAGTGTGATGCGGTGCGATCCTAAGCACTTTAGCCCTATCCCTATTTCATGGTGGGTGCAGGTAGGGGCGGCAATGGTGTTTGATCCATTGGGTGGTTCCACACATTCGTGTATAGAGGTGCGGCGGCCACCTATCCTTTCTATTGCACATTGCAAACTTATGAACCAGACCAAAGATATGAATTGAATGCATGCATATGTTTGTTGCATTGTTTTGTTTGCTCACTGAGCCGTGATGTGTGCTCACCCTTTCGACGTCGAATATTTTTAGTTGATAATGCAGGTACCACCATAGAAGATTATATGAATGCTCTGATGTATGGACATGCGGCGGCGATGGATGCAGAAGTTATGATGGAGTCGCATGATTCATCGTGCGAGTGCAACTCATGCGTCTTT
Source organism: Protea cynaroides (assembly GCA_028583415.1). NCBI lineage: Eukaryota > Viridiplantae > Streptophyta > Magnoliopsida > Proteales > Proteaceae > Protea > Protea cynaroides. The sequence goes on along the minus strand of CM053266.1, from coordinate 2,316,066 downwards.
GATTAGATTTTGTTTAAGTTATTCAAACGATGTAATTGATTAAATTATTTTAATTTATGTCTTAGTTCTTTTGAAGATAATTGTATAATTTATTTATGATATCATCTTTAGACTCTCAGTTCATTTAATATTAAAGACTTCTGCTATCCTGTATTTATTCTGATTTTTGTTGTGGATGTATATGATTTAAGCAAATGGACATAGCCTATTCGAGATCCTAATTGAACCGTTGGTTTATTGGCGGTTCATCACACCATTCTGAATAGTGCGGAATTGGGGTGTGACAACTATATTGTGGTTTGTAGATGATAGAAATTATTATTACTATGGATATGTTTTGATACATGGTTTTGAACATGGGATGTTAATATTTTATTTAACATTAGGATTTCTCAATTTCATCTAATATAAGTCTTCCACTATTTTATGTATACTCTAATTTTTTTGGTTATGTGATTTGGGATGTGCTGGGTGGTTGTGATGAGCACGATTTTTTGTGATTCTGGGGAAGGTTGATTCGGTTCATTAACAATTTGACCACACCTCCAGTTAGACCAAAAATTGGGGTATGACAATGACAATCCACAAATCAGGGATCATGCATGGAGGTTCATCCTTAGGGGTGTGGGGTCATGGTCCAAGATTACGGGCCTTGTATCATTTTCCTATGCATGAGCTTTAGATCCATGAGTCAGGGACTGTGGTGAATCGTGAGATGGCACTGTCAGACCATTACACTAGACTTAATTAATAAATCCCATATTTTCATTCATGTGCATGTGCATTTGGCTTGGTCCTTTATTGAGTTGGGAAGTAAGCTCACCCTTGTATCGATACTCTTTTTCAGATTTTGATGCAGGTACATTGTCGGTGGCGTGAATCATGGATTCCCCCACTATAGACACCAATATTGATGGGGAGCCTACCAAGAGGACCATGGTGAGGGTTACATTTGCAGTGACTGCATTTACGGCCCTTGAGGAGCGTCTTTCTCTTAGATTTGTAAATAGATTGTACAGTCTATTCTTTATAGTTTTCTATGCAGATCTATTCTTCTGGATATTTTGTATACACGATATATTGGTTTACATTTTGGGGATGTACATTTTGGATAATTAACAGTTTTACTTAATACAATTACCATTAGTTGGCATTAGTTATTTTATTTGATTTATGATTATACTTCTGCTACTATACTTCTCTCTATTTTACTCTAATTATGTTGGATATTGTGTATGTATACTGTTGTATGGTGGTTTGGTGGTTCACGACATGCACGTGATCCTAGGTGATTTGGGTCACTGGTAAGTGTGAGGACATGGGAAAAAATTATCTTTTTGAAAATTTTGATTAGATTTATCCTCATTTTTAAAATTGAGTTTTCATATAGTTAAAGTTGTCTACCCTCATTACACTCAAATTGGAACCTGGAAAGTTCCACCTTCAGATCTCATCCACTCATGCCAGTGGAGGGTAAGAAGACTGGAGTCGCCACCTAGATAAGGTCTAGGACCTATAAATGACGTCCCTCAATAGAGGAACACTATTGACTCACGCAAATGGAACGGCTATCTTGTCTCACCAAAGGCGAGTAAGTGCCAAATTACGAGTTGGGAAGGTGTTAGGCACCCAACTCGCCCAGTTGAACCGGACTCCCTAAATCCTATCCTTTCCTACAGTTTATGAATACTTGGGGCTATCTAAATACATTATAAGGTAGAAGGGGAATCCTAAGTTCATTTCTAATTATTCACTAACTAGACATGGCATAAGCTGAAATTAAACAGATTAAATAAGAAGATAATTACAAAATGAATCAAAGAATTAAAAGAATAGCTTAATCATACATCAAAAGAAAGGAAAAAATGATATATAACATATGACCGAGGTTTGGGAAAATCCCAGGCCGCCTACGTATCCCTGTGCGGTGGGAATCAGGCCAAACATAGTTCGGGCGGGTGTGTACGTACCAGGTGTGTGTAAGAGAAGGGACGCTCCCAAAATGTTGGAGCGTATCCCAAGCGATGGATGCTCCCATAATCATGGAACACATCCAATGAGAAAAGATGTCCCCACAATAGTGGGACCCATCTCAGTGTTGAGGTACTCCCTATCACAAGGAAGTCCCCTCGGTGAGGTAATCCCATAATACATGGAACTTACCTCAATTTGAGTGTGTGTGTGTGAAAATGATGCTCCCATAATATTGGAACACATCCGAAGGATGAGATGCTCCTACAATGGTGGAACACATCTCGGTGTAGAGGTATTCCCTTCCACAGGGAAATCCCTTCTATAAGACCCGTGTCAAACTAACCCGGTCTTACCACCTTGAACCAGGTTCACCCATCATGGTCGAGGCAAATGGACCAAGGGCGTGAAGGAGAGCGAGATCCCAGGTATCAAATCGACCCAAAAACACTTAAAATAGAGGAAGGGTCGCATACCCAGCTAAACAGGGTCGACCCTCCCAAATCAGAAACCCAGACCCTTAAAAGTTGGGAGAGGGTCGGACAGTGTCAGACCACAGGGTCGACGGGATCATCGACCCTCTCATCGACCCTCACTTACTGCCGAAACTGAAATTAAGAAATTTCCTAATTTTCGATTGGGATTCTTTCCAAATCTCAATGGGACTATTATAGGACATTCCTACTCTATTTAAAGGACGTCCCTAAGCCACTTTCACTCCTTTCACAACCCTATTGAATTGAGAGAAAGAGAGAAGAAGGAAAAGAGAAAGAAAGGAGGCAAGGAAGAAGACTTAGCAAAAAGGAGAAGAATTTCCAGAGAAAAGTAATCTTCTCAGGTATGGATACTAATTCCATGAGTTTCTACAGACCTTAGGTTAGATATAGTTGAGTGTAGGATTTCGGAGAAACCCAAACCATCCATTCATGGTTAGGTTTTCATGGAAAAACCTAGGATAATGCATGAAATCCATCTAGGAGGATGAATCATGGTTTCAGACCATGGAATGAATGTTTAATGGAATGAGGAAGCAAGCCATAGGACCCCAAACATGAAGAACGAATTAAAAAGTGGAAATTAGACCAGAGTGCACCGAGGGTCGCACACAGGGTCGATAGACCCATCGACCCTAGGCACCCTGACCATCGACCCTCAGCATTCGGGAAGTTCAGACAGAGGGTAGGGTCGATAGACCCATCGACCCTATGTATCCTGAGCATCGACCCTCTGATCGACCCTCAGTTAACAGCATGGTTTTTAAATTCAGAATTAATTCTAATTAAATTCCATCAACTTTGTTAGGTTTGCTAGCATTATAATAACACTGTAGAGGTGATTTTAAAGCTTGAAAAAGTATCTTATAGCACACTAAAGTGAGGAACCTTAACTCCAAACTAAATCGGTTAATAATAAACTGTTTTCTAATTCTTGAGTCCTATGTCATGTTTGATTTTATGCAAATATGTTTGTAATGTGCATACAGCATGCCATCCAATATTTCTATTACTTGTTCATGCATATTTACTTATTTGTTTATAACATGATGATGATGATGATGATGATAGGAATAGGCATGTGCTTGTATGTGTGTGGTTGATGTACTTGATGCGAGCGAGTATCAGGGGAGGTGTGATGAGAACGTCAATAAACGTTAACCTTTGGTGGGTCTCAGCACTTTAGCTCTATCTCTAACTCAAGTCTTGTGCATTGACATCGTCGTATCGCCATTACCTTAGCAGAATTATTGTATCGTAGGGTATCAGGGGAGGTGGTCTCGGTCCTTGTAGTCTCTGACTCTACCGGGGCGCCTTAGCTCTATCTCTATGGACATTCTGAGGGATGCTGGGGTGAGGCCTTGGATACACTGTTGGACATTAGGATTGGTTAGTAGCGAGCCCAGTTTGCAAGCCCTCGCTAACAGGGGCTTACGTGTTGGTATAGCATTATATAGCAATAAATGTTAACCTTTGTTGTATAATGTTATGGTAGGGTGGATGGGGACGACGATAAACGTTAACCTTCGGGCGGGCTTCCACACCCTGTGTATAGAGATGGTGTCAATAAACGTTAACCTTTGACCACCCAACCTTTCTATTGCGCATTGCAAACTATAAACCTGACCAAAGAGATAAATGAATGTGCATGCATATGTAATGTTGCATTGTTTTGGCTACTCACTGAGCCGTGTTGTGTGCTCACCCCTCGACGTCGAATATTTTTAGTTGATGATGTAGGTTACACAGTTGAAGATTACATGAATGCGCCTATGTACGGGATGGTAGCAGCAATGGACGCTGGAGCTGAAGATGGTACACACGACTCCTCTTGCGAGTGCAACTCGTGTGTATTTGACTAGATATTTTTATAAGTTTCTTTATTGGATTTATAAGACATGTATTTGGTACTTAAATATTTATGTCTCAGTTAAACACAGAATAATTTGCTATTATTTATGGATATCATTTTAGTTCTCAGTTCATTTATTTATAAGACTTCCGCTATTACGTATTTACTCTGATTATAATGGTGAGTATATGAAGGTTCAGGTAACGCGGGGATAGCCTATTTGAGATCCTGGTTGAACCGTTGGTTATTTAGCGGTTCATCACACCATTCTGAAATGTGTGGAATTGGGGTGTGACAACTTGGTATCAGAGCATCTCAGGCCTTGCCCGCTGAACTATCATACATTCACAGCAATAGTGAACTAAGATAGGATAAAATAAAAACAGTAATATTAACACATTATAAGCACAAGTGATGTTGAGACCAAATTTAAAAAGAGAATAATACATCTATTAAAAAGATAAACAAGTTGACATACAATGAGAGCGAAACAAAGTGTAAATATATATCTAAAGCAGAGTACAGTCCACAACCCAGACAGTTACACTGAAGTACAGGAAAAACAAAAAGGTACAATCAGGAAGCTGGAGGCGAAGGAGGAGGTGGAGCCTCACGATCTCTGCTGTAGTCCTCAGCATAGACTCTAGTCAACCAGGCTATCGGAGTCTGGGTCGTCTGTAGACTAGCTGTGAGATCGGCTACTCTCCTGTTAGTCGCACGTTGGATCTCCATGAGCTCACCTATCCGCGCGTCAGATGTGTGTTGAGCAGCCAACAACTCATCCACTCTCATGCGCTGAGCATCTAGCAACTCCTCCATCCTCAAGTCCGATCTGCGCTGAGAGTCTCTGATCTCGCGTAACATCTCCATCATATCAGAAGACAAATGCGAAGGACCAGCCTCATGAGAAGGACCAGTCTCAGGTACAGAATCCGCCGCATGCGAAATACCAACTCCAGCCGCATGTGTAGGTGAAGGCGGGGGTATCGCGTTGACGTCCATGTACATACGATCATCATTGTCGACGGGATCCACTTGAGCTCTAGCAGCAGCCGCAGCCTCAGCATCAGCCACCTCAACCCGAGTGTGAGGGCGCACCATCGCGTTCCTCTCATCATCGCTAACCTGAGCGTCTCGAAGTACCATCTTGCATATAGCCTCCCAATCTAGAGGCGACGAAAAGGTCTTCTCCTAAATCTTCTCATCTACCAGGTCAACCCCCAGACGAATCAACAGTGTGGTGATCATACATCCATAGGGTAGATTACCCCTATGACCGGACAATGTAGCACTAATCATCGTCTGCATGATGATGTAAGGAAGACAAACGGGCTGATGAGTGCATATATTGTAGATCAAAAACTGGGTCAGCTGAGACACCCTCTCATAATGCCCACTCTGTGGGATTAGGTTATGCTGAATGATCCTCGGGAACACCCGTGGAGCCGGACGCAAGTAGCACGCCCTCATCTGCCAGCGATCGGGCTGTAGTAACTGACTATCAATCTCGGCCCGTAACCACGTCTCAATAAAGTCGTGCTCACCCGGTGCACAGTACACCATAGGACTATCATAAGGAATGCCCAACAGGTCGGCCAGCTACCGATAATTGGACATGTGCACGCATCGTATGTGATGACAGGGAGCCACCCCATATCACCAAAAGCTCTCTCTACATTGAACAAGGCTAGCTCAGCCAGGTTCACCATACGACCCCCTTCCACTTTCTTGCCTGTATAGTAGGCATACTGTGCCTCGACTTCATTGGAGCGGAAGTGAAGCGGATCACGAACTCTGGGTACTTTGGTACGAACCATAGTATCTACAAATAAGAAAGAAAAAGGAAAACAAGGAGTTAATAGGATAAAAATTTAAAAATCGGGCATTATAACAACGTAAGTTGGTCAAAAGCCTCACTTTTCACCCATACAAGTGGGCAGGAGGACCTACGTAAGTTCCAACACATCATACAATAGTTAAACAGAAGGAAATTCTAACTGAAAAGGTCTAATTTGAAGGAATTGCAAGAAATCAAAAAATTTTGACAAATTAGGGCAAAAAGAGAAAAAAATTAAGTTTCTCGATAACCAACCGATGAAACTCAATTTTTGAGGTCTTTCGTTCCTCAAGACACCAACAACAAAAGCCCCCAATAAAAATCGAATTTTTACGGTTGGAAAAGGTTTAATTTGAAAAATACAAGTTAAATGGGCAAAACCCTAGGAATGGAAACCTAAAAACAAGTAAAAATGGGAAAGCATACCTGTAGGGATGAAGTTGATGTCGAAACTCGGACTAAAATCGATCCACAACAGTGAAGTAGCACTGTAGCAACTCGGAGAGAAGAGGCGAGTCGAAACGGGAGGGAAATAATAGAAAATGACCCAAAATCAGACTTTAAAAAATCTGATTTTTGGTCAGAGGGTCGGACAACTCGACCAGAGCCATCGACCCTCTGATCGACCCTCTAATCAACCCTCAGCTCTCGGGAATCTGACAGAAAAACACAGGGTCGGACATTAAGGGTCTGATATACCATCGACCCTCACCATCGACCCTGTATAGAAAAGACAGTATTTTGTTTATAAAATGAGCTCGAATTGGAATTGATTATTGGTTAATGTGCCTACATGACATATACATGATTTCTCACCTATTTTGATGATTTTCAGGCACCACAATCATCGAAAAGAAATATGTCTGGACGTAGAGTTACCCGACAGACCCGAAATACAGTCCCACCACCACCACCAGTGGAGGAGACTAGTCAAGAAAATAACCATGCACAGGGTAATCCAGAATCGGAAAACCCTACAAATTTGCCACCTCCACCACCGGAGCTAGCAACTGTGGTTATGAACCTAGCTCAGCAGCTACAGCAGATGCAACACGCACAAGCTCAAATGCAGGTTGCCATGGGGATTATGTATCAAGCCACTCAGGCTGCACCCATACACATTGGGCAAGCCAGTGCAGCACCAGTGGGTAACCACCCAGCTCCTCAGACACCTCAACAACTGGCTGCACCAATTCCAGGGTAGGTCCCAGAAGCAGCACAAGGGATGTACAACTATCCACCCCCTATGTTTGGGGCATACCAAAATCAACTGGATCACTCCCGGCTAGTGGAGAGGTTTTTGAAAATGAAACCGAGAGAATTCAACGGCAAACCGTCTGATCCACTGTGGCCAGCACACTGGATAGACGAGATGGAAAGGAACTTCCTTATGATGACTATCACCGAGGAAGAGAAAGTACTATGCACCACCTTCATGCTCAAAGACGACGCACACCATTGGTGGAAATCTGCAAAGACGTACTTATTGACCAAGCACGCCCTACTGACATGGGCTATATATAAAGAAGCGTTCTTCGAGAAGTATTTCCCAAGAAGCTTCAGAGATTCAATGGAGAAAGAGTTCTTGAGTCTGTACCAGGGACAGATGTTCGTAGACTCATACCAACAGTGCTATGAAGAGCTGTTTTTCTTCGCACCGGCTAGTATGCAGGAAGAAGATATCAAAACCCGTAGGTTTGTCGCGGGACTAAGAGGAAGCATAAGAGAAAATGTTCTGGGCTTAGAGAAGAAAATCTATAACGAAGCTGTCCAAATTGCTCGAGTGATCGAATCGAGCCAGAAGGAGAGTTATTTCTCCCAGAACAGAGGCATCAAGAGACCAGCCAGAAACTCCTACAACGGGGGCAATAATAGGACGTATAAACCTTTTCGTCCTCAGAATTTTGCTACTGCACCAAAGTCTACTTCCGCAGCTCAACCACAGCCAAAGCCAAATTCTGAAGCCCCGAAGTGCTATAACTGCAACCAACCAGGGCATATGGCAAGAGAATGCCCAAAACCCAAGAAGCAGTTACATCAAGGACGGGTATATGCTGTTACATCAGAGGATTCTGCCGCATCGCCCGATGTGGTCACAGGTATGACCAAAACTTTTAAGATTATAATTTCATTGATTGAGCATGTAGACTAAGTAAAAAAAAATCACAGGTATCGTACCTATCAATGGCATACCCGCCAGAGTACTCTTTGATTCAGGAGCTACTCATTCATTTATATCTGTGTCGTTTGGAAAGAAGACCAATTTACCCATCAAAACATTAGACTACAAATTACTCGTACGGTCACCGATGGGATTAGAAGTGGAATTAGAGAAAGGTTATAGGCCATGTCCAGTTCTCATTGGCGAGAAAACCTTAGATGCAACTTTAATACAACTTGAGATGGCAGACTTTGACGTCATCTTGGGAATGGACTGGTTAGCTCGGCATTCAGCAAACCTATTATGCATCGAAAAGAAGCTAACGTTCAAAGACAAAGAAGGAGCAGAATTCAATTTCTCGGGAACCAAACTTCCCAGGAGACGCAAGCTCATACTCTCAGCATTAAAGGCTAAGAAGTGCCTTGAAAAGGGAGCCATCGGATATTTAGTATCAGTGGTCGACCTAACCAAGGACGTGCCATGAATGGAAGATATTGATGTCGTGCGGGATTACCCAGATGTATTTCCGGAGGAACTACCCGGATTACCACCCGACCGAGCCACGGAGTTTGTAATAGACCTTCTACCCGGAGCCGCACCAGTATCAAAAGCACCTTATAGAATGGCTCCTACCGAATTGAAGGAATTAAAAGTGCAATTACAAGAACTGCTGGATAAGGGCTATATTAGACCCAGTATATCTCCATGGGGAGCACCGGTGTTGTTCGTAAAGAAGAAGGATGGTAGCGTTCGATTATGTATCGACTATCGAGAGTTGAACAAACTGACAATTAAGAATCGATATCCACTACCTAGGATCGATGACTTGTTCGATCAGTTACAGGGGGCAAGAGTATTTTCAAAGATCGATCTTCGATCAGGCTATCATCAGCTGAAGATTAAAGAAGGTGACATTCCGAAGACAGCTTTTAGGATAAGATACGGACATTATGAATTCGTAGTGATGTCATTCGGATTAACTAATGCACCGGCAACGTTCATGGAACTTATGAACCGAGTTTTCCATGATATGCTGGATACGTCGGTTATAGTATTTATTGATGACATGTTGGTATACTCCAAGGACAAGGAAACCCATGTCAAGAACCTAAACACAGCCCTACAGCGTTTAAGGAAAGAGAAGTTATACGCCAAATTTTCAAAGTGTGAGTTTTGGCTAAGTGAAGTCGCCTTTCTAGGACATGTAGTATCCACTGAAGGAATCAAAGTGGACCCCAGTAAGATCGAGGCTATCGTAAAGTGGAAAGCACCAAAGAGCGTTTCAGAAATTAGAAGTTTTCTGGGTCTAACTGGTTATTATCGGAGATTCGTAGAAGACTATTCTCGGATTGCCATACCTCTCACCAGTTTGACCAAGAAAGGTGAAAAATTTGTATGGACGCATAAGTGTGAAAAGAGTTTTCAAACACTGAAGACCAGATTGATATCCACTCCGATTTTGACTATTCCGATCCCATGACAGACGTTTACCTTATATACCGATGCGTCGGGATTGGGATTAGGATGTGTGCTTATGCAAGGAGAGCAAGTGATTGCCTATGCCTCGAGACAATTGAAGGTACATGAGAAAAATTACCCCACTCACGATTTGGAGTTAGCGGCAGTAGTACATGTTGTCAAGATATGGAGACATTACCTATACGGAGAGAAATTCCAAATTAAGTCGGACCATAAAAGTCTTACTTATTTATTTAATCAGAAGGAGTTGAATATGAGACAAAGAAGATGGCTGGAACTTATGATTGTGATATCCAGTATCATCTAGGAAAAGCAAACGTAGTAGTAGATGCATTGAGCAGAAAAGCAATGATAAAATCTCAAGGAGAAGTTAGCACGACTGCGGCAATGTGCACTACCGGAATGGTATTCAATCACGGCAACGAGCAGTATGTGATAGACACAACGGATGGATCAGCCAACCAAGGGTTTATTCATCGGTTTTCGAATATGTTCGCGGCATTGAAGATTATACCGGATATAGTGGATGAAGTGAAGACAGCTATCAAAGCAGATCCTTATCTGAGAACAGTACACGAAGATATTGAGAAAGGTAGGACTAACCCTGAGTTCACCTTGGATGACGAGAAGGTACTGAAATACAAAGGAAGAATATGTGTACCCGAAACAGAAAGTGTAGACATTAGACACCGACTCATGAAAGAAGCCCACACCACCATCTACTCGTTACATCCTGGAAGTACAAAGATGTATCATGACCTAAAGAAATTATATTGGTGGAGGGGAATGAAATCAGATGTAGCTAAGTTCGTGTCTCAATGCCTAAATTGTCAGAAAGTAAAGGCTGAACGACAAAGACCCGCAGGACTATTGCAGCCATTACCGGAACCAGCATGGAAATGGGACTGCATCACTATGGACTTCGTCATGGGACTACCAATGACTCCTCGAGTAGTAGACGCAGTTTGGGTGATTGTGGACCGTCTGACTAAAACAGCTCGCTTCATACCTATACGACCTCAGTATACACTGGAAAGGTTAGCGAAGTTGTATGTGGATAATATTGTTCGCTTACACGGTGTACCAGAAAGTATTGTGTCTGATAGAGATCTACGATTTACTTCCAAGTTTTGGGAAGGATTGCAAAAGGCTATGGGTACAACGTTGAAGTTCAGTACTGCATTCCACCCACAGACAGATGGACAGTCAGAGCGCACAATTCAGATTCTAGAAGATATGCTACGAGCATGTGTAATTGATTTCAAGGGATCATGGGATGAAAGGTTACCATTGATCGAGTTCGCTTATAACAATAGCTATCAGGCTACTATACAGATGTCACCTTATGAAGCACTGTATGGCAGAAAGTGTCGAACTCCTTTGTTCTGGAATGAAGTTGGAGAACGTAGTATTGTTGGACCAGAATTTGTTGAAGAGACTTGTCGAGTGGTCGACATTATCAAGGAAAGAGTAAGAACAGCTCAGAACCGTCAGAAGCAATATGCGGATACTCGACGAAGAGATCTAGAGTTCACCGTAAGTGATAAAGTATTTTTGAAGGTATCGCCTATGCGAGGATTGAAAAGGTTCGGACAAAAAGGGAAACTAAGTCCAAGATATGTCGGGCCATATGAAATTCTGGCTAAGCGTGGAAAAGTAACTTATCAGTTAGCACTACCACCATCTATGTCAAGTATGCATGACGTATTTCACATATCCTTATTGAAGAAGTATGTCAAAGACCCAACACATGTTTTGACAGTGGATTTGCGTAATTGATCGATGATTTGACATTTGAAGTAACACCAACGGAAATCACTAGTCGAAAGGTTCAACGTCTACGCAACAGAGATATCTACTATGTTAAGGTCACATGGAAAAGTAGAGACATGGAAGAAGTTACATGGGAAGAAGAAAATACTATGTGGAAGCAATACCCTCATTTATTTGATTCAAAAGATACGTCCAATTTCGAGGATGAAATTTTTATAAGTTGGGGGGAGTTGTAAGACCCGTGTCAAACTAACCCGGTCTTACCACCTTGAACCAGGTTCACCCATCATGGTCGAGGCAAATGGACCAAGGGCGTGAAGGAGAGCGAGGTCCCAGGTATCAAATCGACCCAAAAACACTTAAAATAGAGGAAGGGTCGCATACCCAGCTAAACAGGGTCGACCCTCCCAAATCAGAAACCCAGACCCTTAAAAGTTGGGAGAGGGTCGGACAGTGTCAGACCACAGGGTCGACGGGATCATCGACCCTCACTTACTGTCGAAACTGAAATTAGGAAATTTCCTAATTTTTTATTGGGATTCTTTCCAAATCTCAATGGGACTATTATAGGACATTCCTACTCTATTTAAAGGACGTCCCTAAGCCACTTTCACTCCTTTCACAACCCTAATTGAATTGAGAGAAAGAGAGAAGAAGGAAAAGAGGAAGAAAGGAGGCAAGGAACAAGACTTAGCAAAAAGGAGAAGAATTTCCAAAGAAAAGTAATCTTCTCAGGTATGGATACTAATTCCATGAGTTTCTACAGACCTTAGGTTAGATATGGTTGAGTGTAGGATTTCGGAGAAACCCAAACCATCCATTCATGGTTAGGTTTTCATGGAAAAACCTAGGATAATGCATGAAAACCATCTAGGAGGATGAATCATGGTTTTAGACCATGGAATGAATGTTTAATGGAATGAGGAAGCAAGCCATAGGACCCCAAACATGAAGAATGAATTAAAAAGTAGAAATTGGACCAGAGTGCACCGAGGGTCGCACACAGGGTCGATAGACCCATCGACCCTAGGCACCCTGACCGTCGACCCTCAGCATTCGGGAAGTTCAGACAGAGGGTAGGGTCGATAGACCCATCGACCCTATGTATCCTGAGCATCGACCCTCTGATCGACCCTCAGTTAACAGCATGGTTTTTAAATTCGGAATTAATTCTGATTAAATTTCATCGACTTTGTTAGGTTTGCTAGCATTATAATAACACTGTAGAGGTGATTTTAAAGCTTGGAAAAGTATCTTATAGCAAACTAAGGTGAGGAACCTTAACTCCAAACTAAATCGGTTAATAATAAACTATTTTCTAATTCTTGAGTCCTATGCCATGTTTGATTTTATGCAAATATGTTTGTAATGTGCATACAGCATGCCATCCAATATTTCTATTACTTGTTCATGCATATTTACTTATTTGTTTATAACATGATGATTATGATGATGATAGGAATAGGCATGTGCTTGTATGTGTGTGGTTGATGTACTTGATGCGAGTGAGTATCAGGGGAGGTGTGATGAGAACGTCAATAAACGTTAACCTTTGGCGGATCTCAGCATTTTAGCTCTATCTCTAACTCAAGTCTTGTGCATTGACATCGTCGTATCGCCATTACCTTAGCAGAACTATTGTGTCGTAGGGTATCAGGGGAGGTGGTCTCGGTCCTTGTAGTCTCTGACTCTACCGGGGGGCCTTAGCTCTATCTTTATGGAAATTCTGAGGGATGCTGGGGTGAGGCCTTGGATACACTGTTTGGCATTAGGATTGGTTAATAGCGAGCCCAGTTTGCAAGCCCTCGCTAACAGGGGCTTACGTGTTGGTATAGCATTATATAGCAATAATCGTTAACCTTTGTTGTATAATGTTATGGTAGGGTGGATGGGGACGACGATAAACGTTAACCTTCGGACGGGCTTCCACACCCTGTGTATAGAGGCGGTGTCAATAAACGTTAACCTTTGACCACCCAACTTTTCTATTGCGCATTGCAAACTATAAACCAGACCAAAGAGATAAATGAATGTGCATGCATATGTAATGTTGCATTGTTTTGGCTACTCACTGAGCCGTGTTGTGTGCTCACCCCTACGTCGAATATTTTTAGTTGATGATGGAGGTTACACAGTTGAAGATTACATGAATGTGCCTATGTACGGGACGGTAGTAACAATGGACGCTGGAGCTGAAGATGGTACACACGACTCCTCTTGCGAGTGCAACTCGTGTGTATTTGACTAGATATTTTTATAGGTTTCTTTATTGGATTTATAAGACATGTATTTGGTACTTAAATATTTATGTCTCAGTTAAACACAGAATAATTTGCTATTATTTATGGATATCATTTTAGTTCTCAATTCATTTATTTATAAGACTTCCGCTATTGTGTATTTACTCTGATTATGATGGTGAGTATATGACGGTTCAGGTAACGCGGGGATAGCCTATTTGAGATCCTGGTTGAACCGTTGGTTATTTAGCGGTTCATCACACCATTCTGAAATGTGTAGAATTGGGGTGTGACACCTTCGCTGAGGTAATCCCATAATACATGGAACTTACCTCAATTTGACCAAGCGTGGAACGACCAAACTCCCCCGCAGCCTACGTATCCCTCGAGACCTCTGTCTCTCCAGAATCAGGTCAAGCGTAGTTCCCATGGATTGACGAGCCATGAACACGCGTGGCAACACTCAGGAAAGGCCAAATGCCTCAGCTCCCCACACACGGGGTACACTAAATCTCACTCACACCCCACATACGGGATCCCAGGAGGACCGTCCGTCGGACCACCCATCCTATGCATACATCTACCCAATCGCACATTTTCATTAATATATTTTTTATACAACGATTTCCCACACTCTTGGATCCAATCCTAGGGTTGGGCGGGCTCATTCTAAATGAGCCCACAAGGGGTCGGACTCTTTTGGAGTCCCCTAGCCAATCACATTGCGGGAAGCACGTACTCTAACATGCATCTATTACGGTGTTCCAATGGATACACTTTGGGGTGGGGAACACATGTTGGTATGAATATCAATTCAAACTAAGCATATATGCATGTCATAGTCCAAGCATGATATAACACAAATAAATTGAACTGAAATAAGCATGCGCATGACAGATCACGTGTTATTAAAATGCAACCACAAAAACTTACAATAAAGTAAGAAGTCCTGCCATATTAATCAAATGGGCCCAAACCAAACAAATTGGCTAACCCTAAGCCCACTTAAATCAAACCAAACTAGACTAGCTAAACTCCACTTTAAATTGGGCCAAACCCAGCCCAAGGGCCGAATTCAAGGGACCCGAACCAACCTATACTAGGGTAAACAATGGTCCAAGTTAGACCAGATCAGAGTGGGCTTGGCTAACTGGGCCACAACCATACCATCTAAACCAAACCAATTGGGTTAGCCCCAAACCAGGCCCAAACCACAACTGAACCACTAAACCATACCAAAAAATGACCCAAATTGGGTCAACCCGAACCAAACAGAGCCTATCATGACTGAACTGGGTCTGGCTTAAACCAAGTCAAACTAGACCTAAACTAGGTCCACAACACCAAACCCACAAATAATACCAGGCCAGCCTAACCAGACCAGACCAGACCAGCTCAAACATGAACCAAACCCCACCTCATGGACTTAAACCTAAACTGAATGAACCTACCTTCCCTACCCAAACCACACTGAATCTTAGACCAAATGCAAAGCGGGGAAGAGAAACACACACATATATAAAGAATAACATTGCAAAACAAAGAACAGGCTATTGATATTTAAAAACAACAGCAAAAACAAATATCCGAATCCACCTTGTAAGAGTAATATGGGAAAGGGGAAGAAGAAAAATCCATATCAAGCCTTGCACAAAAGCCAAACAAAAGGAATTAAGACAGCCACCTCCATACATAAAAGATAAAACAAACAAACTAAACAAACTTAACCGAGACGCAACAAAATGAAACTGTAACGATTAGATGTCAATCCCATTGAAAACCAGACTCTAAACATCCCTAAGCAACTGTGGATTGGATAAAAACATCATGAACAAAAGAAAGAGAGAGAGGGAAACTAATCGCATAGTAGAGAATAGGAACACAAAAATGTGAAATATAAGGGAACCAAAAATGCTAGGAGAGACAACAAACTAGCCTATTATAAACAGTAGCACATCTAAGCAAAGGAGAGATTCACGATCCACAAAAATGTCAACATTGATAGAATTTGCACAAATCATTTAGCAATAATAATAAATAAAAATGTGAGAGAGGACTGGAACTTACCTGAAGCCGTAGCCTCCAACTCTTTCTTCCTCTTCAGCTGCGGCTCCCTCTCTCAATCTCGACTTTCCTCACTGCTTCTCACTCTCCCCTCTTGATTTTTTTTTTCTGCTTCTGTCCGCCCTTCCTCTCTACTGATTTTTTTTTTCTTGGACCGGCAGCGATGGTGCTGCTTTTCCTTCCTCCACGGCAGCAGCAGCACTGCCGCTGCTTTCTTCCTTTTTCTTCTTTTCTCTTCCTTCTTCTCCTGCTCTCTCTTTTCTCCCATGATTTCTTTTTTTCTGGTTTTTTTTTCCTTCGGTGGCGGCGGCTCTGCTGCCGCCTTCTTCTTCCCCTTCTTTCTACTTTTTTTTTCTCTTGGGCCAGCAGCTCTGCTGCCGCCTCCTTCCTCTTCTTTCTTCTTCTCTTTCTTCTCCCTTCTTCTTCTTTCTTCTCTCTTCTGTTCTGCTTTTCTTCTCTTTCTTTTTTTTCCCCTCTCCTTCCGGCTACTTCTTCTTCCTCCTCTCGCTGCTGCCGCCGCCTTCTCCTTCTTCTTTCGCTCCTCTTCTCTTTCTTCTCCCTTCTTCTTCTTTCTTCTCCCTCTCTCTGATTTCTCTTCCTCCTCTCTTCTTTCCCTCCTCTCTCTCTGATTTCTCTTCTGCTCTGATTTTTTTCTTCTTTTTTTTTTTCTTTCCTCCCCTTTCTCTTGTGCAGCAGCTCCTTCTTATACCCGCCAAGGGATCAAGCCCCTTGGTGAGGTGTCAATGGGGGGGGTTTTGAGGCCGGGAGACCGGCGGTTTTGGGGGAGGAAATTCAGGAAAGAGGGGGTGAGGTGTCGACCTCCCTCTTCCCTACAACCTCTCCCTCTTCCTCTCTCTCCCGCTCTGTTTCTCTTCTGCTCTTTTCTTTTCTATTCTTTTTTTTTTTTTTTGGTTTTCGATCCCTTCTTTTAGGGATCGAGATTGTTTCCCCCCCCCCCCTTTTATATATATATTATTTTTTTTTACTTTTATACCCAAACTACCCCCACCCTTTTTTCATTTTACAGAAAAAGTATATATATATATATATACCAATTTTTTTATTACATTTTTTTTCTCTTTTTTTTAATTATTATTATTATTTATTTTATTTTTTTAATACATCCCACTCATTGCGTATGGTACCCCAATGAGAGCGGGGATCCCCGCAGTGGAAAAATCTAGGTGCTGACAGATACCCCTCTTCAGTCGAAATTACACTAATTGAGACTGAAGACAAGAAGACCCCAATTTTGCCACAACCATTATTGGAAAGCTAAAAAAAAAAGAATACGGGTTCTCTTGAGTAGTGGTCATGGCGACCTTGGAACTCTCAAAACGAACTCGAAAAACAAAAGGCGAGCTTTCACGCATTTCGCGGAACCGCTCGGGGAGATTATTCTCGAACAAAGGAATCCAATCTCAAAAGCGAAACTGATACCTCACACACGCGAACCCCAAAGTCAGAATATAAGGCGAGCTTTTACGCATTTCGCGGAACTGCTCGGGGAGATTATTCCCTAACAAAGGAATCAAATCTCAAAAGTGAAACTGACACCTCGCACACGCG
This sequence comes from Protea cynaroides, assembly GCA_028583415.1. NCBI lineage: Eukaryota > Viridiplantae > Streptophyta > Magnoliopsida > Proteales > Proteaceae > Protea > Protea cynaroides. The sequence continues at coordinate 2,298,626 of CM053266.1, read as the reverse complement.
AGCCCCAAAGTCAGAATTGAAGACGAACTTTCACACATTTTGCGGAACCGCTCGGGGAGATTATTTCCGAACAAAGAAATCAAATCTCAAAAGCGAAACTGACACCTCGCACATGCGAGCCCCAAAGTCAGAATCGAAGGTGAGCTTTCACGCATTTCACGGAACTGCTCGGGGAGATTATTCCCGAACAAAGGAATCAAATCTCAAAAGCGAAACTGACACCTCGCACACTCGAGCCCCAAAGTTAGAATCGAAGGTGAGCTTTCATGCATTTTGTGGAACCGCTCGGGGAAGACAACTATCTTGAGTAGCAGCTAAATCAGCTTGATGACCCTCAAGACCAGTCGAAATAAAGCGGGTCTTCCTACATGTCACAGAACAAACCCCAACAAGGCGAACTCTCCCGCACCTACACGGAACAAGTCCCAAAATAAACACATTTGACAACTGCACAAGGAGGGGGGCCAACAAAATAATTGCTACGAAACCCCAAATGCGACTACTCATTGAACCGGGTGAGGTCTTAGCCCAAGGTGTATGAAAACCAATACAACAACAAAAACAATGCAATAACAGATGTCAAAAGTTGACAAAGAAGAGGGTTGTGCCCAAAGCCATCGATCAGGCGAGAGGCCCACTAAACCCAAAATATATGAAAACCAATGCAACAACCAAAACAATGCAATGATAGATGTCAAAAGATGACAAACAAGAGGGTTGTGTCCAAAATCCCTAATCAGGTCTGAGGCCCACTAAAACCAAGATATACGAAAATCAATGCAACAGCCAAAATAATGCAACGACAGATGTCAAAAGGTGACAAACAAGAGGGTTGTGTCCAAAACTACTAATTAGGTCTGAGGCCCACTAAACCCAAGGTATAAAAAGACCAATGCAACAATCAAAGCAATGGAATGACAGGCGTCAAAAGGTGACAAACAAGAGGGTTGTGTCTAAAACCACTAATCAGGTCTGAGGCCCACTAAACCCAAGGTACACTAAGACCAATGCAACAACCAAAACAATGCAATGATAGATGTCAAAAAGTGACAAACAAGAGGGTTGTGTCCAAAATCACTAATCACGTCTGAGGCCCACTAAACCCAAGGTACACTAAGACCAACACTACAACGAGATAGCTCAACAACAAAGCCAAATCCAAATATTAATTGGCAATCAAATGCCTAAATTCACAGATGATAATAAACCTCAAACTGATTGCCATCATCAAGAGTTAAACACATTGAGCACGAAATGTAAGCATCATTTAAGGAGAAGCAACATTAACACAACAAAACACAACCAGAATGACCCTAAGGCTCTCGAACATGGTTTGGAAGGGCTACAGATAAAGCTCTAAATAGAACCACAATGGCTCGCTCGTCCTAACCAGGAGCAGGAGACACTAAAATTGGTAGATCTTTCAGTTAACCATAGAGGCAGATCATGTAAGACCCGCACACCACGAACATGCTCCAACCTTACATTTCGTGTCGTGACCCGTCTACATATGATGGTCGAACCAAGTGGACCAAGTGTGTGAAGAAACCCAAGACCCAGTATGAAAATTTGCTCAAAAACAGTCAAAATGAGGGTAGGGTCGCAGGTTTTAACAGGCAGGTCCGACCCTCCCATCGACCCTCACCATCGACCCTCAACCATGGGTCGCAGGGTCTATGAGTTGTCCGACCCTCCCATCTACCCTCCCATCGACCCTAGGCATTCGGAAAAAAATAGCACGAACCAAAAATTAGGAAACCTTCCTAATTTCAATTGGAACCTTTCCTAAACTCAACGGGACTTATTTTGGGAGGTTTTACTCTATAAATAGGACGTCCCTAAGCCTCTTTCACTCCTTTTACAACCCTAATTGGATTGAGAGAAAGAGAAGAGAAGGAAGAGAAGAAGAGAAGGAAAACTTGAAGAAAAGGCTAAGGAAGAAGAGGAAATTCAGAGGAAACTATGAATCTCAGCAAAACTAAGGTATGAATACATTTCCCATGATTTATTTAAGACTTTAGAATGGTTTATGAAAAGGATATGACTTAGAAGAAACCCAAATCATCCATCTATGATTAGGTTTTCATGGAAAACCATGGAGGAGATCATTAAAATCATGTAGGTGAATAAAGTATAGTTCTAAACCATAGAACATGTATAGAATGAATTGTGGAAGTAAGCCATAGGACCCAACCATGAAAGAGAGAACAAAATCTGATATTTTCGACTCAAACCATGGAGGGTCGCACCTAGGGTCGATGGCTGATCCGACCCTAGCATCGACCCTCAGTTAACAGGATGGTTTTTAAATTCGAAATTAATTCTAATTAAATTCTATCGACTTTGTTAGGTCTTCTAGCAATATAATAACATTATAAAGGTGATTCTAAAGCTTGGAAGAGGATCTATTAACAAGCTAAGGTGAGGGAACAAGACCTAAACTAATTGGTTAATAACAAACTATTTTTATTTCTTAAGTCCAATACCATGATTGTGATATGCGTATATGCTTGTAATGTGCATTCAACATGTCATCCAATATTTCTATTATTACTGTTCATGCATATTTAAATTTTCTGATTATAACATGATGATGTTGATGATGGTAGGAATAGGCATGTGAATGTTTGTGTTTGGCTGGTGTACATGGTGCGGGAAGGGATGGTATCAACCGGTACTTCGATGCCGTTCTCATCGGGGTATATTGTGCCATGGTCTATTCAAGTCATGTCCACTAAGCAAGTGTTAGTGTGCTTAATGCAACTGGAGCATCAAGGGGAGGACGTGGCATTGTGGTTCAGCCTGGTCACCAGACTCTAGCTCTATCTCTACTCAAGTCTTGTCCACTAACCTCGTCGTATCACCATTACCTTAGCGGAACTAATATGTCGTAGGGCATCAGGGGGGGGACGTGGCATTGTGGTTCAGTCTGGTCACCAGACCCTAGCTCTATCTCTATGGATGTATTGAGGGATGCTGGGGTGAGGCCTTGGATACATTGTTTGACATTAGGGTTGGTTAGTTGCGAGCCCAGTTTGCAAGCCCTCGCCAACAGGGGCTTACATGTTGGTATGGGCAACCGGTACAGCCATGCCGTTTTCATGGGGTGTATATTGTCCATGGTGGGTGCATGTGGGGCGACAGTGCCGTTTTCATTGGGCGTTTCCACACACTCGTGTATAGAGGTGCGGCGGCCACCTATCCTTTCTATAGCACATTGCAAACTTATATACCAGACCAAAGATATGAATTGAATGCATGCATATGTTTGTTGCATTGTTTTGTTTACTCACTGAGCTCAAGTTGGAGAGCTAACCCTCGCGCGCTCAATTCTTTTTAGTTTCTGACGTTGCAGGCACTATGATTGAAGATTATGTCGACACGCCAACATATGAACATGTGGTGGCTATGATGAGCAAGCTGTGGAGGACGAACATGGTTCGTTAAGAGAGCGTTTCAATGGTGGATACGTTTAGTGTTTAGATTTCGTATTTGGATATTGTAATATGTATTATGTTTTGGTTACTTGAAAATAATTGAAATATTAATTATTTATCATGATTAGACCTCAGTTCATTATCTGTAAGACTTCCGCTATTTATTTTATTACCTCTGATTAATGTGGAATGTATTTTGGTTTATCATATGTGGGATAGTCTATTTTGAGATCCTGGTTAAACCGTTGATTTATTGACGGTTCATCACACCATTCTGGTTGGTGCAGAATTGGGTTGTGACAGATCAAATTGACAAAATAGCCCAGCAAGTAACAAAAGAGATATAGATCAAGCCCATGATCCAAAGATGTAAGCTACTCAGAAATTTTACACCTTCACAAGATTTGAGTAATACATGAATTCGGCCGCACCCTTGCAACAAGATCAAGATTCTCTTAAAACAGTAGTTGAATTTCTCAACCATGAGACTTGAGGAAATACTAGATCAATCTTCCAAATACAAATGATTATGATTAAACAATCGAACAGCAACAGGTACAAAATGAAAACAAGTTCCCTCTAACAGACGGGAGGAAGAAAAGAAGCATATGAAGGGTGATTGAACAGAGATGCTCTCCCAATCAAAATTATCTATGATTCCAAGATTGACTGCTTAGTGCTTAAGCAAATCCAGCAATAACACGCAGGGCGACACATATAGTTGAGGCAACATGATTTGAGTTTGACTCCACTTAACAAAACACATCCATACCGCAATGTCTGTATATCATGGTAGACCACGTTTTGGTTCAGATGGGAATGACATGATTGAATCTGACTCCCTCGAAAAGAATGCATCCATACCCCAGTGTCTGTATATCACGACATACCACTCTTTGGTTCAGATGGGAATGACATTATTAAATCTAACATCCTCAAAAGATTGCATCCATACCCCAGTGTCTGTATATCACGACTGACCACTCTTTGGTTCAGATGGGAATAACATGATTAAATCTAAATCTCTCAAAAGAATGCATCCATACCCCAGTGTCTGTATATCACGACAGATCACTCTTTGATTCAGATGGGAATGACATGATTAAATCTAACTCTCTCAAAAGAATGCATCCATACCCCAGTGTCTGTATATCACGACAGACCGTCTTTGATTCAGATGGGAATGACATGATTAAATCTAACTCTCTCAAAAGAATGCATCCATACCCCAGTGTTTATATATCACGACAGACCACTCTTTGGCACATATGAAAACAAATAGGAGGACATGGAGATCATGTCACACCCCAATTCCGCACCATTCAGAACGATGTGATGAACCGTCAGCAAACCAACGGTTCAACCAGGATCTCAAAATAGGCTATCCCACATATGATAAACCAAAACACATTCCACATTAATCAGAGGTAATAAAATAAATAGCAGAAGTCTTACAGATAATGAACTGAGGTCTAAACATGATAAATAATTAATATTACATTTATTTCCAAGTAACCAAAACATAACTTAATACATATTACAATATCCAAATACGAAAACTAAACACTAAACGTATCCATCGCTGAAACGCTCACGTAACGAACCATGTTCGTTCTCCACAGCTTGCTCATTCATAGCCTCCACATGTTCATATGTTGGCGTGCCGACATAATCTTCAATCATAGTACCTGCAACATTAGAAACTAAAAAGAATTGCACGCGCGAGGGTCAGCTCTCCAACTTGAGCTCAGTGAGTAGCCAAAAAAATGCAACAATACAAATGCATGTAAAAAAAATCAATTTATATCTTTGGTCTGGTATATAAAGTTTGCAGTATGCAATAGAAAGGTTTAGGGAGCCAAAGGTCGCGTTTATTGACTCCGCCTCTATACACGAGTGTGTGACGTTACCCGAAGATCACGTTTATCGTCAACTCACATGCACCCAATCATGAACATTATATAACAAAGGTTACGTTTATTGCTATATAGTGCCATACCAACACGTAAGCCCCTGTTGGCGAGGGCTGCAAACTGGGCTCCCAACTAACCAATCCTAATGCTAAATAGTGTATCCAAGGCCTCACCCCAGCATCCCTCAGAATGTCCATAGAGATAGAGCTAAGGCCCCCCGGTAGAGTCAGAGACTACAAGGACCGAGACCACCTCCCCTGATACTCTACGACATAATAGTTCTGCTAAAGTAATGGCGATACGACGATGCCAATGCACAAGACTTGAGTTAGAGATAGAGCTAAAGTGCTGAGACCCGCCAAAGGTTAACGTTTATTGACGTTCTCATCACACCTCCCCTGATACTCGCTCGCATCAAGCACATCAACCATACACATACAAGCACATGCCTATTCCTATCATCATCATCATCATCATGTTATAAACAATAAAGTAAATATGCATGAACAAGTAATAGAAATATTGGATGGCATGTTGTATGCACATTACAAACATATTCACATAGAGTCAAGCATAGCATAGGACTCAAGAAATAGAAAACAGTTTATTATTAACCAATTTAGTTTGGGGTTAAGGTTCCTCACCTTAGCTTGCTAATAGATACTTTTCAAAGCTTTAGAATCACCTTTATAATGTTATTATATTGCTAGAAGACCTAACAAAGTCGATAAAATTTAATTAAAATTTATTCGGAATTTAAAAACCATTCTGTTAACTGAGGGTCGGAGGTAGGGTCGGAGTCATGATCGACCCTGGGTGCAACCCTCCCCCTTATCTGAACTTTCTGAACACTGAGGGTCGATGCTAGAGTCGGATATGCCATCGACCCTAGGTGCGACCCTCCATGGTTTGAATCGAAAATATCAGATTCCGTTCTCTCTTTCATGGTTAGGTCCTATGGCTTACTTCCACAATCCATTCTATACATGTTCTATGGTTTAGAACTATACTTTATTCACCTACATGATTTTAATGATCTCCTCCATGGTTTTTCATGAAAACCTTGCCATGGATGGATGATTTGGGTTTCTTCTAAGTCATATCCTCCTCATAAACCATTCTAAAGTCTTAAATAAATCATGGGAAACGTATTCATACCTTAGGTTTGCTGAGATTCAGAGTTCCTCTGAATTTCCACTTCTTCCTTAGCCTTTTCTTCAAGTTTTCCTTCTCTTCTTCTCTTCCTTCTCTTCTCTTTCTCTCAATCCAATTAGGGTTGTAAAAGGAGTGAAAGAGGCTTAGGGACATCCTATTTATAGAGTAAAACCTCCCAAAATAAGTCCCATTGAGTTTAGGAAAGTTTCCAATCGAAATTAGGAAGGTTTCTCAATTTTCGGTTCGTGCTGTTTTTCCCGAATGCCGAGGGTCGATGGTGAGGGTCGATGGGAGGGTCGGACAACTCATAGACCCTGCAACCCATGGTTGAGGGTCGATGGTGAGGGGCGATGGGAGGGTCGGACCTGCCTGTTAAAACCTACGACCCTACCCTCATTTTGACTGTTTTTGGGTAAATTTTCATATTGGGTCTTGGGTTTCTTCACACACTTGGTCCACTTGGCTCGACCATGATATGTAGACGGGTCCCGACACGAAATGTAAGGTTAGGCCGGGTTCGTGGCGTGCGGGTCTTACAACTCCACCACCCTTAAAAGAAATTTCGTTCTCGAAATTTGAAAGTACGGATCTTATAACTCCCCCATCCTTAAAATAAATTTTGTCCTCAAAATTTTGAATTTACTTCTGAGTCAATAGGTGGGAATTCTATTTCCGCATTGCATCTTCTTCCTCCTATGCACTCTTCTCCACGTATTGTCTTTGCCAGGTTACCTTCACATAATAATTATCCCGACTTTGGAAACATTGTACCTTCCCACTAGTGAACTAGGCTGGTACCACTTCAATAGTTAAACATTCTATCTAATCCAGTGATTTCATGGTCAATACCTTTAATATGGATCCTTAATGTACTTCTTCAACAGTGACACACGAAATACATCATGCACAATAGACATGGACAGCGGTAACGCTAATTGATATGCAACTTTTCTACGTCTCCCCAAAGTTTATAAAATCCAACACATATATAAATTATGACTTTCCCTTCTTGTCTAATTGTTTCAAACTACGCATAAATGATATCTTCAAATACACATTGTCACTTATGGCGAACTCATGGTCTTAGTGTCTCTTCTGACAATCCTGAGCTGTCTTAGCCCTTTTTCTTTGATCTTGTCTACCACTCGATAGTTTTCCTCCATAGACTTAGGTCTTAAAATTCTTCATTCACCAACTTCATTCCAAAACTGAGGGGTTTGACATTTCTACCGTATCATGCTTTATAGGTGACATTTACATGGTAGCTTAGTAGCAACTTCAATTCACAGTAACTTCTCAACTCAAGTTCTTTGAAATCAATTTTATAAGCTCGGAGCATAGCTCTTAGGATCTGTATAGTCTGCTCCGACTGTCCGTCGGTTTGAGGTAAATGCGGTACTAAACTTCAACTTTGTCCCCATTGTTTTCTGTAGATCCTCCCAAAACTTCAAAATAAAGCATGAGTTTCTAACCGTTACTAGGCTCTTATACATACCATTCAATCTGACAATATTATCCATAAATAGCTTAGTTAGCCGCTCCAAAGCGTACCGAGGTCGTATAGCAATAGAATGAGCTATTTTCATAAGGCGATCAACAATCACCCAAACTTCGTCAATCGCTCTGATAGTTAGTGGCAGATCAGTGACATAATTCATTGTAATCCGATTCCACTTTCAGACTAGCTCCGATAGTTTTTATTGTAAACCATGGTGGTTTTTGTCTTGTAGTTTTTACTTACTGATAATTCAGACACTAGAACACGCACTAACCCACATTTGTTATCTCTTCAGGTCATGATACATATTGGTACTACAGGATATCCTGAATATGGAGTACAATGGGCTCTTATCATTATCCTCTTCAGGATATCCGAGTCTTTATCTTCAAGTATTCAAAATCTACCTTTGTATCTGAGTACCGTCTTCACATCCAAAGTAAGTCAGGTTTGGGTTTTCCTTTCTCTAAATCTTCTTGTACCATTCTTATATACAGTTATAACAAAATTGCTACTTTTATTTCATCCACCAATTTAGAGATGATTTTTTAATGCCACAAGCGCAACCATCGAACTATTGCTCCATAAATTCATCCATAAATTCTTGCTTAATTGGATCATCACGAGTTTCTATTATATGTTACTCTTCTTCCAAATCTGAATCTGTTGCTGCGGAACATAAGGCAGCATTTATACTAGGTCCTTCTTCGGACTTCATAATTCCCTTTTTGCTTAAGGTCTTAGTTACTTCACTAGCCTTCCTTGGATTATACTAGATATCCCCATCTTAATCCTTGAGCAATTTCAGCCATCTTCTTATCCTCATGTTCAACTCTTTCTAATGAAGAGATAAATAAAACACTTGTAATCCGATCTAATCTAAAATTCCTTTCCGTTTAAATAATGTCTAGGTAACTCTTCTCATGCTCTTTCAGTTTTCTTAAAGCATATGAAATCGCTTATTTACCTTACATCAACCCGCATCCTAGATCCAATCCAAAAGCTCCAATGGATAGGGTAAAAGGTTTCCCTAGTGCCGAAACGATCAAGATGGGAGCTGATATCAATCTTACTTTAAAATCTAGAAATATTCTTCACCCTTGTCAGTCAAATTAAACTCATCTCCTTTCCTGGTTAGCTTGGTAAGAAGTATTCCGATCTTAGAGTGGTCCTCCAAAAACCGTCTGTAATAACCAGCTAAACCCAAGAAACTTCTGATCTTCGCAATATTCTTTAGGTGTTTCTCACCATATGTTTACTTCTATCTTAATAGGGTCCCTTTATTCCTTTTTATGACGCTACATGACCTAATAAGATCACTTTGTTTAGTCGGGTCTCATGTTCCTTGGAATTGGTATAAGGCTTTTCCCTTCTCAGCTATTGTGAAGCTGTTCTAAAATTCATTGTATGAGTTGCTTCATTCTTGTAATCAACCAAATATCATCTATGAAAACTATGACCGACGTGTCCAACATGTCATGAAACACCCAGTTCATCAGTTCCATAGAAGATGTAAGGGTATTGGTTAATCCAAACATCATAATCGATAACTCATAATTGGCCAATCCTAGTTCTAAAAACTGTCTTCGAGATATCGCTATCCAAATTCTTCAGCTGATGATATCTTGATCGAAGATCAATCTTAGGAAATACCTTTTGCTCCTTGCAATTGTTTAAACAAGTCATCGATCTAAGGTAGTAGATATCTATTCTTGACTGTGAGCTTGTTTAGTTCCCGGTAGTTTATACGCAGACAACACTACCATCCTTCTTCTTCACGAATTTCATTGGCGCTTCCCATGATGAAATACTTAGCCGATTAGAACCCTTTTCTAATAACTCTTATAGTGGAGTCTCAATTTCTTCAACTCCGTAGGAGCTACTCTACAGGTGCCTTTGACACAAGTATCGTCCTTGGTAACAAGTCGATGACGAACTCGGTCGCACGATCAGGTGATAACCCGGTAAGTCTCCTGGAAACACATCAGGGAATTTATGCATCACATCAATATCTGTCATTTGTGGTGCTTCTTTGGTAACGTATACCACAGATACCATATATCCAACTCATTTCTCTTCAAAGCATCTCTTCACCTTTAGCATAGAGAGGATCAGCTTCTGCTTACTAGGCAATATGCTTCCAATAAAACTAAATTATATGCCATCTTTATTCTTGAATGATAATCTCTTCTATGCACATAACAACTTTGTAGCGTGTTGAGACAACCAGTTTATCCCCAAGATGACGTCAAAGTCTGCCATCTCAAGTCTAATTAGGTTGTGTCTAAATTTCATCCATCCATACGATTTGGGCATTGTTCCAATACAACATCTAGTCCAAAAAGGGCTTGAACTAGCAAAATCTGGTATAACGGTCTAAGGAGCTTGTCTAGTTCCTTTATCTCTTATGATTTCTCGAAGACTATCGTCAAAATCTCAAATTGCACTCATTAGCTTGTATTTCTTTTATCCTTGCTGTTCTACCCTACTCTCTCTTCCATATACCTCGAAACATACCTTGGGATTGTTACTTCATATCCCAAGTTTATCTATAAGCATTAGGGTATATGCTTATAACTTCATCTAAACTCTTTTGGTCTTTTCTTAATCAATCACTCAACATTGGGCATAACTCAATTATCATTGTATTAAATCGAGTACTACTTACGCCATGACTTTATCCTTGTATCCACTCTTAAATTTACCTTTAGGAATCTTCTACCTTGTCAAAATTCGTACGGATATAGCCATCCTTAACTCTACTTGAGTGCTATCTATTTCTTTACTGGCTACTCTTAATAGTTCCCACATTTTCTCATGCACTCTTTTATAGACATGATTCATATCCATCCATTTAGCAATCTCAAAATAGATCCTCCATTACTTCATCTGAGGTTCATTGGTAATAGCATTTAATCTAAATCCAATCATCTTTCTTCCAATCATTCTATTATCACTACACATCTTTATCAACAATGATCAGGGAGTGTATAAATCAGGATGTTTGTCCAAAACAATTCTTTTCTTTCTTTTAATTTAGCATAATGGCAATACTTGCTTTATCTAGTGAACCTAGGTTTAGAGGATCAGGAGTAAATTTGTGGTAATCCAACCGACATTCAAAAGGGGTCTTTCCCTCATGGTTATAGGTTCTATCGAATATATAATGCCATTGGTCAAGGCACTACAGGAGTAAATCTGGAGAAAGATTTCGCACATCAGTAATCAGGTATAATCTGGAGAAAAATTTCGTACATCAATAAATCAGGTGTAAATCGGAAAGATGTACGCTCAACATGATTAAACATTTAACTATTCGTTCAGTTCACATCTCTGTTCATTTGGTCGATCATGAGAGTGGCTAAGATTGGTATAATCAGGACTACTACTAAAGAAACAATATCTATGACTTCAATTGACAGGTTAAATCAAGAAGGTATCCTGTCAAGACACGCGAATTTAAAATCTGGTATGTGCATCCTCTATAATCATAAGAGTAAATCAATAATGCACCGCATCCTATATAATCATATCCAGTTATATGGTCACAATTAGATTTGATCCTCTACTGAAAACGTTTAAGGCTTCGTCTTCAGAAAATATTCTTCAATCCATGTTGGATCATTCTATCATGATACAACTATCCCATACATCGGTGGCTGATAAGGTTAACCACCTTGATACACTGCTTGTTGTGCACCAAACTTCTGCACTGGGGTGTGCATTACTGGGACTTGCTGTATGGTAGGTACTGTGTGCTAACATGTACTGGGGTACAGTGTCGCTACTAGTTGGCACCGTACTTGGTTTGACCCAGAGGTGTTGATGTAGCATCGGTAACTTGGGTAGTGATTTACATAGCAACTTGCATAGTCGGTCTCATCTGTTGTTGCTCTTGTATTTTATTGGGTCAAGTTTATGACAACCATAACCAAGGTACTTAGTAGTCCAGGTGGTTAGCTAGAGTGGCCTGGCTGTTCATTTCCTCTTATTTGCTCTAATCTGATTACCAACTCAGATGAGTTTTCATTACCCGTTCCCGACCCAGATAGTGGTGGGGTCAAGTTGCAACATCCTCTTCTTGCTTAGTGGGCAATAGATCAGCTTGTAATGGATCTCACTCTGAGGCTCCATGTCACCCAGGAGTATAGCTTAAGCTTCTTTATAGTTGCTCTTATTCTTAATGTGTGGCCATTATTCTCTTATCTCTGTCGGATTTAGCCCGAGATTTTTCCCTTTACCTTTGCAGGGAATTAGGCATTACTAGCTATTTTCTCCTTCCTTTGTCATACATCGAGTTTCACATCTTGTGAGTACCAACTCGGTATTCAATTTTCTACTTTACAGAAGCTCCCTTCTTGCTACTGTACTATATCCTTGTATACTTGGATAACTACCCAACTTATAAATAATACCCTAAATTGTTTGTTTATTAGGATAATTCTTGGTCTCCTCTTTCTGTGTGAGTGTATATATATGGTTCCACCTTTTATATGTACATTATTGTCTTGTTTAGGTTCTGTCTCAACCAACACAAGTGCTTGTTGTGTGTTTGTATTAAAGCTTTTAATTTATCCTAACTCAGTTCATGGACTCCAGTGGAAGTACTCAGGTTTAACGGGTAAGGCCTACGAGATGCTCTGATACCAAGTTGTCACACCCCAATTCCACACCATTTGGAACGATGTGATGAACCGTCAGCAAACCAACGGTTCAACCAGGATCTCAAAATAGGCTATCCCACATATGATAAACCAAAACACATTCCACATTAATCAGAGGTAATAAAATAAATAGCAGAAGTCTTACAGATAATGAACTGAGGTCTAAACTTGATAAATAATTAATGTTCCATTTATTTCCAAGTAACCAAAACATAACTTAATACATATTACAATATCCAAATACGAAAACTAAACACTAAACGTATCCATTGCTGAAACGCTCACGTAACGAACCATGTTCGTTCTCCATAGCTTGCTCATTCATAGCCTCCACATGTTCATATGTTGGCGTGCCGACATAATCTTCAATCATAGTACCTGCAACATCAGAAACTAAAAAGAATTGTGCGCGCGAGGGTCAGCTCTCCAACTTGAGCTCAGTGAGTAGCCAAAACAATGCAATAATACATATGCATGCAAAAAAATCAATTTATATCTTTGGTCTGGTATATAAAGTTTGCAGTATGCAATAGAAAGGTTTAGGTAGCCAAAGGTCACGTTTATTGACTCCGCCTCTATACACGAGTGTGTGACGTTACCCGAAGATCATGTTTATCGTCAACTCACATGCACCCAATCATGAACATTATATAACAAAGGTTATGTTTATTGCTATATAGTGCCATACCAACACGTAAGCCCCTGTTAGCGAGGGCTGCAAACTGGGCTCGCAACTAACCAATCCTAATGCCAAACAGTGTATCCAAAGCCTCACCCCAGCATCCCTCAAAATGTCCATAGAGATAGAGCTAAGGCCCCCCGGTAGAGTCAGAGACTACAACGACCGAGAACACCTCCCCTGATACTCTACGACATAATAGTTCTGCTAAAGTAATGGCGATACGACGATGCCAATGCACAAGACTTGAGTTAGAGATAGAGTTAAAGTGCTGAGACCTGCCAAAGGTTAACGTTTATTGACATTCTCATCACACCTCCCTTGATACTCGCTCGCATCAAGCACATCAACCACACACATACAAGCACATGCCTATTCCTATCATCATCATCATCATCATGTTATAAACAATAAAGTAAATATGCATGAACAAGTAATAGAAATATTGGATGGCATGCTGTATGCACATTACAAACATATTCATATAGAATCAAGCATAGCATAAGACTCAAGAAATAGAAAATAATTTATTATTAACCAATTTAGTTTGGGGTTAAGGTTCCTCACCTTAGCTTGCTAATAGATACTTTTCCAAGCTTTAGAATCACCATTATAATGTTATTATATTGCTAGAAGACCTAACAAAGTCGATAAAATTTAATTAAAATTTATTCGAAATTTAAAAACCATTCTGTTAACTGAGGGTCGGAGGTAGGGTCGGAGTCATGATCGACCCTGGGTGCAACCCTCCCCCTTATCTGAACTTTCTGAACACTGAGGGTCAATGCTAGGGTCAGATCTGACATCGACACTAGGTGCGACCCTCCATGGTTTGAGTCGAAAATATCAGATTTCGTTCTCTCTTTCATGGTTAGGTCCTATGGCTTACTTCCACAATCCATTCTATACATGTTCTATGGTTTAGAACTATACTTTATTCACCTACATGGTTTTAATGATCTCCTCCATGGTTTTCCATGAAAACCTAGCCATGGATGGATGATTTGGGTTTCTTCTAAGTCATATCCTCCTCATAAACCATTCTAAAGTCTTAAATAAATCATGGGAAACGTATTCATACCTTAGGTTTGCTGAGATTCAGAGTTCCTCTGAATTTCCTCTTCTTCCTTAGCCTTTTCTTCAGGTTTTCCTTCTCTTCTTCTCTTCCTTCTCTTCTCTTTCTCTCAATCCAATTAGGGTTGTAAAAGGAGTGAAAGAGGCTTAGGGACATCCTATTTATAGAGTAAAACCTCCCAAAATAAGTCTCATTGAGTTTAGGAAAGGTTCCAATCGAAATTAGGAAGGTTTCTCAATTTTCGGTTCGTGCTGTTTTTCCCGAATGCCGAGGGTCGATGGTGAGGGTCGATGGGAGGGTCGGACAACTCATAGACCCTGCGACCCATGGTTGAGGGTCAATGGTGAGGGGCGATGGGAGGGTCGGACCTGCCTGTTAAAACCTGTGACCCTACCCTCATTTTGACTATTTTTGGGTAAATTTTCATATTGGGTCTTGGGTTTCTTCACACACTTGGTCCACTTGGCTCGACCATGATATGTAGACGGGTCCCGACACGAAATGTAAGGTTAGGCCGGGTTCGTGGCGTGCGGGTCTTATAGATCATGCCCAAGAATTGAAAGCACACACGACTGGATCATATATGAAAACCAACCAAATCAAACGTCAACACAAAGATCTCCTTTCTCATAGGAGAATGACAAAATGATTATCGAGTACTCTCTAGCAAAAGGGTACCCTAATCTGGATCCTATGAGATGAGGAGGATGACTTGCTCAATCCCCCATGGATGATAAAAATGAATCTGATGAACTTAGCCACATAGAACAGGAGATCCCAATGAAGTTTCTAGAAACACAAGCAGGCAACGAGTGATTTGAAAACTGTATTCATCAGTGAATGCTACTCCCAAATCCAAAAAACAAAGAGAAATGATTTAATCACTTTTCTCCAGCCATGACTCACTCTAGGATGAGAGAAAGTTTCTTCAGTCCTATGGAGGATAGACTCAACATGCTTTGCATCTTTTGCCAAAATTACACAGATCGCACCTTGAACAAATGACTAACACAGTCCTTTCTCTATGACGGGCAAACATGGGTATCCCATCCAATTTTTGCATTTTTCTTTACAACTAAACCTAATTACAATTTTAAACAAAGGGTCCTAATGTGGCGAACTGTCGCCAATAGATTTAGGCATATTCAAACTGGTCTGGACTCACAATGAGCCTCCCATATTCATGATATCAAGGCAATGATAATTTTACCCCAGAGTTTAAGTTTTCAATGGCACACATCGATAAACAGACGACTCTTTGGGTCATCGCTAGAAGCAACCTATAGGAGACGCCCCACATCAGAATTAAGCATAACACCAAATAACGCTTTCCCCTCTTAGAGACGCTTAGACAGTACATATGTGTCTCGACAAACTATTTGCCAATGCTAAAGTAGATACAACCACAACTGAGCTCAAAACTTATAAATCCATAGACAATACGATGCTGAAGGTCCAATAGGACAGATAATAAACTGACCAATGGGTCCACCATTGGGGAGAGTTTTTGTTATTTATGTAGAATGGTCAATCCCACTGAGGAGATACCATCTTATTGGCTAGCAAAAATGGACTTTTTGGAATTCTTGGACGTCGTTGAAACAATGAACGATCGATAGAAATTCCATTCAGATGTATTTGAACAAAATTATACACAAATAGAATGACGCGTTCACAAGAGACGGCGTCATAAACTTATTTAATGATCGAACGAACTGCTTCTAATGAAGACTCACGGAAGACCGTCGGATTGATGGACGAGAGGAAGAGTCTTTTGCCGATGAGAAATCATCCTCTGATGATGACAAAGCGATGAGACGACCCCCTATAAAAGCGGGATGTAGCAATCAAAAATGAAAATCCAGCCTAACACACGTCGTGAAGTGCTACAAACAATCAATACTCCCCATGAAGCTCTAGAGGAAATTACCACACATTGATGGACAAATTGTTAAACCAACTCACCTTTGAGCCTTGATAGAAAGTAAACACTCCGTGAAGCAAGACAACTGACCCACTATCCAAATGCAATGAAAAATGTCATCCCACATCTATACCTTTGTATGGCTTTTTTTTTTTCTTCTTTTTTGGTTCCTTTCTTTTTTCTTTTTTTTTTTCTTTTTTGAGCATATTTTTTTATTTTTTTTTTTTTTTTATGAATGTGGAGGCAATACATGATCACTCTTTGCTCGATCAAGTTGTAACGATGTACCTCAAATATAAGGCCCCTGCTCTTGAAAGCCATTGGTCCATGAGGATCTTTGGAGACTGTATCTTCAACTCAAGAAGCGACAACAATTCCACACTACAGACTGAAAAAGATGGTGCAACCCTAGTCAAAATTCATCTTTTGTAAACTGATACAGCAAAGCTGCTCATTTAACCCCAATCGGTATCTTCTTTGACTATATTCCTTTTTTTTTATTTTATTTATAATAACTCATTTTGCTCACTGTAGTGATCGCTATGACCCATGATGTAAGAAGGCATGTGTCTGATAATAAGAACATGAACACAACACTTGTTCTCCTTTTTGTTTTTCTCTTTTTTTTTCTTTTCATTTTTTTTCAGTGATGATATCTTTGACCTAGACCAAATCCATAAGGCATCTCATCTCATTTGTAAAACCAATCAAAACCACCAGAATAAGTCTAGGATTGCTCGACGCCCTTTGACAACATCTCATGGAGCTCTTTTAGTTTATCAAGGGTGGCTTTCTGAACATTTGAAACTTTCCAAACTATCTCTCCAAGATGGCTTTTGTGTTCCTGGATCAATCATTTGCAATTTTTCACAAACGAGCTAGACTTTCTTTTCTCAAAAGGCCAGGTGGCGTAGAAGTTCAGGTGATGGCTCATCATCCCAATCATCATCAGAGTCAGAATTGACCGAGGGCACGGAAGTGGAAAGAATATCAAACAGGAAAAAAATGTTTCGAAAGCTATAAAGCTCAATAGTTGAAGTCCCAAGTGGGATTTTTTTTTTTATTAGACAGAGCAAATTGGACTGGATTGCCTATAGACATATCGGCCTCAAGCCGAATCATGGCCGACCAGTCAGATACAGCCAATAGCAAGCCGAGACAAAATAACTTATCTAAACAAACCCCAATTAAGTGCAACACCATTGGCACCCACAATGATCGACATGGGACTAAATCTCTACCTAGGCTACCACTAGTAGGACTCATCACGCCTACCTACCAATATGTGCCTGATGCACACCAAACTCAATTATACCCCAGTTTAGATCCATAAAAGCTCATTATTGGGTTACCCACAATGCCGGTCACTCTGATCAATACCCCAGCTCAGGTACATTAAAATTCATCTTTTAGGTTACCCTTAATGGGGATCACTCTTCTATATCCCAGCCTGGTTCATTAAACTCATTAATTAGGTTATCCCACTGTTGAGATAGATAATAGCCACAAGGGATCCTCTATTATCACAGATAATTCTGGGAGGAAAATGCAACCCCTGAGAGTTTGGGATGTTCTCTGAGTCAGAGTTCTTTAATTAATCTTGGATGGACGGCACAACTGAACTCAGGAGTCTGAAATTAACTCCGCCAAACTGTACTCAGCAGTCCAAAATTAACTTGTCAATCAAGGAGGCATAATTACCAAAGATGCCTAGCATGTTGCTGTAACTCATGATTTCCCAATGATCGAGAACTTAGGATAGGACTTCGATGGAATCTGCAATGACCACTCTAAGAAGTCTCCTTAGTTAGGATTTTTGACCAATGAAAAGAGGATATTCTTGCCTGGGGTTCATCACATGATGAGAAAAGGTAGACATTAACTGCTCATGATACAAACACACTTTTAGAGACTCCAACAGAGGAGGTAATCTACTCCAATAAGATTTGAGGATTTTTGCCAAACAAAAAAAAAATGGAGAAGACTGCTCTCTTGCTATTCTCAATCATCAATTCTAGATCTACAACATTAGGCTCTAACTGATAGAGACAGAGGGTGACAACGATACATCAAGCTCTAACAATTAGAGACAAAGAATCATAGAAAATAAAAAAATCTTTGTAGAGACGAACGACTATAGAAGATACAGACTCTAGCTAAGACAAAGAGTCATAAAAAAAACAAGCTCCAACCTAGTAAAGACAAATAACCATAGGAAATACAGACTCCAGCTAGAAAGACATAGAAATCACATAAGATACAAGCTCTAACTTGGTAGAGACAAATAACCACAGAAGATACAGCCTCTAGCTAGAGAGACAAGGAATCATAAAAATACAAGCTCTAACCTAGTAGAGACAAATAACCACAGAAGATACAGCCTCTAGCTAAAGAGACAAAGAATCACACAAATCAATTACACCTTACCTAGTAGAGACAAAGAATGACAACAAATCAATTGCACCCTACCTAGTAGAGACAAAGAATGACAAACCTGCCAAAGCCCTAACTAGTGGAGACAAATAATTACAGAAAATATAAACTCCACCTAGTAAGGACAAAGAATCACAAAATAAGCCCTAACTAGAGAGAAAAATTACCAAAAGTTCAAACCCTAATAAGTAAAAACAATGAGTCACCAAAATGAATTAGGCTCTATCTAGTGGAGACAGGAATGAAAAACCCACAAAACTAACTAGTAGAGATGAGTAATTACAAGAATACAAACTCTACCTAGTAGAGACAAAGAACGACAAAGATGGGTCTCTATCTTGACAAAAACAAAGAATGACAGGCATACAAGATTCCTAACATTATGCTCTTTTCCTGCAGTAGACATATAATAACCAGAATATTTCACACCTTCATGATGGATCTGAATATGAATTGAAGATGATGAAACAAGCCTAGGAGGAAATAGCCTAGGGGGATGGTACCTTGCCAACTCTCTCACATACTCTCTCAGGGCATGGGCAGTTGTTGCTGCCCAGACATGGATGCTTTGATGGATAGAACGTGTTCTAAACTAGGAATCATATCCTCAATAGTACTCGACACTAACTCTTGCTCTTTCCCATAATTTTCATTTAATCTTTAAGAGCCAAGATCAATGGCTAGGTAGACTCTAAGAGAGGAGCCCTAGGCAATTTCCAAGAGACAAGGTCTCTTACCCAGTCAGTGGATAATGAGGGAGACAGTCAGGAGATTCTAAAAAAAATGAAATCTAAAACAAGATAAATACATTGAACACACAGGGTTGAGACCATGAACAAATACACATGAACAATCATGTTGACTCGACCAAACAAAGTTAGATCCTATGCATGAACTCCATTAGGTTAATCCTCGCCAATTCCAGTGATTCAAATTGATTCTTTGGTTGGTTCTCAGCAAGAGGGTATCTGTGAAATAGACTATATCTCCGGCTGAAACTCCAACCAAATGAACACATCGAAATCATTGGATTTGGGAGGGATTTACCGTCTGAAAGGACACGCACAGGATATCAAAAAATTTTGATTCAATCTTGAACAAATGAGTAATGGCTTCATCAGTGACCACCCGTGTTGAGCGAGGTGAAACTGGGTAAAGACAACACTCAGGTGTTCAGGGATGAATCAAGCATACAAGTGTCAATAGTGTGATAATGGGACATGACAAGGCTACCTTGACAAAGATAAGAATGCCTATCACCTTATACACGATGAGTCAAAGACACCTACATCCCTTTATATACCCACATAGCCGCAGGTATAGGCCAAGGTTGTGGCTTCGCCTGGCAGGTCATCCAATATACACTGGAGCCCGTTTCAACTAACCACGAGGTTTGTAACAATAGTAACAAATATCTCGAGAACCATGATATCACTATTTCATAAAATAATCAGCAATGTATACAATGCACCTAAACAATCAAGGCTACAAGCAAGGGTGTTCGCTACTTCTACACCTAACTATAACCTAAAGCCCCAAGATATAAGTTTATGCATAAGGAGAAAGAGATAGGGATTTACAATCTGGAGTCTAGCATGAATCCCCAGCGGAGTCGCCACTGTGAGGACATGGGAAAAAATAATCTTTTTGAAAATTTTGATTGGATTTATCCTCATTTTTAAAATTGAGTTTTCATATAGTTAAAGTTGTCTACCCTCATTACACTCAAATTGGGACCTGGAAAGTTCTCACCTTCAGATCCCATCCACTCATGCCAGTGGAGGGTAAGAAGACTGGAGTCGTCACCTAGATAAGGTCTAGGACCAATAAATGGCATCCCTCTATAGAGGAACACTATTGACTCGCGCAAATGAAACGGCTATCTTGTCTCACCAAAGGCGGATAAGTGCCAAATTACAAGTTGGGAAGGTGTTAGGCACCCAACTCGCCTGGTTGAATCGGTCTCCCTAAATCCTATCCTTTCCTACAGTTTATGAATACTTGGGGCTATCTAAATACATTATAAGGTAGAAGGGGAATCCTAAGTCATTTCTAATTCTTTACTAACTAGGCATGGCATAAGCTGAAATTAAACAGATTAAATAAGAAGATAATTACGAAATGAATCAAAGAATTAAAAGAATAGCTTAATCATACATCAAAAGAAAGGAAAAAATGATATATAACATATGACCGAGGTCTGGGAAAATCCCAGGCCACCTACGTATCCCTGTGCGGCGGGAATCAGGCCAAACGTAGTTCAGGCGGGTGTGTACGTACCAGGTGTGTGCAAGAGAAGGGACGTTCCCAAAATGTTGGAACGCATCCCAAGCGATGGATGCTCCCATAATCATGGAACACATCCAATGAGAAGAGATGTCCTCACAACAGTGGGACCCATCTCAGTGTTGAGGTACTCCCTACCACAAGGAAGTCCCCTCGGTGAGGTAATCCCATAATACATGGAACTTACCTCAATTTGAGTGTGTGTGTGAAAATGATGCTCCCAAAATATTGGAACACATCTGAACGATGAGATGCTCCCACAATGGTGGAACACATCTCGGTGTAGAGGTATTCCCTTCTACAGGGAAATCCCTTCGCTGAGGTAATCTCATAATACATGGAACTTACCTCAATTTGACAGAGCATGGAGCGACCAAACTCCCCCGCAGCCTATGTATCCCTCGAGACCTTTGTCTCTCTAGAATCAAGTCAAGCGTAGTTCCCATGGATTGACGAGCCATGGACATGCGTGGCAACACTCAGGAAAGGCCAATTGCCTCAGCTTCCCACACACGGGGTACACTAAATCTCACTCACACCCCACATACGGGATGCCCAGGTAGACCGTCAGTCGGACCACCCATCCTATGCATACATCTACCCAATCGCACATTTTCATTAATATATTTTTTATAAAATGATTTCCCACACTCTTGGATCCAATCCTAGGGTTGGGTGGGCTCATTCTAAATGAGCCCACAAGGGGTCGGATTCTTTTAGAGTCCCCTAGCCAATCACATTGCGGGAAGCGCGTACTCTAACATGCATCTATCACGGTGTTCCAATGGATACACTTTGGGGTGGGGAACACATGTTGGTATGAATATCAATTCAAACTAAGCATATATGCATGTCATAGTCCAAGCATGATATAACACAAATAAATTAAAATGAAATAAGCATGTGCATGACAGATCATGTGTTATTAAAATGCTACCACAAAAACTTACAATAAAGTAAGAAGTCATGCCATATTAATCAAATGGGCCCAAACCAAATAAATTGGCTAACCCTAAGCCCACTTAAATCAAACCAAACTAGACTAGCTAAACTCCACTTTAAATTGGGCCAAACCCAGCCCAAGGGCCGAATTCAAGGGACCTGAACCAACCTATACTAGGGTAAACAATGGTCCAAGTTAGACCAGATCAGAGTGGGCTTGGCTACCGGGCCACAACCATACCATCTAAACCAAACCAATTGGGCTAGCCCTAAACCAGGCCCAAACCACAACTGAACCACTAAACCATACCAAAAAATGACCCAAATTGGGTCAACCCGAACCAAACAGAGCCTATCATGACTGAACTGGGTCTGGCTTAAACCATGTCAAACCAAACCTAAACTAGGTCCACAACACCAAACCCACAAATAATACCAGGCCAGCCTAACCAGACCAGACTAGACCAGCTCAAACATGAACCAAACCGACCTCATGGACCTAAACCTAAACTGAATGAACCTACCTTCCCTACCCAAACCACACCAAATCTTAGACCAAATGCAAAGCGGGGAAGAGAAACACACAC
Source organism: Protea cynaroides (assembly GCA_028583415.1). NCBI lineage: Eukaryota > Viridiplantae > Streptophyta > Magnoliopsida > Proteales > Proteaceae > Protea > Protea cynaroides. The sequence goes on along the minus strand of CM053266.1, from coordinate 2,276,033 downwards.
ATATATAAAGAATAACATTGCAAAACAAAGAACAGGCTATTGATATTTAAAAACAACAGCAAAAACAAATATCTGAATCCACCTTGTGAGAGTAATATGGGAAAGGGGAAGAAAAAAAATCCATATCAAGCCTTGCACAAAAGCCAAACAAAAGGAATTAAGACAGCCACCTCCATACATAAAAGATAAAACAAACAAATTAAACAAACTTAACCGAGACGCAACAAAATGAAACTGTAACGATTAGATGTCAATCCCATTGAAAACCAGACTCTAAACATCCCTAAGCAACTGTGGATTGGATAAAAACATCATGAACAAAAGAAAGAGAGAGAGGGAAACTAATCGCATAGTAGAGAATGGGAACACAAAAACATGAAATATAAGGGAACCAAAAATGCTAGGAGAGACAACAAACTAGCCTATTATAAACAGTAGCACATCTAAGCAAAGGAGAGATTCACGATCCACAAAAACGTCAACATTGATAAAATTTGCACAAATCATTTAGCAATAATAATAAATAAAAATAAAAATGTGAGAGAGGACTGGAACTTGCCTAAAGTCGTAGACCCCAACTCTTTCTTCCTCTTCAGCTGCGGCTCCCTCTCTCAATCTCGACTTTCCTCACTGCTTCTCACTCTCCCCTCTTATTTTTTTTTTCTGCTTATGTCCACCCTTCCTCTCTACTGATTTTTTTTTTCTTGGACCGGCTGTCACACCCCAATTCCGACTGAACCAGAAGTGTGAGTGAACCGGATCCAAACCACGGTTTACACCAGGATCTCAATAGACCGTGTCAACCAATCATTCCCAAGCAGTCTAACTTAATCAAGAGTAATACATCGCAGCAGAATGAAAATATAAATGAACTGAACTCTATGTTCTAATTGAAATAAATACTCCAATTATTCCATCATTCACAAAATTTAAGTAATAATTATTACAATGTTTTAGCAGAAAATAAACCAATCACTGAGAGAAGACACAGAACGAGCACTCGCATGACGCATCATGCTCGTCCTCCACTATCTGGGAGTCCAGGGGAGCCATCGTGCTGTAAGCTGGAGCAGTCATAAAGTCCTCCATCGTATACCCTGCATCAAGATCTGAAAAGAAATATATATATTTTTGGGTGAGCTCAAAACTTAGCACAGTAAGTACAAGACCAATGCAACATACAATATGCATGGGATAACATTACAATTTGGATCAGGTATAACTTACAAATATGCTATGGTAAGGTTTGGCGGCCACCGCACCTCCATGCACGAGAGTGTGAGCACACCCAACAGTCAGGAACCTACCACACTACCGCTGTTGCCCCACATCACTCACTCCGATATGGAGATAGGGCTCGAGTCTGGCGGGCAGGAGGAACCATAATCCCACGTCCTCCCCCTGATACCCCACACCGTACCAATACCTAAACCCCTCCTGGCAAGGGCTTGCAAGTGGGTTCCGTTTTTAACCAGTCCTAAATGTCAATACAGTATCAATGGCCCTACCCCAGCACGACTCCCTGCGATATAGAGATAGGGCTCAACTCTAGCAGGCAGGAGGAACCAATCCCACGTCCTCCCCCTGATACCCTATTCGCACTAAGTTTGCTAAGGTAGATGGCGATACAAAAAAAAAGGTGTTAGTTGTGTATATATCCAGGGCACACCCCCCATCACATTCCACACACTAACTAAAATATACACATGCCAAACATCCAACAAATACTAGCATATGACATGTATGAATAGATTATAATAACAGAAACAACTACATGGCATGTGAAATGCACAGACATCAAGCAATGAATTCATATACAATTTAGTCACAAAGGCTTACTCTTAATTAATTATTTAGGGCTTGGGGTCTTGTCCTTTACCTGACGCATGATAACAATCCCGCTCTGCATCACAGAGTTTATTCACGCTGTCTACAGGTCCTACATAATCATGTTAAAGAGTTAGAATTAATTTATTAAGGTCACAGTTGGTCAGAACCTCTCCTGACCAAACAAACAAGGCTCGGAAGGCATACCGGTCGTGGTACCAGTCTTAGGGGAGTGAGACCGGTATGGTGCCACCAGTATAAACCGGTTGCGGTACATACCGGTCTCAGTCAGTGAGACCGGTATGTGCTTGCAGTATATACCACAGGCCCATACCGCTGGACCTTGCGTCCCACCAGTATAGTCCGTGGTTTGGATCCAAGAGCAAGGTCTCGGATCTCCCTTCCGTGTCGGTTATCGGCTAGGTTTCTAGGGTTTCTCCTAACCCACACTAAGGTCCAAGTATCCTAAGGGCTTTCTGATTTCGGCTAGGATGCCGTATCAAACCAGATCAGATTTGAAAGAAGAAAGATCTAAGGTTTTGGATTGTCGCGCCACTTCGCAGCTCCGATCCGACATCCTAGTATTACTAATAGTATAGAGCACTTACCGACGGTGTTCGTCGATTGGCGGCGAGATCCTCCAACGGAAATCTCCTTCCTGGGTAGCCTCTTCCTCCTTCCTCCTTCTCAACTCTCCTCTAGACGGCTAGGGTTTGAGAAGGATCACTGGAGTGTGATAATCTCTATTAATAGAGGAGAGCCGTTCTTGGGAAGGTTTTCCACGATTGGAAACTTTCCAAGTTTTCATTCGGAGTGAGGGACCCGCTGGAGTCCGTCTCCTGCAAAAATGAAGCATACCGGTCGCACATACCGGTCTGACTGACTCAGGCCGGTATAGTCAGACCGGTATACCATACCGATTGCACCATACCAATCTGACTGACTCAGACCGGTACAGTCAGACCGGTATGAGTTTTTTTTTACAAATTTTGAGTGGTTCTCATACCTAAAATTTGTGTAGTTCGCCACCCGGCTTCGCCTTCCGGTCCGGTTATGATTGGAACACCTGTCATCATATAAAACCACGGGTTAGACCCGGTTTTCAGATCACGGTTCTTACAACTCTACCATCCTTAAAAGAAATTTCGTCCCCAAAATTTACATGTAGGTCTCACAATTGCCCCACCCTGAAAAGAAATTTCGTCCCCGAAATTATACGTACCTTCAGAGTCGAAAAGATGGGGGTATTCTTGTCGCATGGCATCCTCCTCCTCCCAAGTGATTTCTTCTACGTCCTGACTTTTCCAAACTACCTTGACATGGTGGATAGCTCACCTTCGAAGCTGTTGTACCTTTTTACTAATGAGCTGGATTGGAACCACCTCGAAGGTTAAGTCTTCTGTCAAATCTGGGGGATCTGCAACAAGAATGTGCAAAGGGTCTCTCACGTACTTCTTTAGTAAGGACACGTGAAAGACATTGTGGACGTTAGACATCGCTGGTGGCAATGCAAGTTAATAAGCCATTTTTCCGCATCGGGACAGAATTTCATGTGGTCCCACATATCTAGGACATAGTTTTCCTTTTCTGCCGAACCGCTTCAGTCCTCTTACTGGTGACACCTTCAAGAAAACTTTATCACCAATCATGAATTCAAGGTCTCGTCACCTGTTGTCAGCATAGTGCTTTTGACGCACCTGAGCTGTCTTTACTCGGTTCTTGATTTGATCTATTGTCTTGCAGGTTTCTTCCACAAATTCTAGTCCGACGATCCGTCTTTCTCCAACTTTGTCCCATAATAATGGTGTCCGACATTTCTTGCCATACAAGGCCTCATATGGGGCCATCTGGATCGTAGACTAGTAGCTATTGTTGTAGGCAAACTCAATGAGGGAAAGCTTCTCATCCTAAGCCCCCTTAAAGTCGATCGCACATGCGCGAAGCATATCTTCTAGGATCTGGATGGTCCTCTCTGACTGACCATCCGTTTGAGGGTGGAAGGCTATATTGAACTTTAGTTTCGTCCCCATTGCCTTCTGTAGCCCCTCCCAGAACTTCGATGTGAAGCGTGGATCTCTATCAGATACTATGCTCTCTGGGACACCGTGCAGTCTGACTATATTGTCCACATACAATCTTGCCAACTTGTCCATGGTGTATTGTGATCTGACTGGGATAAATCTGGCAGTCTTGGTAAGGCGATCTACAACTACCCAGACAGCATTCACTGACCTTGGAGTCATAAGTAGACCAGTGACAAAATCCATGGTAATACAATCCCATTTCCATGCCGGCTCAGGTAACGGTTGCAATAATCCTACGGGCCTCTGTCTTTCTGCTTTGACTTGCTGGCAGTTTAAACATTGAAACACATATCGGGCCATGTCTGCTTTCATACCCCTCCACTAGTATAATCTCTTTAGGTCATGGTACATCTTGGTGCTCCCAGGATGTACTAAATATGGAGCAGAGTGAGCTTCCAACATGATTCGGTTTCTGATTTCCATATCTTCATTATCAGGTACACATAAACGCCCATGATATCTGAGTACCTTGTCTGTATCCAAGGTGAAATCAGGGTTGGCTCGACCCTTTTCCAAATCTTCTTGAACTGTCCTGAGGTATGGGTCCTGTAGGACTGCTGCTTTTATTTCTTCCTTCAGGTCAGGGAAAACCTTCAGTGCTGCAAACATAAGGGTAAACTGGTGTATCAACCCTTGCTCAATAGGATCATCTACTGACTTTATTAAGATTTGTTCTTCATCCTCTGATGAGCCAGAAACAGCAGCACACAATGCTGCATTTGTACTTGGTCCTGCTTCAGGGTTCGATGCCCATTTCCTGCTCAGCACATCAGCTACAATGTTAGCTTTACCAGGGTGATACTGAATGTCACAGTCGTAGTCCTTGAGTAATTCTAACCACCTCCTCTGCCTCATGTTCAGGTCTTTTTGGGTGAAAAGATACGTCAGGCTTTTGTAATCAAATTTAATATGAAATTTCTCACCATACAGGTAATGCCTCCAAGTCTTGATAGCATGAATGACCGCTGCCAATTCTAGGTCATGTGTAGGGTAGTTCTTCTCATGCTCTTTCAGCTGTCTTGAGGCATAGGCTATCACCTGTTCTCCTTGCATCAGCACACAACCCAGTCCCAAACCTGAAGCATCTGTATATAGTGTGAATGGATGGTCTGGAGCTGGAATAGTTAATATAGGTGCTGATACCAGTCTTGACTTCAGCGTCTGGAAGCATTTCTCACATTCTTCAGTCCATATGAACTTCTCCCCCTTTTTGGTCAACCTGGTGAGTGGAACAGCAATCTTGGAATAATCCTCAACAAACCTTCTGTAGTATCCAGCTAAGCCCAGGAAACTATGAATTTCAGCAACTGTCTTCGGCGCCTCCCATCCTACTATGGCGGAAATTTACTGGGATCTACATTGATTCCTTCAGTAGACACCACGTGACCAAGGAAGGCCACTTCATCTAACCAGAATTCACATTTCTTGAATTTTGCATAGAGCTTCTCTCTCCTCAGTCTTTGTAATGCTGCTCTTAGATGCACTGCATGTGTTTCCTGGTCCTTGGAGTATACTAAAATATCATCGATGAACACGATAACCGATGTATCCAACATGTCATGGAATACTCGGTTCATTAGCTCCATAAATGATGCAGGTGCATTAGTCAACCCAAAGGACATCACAAGGAACTCATAGTGTCCATACCGCATCCTGAAAGCTGTCTTGGGGATGTCTGCCTCCTTAATCTTGAGTTGATGATACCCTGACCTCAGATCAATCTTTGAGAATACACTCAAACCTTGTAGTTGATCAAACAAATCATCTATTCTTGGTAGTGGGTACCTGTTCTTGATAGTGAGCTTGTTTAATTCTCGATAGTCCATACAAAGACGTACGCTACCATTCTTTTTTCTTGTCATATCATGCAGGCGTGAGGTTTGGAATAAAGTTCAGCCGATTCTCAAAATGGTTTTGTATTCCCAATACCCATGGCATTCCGGCGGCGGTACCGGTCTCTCCTGGAGTGAGACCGGTATGGCTGGCAATGTATACCGGTCTGACCATACCGCAGGCAGTACCGGTCGCACACACCACATTTGCGTGAGACCGGTATACCCTGCGGTAGGTACCGATCGCACCATACCGCAGGGGGGTACCGATCGCACAATCCAGCCCAGAAGTGCTACCGGTATCACTAAAAAGTCTTTAAAATCACGATTTTGGTCTCATTTCTCATTTCTCTCTTTAGAGTTTACTCCGGTGGCGATTTCTCTTTGGGTCTCTGAGTCTCTATAGTGCATCCGGTGCTCCTAAGATTGTTTCTACTTCAACCTAGAGTATCAATCTCGTCTCTTAGGTAAGCTTATCCTTCTCTCCCCTCTTTTTAGAAAAATTTTCATCGTCTTTTATACCAAAACCTAGGTTTTTCTTGATTTGAAAGTTTTTAACCATAGAAAACTTCTTTCTTCGCTTAAGAAAGGTTTTAGGGGTCTAAATGTGTAAAACCCCTCAACCAATTCGAAGTTCTATCGGTTGGTTTAAATAAAATCCCAAAATTTTGACTGTTAACCTAGGTTTCTAGGTTTTTCGATGTTTTTGATAAATTTTGTTAATATGCCTCTATTTCTTTGCTTTGATGAAATTTTTTGACCTATGCTAGCATTGTACTATCACAATAAGTCATTCCATTCATATTGGGTGTGTTTTTAGGCTTTTTCACCATTTTCTATTGTTATACTGTCGAAATTTTTCTGAATTTGTCTCTAACTGACTCTTGTTCTTTATTTAACAGTTACAATATGTCTAGACGCCGTGGAGCAGGGAAACGTTCATTTATGCCTGGTATGAACAGGCCACACCCCCCACCTATCCTGTATGATGAGAGATACTTTCGGTCGGAGGCGGCCGCTTCACGCCTAGCATGATTTCGAGCAAAACGTATCGAAGTAGGTCGTTTTGTGAACCTGGAACATCTTCACCGCTTCGATGTTGAAGTGGCTTTTGGGGAAATGGGTTGGTTACCCATCATCCAGTATAGAAAAACTACCCGTCCTAGCTTGGTGAAGTTGTTCTTTGCCAACTTGGAGGTAGAAGGTGACCTAAATGACTGGGAGCATGCCAGAGACCTTCGCATCACCAGCTATGTAAAAGGGGTGATGATTTCCTTTAACGCAGTCGAACTAGCTACACTTCTGGAGATTCCTGACGATGGGGAACTCATCTATTGTCTACCTAGAGCCAAAGGATATCTTTCTGAGGACATGAGGGCAGCCATAGCAGAGCAGATCTTATTACCAGGTAGATTCATGTTGGCTTCGAACCTACGTCCTCAGTCTCGCCTATTCTGCCGGATCATACAGCATAACATTGTTCCCCAGAGTGGGCATTATGGAGAGTTATCCCAGTTGACCCAGTACCTCACCTACTGTGTGGCTACTAGGCACCGGATTTGTTTGCCTTACTTGTCACACCCCAATTTCACACTGTTCAGAATGGTGTGATGAACCGCTAAACAAACAACGGCTCAACCAGGATCTCTAATAGGCTATCCCCGCGTTATCCAAACTTTACACGCATCCACAATCATAATCAGAGTAATACACAATAGCGGAAAATTTATAAATAATATGAACTGAGAACTAGAATGATACCCATAAATAATATCAAATTATTTTGTGTTTAACTAAGACATAAATATGTAAATACCAAATACATGTCTTATAAATCCAAATAAGAAACCTACAAAAATATCTAATCGAATACACACGATTTGCACTCGCAAGAGAAGTCGTGTGTATCGTCTTCAGCTCCAACTTCCATAGCTGCTACAGTTCCATACGCTGACGCGTTCATATAATCTTCAACAGTATATCCTGCATCATCAACTAAAAATATTTGACGTCGAGGGGTGAGCACACAACACGGCTCAGTGAGTAGCCAAAACAATGCAACATTACATATGCATGCAAAAAGTCAATTCATATCTTTGGTCTTGGTTTATAGTTTGCAATGTGCAATAGAAAGGTTAGGTGATCAAAGGTTAACGTTTATTGATACCGCCTCTATACACAGGGTGTGGAAGCCCGCCCGAAGGTTAACGTTTATCGTCGTCCCCATCCACCCTACCATAACATTATACAACAAAGGTTAACGTTTATTGCTATATAATGCCATACCAACACGTAAGCCCCTGTTAGCGAGGGCTTGCAAACTAGGCTCGCTACTAACCAATCCTAATGCCAAACAGTGTATCCAAGGTCTCACCCCCAGCATCCCTCAGAACATCCATAGAGATAGAGCTAAGGCCCCCCGGTAGAATCAGATACTACAAGGACCGAGACCACCTCCCCTGATACTCTACGACATAATAGTTCTGCTAAGGTAATGGCGATACGACGATGTCAATGCACAAGACTTGAGTTAGAGATAGAGCTAAAGTGCTGAGACCCGCCAAAGGTTAACGTTTATTGACGTTCTCATCACACCTCCCCTGATACTATCTCGCATCATGCACACCAACCACACACATACAATCACATGCCTATTCCTATCATCAACATCATCATCATGTTATAAACCATAAAGTAAATATGCATGAACAAGTAATAGAAATATTGGATGGCATGCTGTATGCACATTACAAACATATTCTCATATAATCAAACATGGCATAGGACTCAAGAAATAGAAAACAGTTTATTATTAACCAATTTAGTTTGGGGTTAAGGTTCCTCACCTTAGCTTGCTAATATATATTTTCCAAGCTTTCGATTCACTGTTATAACAGTACTATATTGCTAGCAAACCTAACAAAGTCGATAGAATTTAATTAGAATTAATTTAGAATTTAAAAACCATTCTGTCAACTGAAGGTCGATGCTAGGGTCGATGCTAGGGTCGATGGGTCTATCAACCCTCCCAGCATTCTGAACTTCCCGAATGCTGAGGGTCGATGGTCTGAAACACCTAGGGTCGGATGGTCTATCGACCCTCGGTGCGACCCTCGGTGCACTCTGGTCCAATTTCCACTTTTTAATCCATTCTTCGTGTTTGGGGTCCTATGGCTTGCTTCCTACACTCACTCAACATTCATTCCATGGTCTAGAACCATGTATGATTCATCTAGATAGCTTTCGTGCATCCTCCCATGGTTTTTCATGAAAACCTAACTATGGATGGATGGTTTGGGTTTCTCCAAAATCCTACACTCAATCATATCTAACCTAAGGTCTGTAGAAACTCATGGAATTAGTATCCATACCTGAGAAGATTATTTTCCTCTGTAATTTCTTCTCCTTTTTGCTAAGCCTTCTTCCTAGCCTCCTTTCTTCCTATTTTCCTTCTTCTCTCTTTCTCTCAATTCAATTAGGGTTGTGAAAGGAGTGAATGTGGCTTAGGGACGTCCTTTAAATAAACTAGGAATGTCCTATAATAATCCCATTCAGATTTGGAAAAAATCCCCAACCAAAAATTAGGAAATTTCCTAATTTCAGTTTTCGTCAGAAACCGAGGGTCAATGGGAGGGTCGATGATCCCGTCGACCCTAGGGTCTTAAGCTGTCCGACCCTCCCTCAAAAACTGAGGGTCGATCTTTCTAGTTTGGGAGGTCCGACCCTGCTTAGCTGGGTGTGCGACCCTCCCCTAGAATTAAGTGTTTTTGGGTCGATTTCATACTTGGGATCTCGATCTCCTTCATGCCCTTGGTCCATTTGACTCGACCATGATGGGTAGACCTGGTTCAAGGTGGTAAGACCGGGTTAGATTGACACGGGTCTTACAACTCCCCCCAACTTATAAAAATTTTGTCCTCGAAATTGTACGTACCTTCTGAGTCAAACAAGTCAGGGTATTGCTTCCTCATAGCATTTTCTTTTTCCCATGTAATCTCTTCCATGTCTCTACTTTTCCATGTGACCTTAACATAGTAGATAACTCTGTTGCGTAGACGTTGAACTTTTCGACTAGTGATTTCCGTTGGTATTACTTCAAATGTCAAATCATCAGTTAGTTCCGGCAAATCTACTGTCAACACATGTGTTGGGTCTTTGACATACTTCTTCAATAAGGATATGTGAAATACGTCATGCACACTTGACATAGATGGTGGTAGTGCTAACTGATAAGCTACTTTTCCACGCTTAGCCAGAATCTCATATGGTCCGACATATCTTGGACTTAATTTTCCTTTCTGTCCGAACCTCTTCAATCCTCGCATAGGCGATACTTTCAAGAATACTTTTTCACCTACGGCGAACTCTAGATCTCTTCGTCGAGTATCTGCGTATTGCTTCTGACGGTTCTGAGCTACTCTTACTCTTTCCTTGATGATGTCGACCACTCGACAAGTCTCTTCAACGAATTCTGGTCCAACGATACTACGTTCTCCAACTTCATTCCAAAACAAGGGAGTTCGACACTTCCTACCATACAGTGCTTCATAAGGTGACATCCGCATAGTAGCCCGATAGCCGTTATTGTGTCTAACTCGATCAATGGTAACTTCTCATCCCATGATCCCTTGAAATCAATTACACATGCTCGTAGCATATCTTCTAAAATCTGAATGGTACGCTCCGACCGTCCGTCGGTCTGTGGGTGGAATGCAGTATTGAACTTCAATGTTGTACCCATAGCCTTTTGCAGTCCTTCCGAAAATCTGGAAGTAAATCATGGGTCTCTATCGGACACAATGCTTTCTGGAACACCATGTAGCCAAACAATATTATCCACATGCAGCTTTGCTAACCTTTCCAGTGGATACTGGGGTCGTATCGGTATGAAGCAAGCTGTCTTAGTCAGACGGTCTACAATCACCCAAACTGCGTCAACTACTCGAGGAGTCAATGGTAGTCCGGTGACAAAGTCCATAGTGATGCAGTCCCATTTCCAAGCTGGTTCCGATAATGGTTGTAACAGTCCTGCGGGTCTTTGTCGTTCCGCCTTTACCTTCTGACAATTTAGGCATTGAGACACGAACTTGGCTACATCTGCCTTCATTCCCCTCCACCAATAAAGTTTCTTTAGATCATGATACATTTTTGTACTTCCAGGATGTATCGAGTAAATGGTGGTATGGGCTTCCTTCATCAGTCGGTGTCTAATGTCCATACTTTCTGTTTCGGGTACACATATTCTCCCTTTATATCTCAGTACCTTCTCGTTATCTAAGGTGAACTCGGAGTTGGTCCTACCTTTCTCAATATCTTCTTGTACTGTTCTCAGATAAGGATCTGCTTTGATAGCTGTTTTCACTTCGTCCACTATATCCGGTATAATCTTCAATGCTGCGAACATATTTGAAAACCGATGAATGAACCCTTGGTTGGTTGATCCATCAGGTGTATCTATCACATACTGCTCGTTGCCGTGATTGAACACCATTCCATTGGTATACATTGCGGCAGTCGTGCTGGTTTCTCCTTGAGATTTTATCATTGCTTTCCTGCTCAATGCATCCGCTACCACGTTTGCTTTTCCCAGATGATACTGGATATCACAATCATAGTCTTTCAATAATTCCAGCCATCTTCTTTGTCTCATATTTAACTCCTTCTGATTAAATAGATAAGTAAGACTTTTATGGTCCGACTTAATCTGAAACTTCTCTCCGTATAGGTAGTGTCTCCATATTATGATAGCATGTACTACTGCCGCTAATTCCAAATCATGAGTTGGGTAATTTTTCTCATGTACCTTCAACTGTCTCAATGCATACGCAACTACTTGTTCTCCTTGCATAAGCACACATCCTAATCCCAATCCCAATGCATCAGTGTATAAGGTAAATGTCTGTCCTGGAACGGGAATGGTTAAAATTGGAGCGGATATCAATCTGGTCTTCAGTGTTTGAAAGCTCTTTTCACACTTATCCGTCCATACAAACTTTTCTCCTTTCTTGGTCAAACTGGTGAGAGGTACGGCAATTCGAGAATAGTCTTCTACGAATCTCCGATAATATCCAGCTAGACCCCGGAAAACTTCTAATTTTCTGAGACGCTCTTTGGTGCTTCCCACTTCACAATAGCTTCGATCTTACTGGGGTCCACTTTGATTCCTTCCGCGGATACTACATGGCCTAAAAATGCGATTTCACTTAGCCAAAACTCACACTTAGAAAATTTGGCGTATAACTTCTCTTTCCTCAAACGCTGTAGGGCTGCGTTTAGGTTCTTGACATGGGTTTCCTTGTCCTTGGAGTATACCAATATGTCATCAATAAATACTATCACCGACGTGTCCAACATATCGTGGAAAACTCGGTTCATAAGTTCCATGAACGTTGCCGGTGCATTAGTTAGTCCGAAAGACATCACCAAGAATTCATAATGTCCGTATCTTGTCCTGAAAGCTGTCTTCGAAATGTCACCTTCCTTAATTTTCAATTGATGATAGCCCGATCGAAGATCGATCTTTGAAAATACCTTCGCTCCTTGTAACTGATCGAACAAGTCATCGATCCTGGGTAGTGGATATCGATTCTTGATTGTCACCTTATTCAACTCTCTATAGTCGATACATAACCGAACGCTACCATCTTTCTTCTTCACGAACAACACCGGTGCTCCCCATGGAGATATACAGGGTCTAATATAACCCTTATCCAGCAGTTCTTGTAGTTGCACTTTTAATTCCTTCAGTTCAATAGGAGCCATTCTATACGGTGCTTTTGATACTGGTGCGGCTCCGGGTGTAAGATCTATTACAAACTTCGTGGCTCGGTCGGGTGGTAATCCGGGTAGTTCCTCCGAAAATACATCAGGAAAATCCCGCACTACATCAATATCTTCCATTTGTGGCACGTCCTTGGTTAGGTCGACCACTGATACTAGATATCCGACCGCTCCTTTCTCAAGGCACTTCTTAGCCTTTAATGCGGAAAGTATGAGCTTGCGTCTCCTGGGAAGTTTGGTTCCCGAGAAACTGAATTCTACTCCTTCTTTATCTTTGAACGTTAGCTTCTTCTCGGCGCATAACAGATTTACAGAATGCCGAGCTAACCAGTCCATTCCTAAGATGACATCGAAGTCTACCATCTCAAGTTGTATTAAAGTTGCATCCAAGGTTTTCTCTCCAATGAGAACTGGACATGGTCCATAACCTTTCTCTAATTCCACTTCTAATCTCATCGGTGACCGTACGAGTAATTTGTAGTCTAAGGTTTTGATGGGCAGATTGGTCTTCTTCCCAAACGACACAGATATAAATGAATGAGTAGCTTCGAATCAAAGAGTACTCGGCGGGTACGCCATTGATAGGTACGATACCCGTGATCCGTTTTTACTTAGTCTACATACTCAATCAGTATAATTATAATCTTAAAGTTTCGGTCATACCGTGACCACATCGGGCGATGCGGCTGCATCCTCCGATGTAACAAAGATATACCCGTCCTTGATGTAACAGCTTTTTGGGTTTTGGGCACTCTCTTGCCATATGCCCTGGTTGGTTGCAGTTATAGCACTTCGGGGCTTCAGAATTTGGCTTCGGCTGAGGTTGAGCTGCGGGGATAGTCTTGGTTGCAGCATTAAAATTCTGAGGACGAAAAGGTTTATACGTCCTGGTGTTGCCTCCGTTATAGGAGTTTCCGGCTGGTCTCTTAATTCCTCTGTTCTGGGAGAAATAGCTCTCCTTCTGGCTCGATTCAATCACTCGAGCAATCTGAACAGCTTCGTTGTATATGTTCTTCTCCAATCCCAGAACATGTTCTCTGATACTTCCTCTCAGTCCCGTGACGAATCTACGGGTTTTTGTATCTTCTTCTTGCATGCTAGCCGGTGCGAAGAAAAATAGTTCTTCGTAACGTTGTTGATATGAGTCTACGGGCATCTGCCCTTGGTACAGACTCAGAAATTCCTTTTCCATTGAATCTCTGAAGCTTCTTGGTACAATCAGTTGCTCCGTCCCTAATTTTCGGTTGGGGATTCTTTCCAAATCTCAATGGGATTATTATAGGACATTCCTAGTCTATTTAAAGGACGTCCCTAAGCCACATTCACTCCTTTCACAACCCTAATTGAATTGAGAGAAAGAGAGAAGAAGGAAAAGAGGAAGAAAGGAGGCTAGGAAGAAGGCTTAGCAAAAAGGAGAAGAAATTACAGAGGAAAGTAATCTTCTCAGGTATGGATACTAATTCCATGAGTTTCTACAGACCTTAGGTTAGATATGGTTGAGCCGTTGTTTGTTTAGCGGTTCATCACACCATTCTGAACAGTGTGGAATTGGGGTGTGACATTACTTGTTTATTCGGGTTATGATCTATGCGGCAATGCCTGGTGTGACTGGAAATCTTCCATATGGTAGGTTGATCACAGCATTGCTGCAGCGTCTGGGTGTGGATATGCAGGGTGAGGTAGCTGTGGAGATCACTATGAGTTCTGATATAGATGCCGAGGCCATCTATAAGATGCAGATGGACGATCTAGTGCTCAGTGACGAGGAGTTACAGGCTCGTCCTCTCCTACCTAGGAACCATGCGGCCATTGCAGTAGCAGCAGCTACAGCAGCAGCAGAGGCAGCCAAGATGGGGGATGATGGGGGTGCACACATGGAGGACATCCCAGCACCTGCACCCCAGCATTCTCTAGTTGCAGGACCTTCTAGGCCTTCTCCAGTTGTTGGACCATCTCATCCCCCTTCGGACCTAGTGATGAGCATGCTATGGAGATCAGAGATACTCAGAGAGGCATCCTAGATACCCAGAGAGGGCTCATGGATTCTCAGCGAGAAGATGGGTCAGGAGTTGGGGCGTCTAGCTCGTAGCCTACGGGTCACATAGGACCAGGTTCATTGGCTCAGAGAGGTGTACGAGCGGGACTATGATATTGCAGACCCGGTACCATCCAGGCCCGCTACACCACCATAGTCAGATGTAGTTTTTATTTTATTTTCATGTGGTTTTTTTTGTTACTAGAGTAACTGTCCGACTTGTGGACTGTACTCTGTTGTTCACTTGTACTAAAAAAAATTATGAAAAGGTTATTTATTTCTCTTAATACTTCAGTGCTTATATTTGTTCTTCCATTAATAGTATATTATGCATCTTTCTTAAGTCTCAAGCAACAAGCAAGCTTATGGTGTGTTCTTATTAAAGTTTTTAATTTTCCTAACTCAACTCATTGGACACAGTTAGATGCAGAATGATTAGCTGGACAGAGCCTAGTGCTCTGATACCAAGTTGTCACACCCCAATTCCGACTGAATCAGAAGTTTGAGTGAATCAGATCTAAACCACGGTTCACACCAGGATCTCAATAGACCGTGTCAACCAATCATTCCCAAGCAGTCTAACTTAATCAAAAGTAATACATAGCAGCGGAATAAAAATATAAATGAACTGAACTCTATGTTGTAATTGAAATAAATACTCCAATTATTCCATCATTCACAAAATTTAAGTAATAATTATTACAATGTTTTAGCAAAAAATAAACCAATCACTGAGAGAAGAAACAGAATGAGCACTCGCTGCTTGTTGTCGAATCCGCAAGTGTACGGGTCATGCAAATAATATAATGATAAGTCGAGTAACGTTTCCACAGGGAGAATGTTCAATTACCAAACCTAATTAATTCTCTCTATTATTTAGACAACTGAATTACCAAGATTAATAATTAATCAGCAAATTATGAAACCAAAGATAGGATTCGGACTTCCTCAATTGAATTATGCTTAACCAAACCAGACTTATTGAATAAATTTCTGTTGATGCAACGATCAATTCCTTAAGATATTCTGTTATCTCTTTCAAGAATAATAAATTATGCCCGTATTAATCTTTCATCTACTTTCGTGTTTGCAGGATTCTAATACAGACTCATTACGTTCATTAGAATTAAAACAAAGATCACAATGGTGAGCCCTTATTTCTAAGAAAATACTCAACCAATGACTGATATTTTATGAACTAATATCAATCTTTTGCTTTCGCCCCCTCAATTGATACCTTGAGATATGCAATTAGTGATCAATTAATCACATGTAAAAAAAATACCAGATTGCTTAAAACATAATCATTCAAAAATTAAGGATTTAATCAACACAATTTCAATGAATCCATCCTAATCCTAGAATAAGAAATCTAGAAATTCATCATTGACAATTCTAAAACATAAACAAAGGGATCACAGAGAAAAGGGAAGAACTCGTAATGGGAATAGATGAAGCTTGAATCCAGGATTTCTCTCTAGTCTTCTAGCTCCATCCCTCTCGAACTCTCCACCTCCAATGTGCCTTGTAGCCCCTTCTATGAACAGCTCCTCTTGCTCTGTGTATTTTTTTTTTCTCCTTCTTCTTAATTTATAAGCTTACAGTCCCATAAAATCAGTCTTTTACAATCTTGCATCTTACCCAATTTGTTGGAGAATGCTGATTTTAAGGCAGATTTTAGTCAATTATCTTCCAAATCATTTAGGAATGTAACACCAAGCTTTGAGCTGTCTTGACACCTCTTATTTAGTCTTTATCCAATTCAAAAACCTACCAAATAACCAAAAATAACTAAGAATTAAATAAATTAATAAAATACTTAAAACATTTATTAAATTAAACTAAATGTCTAAGAAAAATTATAAAATTAAACTAAATATGATCAAGAATGTGCTAATTAATTTCACATATCACTCGCATGATACATCATGCTCGTCCTCCACTATCTGGGAGTCCAGGGCAGCCACCGTGCTTGTCATACCCAATTTCGTACCATTCAGAATGGTGTGATGAACCACTAATAAACCAATGGTTCAACCAGGATCTCTAATAGGCTGTGTCCGTTGAAAATGAAACCATACACATCCACAGCCATAATCAGAATAAATACACAATAGCGGAAGTCTTATAGTAAATGAACTGAGAAATCTAACTGTGGTAATCATAAATAAAATATCAAGTTATTGTTGTATCAACTGAGACACAAATAAATAAAGTATCAATTACATCCATTTATAAATTCAAACAAAATCTAATCGAATACGCATGAGCTGCATTCGCATGAGGGATCATGCGTATCCACTAAGTCTTCAGCTTTCATTGCAGCAATACGCCCGTACACTGGAGCACTCATATAATCTTCGACAGTGGTACCTACATCATCAACTAAAAAAAATATTCGACGTCGAAAGGGTGAGCACACATCATGGCTCAGTGAGCAAACAAAACAATGCAACAAACATATGCATGCATTCAATTCATATCTTTGGTCTGGTAAATAAGTTTGCAATGCGCTATAGAAAGGTTCGGTGGCCGCCTCGCCTCTATGCACAGGGTGTGGAAGCCCGTCCAAAGGTTAACGTTTATTGTCGTCCCCATCCACCCTACCATGGAATAGAGATAGAGCTAAAGTGTTGAGGCCCAGCCTACGACACTTCCCCAGATACTTTACCCATACCAACATGTAAGCCCCTGCTGACGTGGGCTTGCAAACTGGGCTCGCAACTAACCAATCCTAATGCCAATCAGTGTATCCAAGGCCTCACCCCAGCATCCCTCAATACGTCCATAGAGATAGGGCTAAGGCCCCCGGCAGAGTCAGAGACTATACGGTCCGAGACTACCTCCCCTCATACAATATGACGTAATAGTTCTGCTAAGGTAATGGCAATACGACGATGTTAGTGGACAAAACTTGAGTTAGAGATAGAGCTAGAGTGCTGAGGCCCAGCCTATGACACCCCCCTGATACTCGCTCGCATCAAGCACACCAACCACACACATACATTCACATGCCTATTCCTATCATCATCATCATCATCATCATGTTATAAATAATAATTTAAATATGCATGAACAGTAATAATAGAAATATTGGATGACATGTTAAACGCACATGACAAGCATACACGCATAGAATCAATTATGGCATTGGACTCAAGAAATAAAAACAGTTTATTATTAACCAATTAGTTTAGGTCTTGTTCCCTCACCTTTGCTTGATTGTAGATCCTCTCTCAAGCTTTAAGAATCAACTAAACATCAATATTATATCACTAGAAGACCTAATCAAGTCGATAGAATTTAATTAGAATTAATTCTGATTTTAAAAAGTCTACTGTTAACTGGGGGTCGATGCCAGGGTCGGACCTTTCATCGACCATGGGTGCTACCACCCACATTCTGGACTTCCCGAACACTGGGGGTCGATGTTAGGGTCTGGTAGGGTCGATTGTCCATCGACCCCCGTGGGACCCCCCGTGGGTTTAGTCGAAATTTTCATCCTACAGTCCAGTCCTTCGTGTTTGGGTCCTATGGCTTGCTTCTACAATCCATTCCATACATGTTCTATGGTTTAGAACCATAGTTTATTCACCTACATGGTTTTAATGATCTCCCCCATGGTTTTCCATTGAAACCTAACCATGGGTGGATGATTTGGGTTTCTCCTAGATCATACCCTCTTCACTATCTATTCTAAGGTCTTTGGAATTCCATGGAGATAGTATCCATACCTGAGAATTAGGTTTGTTTCTCTGAAGCCTTCTCTTTGATCTTCTTCTCCACTTTCCTTCTCTTCTCTTTCTCTTCTCCTTCTCTTCTCTTTCTCTCAATCCAATTAGGGTTCTAAAAAGAGTGAAAGAGGCTTACGGACGTCCTATTTATAGAGTAGAAACTCCCAAAATAAGTCCCATTGAGATTAGGAAAGAATCCCATTGCAATTTGGAAAGTTCCTAATTCACGATTTCTGTCGGCAGACTGGGGGTCGATGAGGGGGTCGGAGATCCCGTCGACCCCTGGTTCTAAATTGTCCGACCCCCGGTTAGAAACTCAGGGTCTGACTTTTTATCTTGGGGGGGTCGAACCCTACCTTGCTGGGTATGCGTCCCTCCCCCTTATTTTTTTGTTTTTGGGTCAGTTTAATACCTAGGATCGTTATCTCCTTCACGTACTAGATCCATTTGGCTCGACCATGATGGGTAGACCTGGTTCAAGGTAGTAAGACTGGGTTAGTTTGATATGGGTCTTACAACTCCCCCCTACTTATAAAAATTTCATCCTCGAAATTATACATACCTTCTGAGTCGAATAGATGAGGATATTGCTTTCACATAGCATTCTCTTCTTCCCATGTGATTTCTTCCATATCTCTACTTCTCCAGGAGACCTTAACATAATAGATATCAAGGTTGCGTAGTCGTTGAACCTTTTGACTAGTGATTTCTGTCGGTGCTACTTCAAATGTCAAATCTTCAATCAAATCAGGTAGGTCTACTGTCAAAACGTGCGTCGGATCCTTGACATACTTCTTCAATAAGGAAATATGAAATACGTCATGTACACTTGACATAGATGGTGGTAGTGCTAACTGGTAAGCCACTTTTCCATGCTTAGCTAGAATCTCATATGGCCCGACATATCTTGGACTTAATTTCCCTTTCTGTCCGAACCGTTTCAATCCTCGCATAGGCGATACTTTTAAGAATACTTTATCACCCACGACGAATTCAAGGTCTCGACGTCGAGTATCTGCATATTGCTTTTGATGATTCTGAGCTGTCCTCACTCTTTCCTTGATAATGTCGACCACTCGACAAGTCTCTTCAACAAATTCCGGTCCAATAATACAACGTTCCCCAACTTCATTCCAAAACAAAGGAGTTCGATACTTCCTGCCATACAGTGCTTCATAGGGTGACATCTGTATAGTAGTCTGATAGCTATTGTTATAAGCGAACTCAATCAATGGTAACTTTTCATCCCATGATCCTTTAAAATCAATTACACATGCTCGAAGCATATCTTCTAGAATCTGAATTGTACGCTCTGACTTTCCATCTGTCTGTGGATGGAATGCAGTACTAAACTTCAATGTTGTACCCATAACCTTTTGCAATCCTTCCCAAAACTTAGAAGTAAATCGTGGATCTCTATCGGACACAATGCTCTCTGGTACACCGTGTAATCGAACAATATTATCCACATATAGCTTCGCTAACCTCTCTAGTATATACTGAGGTCGTATAGGTATAAAGCGAGTTGTTTTAGTCAGGCGGTCTACAATCACCCAAACTGCGTCAACTACTCGAGGAGTCAATGGTAACCCTGTGACGAAGTCCATAGTGATGCAGTCCCATTTCCATGCTGGTTCTGATAACGGCTGTAATAGTCCTACGGGTCTTTGTCGTTCAGCCTTTACTTTCTGAAAATTTAGGCACTGAGACACGAACTTAGCTATGTTTGCTTTCATTCCTCTCCACCAATATAATTTCTTTAGATCATGATACATTTTTGTACTTCCAGAATGTATCGAATAGATGGTGGTATGGGCTTCTTTCATCAATCGGTGTCTAATGTCCAAGCTTTCTATTTCGGGTATACATATTCTTCCTTTGTATTTTAGTACCTTCTCTTTGTCTAAGGTGAACTCAGGGATAGTCCTACCTTTTTCGATGTCCTCTTGTACCATTCTTAGGTAAGGATCTGATTTGATAGCTGTCTTTACTTCATCAATTATATTCGGTATAATCATCAATGCGGTGAACATATTTGAAAACCGATGAATAAACCCTTGGTTGGCTGATCCATCTAGTGCATCTATCACAAACTGCTCATTACCATGATTGAATACCTTCCCGGTAGTACACATTGTGGCAGTTGTGCTAACCTCTCCCTGAGATTTTATCATTATCTTTCTACTCAACGCATCGGCTACTACATTAGCTTTTCCCGGATGATACTGGATATCACAATCATAGTCTTTCAATAATTCCAGCCATCTCCTTTGTCTCATATTCAACTCCTTCTGATTAAATAGATAAGTAAGACTTTTATGGTTTGATTTAATCTGAAACTTCTCCCTGTATAAATAATGTCTCCATATTTTGACAGCATGTACTACTGCCGCTAATTCCAAATCATGAGTGGGATAGTTCTTCTCATGTGTCTTCAACTGTCTTGAGGCATAGGCAATTACTTATTCTCCTTGCATAAGTACACATCCTAATCCCAGTCTTGACGCATCGGTGTACAAGATAAATGGCTGTCCTGAAATCGAAATGGTTAAGATTGGAGCTGACATCAATCTAGCCTTCAAGGTCTGGATTTATCCGTCCAAACAAACTTCTCGACCTTCTTAGTCAAGCTGGTGAGAGGTACGGCAATTCGGGAATAGTCTTCCACAAATCGTCGATAATACCCAACTAGACCCAAGAAACTTCTAATTTCTACAACGCTCTTCGGTGCTTCCCACTTTACAATAGCCTCGATCTTGCTGGGATCCACTTTAATTCCTTCAACGGATACTACATGGCCTAGAAAAGCAACTTTCTTTAGCCAAAACTCACACTTTGAAAATTTGGCGTAGAGCTTTTCCTTACGTAGTCGCTGCAGAGCGACGTTTAGGTTCTTAATATGAGTTTCCTCGTCTTTGGAGTAGACCAATATATCATCAATGAATACAATAATCGACGTATCCAACATATCGTGGAATACCCGATTCATAAGTTCCATAAAAGTTGTTGGTGCGTTCGTCAATCCGAAAGACATGACAAAAAATTCATAATGTCCATCTCTGGTCCTGAATGCTGTCTTGGGAATATCACCATCCTTAATCTTCAGCTGATGGTAGCCTGACCGAAGATCGATCTTGGAGAACACTTTGGCACCTTGCAACTGATCGAACAGGTCATCGATCCGAGGCAATGGATACCGATTTTTAATTGTCAGTTTGTTCAGTTCTCGGTAGTCTATACACAAGCGAACGCTACCGTCCTTCTTCTTCACGAATAATACTAGCGCTCCCCATGGTGATATGCTAGGGTGAATGTAACCCTTGTCCAGCAGTTCTTGTACTTGTAATTTCAATTCCTTCAGTTTAGTAGGAGCCATTCGATAAGGTGCTTTCGATACTGGTGCGGCTCCAGATATAAGATCTATAACAAACTCTGTAGCTCGATCGGGTGGTAATCCTGGTAGTTCTTCAGAAAATACGTCTGGAAAGTCATGCACGACATCAATATCTTCCATTCATGGTGCTTCCTTGGTAAGGTCGACCACAGATACTAAATACCTGACTGCTCATTTCTCAAGGCACTTCTTAGCCTTTAGCGCAGAGAGTATGAGCTTTCGTTTACGGGGAAGTTTGGTTCCCGAAAAACTGAACTCTACTCCTTCTTTGTCTTTAAATGTTAGCTTCTTTTCGGCATACAATAGATTTGCAGAATGCCGAGCTAACCAGTCCATTCCCAAGATGATGTCAAAGTCTGCCATCTCGAGTTGGATTAAGGTTGCATCCAAAGTCGTTTCATCAATAAGAATTGGACATGGTCCATAACCTTTTTCTAATTCCACTTCTAATCCCATAGGTGATCGTACAAGCAGTTTGAAGTCTAAGGATTTAAGGAGTAGATTTAGCTTCTTTCCAAATGACACAGATATAAAGGAGTGAGTAGCTCCTGAATCAAAGAGTACTCTGGCGGGAATACCATTAATTGGTACGATACCTGTGATTTGTTTTGGTTTAGTCTACATGCTCATACAATGTAATACAACTAACTTAAAAATTTTAAGTCATACCTGTGACCATATCAGGCGATGCGGCAGCATCCTCAGATGTAACCGCGTAAACTCGTCCTTGATGTAGCTGCTTCTTGGGCTTAGGACATTCCCTTGCCATATGTCCCACTTGATTGCAGTTATAACATTTCATCCCCTCAGGGGTTGGCTTTTGTTGCTATGAGGCTGCGGGAGTAGTCATGGTTGCAGCATTAAAGCCTTGAGTACGGAAGGGTTTGAATATCTTGGTGTTCCCTCCGTTGTAAGAATTCCCATTAGGCTTTTTTATTCCCCTATTTTGAGTGAGGTAGCTCTCTTTCTGGCTCGACTCTATTACTCGAGCAATTTGTGCAGCTTCATTATAGATTTTCTTTTCAAGTCCCAATACGTGCTCGCGGATGCTTCCCCTAAGTCCCATGACGAACCTTCGGGTCTTTGTGTTTTCCTCTTGCATACTGGTGGGTGCAAAGAAGAACAGATCTTCATAACGCTGTTGATATGCATCCATGGTCATCTGCCCCTGATATAAACTCAAGAACTCTCTTTCCATAGAATCTCTGAAACTTCTAGGAAAGTACTTCTCAAAGAACGCCTCCTTATAAATATCCCAAGTCAGTTGGGCATGCTTGGTAAATAAATATGTCCTGGAGGATCTCCACCAATGGTGTGCATCTCCTTTCAGCATAAAGGTGGCACATAATACTTTCTCTTCTTCATTCACTGTCAACATCATAAAGGTTATTTCCATCTCGTCAACCCAGTGTGCCGGCCATAAGGGATCTGCTGGCTTGCCATTAAATTCTTTGGGCTACAGTTTCAGAAAACGCTCCATCACTGGAGTGGTCTAGTTGCTGCGGGACATATGCCCCATACATAGGTGGTTGGGGTTGATATCCACCTTGAGCTATCTCAGGATTTTGTACTTGAGCCTGCATGATGGGACTCTGAGGTGCGTGGGGTACTGTGTTACTTCCCCCTGGAGCTGTACTTGCCTGTCCTGCTGGCATTGGAGGTGTCTGTGCAGCTGGAAAAGTCATACCTAAGACAGCTTGCATAGTAGCCTGTGCCTGTTGCATTTGTTGAAGCTATTGGGCCAAGTTTAATACGACTGTAGCCAAGTCTGTAGGTGGAGCTGGCAAATTTGTAGGATTTGTTTGCCCATTTATGATGGATGGTTCCGTGTTCATATTCCCCTGTGTTTTCGGGTGTGTCTGGCTATTTTACCCCCCCTAGGTGGTAGTGGTGGGATAGAGTTACGGCTCTGTCTGGTTACTCTGTGTCCAACCATTAACTAATCTGATAGTGGGCTTGCCTGAAAATCATTGAACACGTGAGACAATCATTAAATACTTCATTCTCATATTTTAAAACCACTAACAAATGCAAATTTCAAATTTTTTAGATCATTCTGTCGAAAATGCTGTATTTTCACTACAGGGTCGATGGTGGGGGTCGATGGGTGTCCGACCCTCAGTATGCGACCCTGAGAAATCAACAATTCTTCCCGAGAGTCGGGGGTTGATGGGGGGGTCGGAGGATGTCCGACCCAGGGTGCGACCCCTGGTTCTCTGTCAGATTCCCGAGAGCCGAGGGTTGATGCGGGGGTCGATGGGTGGGTCGATGGTTTTAGTCGAATTTTCCGACCCCCGGACTAAAAATCAGATTTTTAAGTTCCGATTCAAAGTCCATTTCCCATTCTTTCTTCTCCGCTTAGACTCGTCTCGTCCCTCTGAGTTGCTACAGTGACAACTCCGATCCGTTGGTGGTTTGCACTCCTTGTTTCGTCGTCTACACCTCCGCTACAGGTATATCTTCTACATTTTCATGTTTTTAGGTTTCCTTACCTAGGTTTTTGCTTGTATATCTCGTATTTTTCAAATTAAACTTTTTCAATCATAAAAATTTGATTTTTATTGGGGGCTTCTGTTGTTGGTGACTCGAGGGATGAAAGCCCTCAAAAATATTTGAGTTTCATCGGTTGGTTGTCGAGAAACTCAAAATTTACTCTTTTTGCCCTAATTTTGTCGAGATTTCGAATTTCTTGAAATTTTTTCCAATTCAATCTCATTAGCTAAAATTTCAGACTGTATGAGTCTTACAGGATAGTTTAGGATCTATGTAAGTCCTCCTGTCCATGTGTATGGGTGAAAAGTGAGGCTTTTGACCAATTTACGTCGTTATTATGTCAAAATTTTGGGTTTTTCATCTCCACTAAGCCATTATTTGTTTTTCTTTCTTATTTGCAGATACCATGGCTCGTACCAAGGTACCAGTGTTCGCGATCATCTACGCTTCCGTTCCACTGAAGCCGAGATATAGTATGCCCGCTACGCTCGTAAGAAGGTAAAGGGAGGCCACAAAGTAGACTTGGCTAGCTTGGCCTTGTTCAACGTGGAGGGGGCTTTTGGCGATATGGGATGGCTCCCTGTCATCACCTATGACGCATGTACCTGTCCTGACTTGGTACGCCAGTTCTATTGTAATCTCCAAGTAGTGGGGGATTACAACGATGTTGAGAGAGGTGGTGAGCTTCGGATCACTAGCTATGTCAAGGGGGTTGATATTTCTTTCGACTATTGACAGCTAGCGGACTTGCTGGGTATCTCCTATGGCGGCTCCTTCGTATTCTATGCCCTAGGAGAGCCCCAGTTCTTTTCATTACAGATGAGGGCTGAGATAGACCGTCAGCTCATCAGACCTGATTGCTGGGAGATGAAAGCGAGTTATCTGCGTTCAGATCCACGGGTGTACTGCAAGATCATTCAGCATAACCTGATACCGCGGAATGGACACTACGAGAAGGTCTCCCAGTTGACCCAGTATCTGTTGTACTGCATATGCACTAGGCAGCCCGTCTGCCTTCCTTATATCATCATGCGGACGATGATCAGTGCCACGTTGCCCAGTTATACTAGCAACCTTCCTTATGGACGCATGAACACTACATTGCTTACCCGCCTGGGGGTTGATTTGTTGGATGAGAATATTCAGGAGAAATCCTTCTCATCGCCTCTGGATTGGGAGGCCATCTGCAAGATGGGCATGCGAGATGCCCAGGTCAGCGATGAGGAAAGGAACGCGATGGTGCGCCCTCGCACTCGAGTGGAGATGGCTGACGCTGAGGCAGCAGCAGCAGTCGCTGGAGCAGGGGTTCATGGGGATGATGACGATCGGCTATACATGGATGTAGATGCCATACCTCCTCCATCACCTACTCATACTACAGGAGCTGGTCCGTCTTCTTCAGCTGGTCCTTCACATGCAGCTGGTCCTTCGTATGCTCCTTCTGATGACATGATGGGGATATTACACGAGATACGAGAGGCTCAGTGCATGTCTGACTTGAGGATGGGAGAGCTTCTAGAGGCTCAGCGCTTGTTCGATCAGCGGGTGGGAGAGCTTCTATCTGCTTAGAGCATGTCAGATCAACGGGTGGGAGAGCTTAGGGATGCTCAGCGAGTGACTGACTAGCAGGTGGCTGATCTCACAGCTAGTCTCCAGACGACCCAGACTCAGATAGCTTGGTTGACTAGAGTCTACGCTGAGGACTATGATAGAGAACGTGAGGCACCGCCTCCCCCATCACCTCCAGCTTCTTGATGTATTTCTTTTATCTTTCTTTTGTACTTCAGAGTAATTGTCCGGGCTGTGGACTGTACTCTGCTTTAAACATATATATATATATATAAACGTTTGTTCTTCCTTTGGTTGTACATAAATTTGTTTCTCATTTAATAGATGCATTATTCTCTTTCAGTTTTATCTCAAACAACACAGATGCTTATGGTATGTTATTATTACATCTTTTAAATTTTTATCCTATCTCAGTTAACGAAGTTTTGTGGAAGTATACTGGTTTCACAGACAGGGTCTGAGATGCTCTGATACCAAGTTGTCACGCCCCAATTCCACACCATTCAGAATGGTGTGATGAACCGCTAATAAACCAACGGTTCAACAAGGATCTCTAATAGGTGGTGTCCATTGAAAATGAAACCATACACATCCACAACCATAATCAGAATAAATACACAATAGCGGAAGTCTTATAGTAAATGAACTGAGAAATCTAACTTTGGTAATCATAAATAAAATATCAAGTTATTGTTGTATTAACTGAGACATACATAAATAAATAAAGTATCAATTACATCCCTTTATAAATTCAAACAAAATCTAATCGAATACGCATGAGTTGCACTCGCATGAGGGATCATGCATATCCACTAAGTCTTCAGCTTTCATTGCAGGAACTAGAGCCTCATATAATCTTCGATAGTGGTACCTGCATCATCAACTAAAAGAAATATTCGATGTCGAAAGGGTGAGCACACATCACGGCTTAGTGAGCAAACAAAACAATGCAACAAGCATATGCATGCATTCAATTCATATCTTTGGTCTGGTAAATAAGTTTGCAATGCGCTATAGAAAGGTTCGGTGGCTGCCTCGCCTCTATGCACAAGGTGTGGAAGCTCACCCAAAGGTTAACGTTTATTGTCGTCCCCATCCACCCTACCATGGAAAGAGATAGAGCTAAAGTGCTGAGGCCCGGTCTATGACACTTCCCCTGATACTCTACCCATACCAACAAGTAAGCCCCTGCTGACGAGGGCTTGCAAACTGGACTCGCAACTAACCAATCATAATGCCAATCAGTGTATCCAAGGCCTCACCCCAGCATCCCTCAATACGTCCATAGAGATAGGGCTAAGGCCCCCCGATAGAGTCAGAGACTACACGGTCCGAGACCACCTCCTCTCATGCACTACGACGTAATAGTTCTGCTAAGGTAATGGCAATACGACGATGTTAGTGGACAAGACTGGAGTTAGAGTTAGAGCTAGAGTGCTAAGGCCCGGCCTATGACACCCCCCTTGATACTCGCTCGCATCAAGCACACCAACCACACACATACATTCACATGCCTATTCCTATCATCATCATCATCATCATGTTATAAACATTAATTTAAATATGTATAAACAGTAATAATAGAAATATTGGATGACATGGTAAATGCACATGACAAGCATACACGTATAGAATCAATCATGGCATTGGACTCAAGAAATAAAAATAGTTTATTATTAACCAATTAGTTTAGGTCTTGTTCCCTCACCTTTGCTTGATTATAGATCCTCTCTCAAGCTTTAAAAATCAACTAAACATCAATATTATATCACTAGAAGTCCTAATCAAGTCGATAGAATTTAATTAGAATTAATTATGATTTTAAAAAGCCTACTGTTAACTGGGGGTCGATGCCAAGGTCGGACCTTCCATCGACCCTGGGTGCTACCACCCACATTCTGGACTTCCCAAGCACTAGGGGTTGATGTTAGGGTCTGGTATGGTCGATTGCCCATCGACCCCCCATGCGACCCCCTGTGGGTTTAGTCGAAATTTCCATCCTACAGTCCTTTCCTTCGTGTTTGGGTCTTATGGCTTGCCTCTACAATCCATTCCATATATGTTCTATGGTTTAGAACCATAGTTTATTCACCTACATGATTTTAATGATCTCCCCCATGGTTTTCCATTGAAACCTAACCATGGGTGGATGATTTGGGTCTCTCCTAGATCATACCCTCTTCACTATCTATTCTAAGGTCTTTAGAATTCCATGGAAATAGTATCTATACCTGAGAATTAGGCTTGTTTCTCTGAAGCCTTCTCTTTGATCTTCTTCTCCACTTTCCTTCTCTTCTCTTTCTCTTCTCCTTCTCTTCTCTTTCTCTCAATCCAATTAGGGTTCTAAAAGGAGTGAAAGAGGCTTAGGGACGTCCTATTTATAGAGTAGAAATTCTCAAAATAAGTCTCATTGAGATTAGGAAATAATCCCATTGCAATTTGAAAAGTTCCTAATTCACGATTTCTGTCGACAGACTGGGGGTCGATGAGGGGGTTGGAGATCCCGTCGACCTTTGATTCTAAATTGTCCGACCCCCGGTTAGAAACTCAGGGTCTGACTTTTTATCTTGGGGGGGTCCGACCCTGCCTTGGTGGGTATGCGACCCTCCCCCTTATTTTTTTGTTTTTGGGTCAGTTTAGTACCTGGGATCGTTATCTCCTTCACGCACTAGAACCATTTGGCTCGACCATGATGGGTAGACCTAGTTCAAGGTGGTAAGACCGGGTTAGTTTGATACGGGTCTTACAGTGCTGTAAGCTGGAGCAGTCATAAAGTCCTCCACCGTATACCCTGCATCAAGAACTGAAAAGAAATATATATATTTTTGGGTGAGCTCACAACTTAGCTCAGTAAGTACAAGACCAATGCAACATACAATATGCATGGGATAACATTACAATTTGAGTCAGGTATAACTTGCAAATATGCTATGGTAAGGTTTGGTGGCCACCGCACCTCCATGCACGAGAGTGTGAGCACACCCAACAGTCAGGCACCTACCACACTACCACTGTTGCCCCACATCACTCACTCTAGTATGGAGATAGGTGTAAGACCGTACTCCATAAACCCGGTCAAAACCTTGGTTTCATGTCGTAACATGTCTTCCGATCATCATCGAGCCAGACGGGACGAGCGGATGACAAACAGGTACGAAATCAGATCAAAGACGGTCAAATAATCATTATTTTATGTTGACTAGTCGATGATACCGGTCTTGGTACCGGTCGACCAGTCAGCTCTGCGCAGATGACTATGGAGATCCAGAAATTGATCTCTACGGGTCCCACTTTCCTAAACCCTAATACCTGGACCTTCCTAATCCTAATAGGGTTACTAAACCTTAATCCTAGCCTATATAAACACCTCTAAACCTCCTCAAATCCTTTCCATTATCTCTCACAAACCGTAGAGAGGAGAAGGAGGTTGGAGAAGGAGAAGAAGCTAGGAGGAAGAAGGAAGTGCTGCCATTGCCGTTCGACGACGCTCACCTTACGCCAGTCAACGGTAAGTGTGTTAATCATTCTTCTTACTCTATGACTCTAGGATAGTTGTATGGGTGGATCAATTCCATGCAAAGTAGGTGTCGATCTAAAACCCTAATTGGCCATTAAACCCTAAGTTGCCGTCAAACCCTATATTCGAGTTCTAGGATGATTATCATCAAAACTAGACTTGAATGAGGAGGAGATAGCTCTAACTCAAAGCTCAGACTTAGAATGGATAGGAGAAACCCTGGAAATCCATAGAGAATGATCGACGGCAATCGAAAAATCCAAAGTATGGTCTTCCAGAGACATACCGGTCGACTATACCGGTTGCACCCTGTGCGACCGATATGTTGCCACCGTTACCTTCTGGGGGGCTGGTCTGTGGGGACCGGCTGACCATACCGGTCGCCAGTCTTTCCCACAGAGCTGCGACCGGTACATGCCACCTGTCAGCTCTGTGAGAGGATTTTGTAACCTCGTTGGTTTTCCAACCAACGTTAAACCCTAAGAAACTATTCTAATGAAACCCTAATATTATGTAGGACTTTGTGATAGCACATTTGGATCTTGCGACGTGGAGCAAGCTATCAAACGAGCGTCAGGTAAGGGAATCTGACCTAAACCCAAATAATTAATAGACAGTAAATCGTTGTTAATAACTTGAATATATATGATGTGATGTTTGTGCATATTCACATGCCATCCTTTATTTTTAGTTATTATTATTGTTCATGCATTGATAGGATGTGATTGTTAGGCATGTGATTGTTTTCGTTGGTATGTAGAGTGGGGCATGGGCCTGGGATCATTCCTCACACTGGCAATTTTTGTAGTATTCTATCTTAACATGCTTGGTACGGGTGGGTCATCAGGGGAAGGTCGTGGTACGCTGGTCTTCGATATTGATGCTGGCCTGGCCATGGTGATGTGGCACTGTGGTCTCCAAGGTCGACGCTGGCTTGTCCACGATGCTTTAGCTCTATCTCTATGCCGTAGGGAGTTATGTTGGGATAGGGTCTGCCTGCATATTGTTCTATCCTACGTGGGTTAGTTGTGGATAGGGTATCAGGGGAGGTATGGGGATGCCTTAACTCTATCTCTATGCCGTAGACGGCTGTGCTGGGATAGAGCATACATTGATGACATATAGGATTGGTTAGTTGCGAGCCCAGTTTGCAAGCCCTGGCCAGTACGGGCTTAAGTACTGGTATGGATAGAGCATCAGGAGAGGTACGGGGATATCTTAGCTCTATCTCCATTCCATGATGGGTGCATGTGGGCCGATGGTGGTGTGATCCATGAGGTGCCACACACTCGTGTATAGAGGTGCGGGGGCCGCCAAACCTTTCTATAGCACATTGCAAACTTAAACCAGACCACAGCATAAAATGATTGTTACTCATGCATAATATTGTGAAACTTTCTGATTGTCTTACTGAGCTAGTTGTGAGCTCACCCTTTGTGTACACATTGTTTTTAGATGTTGATGCAGGATACATGGTGGATGACTATATGAACGCTCCGACGTATGGTGATGTTGCTGCTCTGGGTGTTCAGGCAGGAGAGGACGAGCATGACGCTTCATGCGAGTGCCCTTTCTGCGTGTACCTGTGATTGATTTTATTTATTTGTTTCAGTTATTTTCGATTGATTTTTAAAGAAATGTAATGATATTATATTTTATGATTAGATTTGAATAATGGGATATTTTATTTAATTTATCAATAGATACTCAGTTCATTATATTTAAAGACTTTCGTTGTATTATTTATATTCTGATTGTGGTTATGTGCAATGGTTTGTATAAGTGGACACGGTCTATTCGAGATCCTGGTGTAAACCATTGGTTCAATGACGGTTCACTCATACCATTCTGGTTGGTTCAGAATTGGGGTGTGATAACTTGGTATTAGAGCGCTCGGGCTCTGTCCACAGACCATATTGCACTTAACTAAGTCGATGAACTGAGTTAGGAAAATTTAAGAATCTTAATACAATCACACCCTAAGCATTGCTTGATACCTGAGGTGGACTAAGAAAGAGCATAATATACTATATTAAATATGGAATTTAACATTTGCACATACACTAACTAGGGTGAACCATAAAAACTTTCATTAATCAGAAAAAAAAGTGGGTATCAAATGAAATAGTGCTACAGGGTACAGTCCACAAACTGGATAGTTACCCTGTTATATAAACAGTCAAAAGAGAAGAAAATAAAAGGGACAATCATGGGGTAGGGGGCCTAGGAGGAATAGGGTCCGCTATGTCATAATCTCGCTCGTAAGCGACCCTAAGCCAGTGTACCTGGTCATGTGTCACCCGTAGGCTATGAGCCAGACGTCCCAACTCCTGACCCATCTCTCGCTGAGACTCTAGGATGACCCTCTAGGTGTCCTTGATCTCTTTGAACATGCTCAACACCGGGTCTGGGGGGGATGAGACGGTCCTGCTGTAGATGTAGATGGTGATGCTGCAGGTGTAGGCTGGGGAGCTAGCGCTGGTATACCCTCTGCCCTATCATCGTCATCATCACTCTCAGTCTCTGCTGCATATGCCGCATTGGCTGCTGTTGTTGCTACTGCTGTGGCTGCTACCCTCCTGAGTGGGCGAGGGCGAGCCTCTAACTCGTCATCGCTAACAGGAAGATTATCCATCTGTATCCTTAGAATGACATCCCAATCGATGTCGGAGGTCATGGTGTCCTCAACAGCCACCTCGCCTCTCATGCTCACTCCTAGGCGGCGCAGAAGGGATGTGATGAGACGACCGTATGGAAGGTTACTGGCCTGATCGGCCAGGGTCGCCTGATGCATGGTTCGGATGATGAGGTAAGGGAGAGAGACCCGCTCCCCTGTGCAGACGCAGTAAGTGATGTACTGATTGAGCTGAGATAACTCATTGTAGTAGCCGCTCTGAGGCACAATGTTGTGCTGGATGATGCGACTGTAAACCCGAGCCAAGGGCTTCAGACTAGCAGCCTTCATAGGATCCCCAGGATTCAGTATCTGCTCCGCTATCTCTTGGCGTAAATTCTCGCTAAGATAGCCCTTCACCTTTGGAGGGCAATATACTAGGTCTCCATCATTGGGTACCCCCAGCAGGTCGGCCAACTGATAAGTGTCGAAGGAGATATGGACGCCCTTGACGTAGCTGGAGATGCGCAAGTCCCTACCCTGATTGGGATTGTTGACGTCACCATGAAGCTCCAGGTTGCCGTAAAAGTGTTTGACCAGATTGGGACGAGTGGTCTCAGTGTAAGTAATGACAGACACCCACCCAAGTCTGTCGAAAGCTGCTTGCACATCAAACCTGTGCAACTGCTCCAAGTTGTGAGACCTACATGCAAATTTTGGGGACGAAATTTCTTTTAAGGGTGGGGGAGTTGTAAGACCGCACTCCATAAACCCGGTCTAAACCTTGGTTTCATGTCGTAACAGGTCTTTCGATCATCACCGAGCCAGACGGGACGAGCGGAAGACAAACAGGTACGAAATCGTATCAAAGACGGTCAAATAATCATTATTTTATGTTGACTGGTTGATGATACCGGTCTTGGTACCGGTCGACCGGTCAGCTCTGCGCAGCTGACTACGGAGATCTAGAAATTGATCTCTGCGGGTCCCACTTTCCTAAACCCTAATACCTGGACCTTCCTAATCCTAATAGAGTTACTAAACCCTAATCCTAGCCTATATAAACACCTCTAAACCTCCTCAAATCCTTTCCATTATCTCTCACAAACCTAGAGAGGAGAAGGAGGTTGGAGAAGGAGAAGAAGCTAGGAGGAAAAAGGAAGTGCTGCCATTGCCGTTCGACGACGCTCACCTTACGCCAGTCGACGGTAAGTGTGTTAATCATTCTTCTTACTCTATGACTCTACGATAGTTGTATGGGTGGATCAATACCATGCAAAGTAGGTATTGATCTAAAACCCTAATTGGCCATTAAACCCTAAGTTGCCGTCAAACCCTAGATTCGAGTTCTAGGATGATTATCATCAAAACTAGACTTGAATTAGTAGGAGATAGCTCAAACTCAAAGCTCAAACTTAGAATGGATAGGAGAAACCCTGGAAATTCATAGAGAATGATCGACGGCAGTCGAAAAACCCAAAGTATGGTCTTCCGGAGACATACCGGTTGACTATACCGGTTGCACCCTGTGCGACCGGTATGTTGCCACCGGTACCTTCCGGGGGGCTGGTCTGTGGGGACCGGCTGACCATACCGGTCGCCAGTCTTTCCCACAGAGCTGCGACCGGTGCATGCCACTGGTCAGCTCTGTGAGAGTATTTTGTAACCTCATTGGTTTTCCATCCAACGTGAAACCCTAAGAAACTATTCTAATGAAACCCTAATATTATGTAGGACTTTGTGATAGCACGTTTGGATCTTGCGACGTGGAGCAAGCTATCAAACGAGCATCAGGTAAGGGAATCTGACCTAAACCCAAATAATTAATGGACAGGAAATCGTTGTTAATAACTTGAATATATATGATGTGATGTTTGTGCATATTCACATGCCATCCTTTATTTTCAGTTATTATTATTGTTCATGCATTGATAGGATGTGATTTTTAGGCATGTGATTGTTTTCGTTGGTGTGTGGAGTGGGGCATGGGCCTGGGATCATTCCTCACACTGGCAATTTTTGTAGTATTCTATCTTAACATGCTTGGTACAGGTGGGGCATCAGGGGAAGGTCGTGGTACGGTGGTCTCCGATATTGATGCTGGCCTGGCCATGGTGATGTGGCACTGTGGTCTCCGAGGTCGACGCTGACTTGTCCACGATGCTTTAGCTCTATCTCTATGTCGTAGGGAGTTATGTTGGGATAGGGTCTGCCTGCATATTGTTCTATCCTAGTGGGTTAGTTGCGGATAGGGTATCAGGGGAGGTACGGAGATGCCTTAGCTCTATCTCTATGCCGTAGACGGCTGTGCTGGGATAAAGCATACATTGATGACATATAGGATTGGTTAGTTGCGAGCCTAGTTTGTAAGCCCTGGCCAGTAGGGGCTTAGGTACTGGTATGGGTAGAGCATCAGGGGAGGTACGGGGATATCTTAGCTCTATCTCTATTCCATGATGGGTGCATGTGGGCCGATGGTGGTGTGATCCATGAGGTGCCACACACTCTATAGAGATGCGGGGGCCACCAAACTTTTCTATAGCACATTGCAAACTTAAACCAGACCACAGCATAAAATGATTGTTACTCATGCATAATATTGTGAAACTGTCTGATTGTCTTACTGAGCTAGTTGTGAGCTCACCCTTTGTGTACA
The DNA here is from genome assembly GCA_028583415.1 of Protea cynaroides. Lineage (NCBI taxonomy): Eukaryota > Viridiplantae > Streptophyta > Magnoliopsida > Proteales > Proteaceae > Protea > Protea cynaroides. The sequence goes on along the minus strand of CM053266.1, from coordinate 2,241,498 downwards.
CATTGTTTTTAGATGTTGATGCAGGATACACGGTGGATGACTATATGAACGCTCCGACGTATGGTGATGTTGCTGCTCTGGGTGTACAGGCAGGAGAGGACGAGCATGACGCTTCATGCGAGTGTCCTTTCTACGTGTACCTGTGATTGATTTTATTTATTTGTTTCAGTTATTTTCGGTTGACTTTTAAAGAGATGTAATGATATTATATTTTATGATTGGATTTGAATAATGGGATATTTTATTTAATTTATCAATAGATACTCAGTTCATTCTATTTAAAGACTTCCGCTGTATTATTTATATTCTGATTGTGGTTATGTGCAATGGTTTGTATGAGTGGACACGGTCTATTCGAGATCCTGGTGTGAACCGTTGGTTCAATGATGGTTCACTCACACCATTCTGGTTGGTTCAGAATTGGGGTGTGACAATAGGGCTTGAGTCTGGCGGGCAGGAGGAACCACAATCTCACGTCCTCTCCCTAATATCCCACACCGTACCAATACCTAAACCCCTACTAGCAAGGGCTTGCAAGTGGGTTTCGTTTCTAACCAGTCCTAAATGTCAATACAGTATCAATGGCCCTACCCCAGCACGACTCCCTGTGATATAGAGATAGGGCTCGAGTCTAGCGGGCAGGAGGAACCACAATCCCACGTCCTCTCCCTGATACCCTATTCGCACCAAGTCTAGGTAAATGGCGATACGAACAAAAAGGTGTTAGTTCTGGATATATCTAGGGCACACCCCCCCTTCACATTCCACACACTAACTAAAACATACACATGCCTAACATCCAACAAATCCTAGCATATGAAATGTATGAATAGATAATAATAACAGAAACAACTACATGGCATGTGAAATGCACAGACATCAAGCAATGAATTCATATACAATTTAGTCACGAAGGCCTACTCTTAATTAATTATTTAGGGTTTGGAGTCTTGTCCCTTACCTGACGCGTGATAACAATCCCGCTCTGCGTCACTGGGTTTATTCACGCTGTCTACAGGTCCTATATAATCATGTTAAAGAGTTAAAATTAATTTATTAAGGTCATAGTTGGTCAGAATCTCTCCTGACCAAACAAACAAGGCTCGGAAGGCATACCGATCGCGATACCGGTCTCAGGGGAGTGAGACCGGTATGGTGCCACACGGTATATACCGATTGTGGTACATACCGGTCTCAGTCAGTGAGACCGGTATGTGCCTACGGTATATACAGCAGGCCCATACCGCTGGACCTTGCGTCCCACCAGTATAGTCCGTGGTTTGGATCCGAGAGCAAGGTCTCGGATCTCCCTTTCGTGTCGGTTATCGTCTAGGTTTCTAGGGTTTCTCCTAACCCACACTAAGGTCCAAGTATCCTAATGGCCTTCTGATTTCGGCTAGGATGCCGTATCAAACCAGATCAGATTTGAAAGAAGAAAGATCTAAGGTTTTGGATTGTCGCACCGCTTCGCGGCTCCGATCCGACATCCTAGTATTACTAATAGTATAGAGCACTTACCGACGGTGTTCGTAGGTTGGCGGCGAGATCCTCCAACGGAAATCTCCTTCCTGGGCAGCCTCTTCCTCCTTGCTCCTTCTCAACTCTCCTCCAGACGGCTAGGGTTTGAGAAGGATCAATGGAGTGTGATAATCTCTATTAATAGAGGAGAGCCGTTCTTGGGAAGGTTTTCCACGATAGGAAACTTTCCAAGTTTCCATTCAGAGTGAGGGACCCGCTGGAGTCCATCTCCTGCAGAAACGAAGCATTCCGGTCGCACATACCGGTCTGACTGACTCAGGCCGGTATAGTCAGACCGGTATACCATACCGATTGCACCATACCAGTCTGACTGACTCAGACCGGTATAGTCAGACTGGTATGAGTTTTTTTTTACAAATTTTGAGTGGTTCTCATACCTGAAATTTGCGTGGTTCGTCACCCGGCTTCGCCTTCCGGTCCAGTTATGATTGGAACAACTGTCATCATATAAAACCACGGGTTAGACCCGGTTTTTAGAACACGATTCTTACAACTCTACCACCCTTAAAAGAAATTTCGTCCCCAAAATTTGCATGTTGGTCTCACACCGGCAGTGATGGTGCTGCTTTTCCTTCCTCCACGGCAGCAGCAGCCCTGCCGCTGCTTTCTTCCTTTTTCTTCTTTTCTCCTCCTTCTTCTCCTGCTCTCTCTTTTCTCCCCTGATTTCTTTTTTTCTGGTTTTTTTTTTCCTTCGGTGGCAGCGGCTCTGCTGCCACCTTCTTCTTCCCCTTCTTTCTGCTTTTTTTTTCTCTTGGACCAGCAGCTCTGCTGCCGCCTCCTTCCTCTTCTTTCTTCTTCTCTTTCTTCTCCCTTCTTCTTCTTTCTTCTCTCTTCTGTTATGCTTTTCTTCTCTTTCTTTTTTTTTCCCTCTCCTTCCGGCTACTTCTTCTTATTCCTTTCGCTGTTGTCGCCGCCTTCTCCTTCTTCTTTAGCTCCTCTTCTCTTTCTTCTCCCTTCTTCTTCTTTCTTCTCCCTCTCTCTGATTTCTCTTCCTCCTCTCTTCTTTCCCTCCTCTCTCTCTGATTTTTCTTCTGCTCTGTTTTTTTTTTTTTTTCTTTCCTCCCCTTTCTCTTGGAGCAACAGCTCCTTCTTATACCCGCCAAGGGATCAAGCCCCTAGGTGAGGTGTCGATGGGAGGGGGGGGTTTGAGGCTGGGAGACCGGCAGTTTTGGGGGAGGAAATTCGGGAAAGAGGGGGTGAGGTGTCGACCTCCCTCTTCCCTGAAACCTCTCCCTCTTCCTCTCTCTCCCGCTCTTTGTTTCTCTTCTGCTCTTTTCTTTTCTATTCTTTTTTTTTTTTTTTTGGTTTTCGATCCCCTTTTTTTTAGGGATAGAGATATATATCCATATATATATATATATATATATATATATATATATATATATTTTTTTTTTTTTTTTACTTTTATACCCAAACTACCCCCACCCTTTTTTCATTTTATAGAAAAAAAGAATATATATATATATATATATACCAATTTTTTTTCATTACATTTTTTTTCTCTTTTTTTTTAATTATTATTATTATTTATTAGTTTTATATTATTTTTTATTTTATTTTATTTTTTTTTATACATCCCTCTCATTGCGTATGGTACCCCAATGAGAGCAGGGATCCCCGCAGTGGCAAAATCTGGGTGCTGACAGTAAGCGACTCGAGTATCACGCCCGTATCCAAAAATGGGTCATGACACCTAGTCAATCTGTAATGGGAATCTGTCGAGCCACGGCATCGAATAGCATACAGGTGACATATTCATTTGGTTGATGTCTGTTGTCGAAGTTAGGGTATCCTCGAGCCTTTTACCTAGGTCATGCCGAGGTGAAAGTGCACAACTACGAGCATTGCTGAGGTCCTCTTCTTCTCATTAATCTCGGTATCATTCTATTGTTAATGGTGATGGTGTGACTTTTTGTTCTAAGTCGGTCCATGATTAGGGGTGATCACTCGGAGGTGAATGAAACATAATCACTCCAGCTTGATGTTTTCTTCTTTCTCCAAGTTTCTCAAGGCCCCATGGTGGGCACTAATCTATTGCCGCTAGGTTCCATGTCGAGGTCCTTGGATGCTTAGTAAACTTGCAAATGAGTAGACAGGGCAAGGAGGTTGGGCTTATAGCCCAAGGGTCACTCCGATGCTTAAGTCGGGAATCTATTTAACAGATAAAAGGGGTCAGGATGCCGACCAGATAAATAAGTGGAAAGGGGGTTAAGAGAGGGATTCAAGTCTGAGGTGTTAGAGTGAAAACATGAAACGGCGAAAAGTAATAAAAGTGAAGTGACATGACCTTGAATTTCAGACATATTTATAGGCAATAGTAAACGGTGGGACCCACACACCTTTGGAGTACAATGTAGTATTTTGGTGGACGATTCTTCCCTTAACTTAAGCTATTAATGTCGGAGATGCCCCTTAAAGTGTTTTTGGATAAGATGATGATTTTACCCTTGGAATTTGATGTTACTTTTGGTGGTGTCTAAATGTCACCATTCTATTAACTTTCTCATATTTGTGCCCAGCATGTGTCAATTGAGATAACTAGATGCAGCCTTAACTAGCTAAAATCCTTACCCGAGAGAAGGGGTCAAAAACCCTAAATTTCTTTCGCTCTTAGAAGCCTACACCAGATGTTGAGAAGCTTGACGGAACTAGATGCAGTGGGAGAAGTTTTGAGGTTCACCCCAATTGCAAATTGAACCCCACTTTCAAATAACCCCACTTTAAAAAACCTTTTGTTTGTAACCTCAATTGCAGGAACTTGAAGATGTTGAGAAGCTTTGAGATTTTCGATGGTTGGGATTAGGGTTTTTGAGCTTAAAGGTTGGAGGAAAGGACTGGTTTTAAAACGTTTTGTTTTTTTTTTTTTTTTTTTTTTTTTTTTTTATTTGTGTGTTTCACTGAAGAGTCGATTGACTAGATCCATCAAATGGGGGAAGAAAAATTTAGAATTTAGTGTAATGCTGTCCAATTGATATGATGTTTCAAGGTCAAACTTCTGTTAACCCACTCGCTCTTCATTTTTGCACGAATGCCAAGACCTCGGTTGAGAGGAGCCCAATCATTACTTTTTGACACATCAGGATGAGCTTTGGGAATCTTTATAATAACTTCAAATCTCTTTGGGGTCTATCTATCAAAAAAAAAAAAAAAATTTTTGATGATTTTTTAATTAGTAATTATAGATTTAGACTCTTTTAGTATGTAGTATGATTTATGATACTTATTTATATTTAAAATAAAGTAATATAATCTAAAATCTATAAATAGGTTATAAAGTGTTTATCATTATTGTAATAATCTATTATTACTTTTTTTGTCTAATGATATTAACCGTCATGATTCATAATTTATTATCATAAATAATTTATTATAAATATCTCATAAAAATAAATATAATCCGGCTCCTCTAATTCACCCTTAACTGATTCAAGGGGGTGAAGCATAGTCTAGATGCTTGCCATATAGTCTTTAGGATATCCAACGGTTAAAAATACAGAAACCTGTAAAACTAGATGTTACGTAACTACACACCAAATCAAATGAGACAAGGAAAAAAAAAAAAACCCTATCGTGTTGGGGAAGAACTCCATCATGTTGGGGAAACATGGGAGAGGGAGGAAGACGGGGGAGAGAAAAGGAGTTCCGCCAGACTCTGTTACTGCGCTCACCGGCGGCTGGGATTTTCTGCTACTGCACTAGTCGGAAGCCGGAATCGTTCTCTTTTACCGCCGGAGGTATTCTTTCGAGAGTTATTTAACCCTATTCTTTTGATTGTTTTAGTTTTCAAAATTGAAATTAAGGGTTCTAGATTCTAAACTTCAAACAGAATAATTTTTTCCCACAATTCTTTTACCGTTTCCAAATTCTAAACTTCTAACATGGGGAAAATGGTGATTAAAATGGAGAGAATTGCTGACAACCTTGGAAGGATTTCAATGGGTATCCGCAATGTCTCTAATGTGGGTTATCCCAATCAAGAGTCTGATGTTCTTGAGCATCGTTCTAGATGCACTTGACACATTAGTGACATATGAACTAGTCTGAACCTTAATTTTTATAATACAAATATAATTCTCAAGTTTATTATATAAATGATAGGGGGATATCCACCAGCTTGTATATCAGCCTCAATTCCAAAATTGGGTTTTTACCACAAAAAAAAAAAATTTCTAGAATCGGGTCAGGTTTAGGACTACATTCGGATCTGTAATATCAGTTCCAAATCAATATTATATTTAATTTTGATTATCATTTTTGTACCAGTACATATATCAGTTTCAAATTGTATATTAGTTTATCATGTATAAGTGCAGATTATATCACTATAGATTTTTATATCAATGTTGTATATCAAAATATGTCATATTAGTAGAATCAGTATATAGATATGTTTCTAATTTATATAATCAGTATAAGGCCCCGTTTGATAAAACTTCTGCTTCTGGATTCTGGATTCTGGTTCAAATTTGGATTCTACTCCAAGCTACTCCAAGATTATTTTGGAGTAGAAACATGTTTGATAACGCAATTCTGTAATGGATTCTAGAGCCTCTTTGGAACAAAAGCATGTTTGATAACACACTGATCTGGAACCGTTTCAGAGCTAAAATGGAATAGAATCCTATTTGATAAAAAAAAATATTCTGGAGTAAAAATTAAAATGAATTAAAAATAACAAAAACTATCCCTCCTTTTTTTTTTCAATACATATTTTCAAATATAACTAAAATAGCATGGATGATATATAACATTACATTCTAACAATCCCTCTCAGTCTATCGAGATTTTTTTTTTTTTTCGGGATGTGGAAAATAACATTTTACCCATCCCACATTCACACATCGGAGGTTCAAAATCAGCCATATATATTTATGAAGGGGGAAAAATGGCCTCAAATTTAATTACACATGCATTCAAGTGTCCTTAAGATGAAATAAAATTTAATGATTGTATAATTATCATAGACTACTAAAATAAGGTACAACTGTAATTTGTTCTAACACATTGTGTAATAAAAGGATGCATAGTCAAATTAAACATAGTTACAAAATCAAAGTTCTGGTAAACCATTATCCCTAGCCAATTGGTTGGCAATCCCTATCCTAATTGCATTCATCTCTGGGCCTGTACCACTCAAATTACTAGGTGTATGTATCACAGGATCAGTTCCTATCTGAATATTTTCCTCCTCTTGATCCTCATCCAAGGCATTATATGCATTTAGCCTGTTGAATTCCTTGTCTGCAAGTTGCTCATCTTTAATATAATTGTGGAGAGTACAGCATGCTATGACAATGAAACCCTGGATTTTGAGTGGATAGGATGACATTGATTTCAAAATGCCGAACCGAGCCTTTAACACTCCAAATGATCGTTCAATCACATTCTGTAAAGAAGAATGTCTGTAATTGAACAATTCTTTAGCAGATCTAGGTTCTCGTCCAGCTCCCCTGTAATCACGTAGATGATATCGATTTCCTTTGAATGGTGTGAGGTACCTACGTTGATTCGAATATCCTGAATCTACAACATAATATTTGCCTACATCATTGTAAACAAAAATAAATTAATATATAAACAACTTAAGTAAATAAATAAAACAATTTGAGCATCAAAACACATAACCTGGGGGTGGATGTGGAAAAGACACTTGGCGACGAGCATCTGCTAATATGCGGCAATCATTAGCACTACCCTCCCATCTGACATATACGTAACTAAACTTCATGTCAAATGAGCATATACACATCACATTCTGTGATAGTGTTTGCTTCCTATTTCTATAGGAAACTTGCATATTTGCTAGTACTGAAGCGTCCACATGTGTGCCATCAATGGCCCCAACACAATCCTAATAAGATGGATAGAGATACAACAGAATAATGCACAAAATATATCAAGAAAAATGTGAGCACAATTGGTAGTAGAGAAATTACTTTGAAGTAAGGATGATGTCTTGGATTGTTTCGTACTTGTGATTGTTCCACGTTCATATTAGGTGGCCGAATATTTTCCTTTGATAAGTTCATAAATGCCTTTAACACAATCTTGAAAAATCTACTCACTGTCTCCCCCGAGTGTTGGAATCTTTTAGCACGTTTCCTAATGCCACATCTCCCTTGCAGCGCTTGGATGAACATGGCCAATTGTTCATCAACTTTTAGGTATCGACTATCTTGTAGCCAACCTCTTTGTTTCATGAGATTACACAGATTAATGAATACATGTCGTTCCATACGAAACTCATCATAGATTCTTTCACTACTACCAACTAATAATTCTGTTGCCCATCTCGAACTTGTCATGAATGAATCTCTACAGGGTTCTCTGATGTGTAAAGACATCTCTAATTCATGCATTGTTATCAACTCCAACATGCTCCAATCCATTTCTTCGTAACATCTCATAACTTCATTACTAATCATTCCATTCATGTTTAATACTGCATAATAAAAAATAAAAAATAAAAAGACATATAACAGATACATAACTACCATTACATATTAAACCACATCAAACTATTGCACTATATGAAAAAGCATTCCATAAAATTTAAACAAACCATCATTGGATATTGATGTACGATATTAGTACAATTTACAGCTTCATAGGCTTTCTTGTGTAACTTTTCATCAATGTCCAATTTCAACTTCATAGGCTTTCTTCTGTAACTTTTCATCAATAGTACAACATACAGCTTCATAGGCTTTCTTCTGTAACTTTTCATCAATAGTACAATTTACAGCTTCATAAGCTTCCTTCTGTAACTTTTCATCAACTAGAATCCGCTGAATTAAGAGGGACTTAATTGGGCTCGGTAAGCATAGAATCGGAGTCTACAGTGACAATACCAATTCAAATCGGTCAATTCTGATCTGATTTTTAAAACCTTGCCTGATTATTTGTAATATCGATTTCCAAATTCGGCAAATAACAGTCAATTATAAATGTTTGGATCGGATATTGAATAGCCCAAAGAAAGTAGAAAAATGGGAAACTGTTAAACAACCCACACAGGTTCATAAATCAGATTAATGTGGTTCTCAAATAGAATTACATGATAATCACCTATTTGGCAGGGTTACATCCCAAATCAGGACGCCAAGAAGTTAATGACTTTACCTTTGTACCTAACCGAGACCTTCAACAAATTAGATAGTCGATATACTCATATACATTACTTCATTTTCATTTATAATAGTGGATTTCTTAGATGGCACATCCATTATAGAATCCATGCACATAACATATATTCAATGTGGCAAGTTAGATAGGTTCTAAATTTTTTTTACCATTGGAAAAAAATCATAGAAAAGGAAAATTACTTGTATCCCTACCCTATAAACGGCTGCTAAAAATAAAAGGAGAAATTGCAGACATTGGATTGGGTATGATAAATATGTTAAAAGTTCAAGAAATAAATTTAATTCTATCAACTCTACCCAAGGGAAATCAAATGGTCCAATGCCCTTCAATGGAAAACTTACGGCAACAACAACACAATAACTCTATAAACCATAAGAAGTTTCCATAATCCATTGTATCAAACTTGGAGTTAACAAAAATTTAAACAAACCATCCTATCAAACCATGGTACTTAAATTAAATAAACCATTGTATCAAATGTAAACAACTTTTAAATGGAACCATTGTTGATATCATGGAAGTGATTCTATCGCCCACAATTTCTTATCATCATTTAAGCTCATGAACAGCTCTCTCCAATCCGCATTATTCGTCATATGATTCATAACTTTGACATATAACTTCTTACTAAGATCCGGAATTTGGTTCAAAACTATCACACATTGGCTAATTGAATACCCTGCTGAGCTCACAGAATTGGGAGAAGGAGTAGGTGTAGTGTTGGTAATCATTGACGAAGTGAACAATTCCAGCCTAGCTTTGGAATGTTCCAACATTGTGTTCATAATACCAGCTATGTCACTGCTTCTTCCTCTTTTCCTAATGGCTGATGGAGTCCGATCTAGCCTGTGAGCTCCCTGGGGGTTACGTTGCACATTGGCTCCATTAGTGACACCAATAGTAGGTTGTTCAGGAGCGAGCTCTTGAGGCACCTCAGTGTCCAAGTTATCACCATCACTTTCTCCAAAGACAATGTTATCATCATTGTTGGAACAGGCAAACGCACCCGTTGCATAGGAATCAGCAAATATCACTTCAAGAGATTTCCACTGGGGTAACCCATTTTTCAGACCTCAACTTGTTCATTTTATTCCTCAATTGCTTCATTGTAAACGGGCGACTTAGTAGTTCTTCCATCTTTGTCTTTATATTTGTCCACCCCTCTTTATTAAAGGTGCACATAGTTTTATTTCCTTTTAGAACCTCTTCGACTAAGATGCCCACATACGTATCTAGTTCCACTCTATTCCATTTAACAGCATCTATGGTTGTTCTTGATGAAGTTGCCATTACTAGTTGGTAATCACTGTAAACAAATCAAATGGAAGTAGAATGCAAAGAAATAATGTTCATCATCTCTCTTTGACCAAGAAAGACAAATAAAAGTGAATGTCAATTTGCAAAATTAATTTTACATGCCAAGTAATGAAAATTAGCTTCAACAAAATTTTTTTTTTTTTTTTCATGGAAGGGGGTTGTTTTGATGGGGGAGTATTTCAATACTCCAGGTATATCAATGGTTCATTGTTTCTCTATTTCTATTTTCTGGTAAAGAGCAATATCTCTGGGAGAGAGGGATATAAAGATGAAGTTGGGGTTGGGAGACATAAATTGAGATGTACTGTTTTGTGTTTAAGAAGAGATTCAAAGGCGGGAAAGGTTGAGAGAGATTGAGAGAACAGAGAATGATGTCTTTGAAATGTGTTGTATCGTGCATGGTATGAGGACTGACATTATTTGATCAGGCTCCCATGAAAACAACAGTTCACCTGGCTAACAGAAAATCTGTTTGCAAGAAACAGTGATCAGAAAAACATCACAAATCATCCTCCAAATTTATCATTATTCCCAACAATGAAATCCAATATCATTAGGTTACACAGAGTAGGAAAGAAGCACGAAAAAAAAATGAAAGCAAAAATCAAATCGAAAAAGTAACACAGAACAAAGCTAGCCCACTCATTCTTAATTCCATCATTTATTCTTGTGTGTCCCTTCCCGTTCCTCCTTGCCAAATCTGCTTCTTCCTCTATTATGATTCTTTTCATACCTCATCTTCTTGATTCCATCACTTATTCTTGTGTTTCTGTAATTTTCTTCTTTCCTGTTGGATTATTTCATATATATATATATATATATGGAAACCCAAAGAAATCGATAGAACTCCTTTGGTTGCCCATCCGTTTGGCTGAAACTTTGGGTGTTGCTATCTTACCCTAGGGCAACCCTGACCCTAGAATCTTACATCCTAAAACCATCTCTGCTGTGAAAAATAATTCAGGAATCAATTCTGGTCTTATTCCTACCGCCAGATCTGTTTTCAGGTATTTTTATTTATTTTTTTAATTCTTGCTGTCCTATTCTGCTTTCGGTTGGATTCAAGAAGGTCGGAGGTTTTATGGTTCCTTCTGAAACCGCAGATTGATTAGGATTCCTATGGCTTAGTTATCGCACCTGCAATCAAGAAAACTCACTGCTGGATGTGTTCTATTAGTTTCTTCATTGTGCCCTTCCTGAATTACCCCTTTACTTAAAACTTGCAGCTGAGTTCCTAAAGTCATTTCTTCTCATTTGCTAATTCTGGATACAGAATACATTTAAAAATCCAATTCATCTGATGAAAACAGAATACATTTAAAAATCAAATCTGATGTTTCCATATAGGAACAATAATCATATAAGTATACGAAAAGCTAGCTTCAGATTCAAACAAGTATCCGCTATAGAAAGTTCATGAATTCTACTAAAGCCTATAATACGAGTTCTGATCAGGTAGAAAAAAAAATTAATAAAAATCGAAACAAAAAGATAAATGAGATTGAAACAAGCAAAAAATTGTAAATAATACCAATTGATTCAGAAGATCGAGATGTTCCTATGCAAAGCGTTACAAAAATAAATCAAAACAGGTCGATGATAGGAAACTTACGCTTAACGAAATACCAGGAGGAAGAAAGAAGCGAAGATGGAGGAAGTTACGTTTATTGAAATCACAAGAAACCCTAAACTCTCTACTCTGTTGAGGAAGAAAAAACAGGGGAAGAAGAAGGTTGAGAGATTAATGACCCTGGTTTCATTACTTGCAAACCACTTCATTCCCATGAGAAACCCTATCTCACGGCCCTTATTTTCTCTGTCTTTCTCAGCCACAGCTGAGGTAAGTTTCACTATTTTCACCCCAACGAAACCCTAAAGTCACTAAACCCAAACTCAAAGAAAACATACTTGCAGGATGAAGGGGAAGAGAGAAGAGACGGATGAAGGTGAAGAGGGAGAGAGATCAATATCTCAAAGAAACCCTAGAGTCACTAAACCCAAACTCAAAGAAATCAATGAAGGGGAAGAGAGAAGAGAGGGATGAAGGTGAAGAGGGAGAGAGATCTGTACCTCAAAGAAACCGTACTTGGAGGAGAAGATCGCAGTCGCCCTTGGGAGGAAGTTCGCAAGGGTTTGGGAGGACGAAGCTTGCAGTCGCCCTTGGGAGGAAGTTTGCAAGGGTTTGGGAGGACGAAGCTTGCAGTCGCTGTTGGGAGGAAGCTCACACTGTCGCAGTCACGCTTGGGAGGAAGCCGTTGGGAGGATGAGCTTGAGTTTTATCGGGAATCCAGTTTATTGTTGGGAGTCAAGTTGGAGTTTTATTGGGAATCCAGTTTATTGCGTGAGAGACCCAAGGACTCCCAACGACTCTTTCTTTCTCCCAAAACAAGTTGGAGCAAGTATCTATGACTCCAAAATTTTGGATTCTGGAGTCATTTTGAATCCGATTCACTCTGTGGGAGTTGGAATCCAACCGGGGCTATCAAACGCGTTTCTACTCTAAAATGGCTCCCTGGGAGCCAGAATCCCCAGAATCCAGAAGTAGAAGTTTTATCAAATGCCCCAGAATCCAAAAGTATTAGTTTTAGGTTTATTGATCCCAGTGCCTGTGTTAGTTTTTATGCATCAATATATGTCAATATCAAATCCATAGTTTTATCTTAGTCCCAGAATTTTGGAATGCAGTCAAGATTTTATTATACAGTCCAGATTTCGTCTATGAATGCAATTACCTATGTTTTTTTTTTTTTATTTCTATGAAAGCATTGATTTAGAGGTTGAGTATGAGCCCCAGATTGACATGCTATTTACTTCAGAGGAGCATGCATATAATTTCTACAATGACTACGGGGAAATATGGGTTTCAATGTTAGGAGAGCATATATACATAGGAGGAAATCTGATAGGTCGGTCATTACTTCGAGAAGATTTGTATGTAATAAATCTGGTTTGAAGCAAATTGACAAACGAAATACTTATACAATGAAACATGGAGCTGAGACTAGAACCAATTGTCCTGCAAGGATGAGAATTATGCTTCTAGATAGTGGACAATACCAGTGTCATGATTTTGTCCAAGAGCACAATCACCTTCTTCATCTACAAGGTACATTACATATGATGCAGTCACAATGCAAAATATCACATGTACAAGCTCTTGAGATTGATTTGGCTGACAATTCTGGGATTAGGCCTAAGGCGACATTTGAGTACATGAGTAGGTAGGTTGGTGGAAGAAAAAATCTTGGGTACACTCAACAATATCACAAGAATTATCTCTGGACTAAGTGTCAGTGTGACTTAGCTTATAGTGAAGTTGGAAGTTTGTTAATGTAGTTTCAGAAACAAACTCAAGACAACCCTTCATTTAGGTACAAAATGCAGATGGACACTGAAGAGCAGATAACCAATGTATTTTGGGCTGATCCTAAGATGATACTCGATTATGCACTCTTTGGCAATGTTATCACGTTCGATACTACATTTTACACCAATAAAGAGTATATGCCATTTGGTGTATTTGCTGGTTTTAATCACCATAGACAAATTATATTTTTTGGGGCTGCACTGTTATATGATGAGATAGCTGAATCCTTCAAATGGTTGTTCGAGGCTTTCCTTGAAGTCCATGGTAAAAAGAAGCCAAGAACAATTTTTACTGATAAAGATGCTGCAATGGCGAAGGAAATATCTCAGGTGTTTCCCGATACATGGCATGGATTGTGTATTTGGCACATTATGCAAAATGGAATTAAGCATTTAGGGAACCTGATGAAGAATGGTACTAGTTTTCTAAGAGATTTCAAAGCTTGTATGTTTCGATATGAGGATGAACAAGAATTTGAAAGAGCATGGGAGAAATTGAAAATTGATTTTCCAATCAATGATGATTCATGGTTATATCGTATCAACGGGTTAAAGGAGAAATGGGCTAATTGTTATATGAAGAAGACCTTCACCTTAGGTATCCGGAGTACACTGAAAGGTGAAAGTATCAATGTGGATTTGAAAAATTATTTGAAATTCAGTTTGGACATTGTACAGTTTTTCAAACATTTTAAAAGGGTGTTGAATAATAAACGTGACAATGAGTTGAGGACTGAATTTGATGCAAGAAACAAATTACCGAGAAATTCGTTTGTCAACTCACCTGTGATGAAACAAGCAGGAGAAATTGACACCCCTAAGATGTTTGAAAATTTTCAAACTAAGTATAGCTGGATTAGTGCTTGTTACATAAAATCTAGTAAAAATAGTAATGGGATGCTTGAAAATATAGTTGCTATTATTGATGCAGTTGGTGATTTTACAGTTTTGTCTGGCCATCTGAGCATATAATTAAATATAATTGTAAGAAGTTTGAGACAATTGGCATTCTATGCTGCCATGATTTAAAGATTTTGGATGTGATAGATGTCAAGTTTATACCTGCACCATATATTTTGAGAAGATGGACACGTACAGCAAGGGACATGATAGTGGAAGATAATCAGGGAAACATAATACAAGAAGATGTATACTTGGATTATATGTCACGTTATGGACAACTTTGTCCCAAAGCTATTAAGATAGTGATACAAGCATGTAATTCAATTAAGGGATATGCACTGCTTAACAATAGTTTGAATGAAGTGTCTCAACAAATACAAGCTCTTGAAAACAATACTAAAGAGCAAGAAGCTGCAACAAAAGATCAACCCAACATGGTTATTCCTAGAGGACTTAAGAAGAAAGAATGATGTAAATGTAGAAAATGTCAAAAAAGTTGTCTGGAAAAGAGAAGAAATAAAAAGAGACGAGTTGAGCAACCCACTGTTAAAACTTTTTATCAATTTTTCCCAACTGCACCTTTTAATTTTGTGCAATGGAATTAAAACTTTCGGTGTTTCTCAAGAAATGGAGAATCACAATAGTTTTACTTCACTATTATTGGTATTATTCATGAAATTTGTAACAAAATTTCATCTAACCCCAAAAAACTATGTCAAATTCGATCTAACCCCCAAAAGTTTCAAAAGTCTCATCTAGCACCCAAAAGGCTTCCAAATGTCTCATCTACCACCCAAATTTTTTTCACCGTTAATCAAAGAGACCCCACCTGTTAGTAGAGTCCCGTTAGTTGCAAATATTAGGACAATAATACCCTTATTTCAAAAAGAAAAAGACAATAATTCCCTTATTCCCATCTGTTTTTCAAGTTTCTTTCTTCCCAAACCCTAGAAATTTGGAGATGAAGAGCAAGAAACAAGGGGATCCTCCTCTGATCGTTTCCTACGTCGGAGTTCAATGTCTGCAATTTTTTTTTCTTTTCTCTAAAGATACTTAAGTTAAAAGGGTTTTTGTTGCTCTGTTTTTTTTTTTTTTTTCCAGTTAAAAGGTTTTACGGATGGGTCCAATCCAAGCAAGAAACGAAAGGGGATCTATATAGAGATTGAGAGAAGATTACGGGAGAAGAAATAGGGATTGTGGGAGAAAAGTGAAGGAGAAGAAGTAGGAAGGAGAGAAGATAGGGAGTGGAGTTTTTCTCAAAGATTTCAGGGCTTAAGGTGAATCACTCTAAATCTTCTATTTTCATGGGGGGAGTTGCTCAAGAAGTAAAGGATGAAATCTTATTATGCTCGGGTTTTGTGGAAGGTGCCCTTCCAATCTGTTATCTGGGTATTCCTTTGGTGCAAGCGAGCCTTTCAGCAAGAGACTATGATGCTATTATCCAGAAAATTAGATCAAAAATGGAAGGGTGGAAATCAAGATTTCTCTCCTTTGCTGGCAGAGTTCAGCTCATTTCCTCGGTGCTGCAGGGATGCTGTTTTTATTGGTCAGGAGTTTTTGGGCTGCCCCGAAAGATTTGCATGGTTATTGAATCCCTTCTTGCTTCTTTCCTTTGGTCAGGTCCTGACCTAAAGAAGAAAATTCACTATGTCAGCTGGGCTAGAATCTGTCTTCCTCGAAATGAAGGAGGTCTGGGGATCAGAAGAGTGAAGGACATTTGTGATGCGGGGGTTATGAAACATTTTTGGAAGCTCCAAACTCAAAGCCAGAACATTTGGGTCCAATGGACTAAACAGAGGTATCTAAAGCATGATTCTATTTGGACTGTTAAAACATCTAAGAATTTTCCTTGGTTTTGGAGGCAGATTCTGTCCTTCAGGGATAGAATGAGAAGAAAGATTGGCTTCACTTTGGGCTCTGGGGAGAATACCTTCTTTTGGTTGGACCCTTGGCTTGGAGGTGAGCCTCTCTGGAACAGATTGGATAGTGCTTCTAATTTTCTCTCAATGGAGGAAAAAATGACAAAAATCAGTGATATGTGGGATGGAGGTTCCTGGAAAGCTTGTCCTTTTCCTAATATTCAGTCTTTCAGGAGCATATGGAATGAGTTATGTCGGGTCCAATGGAGGCCTACGGATAGGGAGGATTCTATTTTCTGGAAGCTGGATCAAGGCAAGACCAACAACCTTTCTTTCAGAGACGCTTGGGTTTTGATCCGGAATAGGGGCCCTGTTGTACAGTGGGACAAGGCTATTTGGTTTACCCTAAATATCCCAAAACATTCTTTTGTGGCTTGGAGAGTGTGCTGGGATGCTCTTCCTACTGCTGATAACCTCCTTATCAGGAATATTGTTGTTCCATCATCGTGTGGATTGTGTGGGAATGGGAGTGACAGTAAGTCCCATATTTTCTTCAACTGCGATTTCTCAGTTTTCGTCTGGAAAGAGTGCATGAGCAAATGTGTCCCCTCCATCTCAAGACCAGGCTCCTTTGAGGCCGAAGTTGCTAAGTTGGGAAAAAGTGTTTCGAGAGGGAAAGATCTGGATTCCATCCCGAAGATTATGTTCAGTGCGATTATCTATAATATTTGGAAGGAAAGAAACTCAAGAATCTTTAACTCCAGTAGGAAGTCAAAAGAGATTCTCGCTCGGATCATCATGCAAGAAGTCCAAGATAAAATTACAACTTGTAATTTCCGTAGGCCCAGGAATAGTCTAGAGGTCTTTTTGATCAATCAGTGGTGCATTGATGTTCATTAGGCTTGTAAGTCTTAGGGTAGGTTTGGGCTTTCTTGTTTGTTAGCTGTTGTATTTTTGGGTTTTGGTCTTGGCGGTCTCTCCCTGTTTTCAGGGTTGTATTGTTTCCTTTTGGGTGGTTTTCTCTAATAAATGTTATCAACTTACCCAAAAAAAAAAAAAAAGAAGATAGGGAGTGGGATCGTCGGTGGCCAGAGTGAGAGAGAGAGTCTGAGAAGAGGGGAAGGTAAGGAGATTTTAAGAAAACAAAGAGGGATTGTGAGAGAAAAGTGAAGGAGAAGAAGTAAGAAGGAGAGAAGATAGGGAGTGGGGCCGTCGATGGGCAGAGTACGAGAGAGAGTCCGAGAAGTGGGACACATGATTTCAGAACAAAAATTTCTCATGGCTCCACATCATCTATATAAAATCGGGGACAAGTAAAAATAAAATAAAGCTTCATTTAGCGAGATTTGCAGAACATCAAGAAGGATGATCGAGATCCAAAAAGGACTAGTTCTTCTTGGCCTAGATTTCGAAATGACCAAGCAATTGAAGTGAAATATATCTCTTTTTAATGAATCTGGATTTGAGTTGGAAGGGCTTGAGATCATTAAAGATTAGGTAATGGAGTGCTAATGAGGATGATACAAAACCTGCAACTCTGTCCGGCCATGGTAATCGTTATCGATCATGAATGATTCTCAGTTCTCGATCTGAGATACAACTTGCAAGTGATGAAATTTTATGAATTTTTTTTTTGAGTTTCATTTTAATGTTTTAAAGAAAGGTTAAATTAGTAACTTTATCTCATTTTAATGTTTTAAAGTTTCAAATAGAAAGGGTAAGAATGTCTAATCATATGTTCAGTCAAGTCTATCAGTTAAATGGGGCCGGTTAGAATTTCTGGAAACCATTAGGTAGTAGATCGAATTTGACATAGTTTTTGGGGGTTAGATGAAAATTTTTCTTTACATTATTACTATTTTCTTACGTCTATTATAACATTATCTTCGATTGTTATGCAGGGTTCGTTCAATAATTCTCAGAGTATGTAGTTGTCTTCACAAGCCTCAACATCAATGTTTCACCGTACATAAGCAGATGAAAGAACTGGCGACAACTGATATACACGCTTTGGCATGGCTAAGGAACTTGCAGATGTTGCATCCTTCCAAGGAGTTTTTTAGTTTTTGGGTGCAGCTTTGCCTTTTCAATATTTTTTTTATGCGTAAAAGTTTTGGCATTTTAGTATTATTTAAACTTTACTCTTTTTCTTTCAATTTATTCAAATGAACGATTTAAAGACCTATTGATTCTAACAACTGATTGCAGAGTTGATCATTCGGACCTTTCAATTCATAGATGTGGATCTCGGACCTATGAATGAGGATATTCCCGAAACTCACAAAGAAAAAGGTTATCTATTGATGTAGATCACCACATTATTCTTTTCAATAATCATGGTTTCATTAGGATATTTGAATATAAAAGTATATAGCAAGGAGTGGCAATGCTTGTTGAAAATTTTCAAGAATCGAGTAATAACTCTCAGCTCTGTTTTAGTGCCATGAAGATTCTAACATAGTATCTGTACTCTACCCATACACTCAGAAATCCATGAGGATACTTGAATATAAAAATGTACAGCACAGAGGCGGGAGCTTTGTACGATGGGATGCCTTTTTTTTTAATCTTGAGCTTCCGGTCATCTATTTTTGATGAATTCATGGTCAGGGGTTCTATTTCAAGATCCAATCATAGAACTAGGATTCTAAATAATCCACTCATAAGCATATAGACCACATCTTACATAGAACAATGAGAAATAAAGATGAATGGATCCATCGTCAATTCAAAGAATGGCTATCGAGTCCACAAACAAAAATGGGAATGGACAGAGCTTCAGTTCAGGTTGTAAAGTAGTGAAGAACAGTACATTGGGCAGGCCTTATGACAAGGGACTGGAACCTGACCTCAAAATGTGGAATTCAATACTCCATGGGCATTGTGTGATGATAAGGAATCGGCTTGGCAGATAAAATAGACATGGCTGGCAATCTTTTCCACTAATTCTATAGCTTCAAGACAAGGGACTGGAACCTGACCTCAGAATGTGGAATACAATACTCCATGGGCATTGTATGATGATAAATGTGGCAGAAGCCATAGAATTAGTGGAAAAAATCAAAAGAAATGGTTACAATCATCCCAACTATCTAATGTCTAAGCTAGAACTTCAACAACACAAGTTTCTAATATACAACAATGGGTTGCAACAAGGCAGCTCACTCAAACATAATGTGGCTCTGCAGTTAATTCTATTTGGTTTTCAGTCCCTTCTCCCATCCCGTCCCTCATGGTGTTGGTATTTCTCCACTATTCTTTGATAGCTCGGGTAGAAATTTGCACCAAAACAATACTACATCTGTAGTTTCGGCTACAAAACAAAAACAAATTTGGTAGATAAACAGATTGATCAAGGCAGGGAGTATCTCTAACTTGGACTCTCCACTAGGCACTGGTTGAAGATGGAGGGAACCTCAAAGATGAATGAATGAAAATTCTATTGCAAGAGGATGGTTCTGACAAACCAGGTTTGACTCTTACAATTTAGTTCATATTGAAGTCATGACTGTACTATCATTCAAGCAAGCCAGTTCACCTCTCTATCTCCATTGATAAGTTATGATTTCTCATATATTTGCAATGCTGGTGGGATGTGCATGTTAGGAAAGTTAAAAAAACATTAGGACCACATGGAAAGTAATTTAGGTAATTGTATAATCCATAAGTGCAATTTGTTATGTATCTACAATTACTAGTCAACTTGCATCTATTTCTCATCAATTCGGAGAGCTGATCTGAAGATTGTTAGTCTGTATAAGGTGTGTTCAACTCAATCCCATTGTAGCCAATATACTTTTTCTACTTCCTTCTCCCTATGGTTTCTCTAATCTTTACTGGAATATCTAAATCTCCAAGTTCAGAATAGAAACTCAAGGCTTGTAGATAAGCTGCAGGATCATCTAGTTTAAGCTCCATAAGAGCTTTTGCAGCTCTCCTTCCCACCCACCTTTTCATTTCGGTGGACCCTACAACTCCTCAACAGTGAGCTCCACATCACAGAGTCACCCTTGACTGGACCAAGTTTCAGCGGCTCTTGTGCTTCCTCCCACAAACCTACTAGCCCAGGAAGATCAACCATACATGAATAATGTCGCTGGTCTGGGCAGAGCCCATGAACAGGGAGGGCAATTCATTGCTTCAAACACCAATTGCCCTTCTCTTACCAAACCTGAGTGAATGCAATCCGTTAACACGCACAAGAATGTTATGGCATCAGGGTTCAAATCCTTCTGAATCATAGCCTCAAATGTCTCTAGCCCTCTCTACCCATGCCGTTTCGAGCATACCCAGCAATGATAGATATGAAACAGAAGGTGTTCGGAACTGGAATAAAATTGAACTCTTGTGCATTTTCAGTTATTAAAAACCACCCTGATACTTCAACCATTTTTTTTCCCCTTCTCATCCTCAACCACTGAGCTTAGAATATCCTGATATGAAAGGGGCAAAAAAAACTTTAGAAATGAATGAATAAAAACCACACACAAGCAGACAGCATCCTATTCTGTAATTTCAGAAACCAGAGAGTTAGCAATAATGATTTTGGAGTGACATTCGTCGAAGTAAATTAAATTCAATGGCAAGAAACTTCCAGAGCATAGGTGATGTATTCACATGAAACGAAGGCAAAACAGAGCATAAACCCATCAGGATATTCCGGCGAGTGCAGTAGCAGAAAATCCCAGCCACCGGCGAGCGCAGTAATAGAGTCCGGCGGAACTCCTTTTCTCTCCCCCGTCTTCCTCCCTCTCCCACGTTTCCCCTATACGATGGAGTTTTTCCCCAACACGATAGAGTGCTTTTTTTTCTTATCTCATTTGATTTGGTGTGTTGTTACATAACATCTAGTTTTATAGGTTTTTGTGTTTTTAACCATTGGATATCCTAAAGACTATGTGGCAAGCATCTAGACTATGCTTCACCCCCTGAATCAGTTAAGGAATCACTTAAAAGGGTGATTTAGACGAGCCGGATCCAATTAAGAAAGTTTTTCGGTTTAGAAGGTTTCATATTTGAAGGAGCGATAGACACGTGACTCCAATTGGCTTGCAATACTGCAATGCTGAAGAAGAATTTTTGAGTGCATTCGATTTACCATAACGTCCTTTCCCAACTCCCCGATGAAATAAAATATTTAGGGATGCTAACGTAGGTTCTGGCCATTGATGCGCCGACGCCCGACGTTGAAACCCTAATTTATTCCTAGGGTTTTTTTTTGTTACAATAAAGGAAATTGATCTTCACTAAGAAGTTTTCCTCGTTCCGTTTCTCCCCCGAAACAAATCCTGCAAGCATTTTTCTGGTATTGTTATGATCTCTAACTCTCTCTTTTCTTCTCTGTTCAAGGATGATCTCTTAATGCGTACTTTGCGATTTTTAGCTAGGAGCTTTTTCCATCTTTTTCTCTTCCCTCCTGTTTCATTGTTCTCGGTTCCGTATAAGAATAGCTTCCTGTTACTTGCTCTGATTGTTTCGGCGTTTATTAGGCAACATTGCAAATATTTCCGTGATACTTCGAAGCATATGATTGGATGTGTGAATCAGTACGTAGTAAGAGATGAACTCGTTTTCTCCTTAGTTTTCGTTGCTTTTAGTCCGTAGTAAATTAACTATTTCATGAACAAGGGTGGGTAGTTTTCGATGTATTCTGCTTTCGGAGTCTATTGATTGCCTGAAGAAAGTTAGGGCTTTGTTTCATAGGTGATTTAACGTTTGTTGAAGGAAAATATGTTTCCATCTGTTGGCCATTGTAAGTCGAGATCTACGGGTCTTAGTTCGTTTCATCTTTATCGACAACACAAAGTAATTGCTGGTCATGATATTTGTCCCATTTTTACTGTCACATTTGTGTCTAATTCCTAAAACGAAACCTGTAATACCTGAACCGCTGAGAAGAATGGAAGAAGAGGGAAATTGTAACTATCTAAAGACAAAGCTCGAAGGCCTGAAGGTTCGAACTTCTTAGATATGATTGTTGATTCAAAACAATATAACTAAATCTTTAGAGAGAGAACTTGCCGAAGGATGGAGGTAAGTTATTTCTAATAAAGAACTTAATTTCCAAATGCAGACTAGCAATTAGGAAAGTTGGAAATTTCATCTAGTAGCCAAGGGTGCAGAGCTAACACAAAGTTCAGGGACAAGTTTTATCCCACGTTTCTGCTTGAAGATATTTTAAGAATTAAGTTCCCTTGATAACTGGCTTCTTGGATGCCTGGAGTAATATGAAAGAAGCACAAGAAGAAATGTGTCAAAATCAGCATAGAATAACGTATTTCATGTATAACTAAATTGTTGTGAATTCATAAACACTCAAAATCATTTGGTTGTCTACAAGAAAGTTGGAAATTTCATCTAGTAGCCAAGGGTGCAGAGCTAACACAAAGTTCAAAGACAAGTTTTATCCCTCATTTCTGATTAGAAGATATTTTAAGAATTAAGTTCCCTCGATAACTGGCTTCTTGGATGCCTGGAGTAATATGAAAGAAGCACAAGAAGAAATGTGTCAAAATCAGCATAGAATAATGGATTTCATGCATAACCAAATTGTTGTGAATTCATAAACACTCAAAATCATATGGTTTCTACAACTGAAGGATAATGTGAAATTCCATCAAACATAAAGATCTGCACATCAGAACTTGGGTTCAGGTGATAGCTGTTGAGGAGTTTGTCGTAAAAAGCTTCATTCCATGAATACAGGATCAGGAATGTCAGAAGAAATCGGACTTGAACTCTTTCAAACTAAAGAAAATACAGGTACAGCCAAATAGGTGGTTTGGAAAGAACAGTTTGCGGGCACATGCCTTCTGCATTCTTTGCATTTTCATGGTTGTCATAAGTTTGCACCTCCAATACTACCCTTTGTAGGATACTTGGTCCATCTTTAAAGCATGAGTGACATGGTTTGAAACTATAATTAATGTTTCTTAGGTGTTATGTGCCCCTATTATATGTATTCATAATTGAGTTTTATTCCTTTTTTACTTAATAGTAAGATAGATTATGCCAATGCCTTAATAAAATCCTAAACATAGCTGCATCTTATTTACTTGTATGTAGGAAACTAATTGTTGATTGTTCTTGTGTGTGTGTGCACCGCAAGCTCTCATGTTCCTTTTGTTGAGTCATTCGATTATTTCAACTTAGTTTTCTATTTGGTAATCTTCAATTTGATTTCTTATTTCTTAACTGCTGCTTTTTGTTTCTTTTCCCCCTTCCTCCCTTGTGAATGCATTTAGATATTTAATCACTTAGACTGGCCAGAATTTGTTGGGCTGCAGCCTGGAATCTAAATTTCGAGAAATTCATTTCTTGATTTTTTTTGCACCTGTTGAGCATCATCATCCTCTTGATTATCATTCGGAATTCTTTCTTGCCTGTCTCTATTAGTGCTGGTACTACTGTTATCACCCCTGTAGTGAAATCTTTCACTGAAATTCCTTGGATCCATTTCTCATGGCAAGGGTTCAATCGAGTTTCTTACTCTGCAACTCCTTTTGGCCTTTCATTTTGTTTCCACCTGTCCATGTTTGTATACTTCCTTTTGCAAATGCTTCTGCCTTCCTTGCTTCCTTCACAGTTTCCTTGCAAACCTATCTAGTTAGATACAGAAGATGCCAAGGGCGAAAGCAAATGCTGCAGCAAGTCAAAGGCCAGTTGAACCTGAAAAGCCAGATGAACATGAAGAATGTGTAGACCTTGATGGAGACAATGATGCTGAGGAGACAATGGAAGAGGAGGTTGAGTATGAAGAGGTAGAAGAAGAGGAGGAAGTAGAAGAGGTTGAGGAGGAGGAAGAGGTAGAAGAGGTTGAAGAAGAGGAAGAAGAGGTGGAAGAAGAGGAAGAAGAGGAAGAAGAGGAGGAAGAGGCTACGGTTGCTAATGGATCTGATGCAGCAGGAGAAAGCCCCAGTGATGATGAGGATATGAAAACTGCCAAGGCATTGGATGAAGATGAAATTAAAAAACATGCTGAGCTTCTTGCACTTCCTCCTCATGGCTCCGAAGTGTATATTGGTAGCATTCCTCATGATGCATCTGAAGAGGATTTGAGGAGCTTTTGTGAGTCCATTGGAGAAGTCACTGAGGTAAGACCTGTGGTTCTTTAAGATACTGTAATGTTAATTTCATCAATATTAAACTGATTATATTAATATTTGGCATAACAGGTTAGGGTAATGAGAGGAAAGGATTCAGGGGAAAACAAGGGCTATGCTTTTGTGACATTCAGAACCAAAGAATTGGCTTCCAAGGCCATTGAGGATCTGAATAACAAGGAATTAAAGGTATTGGAGTGCAATTTATTTCATGTTCAATTGTGCAATTTTTATTCTGAGAGTTTCTCGTGGAGTTAATGTTGATATCACCACCTGTTTTGTTCTCTATCTCTCAAGATGACTTTTTCCTTTTTCCCTTTCCTTTTTCTGTAGTAATCATGTGAGACTGCTCAAATTGAAGTGGGTTAAGTTATGTATATGATGCAGATCAAGGCAATTTCATAACAATGCGGTACGGTTCACATGAACGGTACCACCCATGCTTGCAAGGACGAGGCCAGGCGCAAGCCTCCTATGGCTACCCTAGCCAACTAGACCAGCCATAGCTGGATAGCTGTAGGACAGCTTTCGGACAGCTGTAGGCCAGCTGTCCTACGAAGGAATTTTGGATGAATGTTGACCAAGAATTCCACCTACTATGCACATAGTTTCGTAGTTTAAATGTTAGTTATTTCTATTGTTAATACTTGCCTAAAATTAAGTTTCTATTTTAGTTTTAGAAAGTTTCTATTTTCAATTTTAGAAAGTTTATATTAGATAATAAAATTATTCTTCTTTTGTAAAGTTCTTTACATGATTGGACTTTCCTTCCTTGCTAGTTGTTAACATTGGAAGGATTGACTAGTAGAAGAAGAAGAAGAAAGAGGTATAGAAAAAAAAACTTGTTGCGATTTTAGTTGCAGTTGAGTCTCCTTGGCTGTGAGACTCAGCCACAACCCTCATCCTCCCCCCCCCCTTGTTTTCCTTTACTTCCTAGTTGCTGTACTGCCACCAACCCCCTCCCTTGTGGCTGCAATATTGCTTCCTCGAAAACTTTAAGCTTGAGAGGATCTCCATCAAGGTTGCTTGCTGTTGGGTGAAGATCACTCAATCTGATCAGCATGACATCGACTCAACCATCACACTTTCAGCCATCGGTTCCTGTGTAGGAATCAGGGTACCCCTGCAACTTAAAAAAATTCATATCTCCTTAACCGTTGATCAGATCGATCTCAAATTTGGATATTGTAACAAGGGCATATCAAGCTACAAGCCCTCCAAATTACTTGATCAACCAACGGTTGGATTGACCAGAAAGATAAGTTCTTCATTACTGATTTCTTGGTTTATTAGTTGATTTATTGTTAGGGCTGGTGTCATCGATCTTATTGTAAGGCTAAGGCCTAAATCTGATTGTAAATCCCTAGCCTTGCTTCAGTATATCTACCAGTATTATGTGATCCAGCTTTGATCGAGGGTGTCTTTGCGTTAGACCAATATCATAGAATCATCCCGTTCTTATTATTATTTTTTTTTTTGTCAATTTAAAGTTCACTAAACGGACGAGTGGTATAACCAACACATTGACGGAGAAAAATTGTTAATGTTCATAATTACGAACTATGCTTATGTTTATATATTTAATCTTTGTATTTTTCTCCTTTGAGAACTTTTTATCAGAGGCTTAGGATTAATTTCAATTCACATAGCAAATTTTACTTCTATTTGTTTGATTATTGTCTATTTTTTTGGTGGATGTGTACAAAAAAGTAAGTAGACATCAGGTTAAGTTTTAAAGCTTCTATTATATCACTAAGGTTGCCAAAGTTCATGTCCCTATTCTGTCTCTTTTATTGATGATTCACTTCTCACTTAAGGTTTGAATTAGTTCTCAATTCTTTTTGTCTGCCTTCTAACTTTCAGGGAAGAAAGATAAAGTGTTCAACGTCTCAAGCCAAGCATCGCTTATTCATTGGTAATGTTCCTAAAAGCTGGACGGAGGAGGATCTTCAGAATATTGTGACAGAGATCGGTCCTGGAGTTAATTCTATGGAGCTTCTGAAGGTTAATGTTTTTGTTGTTCTTCAAAATTAGGTTTTTGCTTTTCCACTTAATTTTCTTGTTATACTATTTTTATTTACATTTTTTTTGTGGGGGGTCTGGTCATGATGTATTGAATTTTAGACGTTATTTTATCTGTTTGTAATTGCAGGATCCACAGAACTCCAGCCGTAACCGTGGCTTTGCTTTCAT
This sequence comes from Protea cynaroides, assembly GCA_028583415.1. Taxonomy (NCBI): domain Eukaryota; kingdom Viridiplantae; phylum Streptophyta; class Magnoliopsida; order Proteales; family Proteaceae; genus Protea; species Protea cynaroides. The sequence goes on along the minus strand of CM053266.1, from coordinate 2,215,073 downwards.
TGAATATTATAACCATGCATGTGCCGATTATGCAAGGCAGAAGATGTCAAATCCAAAATTTAAGCTAGACCATAATGCTCCAACTGTGAGTTGGGCTGACCCTAAAACTGCTGAGTCTGCTTCTTCTTCACAGGTATTTAATATGTCTTAACTTTTTGTTTGTTGCTTGCGTGTCTCATTGGAATAGTCATTGGTTTGAGTTTACTAGACTATCCCTACCATAGATCTTTAAAGTTCCTAAAGTTCAGAAAATATGGTAGATCTTATGGTCTGCCTCCATGTGTAGGCAATTATCTTCGAGATATTGTAGTCAAGTGCAAGGCTAGGGATTTACAATCAGATTTAGGCCTTAGCTTTACAATAAGATCGATTACACAAGCCTTAGCAATAAATCAACTAGTAAACCAGGAAACCAGCAATGAAGAACTTATCTTTCTGGTCAATCCGTCCGTTGGTTGATTAAGTAATTTGTAGGGCTCGTAGCTTGATATGCCCTTGTAACAATATCTAAATGTGAGATTGATCCGATCAATGGTTGAGGAGATATGCTTACTGTCACACCCCAATTCCGGCCGAACCAGAAGTGTGAGTGAACTGTCACTGAACCAATGGTTCACACCAGGACCTCAATAAGACCGTGTCCATTCATACAAACCATTGCAATTTTGCACATAACCATAATCAGAATATAATAAAATACAGCGAAAATCTTTAAATAAAATGAGCTGAGTGATCTATTGATAATTTAATAAAATATGAAGTTATTCTCCACACCAAAACGTAAATAATATCCTTACATCACTTTATAAATCTAACTAAAATTAAATAAAATAATTCAAATAAATACCCTAGAGATACACGCAGAAAGGGCACTCGCATGAAGGGTCGTGCTCGTCCTCTCCTGCTTGCATGTCCAAAGCAGCTACGCCTCCATATACTGGAGCGTCCACGTAATCCTCCACCGTATAACCTGCATCAACATCTAAAAACATGTATATATACAAGGGTGAGCTCATAACTTAGCTCAGTAAGACAATCAAACAATGCAATAAACATATGCATGAGTAACATTCACATCATAGTCTGGTTTTAAGTTTGCAATGTGCTATAGAAATGATTGGTGGTCACCGCACCTCTATACACGAGTGTGTGAAGCCGCCCAATGGATCAAACACCACTGTCGTCCCACATGCACCCACCATGGAATAGAGATAGAGCTAAGGCGTCCGGATCAAACATCGTCAGCACCTCCCCTGATACTCTACCCATACCAACACGTAAGCCCCTATTGGCGAGGGCTTGCAAACTGGGCTCGCAACTAACCAATCCTATATGTCATCATAGTAGGCCCTATCCCAGCACAGCTCCCTAGGGCATAGAGATAGAGCTAGAGTCTAGTGGCCAGGCCGGAGACCAGAGTGCCACTTCCTCCTCCCGATACCCTACCTGCACCAAGCATGCTAAGACAGAACGATACAAAAGGTGCTAGTGTGAGGAATGATCCCAGACCTCCAGTCCTTCACATTCCACACATCAACGAAAACAATCACATGCCTAACAGTCACATCCTAGCATAGCGAGTATGCATGAACAATAATAATAACTGAAAATAAAGGATGACATGCGAGTATGCACAAACATCATATCATAGAATCATGGTTATTAACAACAATTTACTGTTTATTAAATCTTTAGGGTTTAGGTCCGATTCCCTTACTTGACGCTTGTTTGATAGTTTGCTCCCCGTCACAAGGTCCAAACTTGCTATCACAAGGTCCTACACGATATTAGGGTTGTATAGAATAGTTTTCTTAGGGTTTATGTTGGTCGAAAAACCAACTGGGTCAAAAATATTCCTCATAGAGCATACCGGTCGCAGTACCGGTGGCGGCACTGTGGGAAAAGGTGCAACCGGTATGGTCGACCGGTCCCCACAGACCAGCCTCCGGGAGGTACTGGTCGCAGTACCGGTCACATATGGTGCGACCGGTATGGTCGACCGGTATGTCTCCGGAAGACCATACGCTTGGTTCTTGCCTTCCGTCGGTCACCCTCTACTGATCCTAGGTTTCTCCTACACATCCTAGGTCTGAGCATTGAGTTAGAGTTGTTTCCAACTCCATTCAAGTCCTAGTTTCGATGATCTTCAACCTAGAACTTGAATCTAGGGTTTACCGACTAGATTAGGGTTTGACGGCAAACATGGTTTAGATCAATACCTGCTTTGCATGGTATTGACCCAATCATAACTAACCATCCTAGAATACTTAATGTAGAGGAAGGTTTAAGCACTTACCGTTGACTTGCGGTAATGTGTTCTTCGTCGAACGGCAATCACGGCTCTTCCCTCTCCTTCCTAGTTTCTTCTCCTTCAATCTCTTTCTCCTCTCTAGGGTTTGTGAGGGTCAATGAAAGGGATTTTAAGAGGTTTAGATGTCCTTATATAGGCTAAGATTAGGTTTAGGAAGCCTCCTAACATTAGGAAAGTCCTTCGGTTCGAAATTTGGAAAGTGGGACCCGCAGAGATCCTATTCCGAATCCAAGTCTGCGCAGGCCATACCGGTCGACCATCGACTGGTACCAAGACCGGTACCATCGACCGGTATGAATTATTTCATACTTAAATCGGTCCATTTTCGTACCTGTTTGTCATCCGCTCGTCCCGTCTGGTCCAGTGATGATTGGAAGACCTGTTACGACATGAATTAAAGGTTTAGATCGGATTCATGGAGTGCGGGTCTTACACCTACACAGGAACCGATGGCTGAAAGTGTGATGGTTGAGTTGATGTCATGCTGATCAGATTGAATGATCTTCTTCACCCAACAGCAAGCAAACTTGATGGAGTTCCTCTCAATCTTAAAGTTTTCAAGGAAGCAATATTGCCGCCACAAGGGAGGGGGTTCGTGGCAGCACAACAAGTAGGAGGTAAAGGAAAACAAGGGAGGTCGATAGTATTAAGGGGGAGGGAGGTAGGGAGAATAATACGAGATGAGAGGGGAGGGAGGTCAATAGTATTAAGGGGGAGGGAGGTAGGGAGAATAATACGAGATGAGAGGGGAGGGAATGAGGGTTGTGGCTGAGTCTCACAGCCAAGGAGACTCAGCTGCAACTAAAATCGCAACAAGTCTTTTATTCTAAACCTCTTTCTTCTTCTTCTACTATTCATATATATTGAATTACTTTGAATACAAATAGGAAAGTAGATTAGTCAATCTTTCCTTGTTGACAACTAGCAAGGAAGGAAAGTTCAATCTTGTAAAAGAACTTTACAAAAGAAGAATAACCTTATTGCCTAATAGAACTTGCTAAAACTTAAAATAGAAACTTAATTTTAGGCAATTATTAACAATAGAAATAACTAACATTTAAACTAGGAACCTATGTAAATAGTAGGTGGAATTCTTGGTCAATATTCATCCAAAATTCCTTCATAGGACAGCTGTCCGAAAGCTGTCCTACAGCTATCCAGCTATGGCTAGGCTAGTTGGCTAAGCCATGGGAGGCTTGGGCCTGGACTGGTCCTTGCAAGCATCGGTGGTACTGTTCACGTGAACAGTACCACATTGTTATTTTATTGCATTGATCTGCATCAAATTTCCCCAGTTCTTTCTTTCTTAAGCTTGGGTTTGTTCCCAATTAATTGAGTAGTCCATTGGTTGTCTCTTCAAGTTGGCTGACTATCATTTTTGTTCATATAGGTGAAGGCAGTATATGTGAAGAATTTGCCGAAGAACATAACACAGGATGAGCTAAGGGAACTATTCGAACACCATGGCGAGATTACAAAGACAGTGCTGCCACCTGCAAAGTCTGGACAGGAAAAGAGCAGATTTGGTTTTGTTCATTTCGCGGAGAGGGCAAGTGCAATGAAGGCACTTAAGAACACTGAGAAATATGAAATAGATGGTATGGCCTCTTCATATTTTCACTGCCTTCCCCCCTCTCCCTAACTCCATCCTTCTCCCCCCGCCAAAAAAAAAAAAAGAAAAAGAAAAAAACCAAAAGTTATAGAAATTAAGAGACATTATGAGTGATGGTGGGTTTATTGTCATTAACAGGGCAAGTTCTGGAGTGTTCTCTTGCTAAACCACAAGCAGATCGGAAGGCTGATGGAGGAGTGAATTCACACAAGGCAGCTTTGCTTCCGACCTATCCCCCTCGTGTTGGTTATGGCTTGGTTGGGGGTCCCTATGGTGGTCTTGGTGCGGGGTATGGTGCTGCAGGATTTGCACAGGTCAGATGCCCACCCCCCCAAAAAAAAAAAAAAAAAAAGAGAGAAAAGATTACAACCAAATGCTTTTTGGATTTCGAATTGAAAAGTACTTCCATTGATAGGTTATTTATAATGTTGTAGGATATGATCGAACTACTGTTGCACATTCTTTGGTTTTCCTGATACAGATATATTTTTGTTGCAGCCTCTGATCTATGGTAGGGGACCTACTCCAGCTGGCATGGCTATGATGCCAATGCTCTTGCCTGATGGACGTATTGGATATGTCCTGTAAGCACAAATTTTGAATCATCTTTTCGCATCTCTTACTGCACCATGGACAATAAAGGCATCTTGGGTAATTCCTACGGTCTAAAAAAATAAGACGATGCAAGATACGCAGAAAACTAGAACAACTTTGACTTGGAAGAATGTGGACCCTGGAATTAGTTCCATGGTTTACATTCCCCTCCCTCCAGTACTTGTAATCCATCAGTCATACGTGATCATATGCTGAGAAACGTGCATTTGATATGATACAATAGTTGTGGTTCTAAACACCTTGGATTCCTTGAGTTTGAACCATCTCAATGCAAGCAACTGACTTTGATTAGCAAGGTTGATTTGTGAATCTGGTGTGCTTTGATGTGGTGTTTCAGCCTCCTCATCAAGGCCTAATTGTTTTACCTCTGGAAATTTTACATTTTCATCTGGAGGCAGTTACTGTTCTAGAATCGTTGCTCAGGAAATATTTAGCTTAATTTATTTTAAATTTTTTTGTAGGCAACAACCTGGAGCACAGCCTCATACCCCACCTGCGCAGCAGAGAAGTGGAAGTGGAAGTGGCGGCAGGAGTGGTGGAAGCTCAAGTGGGGGGAAACAGGGCAGTGGTGATAGTGGCCGTGGGCGTAGATATCGGCCATATTGATTGAGGGTCAAATGGGTGCTGTCTGTATTAGCTTCACACTTTACTACTGTGGACGACTTTGTTCCAATTGTAAGGTACTTGCAGCAACAGCTTTGTGTTTGCCGGTGCTGGGAAGAATTAATTGTGTGTAATTATGGGTTTCAAGTGCCAAAATATTGTAGGGGCCCGTAATTTAACGATTCATGTGGTGGAATTATGAAAGTTGCCAAGGTGCCATAAACCCTAAGATTTGAATCTGGCGAACCTGATCCATTTGATACGTGGAAGCCTATTAGACCCAATTTTATGACCTTGATTTATTTTTCAATCGAATTTTCGTGGATTATGATTCACCTTACTGGAAAACCAACATCTTATTTTTGTGGGAAATTTTCAGATCAACCTTGTGTAATGCCCAAAAGACAATAAAGCACCACCTTGATTAAAAAATAATATGGCCCCTGAAATAGACAACGTTAGAATGTACTGTTAAGTCAATGTTAAAAAACTTATACCTTTCAACTCTTACCCCTTTAGTTATCCTTTTCAATTATATTTATGATCTCATTTTCGTCTTTTGCTTCTCTTCCATTCCATTTTCATTTTCTTTGCAATGTCATCGCCAGCTCTTCGTTGGCGATTTTAACTTCATCTCCAGAGCTCTGCGGGCGATTGTAACCCCAATTCCAGATCTCCACATGTGAGTTGTGTTGATGAATTTCGTTGGGTGCTTTGGATGATGCCACGTAGCTGAAACACAAACAAGGCCGTGAGGTGGGTGGGTTTTACCTTGGGACCATTCCGATGTCGAAGTCAGTAGATTCCACAGACAAACGGAATGAAACTCTTAGTGAGACACTAGAGCTCTTTTAAGAGGGGGTTCTCTGAGATACCAGAGCTCCACTAAACCTTATCTTCCTAGTGGTAAAGACAAATAGTAGGAAAAGGGGGATTTTTCAGAGGGAAGGAGAGCAACAATACCTTAAGAGAGGTATTTTTGGGTAAAATTCAGGATCTCTTGCAATTGATAAATCTTCTAGTATTTGTAGAATCATATTGAAGCTTCTTGGACAAGCTCCTCTCCACCTACCACCATCTCCATTATTTGTCAGACAGATAACAGTAGGATTAGGCAACTACGACCCTTTAGGGTGGCACCGAGATGTCTTATCAGCCGTTTACGACCCCTATGCGATCCACTCTGACCCCTTTATGTCCACTTCAGCTACTTCTTCTGACACCTGTGGTTGTCATTTCTCACTTATCGAGCATAAATCTTACTTTTTGCTGATTCGGTCTCTGATATGGTGACATGGCAGGTCAAATCATCCTATATGGCATTTATGGTTGTTGTCGGCATTTATGAGCATTAATAACAGAGCAATTAATATCCATCTACCCCTTTCAATTCGTTTAATCATCGCTCTTTTTCCCAGAGGGAGGTCGAATTAGATCTCATCCCCTAATTGTTGTCAGAGTTGCTTCTCCTTTGTCCGTACGCTCCTTAGCTTAGATGTGCGCCACATGTATTGCCTCAAAACACCTTTACTGATGCCTTATCAATGGTCCGGGTCTCGGATCCCCTATCAATGGTCTGATCTAAGTCAAGATTTATTTTCCCCCAACAGAACCCCTTTGCCTCCTCTATGTCGTTTCAACTCGAGTAGACAATCTTTATGGGAAAAATGCTTCTTACCTGCACGCGTGTATATCTCATTAAAATTCGGGACGTTATGAGGACTTGTCGTCGTCATTTCTCCCACTTATTAATGACTTGAATGTGCACGTTCCCTCTGTAACGTCAATTGAATGCTCGTAGTAACGCTTCACACTCTATCAACCGTCGCTTTCCGAAGAGTGGCACAAATCCTACCATTTTTCCGTTCATTGCATCCATCCATGTATCGTTTCCTTGAAAGGACGTCACATCCACAGCTTAATTGACAGTCGCACCCCTCGAGATCCGTCATGACAGTTGATGGGACATGCCTTTTTGCAAACTTATAAAATCCCGCCTTTTCCTCTCTTCTTCTTCCTTACGCTTTATCATCTACAATTCTTTTTCTAAGTTTTTTCCGTCTTAGATTTTCCGCTTGGTTCATTTATTCCTACTTCAGGGTGCTTCTTCTCCTTCGCAAAGAGTTTTTGGCGACATTCCTACGTTCAGAGTAAGTCCTGAGCTTTCTTCTTTTAGATTCTCGACATTCTAACCCTAACCAGTCATGGCTCGCGATAAAGCTGTTGCTCATCGTCCATTCGAGCAGACTCTTAGCCAATCGGATCTCAGACGATTCACTCAAGGCGCAAGTAGCTCAAGGACTAACCCTGAAATACCTCCTTCTGATATTCCTGGCACAGCTGGCCTTCACTGTGTCGCTTTTTCCTTGAAGTCCATAATGACCAAGGCCAAAATTCAGGAACTTAGGGCTTCCTATCTCGTTCCTGATTCCGTCAAGTTGATAACTCCGAACAAAGGAGATTAGGCTAGCCATCCCTATTCTCATAGGATGGTGGTGAACTATAACATGTTCCTTTCCGGCTTTCGTTTCCCTTGCCATCCCCTGGTGTTCGAGATCTTGGGCTATTACAGTTTTGCCCTGACTCAACTTCTGCCTAATTCCTGGGCTCACATCCACTCCTTTATCATCTTCTTTCTCCGCTGTCGAGAGCCTCCCACCTTGAGGTTCTTCCAATACCCATTCGACATTGGTATTATCAACTGGAATAACTCTCGAAATAACAAGTCCGAGCCCAATGGTATCTATTATTTTCATCGTAGGTTTTTAGAGGAGGTTCCACCGATGATCGAATCCACTCCTTCCTCGGTCCCTCATTGGAAGAAGAGATTTTTCGGTGCCATAGTGAAACGAGGGCACAATCTTTTGGGCATGTTCGCTTTTCCCATTGGTTACCAATGGCAGCTCATCGACCCCTCAATAGTAGGGGTCGTTCCTGTCTTAACACCGCTTGAAACGAAGACTCTCCAGAGGGTAAAAGAAAAAGGGAGAGTAGTCCAGTACAAGGACCTAAGCGACAACAAGTTTCTGTACTTGTATGGGTTGAGTAAGTACCTTTTCGACCCTTGCTAACACTGGCACATCATTCGGTCTTGTGCACTTATGTTTTGTTTCAACCCTTAATATCAAACCTTTTGTTCTTTGTGCAGTGGAGGGTCTTGATGATAGCATGTGGGAGGATCTAATAGGGATGGACTTGTTCCGCCACCAGAAGATAGAGAAGGAAGAGATAATTGCTGCAGTGGCCAAGAAAGTGGAGGCCCTTGACAGGGCTGCTGACGTTGCTCCGGCCCTCCCCTCGAAGATTCCCCCTCCATCCTTTGAAGGTGCCGCTTCAATAGCTCAACCTCTTGAGCCCAAACCGGAGATCACCCTCCCTTTGAGCCCGACCCTGTGAATGCTCCTCCCCTTGGCCCAGAGCCAGAAATTGAACCGACCTTATCTCCCTACCTTTGATATTATTGATGATGGTAAGTCTTCTCGATACTCGAGTCGTCCTCTCTGTTTTACCTCAAATTCTTGTATGTATTTCCCCTGATAACTGAGTTCTTCTGTTTTGCAGAGGATGATGATCAAATCACGGTGACTGAAACACTGCATCGCTCAAAGAGGAGGAAGATTATTCCCGAGGGTCCCCGAATGATCTACCTCAATGACACTCCTCAGGACATTCTTCATCAAATCCCTGTAGGACCTCCACCTCTGCAGACTGTCCCCCCTCTTAAACCAATTGTCAGTTTTACTCCTGCTACCCTCTCAAGCGGTGCTTCCCTTATTCAGTCAATCAGCACACCAGTCATTCTAGTTGCCCCTTCGGGGGTTGTAGATACAAGTTCCACGGTCGATATGGCCTCTTCCAGCAAGTTTCCCCCACCTGGCACCATGCTAGCCTCAATAAGTGCAGTATCAATTCAGCCTTCCTCAACTCTTCTGTCAGCTTCACCGTCTATCCCCATAGATTTTACGGTAGTGACCACCTTTCGGCCAATTTCAGGGGGTCGAATACCCCTGGCCCCTACGACCTTTCTGCATATATCCACCAAATCTATTCTAGTGCAGTCATCCTCCTCTGCTGTTGTGAGGACAAATGTATCCACCCATCTCTGATGGACTGTAAATTGATATGGAGTCGCCACCTAGATTAAGGTCTAGGACCTAAAAATGTAGTCTCATCATAAGAAAAGACTTCTATTAACTTATTGGACCCAATAAATTGGCTTTGATCTCATCAGATAACGGGTAAGCATTCAATGTACAGTTTGGGAGGTGTTAGACACCCAAAATGGGCCGATCTAAAAATCGACCTCCTGTGTGATTCTAATTTCCTTAGACTCTATGGTTCTGACTATTCATGGTCATTGGATGTTGACTAGGGCTCATGGGGAATCCTATGCCAAGTTGCTAAGTTCTTCTAACCTAGATTTAGCCAAACATGTTCTCAAAATAAATAAATAAACAAAGTAATATATAGTGAATCGAACCAAAGATGGTTCAGTGATGGACTGAATCTGAGACATCCAAGATATTTCAAATTGCCTACGTATTCCAATCTTAGAAATCAAGTCTATAACGTAGTTCGAACAGAATGTGATTAAGGTTTATGGATATGATTTATGGTTAAGCTTCATTAAATTCAATTGTTCAAGTTGAGATTTTATGCTTGATGTTGATTGAGATTGAATCTAGAGATAGCCTATGTGGGTCGAAGTGAATATGGATAATGAATACAGATATGAAGGACCTAAGGATACTAAGATGTGGTACCGTACTTGGAGAGATCCTCCAAGTTGCCTACGTATTTCAGAGGTCCTGAAAATCTAGTACAACGTAGTTCGTTGTTTAATGGGTTGTAAATATGGATATCCTAGAACCACTCAGGTGTACTCTACCTTGGTTTAGAAAATAAAATGTAGTATTCTAAGACCACTCAGGTGTACTCTACCTTGATCTAAGAAGACTAAAAGGGTATGTCTAAAACCACTCAGGTGTACTCTACCTTGATCTAATAAGACAAAATATGGCTAAAATCGCTCAGGTGTACTATACCTCAGTTTAGGAAGCCTAGATGGTTAGTCTAAAACCGCTCAGGTGTACTCTACCTCGGTTTAAGAAGACTAAGATTTGCTAACCTAAGACTACTCAGGTGTACTCTACCTTGATCTAAGGAAGCCTATAATTTATTATCTTAAAACCACTCAGGTGTACTCTACCTTGGTTTAGGGATACTAAAATTTACTGACCTAAAACCACTCAGGTGTACTCTACCTTGGTCTAGGAAGCTTAAAATATATTATCCTAAAACCAATCAGGTGTACTCTACCTTGGTCTAGGGATACTAAAATTTACTAACGTAAAACCACTCAGGTGTATTCTACCTTGGTCTAGGAAGCCTATAGGGTTAGTCTATACAGATTAAAATATGGAACCGTGTTGTGTGTCTCACCAAACTGCCTATGTATCTTAGGGTTCTAGCCTAAGAATCAGGATCCGTGTAGTTCGGAGTGCAGATTTAATTCATTCATGTTCTTCTTTCAAAATTAGGGTGGAACCTAAATGCTCTATGGTTCGATTTACATCACACCTATCTAGTTCTTTATATCCTAGGGAAGATGAGCTGAGGGGGTAGGGATCGTCCTAAGCTACCCTTAACCTAAAACCCTAATTTGACATTTGTTGGGCTAGGCTTCATATCTCTTGATTAAAATTTATCATTTTTCCATTCTTACCTTTTCCGTGAATGTGAGTGCCTATATGTACGTCCCCACACCTAATATGTCTGCTAGGTGTACAGATATAACAGTTCGACTAGGGTGTTACAGAAAGTAAGTTATTGCCAACAATATGAAAGTATTCAAACATGGCAAGAAACAATAATTTCATCTCAAATATAGCAATAAAGTATGTGAATCAATATAGTAGCAAGCATGTGAGCATCAAAAGGATAGACATGAAATCTCATGTATCATTCTCAATCAAGGTATGTCTCAGTATGTCTCAGATGGAATTCTCTAGATCTATGGTTGGGATCTAATGTGAATCTCTCAATATCTCAAGATCAGATCCTTGATCAATGGTTTGGATTCAATTTATCTCTTCAATAATGTATCGAGATCAAATCCTCAATTTAACAGTTTGATCTTTTCAAAAATATCATTAAGATCAATACCTCTGGTATCTTCAAAACAATCAAGATCAAAGGCTCAAATCTCATATCAAGTTTAATTATAATCAGACTAAGATCCAATGGTTCAAATTCTTTTAAATCACTTCATCATGATCAAGTTAGAAAATCAATGGCTCAGATCACTCCTAATGTCAATCCAATTGTTCAAATCTCTCAAAATCATAATCTAATAGTTCAGATTCATTTACATCAATCATCAAGACAATCCGATGGTCCAGATTCATTTAAATCACCTATAATGTCAATCTAATGGCTCAAATTCTTGTAAATCACTCATTATGTCCATCCAATGGCTCTCAATTAGTATTCTCTCATGATCAAAACAAAAAATAATCTTCCAATGGCTCACAATTAATCATATCAGAAACTCAAGATCAATGGCTAGATTTTAACCACATCAAATTCCAAGATCAATGGTCAAGATTTAATCATGTAAAAGTCAACATCACATGCTCATATTTTTAATCACATTGAATTCAATCATCAATTGTCTAGATTTCATTCACATTAAAAATCCTAAATCAAAGGTCATGTTTTATTCTCATTAAAAACCTAAGATCAATGGCCATAATCCAGTCTCATCAAAATTTCAAGCATATGATCGGATCAATTTCAATTCCATCAAAATTCCACAGAATTGGATCAATTTCAATTTCATCACAAAATTCCAAACATATGGGATCAGTTTCAATTTCATCACAATTCCATATAATTGGATCAATTTTCATTTAATTTCCACATAATTGGATTAATTCAAACACATGGACCAATTTTTTCTCATGAAACCCAAGCGTTCGGATCAATGGAATTCAAGCATTATGGATCAAATTTATTACTTGAAATTCAGGCATACTGGATCAAATTTATCACATAAAATTCAGGCATGCTGGATCAAATTTATCACATGAAATTCAGAGCATAATCAGATCAAAACATCACATTAAATTCAAAGCATAATCAGATCAATACATCACATTAAATTCAAAACATAATCAGATCAATACATCACATTCTGATCAGAGGGTAACAACTCAATGGTGGGGACTGACTAGGATTGGGTTTATGCATGTGGACAGCAAGGTAGAGAGGCGGGGGAAAGCTGGTAGCATGTATAGGTGGTGCTCACGATGGGTTTGGTGGGGTGAGGGATGAAGATGATAATGTTGGCTATGGTGCTACTGGTGCATGGAGTTTTCATGGGTGATATTGTGAGTGAAGATGCAGGTGTTGGTTCATGTGTTGCATGGCAGAAAAGATGACAGCAGTAGGTTATGGTGATGGTTTCAGGAGGTGTGGAATTGATTGTCGTGGTGGGGGCAGCAACATGTAAAGAAAATGAAGGAAGAGAAAAAAGGGGAAAGCGGCTTACCTGGAGTAGGCTGCTCCTTCTTTTCTCTCTGATCCGTCTCCTTCTTCTTCAAATCTTCTTCTCGTTTCTTGCTCCTCTGATCTCCTTATCGATTTTCTGGTTCTCTCTCACCCTCTTCTTCTCTGTTTTTCCCTCTGTTCGTCTCTCTTTTCTCCTCTGTCTCGGTCTCTATTCTCTTCTTGTCTTCCTCTTCTTCTCCTCTCTCAATCGGTCTCTCTTCTTTCTGATTTTTCTTTTTAACTCTTCATCACCAACTCCCTCCTTTCTTTCAAAATCTCTCTTCTCCCTTTTTTTTTTCTTTTCTTTTCTGTTTTAGAGTCCACCGACTCTTCTCCTCTCTTTCTTAGATCTTAGATCTTTTCCTTTCCCTTTTTTTTTTCTCTTCTTTTCTGTTTTTTTTTTAGTTTCTGTCTTTTCTTATTCTTTCCATTTTTCAAAAACTCTCATAACCGAGTGCTCTCTCTAATCTAGTCTTCGGACTCTCTCTCTCTCTCTCTCTCTCTCTTTTTCCAGCCGCCATACTTTCTTTCTTTCTTCTCTATTCTGTCCGGACCCTTTCAGAATCTTCCCTCTTTCCATCTCTTATTCTTTCCTTAATTTCTTCTCCATTGGATTTCTCAATCTCTCTCTTTCCTATCTAGAGAAACCCTAGGCCAACTTCTTCTTTCTCTTATCTTACCTCACTAGTGGGCCCCTCCTATTTCCCTCTTTAGAGTCCCACCGAGACTCTATCTCTCTCCATTGGATTCTTTTTTTTCTTTTTTTTTCTTTTGGCAATGGGACCTACTACCAGATGGCCTTTTCTTGCCTAATCGAAAACCCTAGTGAGCCCCCTTGATTAGAGCTCCACGACACTCTCTCTCCCTTCCTTATATTATTTATTATTTTTTTCTTTCCATTCTTTTCTCCATTGCCGACTCACTTTTGGATTCTTTATAAACATAATGTTTATGCATATATAATAGCAAGTTATATAACATGCATATCAATATATACATAAATATACACTATATGATATAGGCACATGAATCGAACCGGTTTGGTCTGAGTTGATTTATTCAAGGTTGACTGAGCCAGACTGACTTGATTGGGTTGGACTGACATGAATTGACTGGGTTAAACTGATATGGGTTGAGCTGGGTTGGGTCAAGATTGGTTTTTCTCTTTATATCATTTATGGGTCATTTCCATTGCCATTCCACATGGAATCTTTTGACGGGCTTTGCCCTAAACTTTTCACGTCCACTTTGTAGAGCATTAAAAATGAGGAATATTAGAGCTTGAATCACCTCATTTGGACGTAAAATGACCAACTTATGAATTTTTAAAGTTTAAACATGCCAATTTATGATAATCCAGCTAGTGGCTCTGCATGGGATGCCTCGGAGACCTCTTCTTCAAATTCTCCACGTTCACTTTGTAGAGCCCTAAAAATGAGGAATAATGGCACTGGAATCACCTCATTTAGACGTCAGATGAGCAAGATATGAGAAGATGAAGATTAAATAATTAAACTTACGATAATTTGCATGCAGGCCCTTGGATGATTATTATTAATTTCCATAAAATACTCTTATTCTTATTCTTGGACTAAAATCGTCATATCTTCTTCGTTTAACATCGAAATTGAGCGATTCTGGTCTCATTTTGAAGGTATTTCCAAGACCTACGCATCCATGCAGGTTGCAGCCCATGACCTTGCTATGGGGCTCATTGAAAATAGTATTGAAGTCACAGCTAAAAATCCAAAACTTGCATTGGGATCCACCAACTTGCCATATAGTTTCACTTAGGCTTCTGCACACTAGGGATCATCTCAGTTATTTTCAAAACACTATAGAGAGCGTGCCGGGCTAATCGACTATCATTTTTGAGAGAGTTTCACTCGCTTCCCCTGTACTTTCTATACTTTCTCTCATCTCTCCCACTTTGTTGTCTACACTCAAGTAAGACTTTGTTCAACTGGGGATGTCAAAAATGGGGTGCTTACAGCTATTCCGGTAATTGATGCTTCTAAAGGTAAAGAGCCCTGCCATCGCACCTCTTTCAGTACCACCCACAAGCCCCTCAATCAGCCAGAGTTCTGCCACGATCAGCGGGTTTACCTTTTCAGGTTCGAGCCCTCTCACTGAGCTAGCCCGCTTCATTCCCAGGTGGAATGTATTTGACACAAATGTGGGACTCGAAAACCATCCCATTGCCCAGGAAATTATTCACAACGCGTGCCTTTCCTCAGACATGGGTAAGTTCAAGATGGTTACACTCAATGGGATAAACCAGGGCTAGTGCGCAGCCATCTACCTGGTAGGCCTTCTCTGGCTCATTCACATATTCTTCATTCTTCCTTTCTCTGATTCGTACTAACCCGGGTTTGTTGTGATTCATTGGCAGCTAATGTGTGGCACTACCTATTATCGGGGGGCGATTCTTCGCCTAATTAATGAGGTGAAGAAGATGCAGGCCCTTTCACAGTGGGGTCAAGATGGTCTCACCTCCGTCTTGGCAGAGCGTGACCAAGCTGTTCATGAGCTGGATGTGGCCATATTAGCTCGTACAGAGGCTGAGCAAACCTAAGCCGAAGAGAGGGACACTCTTGCCTCTGAGTTAGAAACCGTCAAACAAGAAAGGGATGAGGAAGAGGCCCGCACCAACGATGCCGATATAAGACTGAAATCAGCAGAGGCATCTCTGGACATGAACTGAAGATGGCTCTCTGACGAGAAGAGCAAGTATAGGAGGCTCGAAGAGCAATTCACCACTCGTGCCAAAGTGTTTGAAATAACCCAGAAAGAAGAGGCCGAACTGCAACTATCCAATAGGGTCATGTTAGATCAGGTTGAGGCGACGATCGCCCTCAACAACCACTTGGAGAAGGAGATAAAAGATCTTTAGGAGGCTCGGGATGGGCCGGTGGGGGAGAAGGAAAATCTGTTTGTGGAGAACGAGAGACTGCAAGCTAAGTGTACCCAATGTTTAGCGAGGGAGGAAACCTTCAAGGAAGAGATGGCTACCCTGAAGAACTAAGGTGTCGAGTTGCAGTCCACAGTAGCTCGTTTGACTAAGGAACTGGCCTAGGCCCAAACTTCTTTGGCCTAGGATAAAGAGAAGACCCTGAGGGCCTTGATGGAGTCCAAGGACATGGAAAGTCTCTTCAGGAAAGAAAGGGCTCGAGTGATCTGAGAAGCCCTCATCTTGGTCCATTTGGAGTTGTCCGCCCATCTCTCGACCTTTGACTTCTCCTGCAGCCCCTTCATGCACAAAGTGATCCGGGACAAGCTTGCTCAAAGTTCTGCCCTTCCTCCTCCGGCGGTCTCCTGTACTGATTTGGTAATAATGGTAACCTCTCCTCGAGAAGTTCCTCTTCTGTCCACCATTCCTCCTCAAGAGACTTTAGGAACTACTCCAGGAACTACTCCCAAGGAACCCTCAATAGTCCCCTTAGAGGAAACTTCAACAGAAACATCCTCAGAGACGCCTCCATAAGAAATCCTTTCGAAAGATTCTCCAGCAGACGTTCCTCCCGAGGGACAGAATTGAATAAAGATCATTTTTTATTTTTCTCTTTTTCTTTTTCTCTTCTTTTTTTTTTTTTTTTGTAAGCCCCTCAGGCACTCTTTATACTATCTTTTTTTTTTTGTGAATAAATACTTTGTAATCACACCAATACTACCCCTCTGTCTGATAATACTAGGCTATGCCTGAAACTATTAGAAAGAATCAAAGAACTTTGATAAGTCTAACATAATAGAAGAAGTTATATAGATCCAAAGGAACAAGCCCTTAGGCTCTTTTCTTTTTGAGATCCTTAGGTCTTTTCTTTTCGAAACCCTTAGGCCTTTTCTTTTTGGGCCAATGTCAAATACTACCCCTTAAGTCGATGGGCCTAGTCTTCGACTAAGGCTGTCTACTTATTCTTTTCAAGCCCGTAGGCCAGCCTTTGAGGGTCCTTAGACCTTATTTTCGAGGGCCTTAGTTTAAGACCCGCACTCCATGAAGCCGATCTAAACCTCTATTTCATGTCATGACAAGTCTTCCAACCATAACCAGACTAGATGGGACAAGCAGATGACAATTAGGTATGAGAACTAACAAATAAATGTAATATTTTTATACTGGTCTTACATACCGGTCTACCATACTAGTCAATTGGTATGTCTGCGCGGGCAGACTAGTCAGATCTGGAAACGGATCTCTATGGGTCCCGTTTGCCAAATCTCAATCTTATGGACTTTCCTAACGTAGAAAAACTTCCTAAACCCTAACTTAGTTTATTTAATGACTCTTAAACCTCCTTAAACCTCTTTGATTGATTCTCACAAACCTTAGAGAGGAGAATGAGATCTAAAGAGGAAAAAGGAGTTGAGGAAGGTAGAAGAGGAGATTCCATTGGATAAAGACCACCGTAGTTCGCAAGCCAACGGTAAGTGTACCTCTCCCTAGTTAGGTTGTTGTCGATGATGATCAATACCATGTAATGCTACGTATTAATCTAAAACCCTTAAACTACCGTCAAACCCTAATTCGACCAATGAACTAGATATGAATTCTAAACTAGGGATTTTTAGCATAGGATTTGGAATGAAGGATAAAAACAAACGCAATACATTGCTAAGGCCTAGAATGCATAGGAGGAACCTTGAAGACAAAGTTAAAAGATTAATGGAGACAAAGCACCAAGTTGGTAGTCTCACGAGAGTACACGGGTCAACCATACTAGTGACAGAATGTGCGACTGGTACAGTGACCAGTATCTCTCGGGAACTAGCCTAGGGCGACCTGTCGACCATACCAGTTGCACCATCCCCCACAGTGCCGCGATCGGTACCTGCGATCGGTATGCACTCTATGGGGTGTTTTCGACCCCAGTTGGTTTTCAACCAACGTAAAACCTGTGGAACTAATTCTAACTAAACCCTAACATCGTGTAGGACCCTGTGATAGCGAGATTGGACTCTGTGATGCCGAGCAAGTTATCAATCAACCGTCAGGTATGGGAAATGGACCCAAACCTTAATTAACTAATGATAGTAAAATGTTGCTAATAATTACCTTGTTCTATGGAGTGTTGCTTGTGCATATTCACATGTCGTCTTTACTTTCAGTTATTAATTCTGTTCATGTATACTCGCTATGCTAGGATGTGATTGTTAGGCATGTGATTGTTTTCATTGGTGTATGGAATGAAAAAGGCCTGAGGTCTTGGATCACTCCTCACACTGGTATCTTTTTGTATCGCTACTATCTTAACATGCTTGGTACAGGTAGGGTAACAGGGGGAAGACATGGCGTTGTGGTCTCCGGCCTGGCCGCCAGACTCGAGCCCTATCTCTATGCTGTAGGGAGTTGTGCTGGGATAGGGCCTTGATACTGTGATGACATGTATGATTGGTTAGTGATGAACCCACTTGCAAGCCCTCGTCAATAGGGGTGTAGGTATTGGTACGGTAGAAGATATCAGGGGGAGGACGTGGGATGGAGGCGCAGCCTACCCACCAGACTCTAGCTTTATCTCTATACCGGAGTGAGTGATGTAGGGCGATAGCAGTAGTGTAGATCAGAGCCTGACTATTGGACCTGCTCATACTCTCGTGCATGGAGGTATGGAGTGCAACCTATCCTTACCATACTACTGTGCAAGTATACTAGACCAAATGTGAATGTTACTTATGCATATTACTTGTTGCATTGTTTGATTTTCTTAGTGAGCTAAGTTGTGAGCTCACCCTTGTGTATACACCATTTTTAGATGTTGATGTAGGTTACATGGTAGAGGACTTCGTTGCTGCTCTGGCGTATGGAACTGTTGCTGCTTTGGATGTGCAAGTAGGGGAGGACAAGCATGATGCATCATGCGGGTGCCCTTACTGCGTGTACCTCTAGGAGATTCATGGATATTTTGTTTTACTTTGCTTTGACTTATAAGACAATGTAATAGTTTATAAGCTTATGTTTAGGTATTTGAATAACTTGGATAATTTATTTAAGTATCAATAGAATACTCAGTTCATTTAGTAAGACTTTCGCTGTATTTATTTATATTCTGATTATGGTTATGTGCAATGGTTTGTGTAAGTAGACACAGTCTTATTGAGATCCTAGTGTGAACTGTTGGTTTAGTGGTGGTTCACGCACACTTCTGGTTTAGTCAAAATTAGAGTATGACAAATTGGTATCAGAGCTCTAAGGCTCTGTCCAACAGACCATACATGTACTTAACTAAGTCAATGAATTGAGACAGGAAAAATAAAAAATTTTAATAAAAATTCATCATGCGCACCTATTTGATACATGAAACTAATTAATTAAGAGCATAATATACTATACTAAATGTGGAATTTAAAAACAACATGTTCTAAGTAGAGAACCATGTTATCAAGCAAGAAAGATCATAAACTATCATAAGTGTCAAACATCCAGAAAAAAATAAATTGTTAAATTGTACCATACGGTACAGTCCACAAATCGAACAGTTACCCTGTTATCAAGAGCAAAATGTACTGTTAACAGTGAGAAGTAAAATAATCAGTCTATCATGGGGGTGGGGGCATAGGTGGCATCGGGTCAAAGATATCAAAAATCTGATCGAACGCATGCCTCATCCAGTGAACCTGCTCCTGTGTATACCTGAAACTTTATGACAGGCTAGCCAACCGCTGATCAGTAGCGTGTTGGGCCATGAGCAAAGCTGCCTGGTCAGCTTGAATAGCCTACAAATGTGTCAGTATCGGATCAGAGGTAACACCATCACGAGGAATTTTGGGCATGGGTGGCGGTGCAGGAACGGAAACATCTTCCATGTGCTTGTCCTCATCATCCCCTACCTCTTCCGCATAAGCTGCATTGGCTGCTACTGCTACTGCTATTGTCGCTGCTGCTTCCCTCCTAAGTGGACGAGGACATGCTTCTAACTCCTCGTCACTGATCAGTAGGTTGTCCATTCTCATCCTGACGATGGCATCCTATTCGATGTCGGAACACATAGTATCCTCGTTAGCGATTTCACCTTCTATATTTATGCGAAGGCGCTACAGGATCGTAGTGATAAGCCGACCATAAGGAAGGTTGTCTATCAGGTTGCGCATGATAGCTTGCAGTATGGTTCGAATGATGATGTAGGGTAGGCAGACACGCTCTCTAGTGCAAACGTAATATGTAAGATACTGTGTAAGTTGGGACAAGTCACTGTAGTGGCCACGTGCCACTAGGTTGAGGCTCTGCTCTGTAACCTCTTGGTATAGGTCCTCGGTAAGATAGCCCTTCACCTTGGGAATGCAATAAACCAAGTCACCATCATTGGGAATCCCCAAAAGATCAGCATGCTGGTGGGTGTCGAATGATATAGGAACATCTTTGACAAAGCTAGTGATGCAGATGTCCCTACAGTGATCAAAGTCATTGAGGTCGCCTTCAACCTCCAGATTGGCATAAAAGTGCTTTACTAGATTGGGTTGAGTGGTCACCCTATAGGTTATGATGGGTAACCAATTGAGCACCCTAAACGCCGCCTCCACATCGAATCTTTGGAGTTGCTCTAAGTTGACAAACTGCCCAGACTTGATATTCTTGCCATCGAACCATGGGAAAAGGGCTTCTGCAGTCACTGAACGAAACCATCACGTGTCATATTATGGAACAGACGGGTGTGGTTGGTTCATGCCAGGAGCATAAGCGTGCTTCCCCGCACCACGACGTTTGGACATGATTTCACTACAAAACAAAGCACAATGACATGAATTATTCGAGATTTTTTTGAAATTTCAGCAACATAACGACAACAATTTAAGCGAAGGCCTCGAACTCACCCAAAATTTGGGTAGGAGGATTTACATAATCATATAGCAACAAGTAGAGACCAAATAATCATCAAACAAAGCAAGAATTTCAACATTTTCATGAAAAATCAATTTTTGGCCAAAACCTAGGTAAAAAATCCATAAAATTTTGAGTTTTGAGCAAACCGCTCAGTGAAACCTCAAATAAGTTGAGGGCTTTCATCCATAGAGGTCCCAAAACAAATTTGAAACCAAGGAAAAAGGATTCCTACGGTTAGAATACATCTAATCAAGAAAAATTTGGGATTTGGGATTTAAGCATGAAATGGGGAAGAAAACAAAGTAAAATTAAATGAGGAAGGAAGGATCTTACCTGGAGATGATGTTCAAGGCTTGAGCGAAAGAAAATCGCTCCTAAGGACACCGATTGAATTGAAGAAACTTACTTTGGTGGAGAGGAATCGCCCCCAGAGAAAAAGGAAAGGAGAGTTGAGTCAAAATGACTCAAAATCCCGATTTTAAAGAGGTTTTAGGGCATACCGGTTGACGGTTTTGGACTATACCGGTAGACCGGTACCCCCTGGGGTATGCCACCGGTACCTCCCGGTCAGCGGAAGGATTTTGTCCGCCTGACCATATTGGTGCACCACACTCTACAATGCCACGACCGGACAAAAAAAAATCCGAGAAAATTTTGGAAAAATTTAAATTATGATTTTAATTGTTTCCATTGCGGTTTTTGCCTCGCACCTGTTAAGACTAACACTATTATGATAAAATGTGCTATTCGAATGTTTCTCATGTGTTATGTCTACTTCTCTAATTCAAACAGGGAAAAGTAATTTGAGATGACAGGCAGAAATGGTCACAGAGGTTCACAGAAACATCACCACTCAAGGGTGCGTTAACCCGAGGAAAACATGGAAATAGAAAATGTTAATGAACAAAACCTGAATCCTAAAGAAGGAAACCCAATGACACATGATGGGGACAGGACACCAAGGAAGAATAGTGGAGAGGGGCATGATCACAGGGCACCAACAAACCTGCCACGCCCTCCTCATACAAACTTTGAGACTATTGTGACAAATCTGGTCTACTAGATGAAAGCTCAGCAGAAGGCGTTCTTGAATGAGATGCTGAAAATGTTCAGGCCACAGGGGTATATCCCTACAGAAGGTACGCCTAAATCTGGAGGAAATAATACCTCACACCCAATGGATGGTAGTACTGGACTGATGGGTTAAGAATAGAATTTGCAACCATCACAGTAGATTCCAATAGCACTGGCTTATCAGGGGGTATACGAATCCGCCACCATGGTACGGAATGACTACTCCACCACAGAATGACCTTAGCCTTGCCGTGGACAGGTTTTTGAAACTGAAGCCCCCTACCTTCATAGGGAAGCCAGGGAAACCATTGTGGCCTATACAATGGATTGCTGAGATGGAAAAGAACTTCCATCTAATGACTTGTACAGAAGACGAGAATGTGTTGTTTGCTATAAACATGCTCAAGGAAGATGCCAATGCTTGGTGGAATTCTACCCGACCATACTTGGAGACGAAGCACACCCAAATCACCTGGGAGATTTTCAAAGGGGCCTTCTTCGATAAGTACTTCCCAAAGGGTTTTAGGGATCAGATGGAGAAGGAATTCCTCAACCTGCAACCATCTCAGATGACTATAGATGCGTACTAACAGAGGTACAAAGAGTTATTTTTCTTTGCTCCAGCTAGCATGCAAGAGGAGGAAACAAAGACCCGTAGGTTCACTATGGGATTGCGAGGAAGTATTCGGGAGCATATTTTGGGCTTAGAGAAGAAAGTGTACAACGAGGCTGTAAAGATAGCTCGTGTGATAAAATCAAGCCAAAGGGATAGCTTCTTTGCCCATAACAAGGGACTGAAGAGGTCTGCCACTGAGACATCAGGTAGAGGGAACACTAGACCCTTTCGCCCCTACAGGGCTCAGATTGTTGTGGTACCGACAAGGAATCGTACTGCTCTACCATTGCAGGTAGCTGGACAGCATACAAACATTAAATGTTTCAACTACCAGCAAGTGGGTCATTATGCCAGAACTTGCACTCTGCCTAAGAAGCAACTGCCGCAACAAGGAAAGGTATTTGCAGTCACCATGGAGGAAACAGCCGCATCACCTGATGTGGTTACGGGTATGATTTCATCTATTATTATTTGTTTACTGCATTACTGTGTATGAGCATGTAGACTAAGGGATAATTAAATTTCAGGAATAGTTGATATAGCTGGGGTACCCACTAGAGTCCTCTTTGACTCTGGGGCTACCACTCTTTTGTTTCTATATCCTTTGGGAGGAAGTTGGAGTTACTTATCAAGCCCTTAACTCTGAGCTTGATAGTTTGTTCTCCATTGGGAGTAGAAGTGATTTTGAGCGAATGCTATGGGCCGTGACCAGTTCACATTGATCGGCGAAACTTAGAAGCAAATCTGGTTCAACTCGAGATGGCAAACTTTGATGTCATCTTGGGGATGGATTGGTTAGGCCAACATTTGGCTAGTCTATTATGCATCGAAAAGAAGCTTGCTTTCAAGGATGATAATGGATAGGAGTTTAGCTTCATAGGGACTAAATTTCCTAGGAAGTTGAAGCTTATTCTCTCTGCTCTCAAGGCTAAGAGATGCCTAGAGAAAGGAGGAGTTGGATACCTAGTGTCGGTGGTCGACGTCGCTACAGAGGTACTGAAGATAGAAGATCTAGATGTGGTACGAGAATATCCAGACATATTTCCAGAGGATCTATCTGGGCTACCTCTAGACAGGGCTACAAAGTTCATGATAGACCTTATGCCAAGCTCGACGCCTATATCTAAAGCACCTTACATGATGGCCCCTACAGAGTTGAAAGAGTTGAAGACCCAGCTACAAGAACTGCTAGATAAGGGTTTTATACGACCAAATATATCACCATGGGGAGCACCTGTATTGTTCGTGAAGAAGAAGGATGGTAGCGTACGACTATGTCTCGACTAGCAAGAATTAAACAAGTTAACCATAAAGAACAGATACCCTTTGCCTAGGATTGATGATCTGTTCGATCAGTTGCAAGGTGCAAAGATTTTCTCAAAGATTGATCTTAGATCTGGGTATCACTAACTGAAGATCAAGGTTGGAGATATTCCGAAGATTGCTTTCGGGTCAAGGTATGGGCATTATGAGTTCCTTATGATGTCGTTCGGGTTGACCAATGCCCCAGCATCATTTATGGAGCTGATGAACCGAGTGTTTCATGACATGCTGGACACTTTGGTCATCGTATTCATTGATAATATTTCAGTCTACTCCAAGGATAAGGAGATGCATGCAACACACTTGAGAGCAGCCCTACAACAGCTGAGAAGGGAGAAGCTTTATGCAAAATTTAAGAAGTGTGAATTTTAGCTAAAGGAAGTGGCTTTCTTGGGTCATGTAGTATTTGTAGACGATATCAAAGTAGATCCAAGCAAGATAGAAGCTATAGTAGGATGGGAAGCACCGAAGTCAGTTGCTGAGGTACGAAGTTTCTTTGGATTGGCTGGCTACTACAGGAGATTTATGGAAGACTATTCTAGGATTATCTTTCCACTCACCAGGTTAACCAAGAAGGGAGAGAAATTGATATGAATAGATGAGTGTGAGAAGTATTTTCAGACTTTGAAGTCAAGGCTAGTCTCTACACCTATCTTGACTATTCTAGCACCAGGCCTGTCATTCACTTTATATATGGATCCATCAGGGTTGGGACTTGGATGTGTATTGATGCAAGGAGAATAAGTGATCACCTATGCATCAAGACAGTTGAAGGAGCATGAAAAGAACTATCCTTCGCATGATTTGAAATTATCAGTGGTCATTTATGCAATCAAGACTTGGAGACATTATCTATATGGTGAAAAGTTTCAAATCAAGTCCGACCACAAGAGTTTGACTTACCTTTTTACTCAGAAGGACTTGAACATGAGACAAAGAAGGTGGTTGGAACTACTAAAGGACTATGATTGTGATATCCACTACCATTCGGGTAAAGCAAATGTTGTAGCTGATGCCTTAAGCAAACAATGGGCATTGAAACCTGAGGCAAGGCCAGTACAAATGCCATACTATATTCTGTAGCCTTTGGCTCAATAGAGAATGAAAAACAACATATACTAGAGTCAACAGAAGATTCAGTGGCGCAAGGCATGATTCACAAGTTCACATTGATATTTACAGCCTTGAAGATATCACCAGATCTGATAGATGAGGTAAAAGCAGCAATCCTATAGGATCCACACCTCAGGACTGTACAAGAAGATCTAGAGAAAGGCAAAAGCAATCCTGACTTCACCTTGGATGAAGACAAGGTATTCAGGTATCATGGCCAATTATGTATACCTGAGAGTGAGAACTCAAACATCAAAGACATAATTATGATAGAAGCTCATTATACCCCATATTCGGTACATCTAGGAAGCACTAAGATGTATCATGATTTGAAGAGATTGTATTAGTGGAGGGGTATGAAAACAGATATGCCTAGGTTCGTATTTCAATGTCTCAATTGCTAGTAAGTAAAAGCAGAAAGACAAAGACCAACTGGGTTGTTACAACCATTATTGGAGCCAGTCTGGAAGTGGGATTGTATCATAATGGATTTCATCACTGGTCTACCCTTGACACCAAGGTTAGTGGATGCAGTATGGATGATAGTTGATTGACTTACCAAGACAACAAGCTTTATTGCTATCAGACCTCAGTACACCATGGATAGATTGGGCAAATTATATGTGTATAATATAGTCAAACTTTATGGTGTGGCAAAACGTATAGTATCTGACAGATATCCCGCTTTACATCCAAGTTATGGGAAGGATAATAGAAAGCCATGGGAACCAAGCTAAAGTTTAGTACAACCTCTCACCCTCAGACAGATGGGCAGTCAGAGAGAACTATCTAGATCTTGGAGGATATGCTCTGAGCTTGTGCCATAGACTTCAAGGGAGCTTGGGACGAGAAACTATCACTCATCAAGTTTGCTTATAATAACAGTTATCAGGCTATGATCCAGATGGCTCCATATGAGGCACCTTAGGGAACGAGGTGGAAGAGAAAAGGATCGTTGGACCAGAGTTTGTAGAAGAAACTTGTAGAGCAATTGATCAAATTAAATAAATGGGTAAGGATAACTCAAGTTCGATAAAAGCATTACGCAGATAACAGACATTGAGACCTAGAGTTTGCAGTGGGAGACAAGGTATTTTTAAAGATATCACCAGTGTGAGGTCTGAAATGGTTAGGTAAAAAGTGGAAGCTATGCCCCAGATATATGGGACCGTACGAGATACTAACTAGACGTAGTAATGTGGCGTATCAACTGGCCATGCCACCATCCATGTCACACCCCAATTCCGTACTATTCAGAACGGTGTGATGAACCTCTAACAAACCAACGGTTCAACTAGGATCTCGAGTAGGCTATATCCATTTTATCTAAACCCCATACATCCATAATCATAATCAGAGTAAATACACAATAGCGGAAGTCTTATAATAAAATGAACTGAGAATCTATTGTGATATCAATATTTAAATAACAAATTATTCTGTATCAACTAAGACATAAATAAATAAATATCAAATACATGTCTTTAATAAATCCAAATAGATAAAACTAAAAATATAATCGAATACACATGAGTTGCACTCGCAAGAGATGTCATGTGTATCCACTTCATCTTCAGCTACCATCGCTGCAACGTTTCCGTATTCTAGAGCATTTATATAATCTTCAACGGTTGTACCTGCATCATCAACTAAAAATATTCGACGACGGAGGGTGAGCACACATCATGGCTCAGTGAGCAAACAAAACAATGCAACAATACATATGCATGCAATCAATTTATATCTTTGGTCCGGTTTAAAGTTTACACTGTGCTATAGAAAGGATAGGTGGCCGCCGCACCTCTATACACAAGTGTGTGGATATGCCCAATTACTCCTGCACCATCACCCACAGCACCCAAAATGGCACAATATACATCCCATGAAAATGGCATGGGTGTACCGGTTGATACCATACCAACAAATAAACCCCTGCTGGCTAGGGTTGCAAACTGGGCTCGCAACTAACCAATCCTAATGCCAAACAGTGTATCCAAGGCCTCACCCCAGCATCCCTCAGAACATCCATAGAGATAGAGCTAAGGCTCCCCGGTAGAGTCAGAGACTATAAGGACCGAGACCACCTCCCCTGATGCTCTACGACATAATAGTTCTGCTAAGGTAATGGTGATATGACGACATTAGTGGACATGACTTAAGTAGACCATGGCACAATATACACCCCATGAAGAACGGTCATGGTTGTACCGGTTGATACCATCCCTACCCTCACCATATACACTGGCCAAACACAAACATTCACATGCTTATTCCTACTCATCATCATCATCATCATCATGTTATAAGCAGTAAAGTAAATATGCATGAACAATTAATAGAAATATTGGATGGCATGTTGAATGCACACACAAGCATACACGCATAGAATCAATATGGCATTGGACTCAAGAAGTAAAATAGTTTATTATTAACCAGTTAGTTTAGGTCTTGTTCCCTCACCTTAGCTTGCTAATAGATAATCTTCCAAGCTTTAGAATCACCTTTATAATGTTATTATATTGTTAGAAGACCTAACAAAGCAGAATAAAATTTAATTAAAATTTATTCAGAATTTAAAAACCATTCTGTTAACTGAGGGTCGGAGGTAGGGTTGGAGTCATGATCGACCCTGGGTGTGACCCTCCCCAATCTGGACTTCCCAAACACTGAGGGTCGATCCTCAGGATCACATAGGGTCGGATGGTCATCGACCCTCTGTGCGACCCTCGGTGGATTTTGGTCAATTTCCCTCCTTTTAGTCCATCCTTCGTGTTTGGGGTCCTATAGCTTTCTCCTACAGTCCATTCAACATTCATTCCATGGTCTAGAATCATGAATCATCCACTTAGATAGCTTTCATGTAATCTCTCATAGTTTTCTATGAAAACCTAACCAAGGGTTGATGGTTTGGGTTTCTCCGAGATCATACTCTCATCATTATCTAACCTAAGGTCTGTAGAAACTCATGGAATTAGTATCCATACCTGAGAAGATTACTCCCTCTCTGCAACTCTTCTCCTTTTTGCTATCTTCTTTTTCTTGCTTCTCTTCTTCACCTTTTCCTTCTCTTCTCTTTCTCTCAATTCAATTAGGGTTGTAAAAGAAGTGAAAGAGGCTTAGGGTCGTCCTTTAAATAGAGTAGAAACATCCTAAAATAAGTCCCTTTGAGATTAGAAAAGAATCAAAATAAAAAATTAGGAAATTTCCTAATTTCAGTTTCGGCGGCAACTGAGGGTCGATGGGAGGGTCGATGATCCCGTCGACCCTAGGTTTCCTAAGGTGTCCGACCCTCCCTATAAAACTGAGGGTTTGACTTTCTGTCTTGGGGGGTCCGACCCTCCTTTGCTGGGTATGCGACCCTCCCCTTAAATTGAGTGTTTTAGGGTCGATTTGATACTTGGGATCATGATCTCCTTCACGCCCTTGGTCCATTTGACTCAACCATGATGGGTAAACCTGGTTCAAGGTGATAAGACCGGGTTAGTTTGATACGGGTCTTACAACTCCCCCCTACTTATAAAAATTTTGTCTTCGAAATTGTACGTACCTTCTGAATGAAATAAGTGAGGGTATTGCTTTCGCATAGCATTTTCTTCTTCCCATGTAATTTCTTCCATGTCTCTACTTTTCCATGTGACCTTAACATAATAGATATCTCGGTTGCGTAGACGTTGAACTTTTCGGTTGGTGATTTCAGTTGGTGTTACTTTAAATGTCAAATCATCAGTCAATTCCGGTAAATCTACTGTCAACACGTGCGTTGGATCCTTGACATACTTCTTTAATAGGAAAATATGAAATACGTCATGCACACTTGACATAGATGGTGGTAGTGCTAACTGATAAGCCACTTTCCCTCGCTTAGCTAAGATCTCATATGGCCCAACATATCTTGGACTTAGTTTCCCTTTTTGTCTGAACCTTTTCAATCCTCGCATAGGCGATACCTTCAAGAATACTTTATCACCTACAACGAACTCAAGATCTCTGCGTCGAGTATCTGTATATTGCTTCTGACGGTTCTGAGCTGTTCTCACTCTTTCCATGATAATGTCAACCACTCGAAAAGTATCTTCAACAAACTCTGGTCCAACAATACTACGTTCTCCCACTTCATTCCAAAACAAAGGAGTTCGATACTTTCTGCCATACAGTGCTTCATAAGATGACATCTGAATAGTAGCCTGATAGCTATTGTTATAAGCGAACTCGATCAGTGGTAGTCTTTCATCCCATGATCCCTTGAAATCAATTACACATGTTCGTAGCATATCTTCTAGAATCTGGATTGTACGCTCTGACTGTCCGTCTGTCTGTGGGTGGAACGTGGTACTGAACTTCAATGTTGTTCCCATAGCCTTTTGCAATCCCTCCAAAAACTTGGAAGTAAATCGTGGATCTCTGTCGGACACAATGCTTTCTGGTACATCGTGTAATCGAACAATATTATCCACATACAACTTTGCTAACCTTTCCAGTGTATACTGAGGTCGTATTGGTATGAAGCGAGCTGTTTTAGTCAGACGGTCTACAATCACCCAAACTGCATCAACTACTCGAGGAGTCAGTGGTAATCCCGTGATGAAGTCCATAGTGATGCAGTCCCATTTCCATGCTGGTTTCGGTAACGGTTGTAACAGTCCTGCGGGTCGTTGTCGTTCAGCTTTTACTTTCTGACAATTTGGGCATTGAGACACGAACTTAGCTACATCTGCTTTCATTCCTCTCCACCAATACATTTTTTTTAAATCATGATACATTTTTGTACTTCCAGGATGTATCGAATAGATGGTGGTATGGGCTTCTTTCATCAGTCGGTGTCTAATGTCCACACTTTCTGTTTCAGGTACACGTATTCTTCCTTTGTATTTCAGTACTTTCTCTTAGTCCAAGGTGAACTCAGGATTAGTCCTACCTTTCTCGATATCTTCTTGTACTGTTCTCAGATAAGGATTTGATTTGATAGCTGTCTTCACTTCATCCATTATATCCGGTATAGTTTTCAATGCAGCGAACATATTTGAAAATCGATGAATAAACCCTTGGTTGGCTGATCCATCCATTGTATCTATCACATACTGCTCATTGCCGTGATTGAATACCATTCCGGTAGCGCACATTGTTGCGGTTGTACTAACCTCTCCTTGAGATTTTATCATTCCCTTTCTGCTCAACGCATCTGCTACTACATTAGCTTTCCCCGGATGATACTGGATATCACAATCATAGTCCTTCAATAGTTTCAACCATCTTCTTTGTCTCATATTCAATTCCTTCTGATTAAATAAATAAGTAAGACTTTTATGGTCTGACTTAATCTGAAATTTCTCTCATAGGTAATGTCTCCATATCTTGACAGCATGTACTACTGCCGCTAACTCCAGATCATGCGTGGGATAATTTTTCTCATGTATCTTTAACTGTCTTGAGGCATAAGCAATTACTTGCTCTCCTTGCATAAGCATACATCCTAATCCCAGTCCTGACGCATCAGTGTATAAGGTAATTGTCTGTCCTGGAACACGAATAGTCAAAATCAGAGCGGATATCAATCTGGTCTTCAATGTTTGGAAGCTCTTCTCACATTTATCCGTCCACACAAACTTTTTCCCTTTCTTAGTCAGACTGGTGAGAGGTACGGCAATCTAGGAATAGTCTTCCACAAATCTCCGATAATAACCGGCAAGACCCATAAAACTTCTAATTTCTGAAAGGCTCTTTAGTGCTTCCCACTTTACAATAGCCTCGGTCTTGCTGGGGTCCACTTTGATACCTTCTGCGGATACTACATGGCCTAGGAAGGCGACTTCACTTAGCCAAAACTCACACTTGGTAAATTTGGCATATAATTTCTCTTTCCTTAAACGTTGTAGGGCGGCGTTTAGGTTCTTGATATGGGTTTCTTTGTCCTTGGAATATACCAATATATCATCAATGAATACTATAACCGACATATCCAATATTTCGTGGAAAACCCGATTCATAAGTTCCATGAAAGTTACTGGTGCGTTTGTTAATCCGAAAGACATGACCAAGAACTGATAATGTCCGTATCTGGTCCTGAAAGCTGTTTTAGGAATATCACCCTCTTTAATCTTCAACTGATGATAACCTGACCGAAGATCGATCTTAGAAAATACCTTTGCTCCCGGCAACTGATCGAACAAGTCATCGATCCGAGGTAGTGGATATCGATTCTTGATTGTCAGTTTATTCAACTCCCAATAGTCGATACATAATCGAACGCTACCGTCCTTCTTCTTTACGAATAATATCGGTGCTCCCCATGGTGATGTACTGGGTCGAATATAACCCTTGTCCAGCAGTTCTTGTAGTTGTACCTTCAATTCCTTTAGTTCAGTAGGAGCCATTCTATAAGGTGCTTTTGATACTGGTGCGGCTTCGGGTATAAGATCTATCACAAACTCTGTGGCTCGGTCGGGTGGTAATCCTGGTAGTTCTTCTGAAAATACGTCAGAATAGTCCCGCACTACATCAATATCTTCCAATCGTGGTGCTTCCTTGGTTAGGTCGAGCACTGATACTAGATACCCAACTGCCCCCTTCTCAAGGCACTTCTTAGCCTTCAGTGCTGAGAGTATAAACTTGCGTCTACGGGGAAGTTTGGTTCCTGAAAAACTAAATTATGCTCCTTCTTTGTCTTTGAATGTTAGCTTCTTTTCGGCTCATAATAGGTTTGCAGAATGCCGAGCTAACCAGTCCATTCCCAAGATGACGTCAAAGTCTGCCATCTCAAGTTATATCACGGTTGCATCTAAGGTTTTTTCGCCAATGAGAACTGGACATGGTCCATAACCTTTCTCTAATTCCACTTATAACCCCATTGGTGACCGTACAAGTAGTTTGTAGTCCAATGTTTTGATGGGTAGATTCAACTTCTTTTCGAATGACACAGATATAAAGGAATGAGTAGCTCTTGAATTAAAGAGTACTCTGGCGGGTATGCCATTTATAGGTACGATACCTGTGATTTATTTTTACTTAGTCTACATGCTCATACAATGTAATTACAACTAAAAAGGTTTTAGTCATACCTGTGACCACATCGGGTGATGCGGCAGCATCCTCGGATGTAACAGCATATAATCGTCCTTGATGTACTTGCTTCTTGGGCTTAGGACACTCCCTTATCATATGTCCCACTTGATTGCAGTTGTAACATCTCGGACCTTCAGAATTTGGCTTTGGTTGCTGTTGCGTTACCGGGGTGGTCTTGGATGCAACAGTAAAGCCTTGAGCACGGAAGGGTTTAAATGTCTTGTTGTTCCCTCTGTTATAGGCGTTTTCGGCTAGCCTTTTTATGCCTCTGTTCTGTGTAAAGTAGCTTTCATTCTGGCTCGATTCTATGACTCGAGCAATTTGGACAACTTCATTATATATCTTCTTTTTCAAGCCCAGAACGTCCTCTCTGATGCTTCCTCTCAGTCCCGTAACAAACCTACGGGTCTTAGTGTCTTCTTCCTGCATGCTGAGTGGTGCAAAAAAATACAGCTCTTCGTAACGCTGTTGATATGTATCCACAGACATCTGTCCCTGATATAAACTCAGGAATTCCTTCTCCATAGAGTCTCTGAAGCTTTGAGGAAAATACTTCTCGAAGAACGCTTCTTTATAGATAGCCCAAGTCAGTAGGGTGTGCTTGGTCAATAGGTAAGTCCAATGATGTGCGTCACCCTTTAGCATGAAGGTGGCACATAGTACTTTTTCTTCTTCAGTGATAGTCATCATAAGAAAGTTTCTCTCCATCTTGTCGATCCAATGTGCTGGCCATAACGGATTCGACGATTT
The DNA here is from genome assembly GCA_028583415.1 of Protea cynaroides. NCBI lineage: Eukaryota > Viridiplantae > Streptophyta > Magnoliopsida > Proteales > Proteaceae > Protea > Protea cynaroides. The sequence continues at coordinate 2,182,633 of CM053266.1, read as the reverse complement.
ATCGTTAAATTCCTTGGGCTTCATCTTCAGAAATCTCTCAACCAGTCGAGAGTGATCCAGCTGATTTTTGGGGTATGCCCCAAACATGGGTTGTGGATACTGATAGTTAACCTGAGCTGCTTCCGAACCTGGTACTGGAATCTGTGCAGCTGGTGGTTGAGGTGTTTGAGGTGTTGGGTGGTTACCCACCGGTGCTGCACTGGCTTGTCCCGTCTGCATGGGTGTAGCATGTACGGCTAGGAACATGATTCCCATTGCAACTTGCATTTGAGCCTGTGCGTGTTGCATCTGTTGCAGCTGCTGTGCTAAATTCATCACCACTGTTGCTAACTCTGGTGGTGGAGGTGGCAAGTTTGTAGGATTTGCCTGATCTGGGTTTTTTGGTACATATATATTCTCCTGGTTAGTTTCCTCCACAGGTGGTGGTGGTGGAACTGTATTTCGGCTCTGTCTGGTTACTCTACGTCCAGACATAATTTCTTCTGAGATTGGTGGTGCCTGAAAATCATCAAAATAGGTGAGACAATTATTTATACTTCATGTAGGCACATTAATCGATGTAAAATTCCAAAATTTCCAGCTCATTTTATGAAAAATACTGTCTTTTCTATGCAGGGTCAATGGTGGGGGTCGATGGTATGTCCGACCCTCAGTATCCGACCCTAGGAATGACCTGTTCTTCCCGAGAGCTGAGGGTCGATGTGAGGGTCGATGGGTATCCGACCCTCAGTATCCGACCCTGGGTTTTCTGTCAGATTCCCGAGAGCCGAGGGTCGATGGGAGGGTCGATCCGAGGGTCGATGGTCCTGGTCAAATTGTCCGACCCTCAGACCAAAAATCATACCTTTAAGATCCGATTCTGGGTTCATTCTCTCTTATTTCCCTCCCGTTTCTACTCGTCTCTCACCTCTGAGTTGCTACAGTGCCACTCTGCTATTTTGGTCAATTTGGATCCGTGTTTCAACATCAACATCATCCCTACAGGTATGTTTTCTCATTTTACCTGTTTTTAGGTTTTCATTTCTAGGTTTTGGTCCAATTAACCCGTATTTTTCAAATTAAACTTTTTCCAACCGTAAAAATTCGATTTTTATTGGGGGCTTTTGTTATTGCTGTCTCGAGGAACGAAAGCCCTCAAAAAATTTTGAGTTTCATCGGTTGGTTGTCGAGAACTTGGATTTTTGCTGTTTTTGCCCTAATTTGTCAAAATTTTCGATTTCTTGAAATTTCTTCAAATTGGACCTCATTAGTTAAAATTTCCTACTGTATGTGTGTTGTAGGATATGTTAGAACCTACGTAAGTCCTCTTGCCCATGTGTATGGGTGACAAGTGAGACTTTTGGCCACTTACGTCGTTATAATGTCAAATTTCATATTTTTATCCTATTAACTCACTATCTGTTTTTCTTTGCAGATACCATGGCTCGTACTAAGGTACCCAGAGTTCGTGATCTACTTCGCTTCCGCTCCAATGAAGCTGAGGCACAGTATGCCCACTACGCTCGTAAGAAAGTAGAGGGTGGTCGTATGGTGAACTTGGCTGAGCTAGCCCTGTTCAATGTGGAGAGAGCATTTGGTGATATGGGGTGGCTCCCTGTCATCACTTATGAAGTGTGCACATGCCCGGATTTAGTGCGACAGTTTTATTGTAATCTCCAGGTGGTGGGGGATTACAATGATGTGGATAGGGGTCACGAGCTACACATCACTAGCTATGTAAAGGGAGTGAATATTTCATTTGACTATTGACAGCTGGCCGATCTACTGGGCATTCCCTATGATGGGCCTATGGTTTACTGTGCGCCTGGAGAGCCCCAGTTTGTTTCCATGGAGATGAGGGCTGAGATTGATAGTCAGCTGCTACGACCTGATCGCTGGCAGATGAGAGCTTGTTATATGCATCTGGCTTCACGGGTCTTCTGCAAGATTATCCAGCATAATCTGATTCCGCAGAGTGGCCATTACGAAAGGGTTTCTCAGCTGACCCAGAACCTGTTGTACAGCATATGCACTAGGCAGCCCGTCTGCCTTCCTTACATCATCATGCGGACTATGATCAGTGCCACACTGCCCAGTCATAGGGGTAATCTACCCTATGGACGTATGATCACTGTTCTGCTTACTCGCCTGGGGGTTGATTTGGTGGATGAGAAGATTCAGGAGAAAACCTTCTCGTCGCCTCTAGATTGGGAGGCTATCTGCAAGATGGGTATGCGGGATGCCCAAGTCAGTGACGAGGAGAGGAACGAGATGGTGCGCCCTCACACTCGCATCGAGATTGCTGACGCTGAGGCAGTTGCTTCCGCTGCTAGAGCTCATGCGGATCCTGTCGATGATGATGACTGCATTTATATGGATGTCGACTCGATACCACCGCCTTCACCTACGCATGTGGCTGGAATTGGTACTTCTTCTGCGGCGAATCCTGCACCAGAGACTGGTCCTTCTCATGCGACTGGTCCTTCACGCCCACCTTCTGATATGATGGAGATGTTGCATGAGATCAGAGAGGCTCAGCACAGATCTGATCTGAGGATGGAGGAGTTGCTGGACGCCCAGCGTCGGACTGATCAGCGGGTGGCTGGTCTTACAGCTAGTCTTCAGGCGACTCAGACCCAAGTGGCCTGGTTGACCAGAGTCTATGCCGAGGACTATGACAGAGACCACGAGGCACCGCCTCCTCCTTTACCTCCAGCTTCTTGAGTGTATCTTTTTCCTTGTACTATAGAGTAACTGTCCGGGTTGTGGACTATACTCTGCTTTAGTTATGTATATACATTTGTGTCTCTCATATTGTATGTACAATTATTTCTCCTTTAATAGATGCATTATTCTCTTTTTAAATTTGGTCTCAACCATCACTTGTGCTTATTGTATGTTTGTATTAAAGTTTTTACTTTTATCCTATCACAGTTCACAATTGTCTTGAATGTATGCTAGTTCTACGGACAAGGCTGAGATGCTCTGATACCAAGTTGTCACACTCCAATTCTGCACTATTCAGAATGGTGTGATGAACCGCTAACAAACCAACGGTTCAACCAGGATCTCTAGTAGGCTATATCCGTTTTATCTAAACCCCATACATCCATAATCATAATCAGAGTAAATACACAATAGCGGAAGTCTTATAATAAAATGAACTGAGAATCTATTGTGATATCAATATTTAAATAACAAATTATTCTGTATCAACTAAGACATAAATAAATAAATATCAAATACATGTCTTTAATAAATCCAAATAGATAAAACTAAAAATCTAATCGAATACACATGAGTTGCACTCGCAAGAGATGTCATGTGTATCCACTTCATCTTTAGCTACCATCGCTGCAACGTTCTCGTATTCTAGAGTATTTATATAATCTTCAACGGTTGTACCTGCATCATCAACTAAAAATATTCGACGTCGAAGGGTGAGCACACATCATGGCTCAGTGAGCAAATAAAACAATGCAACAATACATATGCATGCAATCAATTTATATCTTTGGTCCGGTTTAAAGTTTGCATTGTGCTATAGAAAGGTAGGTGGCTGCCGCACCTCTATACACAAGTATGTGGATACGCCCAATGACTCCTGCACCGTCGCCCACAACACCCAAAATGGTACAATATACACCCCATGAAAACGGCATGGCTGTACCGGTTGATACCATACCAACAAATAAACCCCTGCTGGCTAGGGTTGCAAACTGGGCTCGCAACTAACCAATCCTAATGCCAAACAGTGTATCCAAGGCCTCACCCTAGCATCCCTCAGAACATCCATAGAGATAGAGCTAAGGGTCCCCGATAGAGTCAGAGACTATAAGGACCGAGACCACCTCCCCTGATGCTCTACGACATAATAGTTCTGTTAAGATAATGGCGATACGACGACATCAGTGGACATGACTTAAGTAGACCATGGCACAATATACACCCCATGAAGAACGGTCATGGTTGTACCGGTTGATACCATCCCTACCCTCACCATATACACTGGCCAAACACAAACATTCATATGCCTATTCCTACTCATCATCATCATCATCATGTTATAAGCAGTAAAGTAAATATGCATGAACAATTAATAGAAATATTGGATGGCATGTTGAATGCACACACAAGCATACACGCATAGAATCAATATGGCATTGGACTCAAGAAGTAAAATAGTTTATTATTAACCAGTTAGTTTAGGTCTTGTTCCCTCACCTTAGCTTGCTAATAGATAATCTTCCAAGCTTTAGAATCACCTTTATAATGTTATTATATTGTTAGAAGACCTAACAAAGCAGAATAAAATTTAATTAAAATTTATTCAGAATTTAAAAACCATTCTGTTAACTGAGGGTCGGAGGTAGGGTTGGAGTCATGATCGACCCTGGGTGCGACCCTCCCCAATCTGGACTTCCCGAACACTGAGGGTCGATCCTCAGGATCACATAGGGTCGGATGGTCATCGACCCTCTGTGCGACCCTCGGTGGATTTTGGTCAATTTCCCTCCTTTTAGTCCATCCTTCATGTTTGGGGTCCTATAGCTTTCTCTTACAGTCCATTCAACATTCATTCCATGGTCTAGAACCATGAATCATCCACTTAGATAACTTTCATGTAATCTCCCATAGTTTTGTATGAAAACCTAACTAGGGGTTGATGGTTTGGGTTTCTTCGAGATCATACTCTCATCATTATCTAACCTAAGGTCTATAGAAACTCATGGAATTAGTATCCATACCTGAGAAGATTACTCCCTCTCTGCAACTCTTCTCCTTTTTGCTATCTTCTTTTCCTTGCTTCTCTTCTTCTCCTTTTCCTTCTCTTCTCTTTCTCTCAATTCAATTAGGGTTGTAAAAGGAGTGAAAGAGGCTTAGGGTCATCCTTTAAATAGAGTAGAAACATCCTAAAATAAGCCCCTTTGAGATTAAGAAAGAATCCAAATCGAAAATTAGGAAATTTCCTAATTTCAGTTTCGGCGACAACTGAGGGTCGATGGGAGGGTCGATGATCCCGTCGACCCTAGGGTTCCTAAGGTGTCCGACCCTCCCTATAAAACTGAGGGTCTGACTTTCTGTCTTGGGGGGTTCGACCCTCCTTTGTTGGGTATGCGACCCTCCCCTTAAATTGAGTGTTTTAGGGTCGATTTGATACCTGGGATCTTGATCTCCTTCACGCCCTTGGTCCATTTGACTCAACCATGATGGGTAAACCTGGTTCAAGGTGATAAGACGGGGTTAGTTTGATACGGATCTTACAATCCATGTTAAGCATTCATGATGTGTTTCACTACTGAAGAAGTATGTCAGGGATCCATCGCACATCTTGACAGAAAACCCATCAGACTTGATAGAGGATTTCACATTTGAGGTGGTACCCATGATGCTCACAATCCTAAAGGTACAACACCTCTGAAACAAGGATATCCATTATGTGAAAGTACATTGGAAAAGCCAAGATGTAGAAGAAATCACTTGGGAGGAGGAGAACGTGATGCGAAAGGAGTACCCCAACCTTTTCGACGAAGAACGTACGTGTAAATTTTAAGGTCAAAATTTCTTTTAAGGGTGGGGGAGTTGTGAGCCCTACATGCAAATGACACAGTCTTATTGAGATCCTGATGTAAACCGTTAGTTTAGTGGCGGTTCACTCACACTTCTAGTTCATTCGAAATTGGGTTGTGACACTTAGGCCTTTTCTTTTTGAGACCCTTAGGTCTTTTCTTTTCGAGACCTTTAGGCCATTTTCTTTTCGAGACCCTTAGGCCATTTTCTTTTCGAGACCCTTAAACTTTCTTTTTGAGCCAAAGTCAAAGACTACCCCTTAAGTTGATAGGCTTAGTCTTCGACTAAGGCTATCTACTTGTATGAGCTCCTTTTGTCTTGGTTGAATATAGACAACTTTTGATAAAATAGAGCCTTTCATTGAATAATGGAGAAGGCCTTACACATAATATCTTCTGAGGTTCTTAGAATGCCAAGTGCGAGGTATGACCGATCCACCCATTGTCTCCAGGTGATAGGACCCTAGTCTAGTAGCCTTGGCGACTCGATATGGTCCTTTCTAGTTTGGAGTTAGCTTGCCTTGCTGTGTAGGTTCAGTCACTTCCATCGATTGTAAGACCAAATCACCCACTTGAAAAAAGTTTTTTTAACTCTAGAATTGTAATACTTTGCTATTTTTGGCTGGTACGTTGCTATGTGTAGTCGTGCCGTTTCATGGATATCTTTTAGAAGATCGAGATCCATTAATAAAATATCTTTGTTGGTATCTTCATTGAAGTTCATCACTCGATAGCTCTTCTCTACCACTTTCGATAGGGATGCAGCCTCTGATTCGAAGGCAAGTTTGAAAGGAGTTGCCCCAGTCGCAGTTCTCTCCATCGTACGATATGACCAGACTACACTAGGCAGCTCTTGAGCCCATAATTTCCTTTTCTCTTCCACCCATTGGGTCAGACCATGCAACAAGGTGCTGTTGGTGATCTCCGTCTGCCCATTAGCCTCTGGATGTGCTACTGATGCAAATCTGTGGCCAATATGATGATCTCGATAGAACTTTTAGAAGACCGGACCGGAGAACTTTGGACCATTATCAGTAATTAATAGTTATGGAATCCCATACCGATAGAGTACTTCGAGTTGGAAAAACTCCACAGCCTTTGGGGCCGTAACCCTCACCATTGCCTTCACTTTGATCCATTTGGTGAAATTGTCGATCGCTACTAGAATGTATTGGAGCTGACCTTTTGCTTATGGAAATGGTCTTAGGATATCTATACCCCAGACTATGAAGGAAATCGACGCTGGGATGGGCTGCAGTTGAGAACATGGGCAGTGGGACATGGTAGCATGTTTCTGGCACAGTTCGCAGGTCTTGGCATACCTCTTGTAGTCGTTCATCATATGGGGCCAATGATAATCCATTCTGATGATCTTGAAACACATAGTATGACCACACTGATGGGCCCCACAAATCTCTTCATGGACCTCCACCATGACATATTCAGCCCTCAAAGGGGGGATGCATTAAAGTAAAGGCAAAGTATGAGATTTTTTGTAGAGTACCTCATCATGAATGACGTACGACCCTGCCTGGGCCTGAATGCGTCAAGCTTCTTTCTTGTCTTCTGACAATACATTTTTCCTTAAATAAGTGAGGAGGGGATCCATCCAGCAAGGCTCCACATCCACAAGCATTACTTCTGCCACTGGGTCAGTACTTCACTATGGCAGATGCTCAACATATACTGGTACGTTGAAATTTCTTAGGTCGTCCGACCCTAAGCGGGAAAGGGCATCCACTTCAATGTTCTGGTCCTTGGGTATGCTGATCATCTCAATTTTTTCAAGGGGCTAAATTAGCTGCTTTACTAGGGCCAAGTATTTAGCCAGATGCTCCTGCTGTACTTCATAAACCCCTGTTACTTGCCGTACGACCACCTGAGAGTCTCCATGAACCAAAAAGTGCTTCACTGCAAGCTTCCTGGCTAGCTTAAGTCCAGCAACCAGGGCCTCATACTCTTCTACATTGTTGGTCGTAGAGAAATCAAAACGTACTGAAGTGAGTACCTTAAACCCCTCGGGGCTAATGAAGACAATGCCTGCTCCCACCTCCTCCTTGTTTAAAGCTCCGTCGATGTACATGACCTAGGAAGATTCATCGGGACCAAGGAAAATCTTGACTCTAGCCTCCTCGAGTGCCTTTTCTGCATTCGATCCTTCTTCTTCTCCGTCTGGTAGAGTATTCTCTATCAGGAAATCTGCCAACGCCTGCGCTTTGATGGTTGTCCTTGGCTAAAATTTGAGGTCAAATTCTCCCAACTCAACTGCCCAGTTGATCATTCGACTTGAAACATCCGCTTTAGAAAGGAACTTGCTTAGGGGTCGGTCCGTCAAAATAGTGATGGAGTGAGACTGAAAATAAGGGTGAATTTTTTTGGCAGCAGTAACCACAGCTAAGGCCAATTTTTCTATAGATTGATACCTGGTTTCTTCGTCGAGTAATACCTTGCTGATGTAATAAATAGGATGCTGCACCTTTTCTATTTCTTTGATCAACACCCCACTAACTGCATAGGGGAAACCGCCAAGTAGAGTAGCAGGTTGTCCCTTTTCTCCGGCTTCACCAATAATGGAAGAGAAGATAAATACCCCAAAATGCTTCTTCGCATTCTGCTGTCCATTCGAAAGTTTTGGACCCCTTAAGCGTCTTGTAGAATGGGAGGCATTGATCAATAAACCTTGACATGAATCTTTCCAATGTCGTGATCCACCCCGTCAATACTTATACTTGCTTCGGAGGAGTTGGTGATTTCATGCTTTGAATGGCATCAATCTTCGTTGGATTGACTTCGATTCCTCTCTGAGATACCATAAAACCAAGGAACTTCCCCGATTGTACTCCAAATGCGTACTTCGAGGGATTGAGTCGCATGAAAGTCCATTAAACTACCTCGAACACCTCCTTTAGATCCTTTAAGTGATTGGGTGCCTCAACCGTCTTGACCAAGAAGTCATCTACATACACCTTCATGTTTCACCCAATCTGTTTCTCAAACGCTTTGTTAACTAGTCTCTGGTAAGTCGCCCCCGCATTTTTGAGTCCAAAAGGCATCACAGTACAGCAGTATGTACCTTTGCTAGTGATGAAGACCGTGCTCTCTTCATCTTCGGTTGTGATTTTTATTTGGTTGTACCCAGAGTAAGCATTTAAAAAAGACAACAGCTCGTGCCCGATAGTGGCATCTATGTTAATCTATTCGAGGCAGGGGGTAGGAATTTTTTGGGTAAGCTTTATTAAGATCCATAAAGTTAGTACAAACCCTCCAACGGTCATCAAATTTGGTGACCAAAACAACATTGGCCAACTAATCTGGATAATACACTTCCCTTAAACCCAGCTTTCAACAACTTATCGACCTCGTGGTCGATGATTACTTGCTTCTCAGGTGCAACGGCTCTTTTCTTCTGTCGAATGGGATTGTGGTGAGGATCGATCTTCAGATGATGTTCCATGGTTGATATGGGAATACCTGGCTTGTCTTTAGGAGTCCAGACAAATACATCGGCATTTGCCTTTAGGAACTCGATAAGCTCTTTCTTCTGTTCCACAAGAAGGGCCAAACTAATCAGGAAGGTCTTCTCTGGATGGAAAGTTAGAGAATGGAATCAGAATGAGGTCCTCAACTGGTGTGGTCTACTCCATGGGGAAATCATCACGGTACTCATCCAGTTGGATCACTTGCATCGGCTGATCTTCATTAAGGGTAGACAAGGTAGCCTCATGGCATCTCTTCGATACGAACTAGTTGGCCTTGTAGTATCCAACCCCCTACTCAGTAGGAAGCTTCATCAGCAGGTAATACATCGATAGGCAGGCCTGCAGTTTGTTGAGTCTGGATCGACCAAGGATTGCATTATGGTTGGATCAGGTCTCCACTACCATATACTTCATGTTAACACATACTCAAGCAAGGTAGACCCCTAGACGGGTGTCTAGCTGAATCGCCCCCTTCACTAGTACCTCCTCACCATTAAAATTCACCAGTGAGTACCGGATAGGCTTCAGTTGTTCATCTTTGTAACCCAACCTCTGGAAGGTGTCATAGTAGAGAATCTCACAAGAACTGCCAGTGTCAACTAATATATGACTCACCTCCCACTCCTTTCTGATAGCCATCTTGATTACTAGTAGATCTTCATGAGGAGTAACCACATCGATGAGATCATCATCACCAAAGTAAATGTACCCCTTGTACCTGATTTTCTTGGAGGAAGATTCCCCTGCTTCTTCATTTCTCCCTCTGACTCTTTTTTCATTTGTCGACTATTCATCCACTAGTTTGACCACTATCGGAAGCACCTCTCGACGCATGTGCTTTGGCCATACCATCACCATCATGCACTCCTGGTTGCTCAAGCTAACATATTCATCCTCACCCAAGCCTAGATCTTGCTCTGGTTTAGCTTTGCCCAACAATTTCCTGGGTGGGCTCTTTTCTCGAACCGTCCTCATTATGCCATCATCTCGTCTCCTCATCATCTCTTGGTCGCTCCAAGGAAGGAGATCAATTTATCCCCAAACCCCCTCTGGAGTGATCTTGGTGGTGGAAGAGGCCGATTGTTGATCCTCTCGTTCCTTGTTGGTGCTACTACAAGGGGAGGTGGAAGTGCTACTGTAGGTGGTGGGGGAGGAAGAGGTGGTGCTTGCCACAATCCCACAAACTCTGTCCACCGCCCATGCTGAATAAGATCTTCAACTAACCCCTTGAGGTGTCGACAGGAGTTGGTGTCATGCCTATGGTCCTAGTGGTGCGCACAGTACAATCTACGATTGCGCTCCTCTGGTCTGGATATCATTTTGGGCGAAGGGACCAGAAGAGTGTCATCTTGCTTGATATTCATAATTTCAACCATGGTGCGGTTGAGAGGAGTGTATTCTGGTAGAGGTTGAGCCGGGTATACTTCCTTGGCCACCTTGAATTTCTTACTCGTTTCTCCTTCCGTAGGAGCTTTCTCTACGATTTCATTCTTCTTCTTTTACCCAACTATAGGGGCATTGTTCACACATCCAGGCAACTCTACCACATTTTCTACTCCTGATGCATATCTATCACATCTACTGAATATTTTAGCATGTGTTTTGGGATTCTTCTTGTTGAGAGAGAATACTAACTGGGGGTCGAGGTAAGCCTTCGACATGGTCGACACCACCACGTTAGGCTGTAGATCTTTGATTTCTCTAGCCACCCCTAGAAAATGGGTTATGAATGGTCGAAGAGGTTCCTTCTCGCCTTGCTTGATCTCCATCAAGTGGGACAAATTCTTCTTCTGGGTCCGACTCTCCTGGAAATGGAAGAAGAATAGACTACTCAACTCTCAAAATGTCCCCATAGAATTAGGGGGTAGATTGTTGAACCAAGTCCTTCTTGCGTCTCTCAGCGTAGATGGGAAAGTCCTGCAACAAAGAGCATCATGGTGGCCATATATGAACATCCCCACCTTGAAGTTGTCCAGATGCTTCTTCGGGTCAGTATTTTCATTGTACCACCGCACGTTAGGGAAGACAAAGTTGAGGGGAAGTGGGTGATTCATAACTTCATCTGTCAAAGCTGTCTTCGTGTCATATTCCTGGATGGCTTTAAAGTTGACCCCCCTTTCCACGTACTGTACTCGGTCCATTAAATCCTTCACCAAGTGTTTTAGCCTGGCCGTGTTCTCATCAGTGGTTGGTGTGCTCCCGATGGATGGTATTGCTGCAACTTGTATGGCTGGTGGTACTACTACAACCGGGGAACCGCAGCAGCTCTTTCCTGTCGAGCTGTATCGATCCACTCCTGGGCTTCTTCTCGAGCATGCCTTGCTTCATCAACCTTAGCTTGGGCATCTTTTCTGGCATGTCTTGCCTCATCTACCCTCCTCTGGGCCTCACGAGCCACGTCACCTTCCTTGTACATCCATCTGCGGGCTCCTCCGGCTTCATATCTCAACCTCAGTCGGTCGTGGATGGACGATCTTCTTGAGGCAGCAAGAGACTCGTGACTGCTCTCGATCACTTCTGTGGGCTCATATGCTAGAGCGTACTGCAAACTTGACTCCCGATAGAAGTCATTTCAACCCTTACTAGGATACGAGTCGACTGAAGGGTTGGCTTGCATAGGGCTTGGTGATGCCACTTGAGGGGTAGAATGCCTAGAATGTTGAGATCTTTGGGGACTTCTGGAATATCCACGGGTAGAACAGAGGCTGCCGATACACCTGTAGGTTATTGCTGTGACAAATCCGTCAAGGTTGCCAGTTGCTAGGCAAGTCGATCGAACTGGGCTCTGGTAACATATTGAGAGGGATTAGGATTATAACCACCTATTCCCTCTTTGGGTTGACCTTCAGGGGGATGTTAGGCGGGTTTGGACCTATAGGAATGTCAACACGATCCTGTGTTGCATCTGCCCCCGCTCAAAGGGCATGGGTCTTCCAGTGGTTATAAGTACTCTCGGCTCTCCTTGCTGGATCCATGAGTAGGTTTGATGAAAAAGCTTCAAAGGTAAAATGGATAAAAGGATGGAATGTGGAACTAGAGTATGATCTTGAGTAAGAATTGGGGAGGAAGAAAAGTCTCAAGAAGCAAAGTATGTCAGGCCCCAGGGTGGGCGTCATTCTGTTGTCGATGGATTTCGTTGGGTGCTCTGGATGACGCCAAGTAGCTGAAACACAAACAAGGCCGTGAGGTGGGTGGGTTTTACCCTGGGAACACTATGATGCCAAAGTTAGTAGGCTCCACAGACAAATAGAATGAAACTCTTAGTGAGACACTAGAGCTCCTTTAAGAGGGGGTCTACTAAACCTTATCTTCCTAGTGGTAAAGACAAACAGAAGGAAAAGGGAGATTTTTCAGAGGGATGGAGAGCAATAGTACCTTAAGAGAGGTATTTTTGGGTAAAAATTCAGGATCCCTTGCAATTGATAATCTTTCAGTATTTATAGAACCATATTAAAGCTTCTTGGACAAGCTTCCCTCTACTTACCACCATCTCCATCGCTTGTCAAATAGATGATTGTAGGTTTAGGCAGTTACGACCCTCTAGGGTGGTGCCTAGATGTCTTATCAGTCATTTACGACCCCCATGCGATCCACTCTGACCCCTTTATGTCCACGTCAGCTATTTTTTCTGACACCTGTGGCTGTCATTTCTCATTTATCGAGCATAAATCTTACTTTTTGATGATTCGATCTATGATATGGTGACATGGCAGGTTAAATCAGCCTATATGGCATTTATGGTTGTTGTTGGCATTTATGAGCATTAATAATAGAGCAATTAATATCCAGCAACCCCTTTCAATCCGTCTAATCATCGCTCTTTTTCCCAGAGGGGGGTCGAATTAAATCTTATCCCCCAATTGTTGTCAGATTTGCTTTTCCTTTGTTTGTACGCTCTTTAGCTTAGATGTGCACCATGTGTATTGCCTCAAAACACCTTTACTGATGCCTTATCAATGGTCTGGGTCTCGAATCCCCTATCAATGGTCTGATCTAAGTCTAGATTTATTTTCCTCTAATAACTTGCAATTACAAATCCATCGCCAACCCTTTGCCCCTGTGCACACATCGAAACCCCTTACCCCAACCCTATGTCCCTGTGTCTGTGCGCACATCCAAATCCCTAACCCCTTGTGCCTGTATGCACATCCAAACCCCCACCCCTTCTACCTCTTCTACTAACCTATAAACACGCTCAACCCTTATGCGTGGATGTCTTCATTAAGTGTAATGATTGTCATCTGAAGTACATGAACCAAAAATTTCATGTAATAGAAAAGCTGCAGTGAGGATCTTAGAATCTGAAAAACAAGCACAAGTTAATAGTATTGCTATTCGAACAACATATACCGCTAGTTTGCAAGGTGTTTGTCAAACGATGAAGAAAGACCATTTGACTGCAGAGTTAGATGAAACCAGATCAATAGGTGAAGGTAATATAGAGTTGTAGGTTTCGTAGGAAGATTTTTAGAAACTGAAAATTAGGGTGAAGCAGCTGGAGAAGACATTGACCATTGTCGATCAATCTATTTTAGTTATATTTGTGATAATCTTTATGGTACAACCGAACTCATTTTGGATGTCTTTCCCCTCCCTATTTTGAATGTTAGATAAGAAGGAAAGAGAAAGAATAGACGTAGGTTACTTTGAGGGAACCAAAACCTCCAATAATAACACACGTTAGTGTTGAGATAAATTAGCCTACTTTCTTTATTCCAATCATCCCCTTTTAAAGATTACATCCAACGTTATATTCCAATAAAAAAAAGAAACAAAATAGGAAATAACAAAAGAAACAAACAATAAAATCCCAATATTATAGGGGACACACCACGACTCTCTAACTAGATTAGCTATGTTAACATAATAAAGGAATATAAAGGATTATTCGATCCATATCCTATCCGTAACAACTCCTAAATAATCTCTAATAATTAATTTGTTTCCTAAAAAACCGTCACCACTACCACACTCAATTACGAATGATAAGCACGTAACAAATCCCTCCCCTTAGAATTTGGTCTTGTCTTCAAGACTGTAAAGGATTTGTCTTCATCCACCATCATCCATGATCTTGTTCTTCGATGTTGTCTTGTTCGCAGCATCCTTTAATCAAAAATAACTTTTTACAGTGGTGCCCCATTACAAACCTTTCATCACAATTGTAGCAAAGTCCCATAGCTTTTCTCTCTTGGATTTTGAGGGGAGATAGCTGCTTGATTGAAAGATGTTGGCCGCTTGATCGTCTCTTCCTTAATTTGTGAAAAATTTCAAGCTTCATAGAATCTAGCAAACCCAATAGCTAAAGACAAAGTAGCTGGTCTATTGGCCTGTACATCAATACGAATTGTATCATGCAACCCACTAATGAAACAACTCACCTGTTGAGGTTGAGGTAGAGGCCCAGTCTTGGCAAGAAATTGTTTAATTTTAGTTTGATACTATTGTACTGTCCTAGTTCGCTGCAGCTTGGTTAGTTCTCGAAAAAAATCAAAGAATTGATTAGAATCATATCTAGAGTGACGTCCTTCTCTGAAGTCCTCCCAAGAAATAGAAACCTTTTCTTGTCTCATCAATAGATACCATAACTGAGCATCCCCTTCCAAATGAAATGATGCCAAAGAATTGCGATCAATTTCTGGTATCGGATGTAATTGGGAAGAATTGTTCAGCTTTACATAGCCAACTAGTTGGGTCATCTCTACCATCAAAGCGGGAAAAATCCAACTTCACCGGCCTAGCTGTATAGGAACTGCTAGAACTTCCATTGTGGAAACCATTAGCACATGGACGTCCTTCTTGTGTATGCAATGGGGATGCTGAATTTTTAACAATTTCATTAGCAGATGGAGTAGATAATTGATCCATTCTAGCAGTGAGCTTATTGAACATTTTGGTTATCTGGTTCAATATTTTCTTCTGGCCGGATGAGAGCAACTCCATTCTATTCTTGTTTTGCTCTGTTCGTTGGTCCATTGCCAAGCTCTGATACCACCTTGGTACAACCAAACTTGTTTCGGATGTCTTTCCCCTCTCTATTTTAAATGTTGGATAAAAAGGAAAGAGATAGAAGAGACGTAGGTTACTTCGAGGGAACCAAAACCTCTAATAATAACACACGTTAGTGTTGAGATAAATTAGCGTACTCTTTTTATTCCCATCCTTCCCTTTTAAAGATTACATCCAATGTTATAATCCAATAAAAACAAAACAAAATAGGAAATAACAAAAGAATCAAACAATAAAATCCCAATATTATAGGGAACAACACCCCATGACTCTCCAACTAGATTAACTATGTTAACATAATAAGAAATATAAGGATTATTCGATCCATATCCTATCTGTAACAACTCCTAACTTATCTCTAACAATTAGCTCGTTTCTTAAAAAACCGCCACCACTACCATACTCAATTATGGATGATAAGCACGCAACACTTTGTTATGATATTTCTGAAAAGATGATAATGTAATGCAATTAGATTGTAAGAGAAAACATGAAAAATTCCTTAACTTGGTGGTGAATTGGTGTTTATGTTAGTGTGAGTGATTTCAGCGTGGGTGGTTTCACGAGCACGTTGTAGTAAGGATTTAGAAACATGATTTTGATTGACATTATCAGTTCACAACCAGGAATTGAAACATAATCTAGTTAAGAAATAAAAAGATGATCTTGAAATGAATAAAACTAGGACAACCATGTGGACTGAAAAAATCTTATTGGAAGATTACTGTAAAAATGATTCAAGACACCTAATTTCATACATTAATCCATCCAAAGTCTAAAATAAAAAGTCCATCCAAAGTTTGAAACAAAAAAAGGAGCTGATTTCATACATTATCCCTACATTAATCCATCCCATCCATTCAAAGATGACTATCATACTGTGGAGTCTCGCAGTTGTTGGCAGTTGGTATTATCTTTGTTGTAGCTATGCTTGTCACAGATGACTTAAGACATTTCCCCTACTACTTCTACCAACAACATTTATAGAACCATCCCTTCTAACTGTCACATTTGGTAGCTGGTACAACACTTGAACGAATAGGAATAATCCATTTTGGGATTTTAGGGCTTTGTATTCCACTTTTCCCATCTCTACCAGCTATTGAAAGAGATCAGCCATTTATGGTGTACTTCATGTTGTAGTGGTTACTCACTTGTACATTATAGGCAATCAATCTAAATGAATCCACTAATGAATTACATCCAAACATAGTCAACACATCCTTATCTAAATTAATTTGTAAGTCTACTTTTCCTCCAAAGGTACATATGTGACTAAGAAGGTAATATTTTTTTTCCCTCTTCAATATGATCCAACACACTATTTTATATGTCACATACAAGATCCATATAACCATACTTGTCTGGCTCTATCCATTTTTAAGTAGACAAGCCATGATAATGATATATGATTTTGACACACTCATTTTCTTCTATTGCACTTCATAAAGATAGGGTTAAGAAACAACCAGTAGGCTTGGGAAAGAATACAATATGACTCAACAAATTGGCAGAAAAATTTAAGGTCTCTATACATGATTTGGACCAACCCAGACAAACCAAATACAAAACATCACACATTTACACAGTTACACATTTAAGGTCTCTCTACATGATTTAGACATTCTAGTTTATTGTCATTTTTTTTTTGGATGCCTAGATAGAATGTTCTTGGAAAATGCAAGAATAAAATATCACACGCGTAACACACACACACACACACACACACACACACACACACACACACACACACACACACACACACACACACACACACACACACATACTATTCAGTGACTAAATATACAATATTCAATAACAACAACTAACAATTACTATAATATTCAGAAATACTATTTGTTCCCTAAAATTTACCATTCCAGAAGACTATTCATGAAATCATCTTCAATTAAGGATGTAAATGGATACCCGATAATCCAGATTCATTTCGAATTTGACTCCGTTTAGGGAATCCGAAATCAGAAAAATCGGATTCGAATTCGAATTCGGATAATTTTAATCGGATGAGGATCCGAATTTGGATTTGACCTAAATAGATCGAATATAATCCAATTCGATTCAAAATGTTAAAAGTCTTTTTTACCCTTAGGGTTTGGGAGGTATAAATACAAATTTTACCTTGATTTCCTCTTTTACTCTTCTCTCTTAGATTTAAGTTGACGCCCACTCTCTGTTTCTCTTTGGATAAACTAGGGTTTAGCTTGAGGTTTCTGACCACCGACCGCCAACTGTCGATTGTAAGCTTGCAGCAGCGGAGCTCTCTTCCCATTCTCTTCATCTCTTCCCTGATTATTTGCTTTTTCCTTCCTCATCTAATGGTGAACTTTGAAAGGAATAAGAGGGCAAGCATTATTGGGTATCTACTATTAGTAGTGAACAGGTGTTTGTTGTGGGATAAGCGGAGAGTACACAACTTTGTAGTTGTTCGGTTGTCTTCATTTCTTCAATTTTCATCATTCATATCTAATTTCCTCTCCTTTTCCTTCCAACCACCTTTTGTTTTTGATCGGTAGCCTTGTATTGCCTTGGCTTCTGTGTATGTGTGTGTGAATAAAACTAGAAAAGGAAAAGAAAAAGAAATGCATTTTAGAAGATGGATTTGTGGGTATTTCATTTTGATTTTGTTTGTGGTCTCCAATGGCTCTGATTCTGGGGTATTCAGGGTGTATCATAGAATTTTAGGTCAGTCGCCCTGTTCGAGTGATATCAAAGCTCATGACGGCTGCCGTCACTATCGGTTTCTACTCTCCAGCATTGGTCTTACCTTGGGTGGAAATAGCAATCTTTTAGATGTTGGGTTTGTTACTGATTCATGACTTTCTATTTCATTTACCTTATTTTTAGTGTCAATTTGATTTACTCTCAAAATTTTATTGTTAAGTATTGTTAGGGGGGAAAACATCACCCAATGAAAATCTCACACGTGATGTCCAAAAGCAGCGTAAGCCGATTAGACGTATTGCAGTCTTACTTGGCTGGGACGTTCGGCGGTATAATCCCACTTGGTTATGTCCCTTAGTCAGATGGCAGAGTCCTAAGGTAACTCAATTACATAATCGGAGTCTCTTTTCCATTGGGACACGTTGCTCACTCGGAGGGTGGAGTTTCGAAGCAACTCAACTATGTAATAAGAGTCATATTCCTACTAGAAGACGTCATCGGCTACCACACTTAGTGACCATCCGAATGGTGAGACCTGTCACTCTTGTTATCGACTGACCTAGCTTCATTGGCTATAGTCTCCTATTCCTACTCGGAGTCTATGACTTGGGTGTCCCACAGTGCGACACCTGATAGTCCTATGGCGAACCACCTCTCAGAGTTTTGGTACCTCCATGTTATGCCTACCTGTATAAGTAAAGGGAAAACCCCTAAGGTAAATCATCTCATTATTCATTCAGCCACAAATTTCTTTCTTACACTCAGACTCTCTCTACATTCCCCTCTTTCTAAATTAGAGATAGCCTCCTGCTGTCTCTTGACTGCTACATTGGGAATCTGACTTAAGCATCGGAGTGTACCCAGGGCTTAGTCGCCCAACTCCCTTGTCTCATCTCTATAATTGTAGGTTATCCAGATCGTAGATCGGCGTGCAATTTCCAACTGTAATAGTTTGGTGCCCATCGTAGGGCCTCTAGATTGAATTTGACGAACAACGTAAGAGGGAATTCAATCATTGTTCCATGGCTCACCGAAGAACTCGTGCTCAGACTTCTCAGCTACCTCCCTTCGAGGTGTCATCTATGCAAGTACATGAAGACAACAGTGCCAGTACTATAGGGGTCAATCATGCTCCACCACCGGCTCCTGCTCCGACAACAACAGCTCCACCACCGTCGGCTCCTCAACAGCACATGACTCGCTGACAGTTCGACGAACTGAGGCAATAAATCAATCAGTTGGCTTCAACACTATAGAGAGCCTGAGAAGAAAATTCCAGAGTTGAAGGAGGAGGGGTGAATCTTCCTCCTGCTCTAGTGCTGAGTGCACCACCAGTGGCCAACTTGGCCGCCTCTCATCCTGCACCAGCAGGATCTTCCAGGACGACATCGTGCCAACCTCTAGGTAACCCACCTCCTCCTGCCAGATGTCATTCTCATAGTAGTGTACCAGAGGGGCAAATTCCTAGCGGAGTAGGCTCTTCTACACTTAATCCTCCTGATGGCCGAGCATCGGCCCTCGGTTGATACAGTCCTCACCTTAACCTGAGCAAGATTCGAGGTCCTTCCTGAAAAAATCCGACAACAGAGGGTGAGGGTCAACCTAGAAACACCTACAATTGTCATGGCCCCTTCGTCGGTTGCCCCATAGACTGAGGTAGAGAGACAGTTGCAAGCACTGGCCACTTGGCTCCAATAAGTTGAGCAGAATCAGGTAGCCCCACAAAAAACTGCTTATACTGCTGTCATGGCATTTTTTGAAGAGATTATGTAGGCTCCCCCACTAAAAATTTTCAAGATGCGGGTCCTCGGCTCCTGTAACGGGACGATCAATCCAGAGCAGCACCTGGTTGCATTCGTCTCCACCACTTTCTTTTACCCCCAAAGCGACAGTCTGATATGTCGAGAGTTTCCATCGACACTCAGGGGTTTTGCAAGCACATGGTTCAATAATTTGCCGCATAGGAGTACCACCTCCTTCGAGCAGCTCTCAAACAAGTTCCTGATGCACTTCTAGGTAAGTCGGGTGCAGAAGAAGATACCTTATCACCTGTCCACAGTAAAGCAGCAAAAGGACGAGACATTGAGGGACTTCATCATGCTTTTCAATGCCAAAGTCCCAGAAATCAAAGACGTTGAGCCGGCGATGCACCTGTCTAGTCTCCAAGCCGGCATCACCAACGAAAAGCTTTGTTGGTCCCATGCCAAAAAGCCTCCTAAAGACCTAGATGATTTACCAGCCAGGTGTAAGAAGTACGCATCTGCCGATGAGACAACAAAAGCTCAAAAAACCAATACAGGCAAAGCTGACCAAAAGATGGCTTATAAGAAGTGATCCGATTATGCGGATCTAGCTCAAAGCAACAACTCTAAGAAGCAACAGTCTTGCAAAGAACAGGCGGACATACACCCCTACAAGACCTTTGACTGCTACACTCCTCTCATCACTTCCATGATAGAGATCCTGGAGGTGATCAAGAATGATTGGAACCTTCGACATCGCCAAAGCCACTTGGCGAGGGTAGGAACAAGGAATGGTCCAAATATTGTCGCTTCCATTGCAAATACAGCCACGATACAGACGAGTGAAAATACCTCAAGGAAGAGATAGAAGACCTCATCCGGTGAGGCTACTACTACAACTTCATCCAAGATCCTGGTCGGGGACCAGCACAAGCATGGAGAGATCGCGACTTACCTCCACCCCCTATGAGAAATCAGCAACCCAACAACTACCGAGTAGATGCTAGCAATGTCCCTAATACAAATAGGAGGGACAACAGGGATCCAGAAGGTTGATCGGCTGCGACCCACTGCCTGAGTGCAGCCATTCAATTGGCTCGTTTAGAGGGTCGTCCAAGGACAATACACCTAGGGTGCCAGTAAAGGAGCACCTTGAAGGCCGATAGCACATCCAGTTTGGGACCTTCCGGAACCAGTGACAATCAAAAATGAGACGGAGGACACGTCTGACCTCATGTGGATGACCTAGCAGTTGACGCTTCATCACCAGTCCTCTGCTAGAGAATCGCCCTTCACTTCTATGGGACTGATAATTTTTGGGGACGACGGAGTGTACGCGATCACCAGAGGGCCCAAAGTAGAAGGAAAGATAGTCCTAACCATCATAGGGAGACCCGCAATAGGAAACATGTAAGACCCGCACTGCACTAACTTGATCTGACCGTGTCGTGCCAGGTCTTCCCATCATTCTTGGATCAAGTGGACCGAGCGTGTGAAGATTGATCACAAACCAGGTAGAGAATCGAGTTAAAGACACTAAAAACATACCTAAGGTCGCATGCCTGAGTAGGTATGGTCGATCATAAGGAAGGAAACAAAAATATCAAATTCAGAACCCCACGATCGATGATTTTGACCTTACGATCGATGGTTTATGCGACCGTATGATCGACCGTGAGAAACCCAGATCAGACTCCGAGTTTTGGAAACTTTCCTAAACTAAGGGATTGCTTTCCTAATTGAAAGAGGAATCTATATGGAGAGTTTTCCTCTATATAAGGGACGTTCCTCATTCCTTTTTAACTCTTTTAGAACATTAGTAAACCCTAGAGAAAGAGAAGGAAGAGAAGGAAGAGAAGGAGAAGAAGAAAAAACTAAGGAGAAGAGTTTGCTGAGAAGAGATTGGCTCTCTATCATAGGCAAAGGTATGAAACGAATATCTGGAGATGTAAACTCTAATTATAAGACTTCTATAGAGAATAAACAATATCAACCTATTATGATCTATGTGATTTCCTTGAGAAAATCCCAAGGAGAACCATGAAGAGTGAATTTGATGATTAGGGTTGATAAGAAACTACTAATGATGGCCATAGGATAACTTTAGAATAAACCCCATTGAAGATAAGAAGAATTGACCCAGGAAGAACTCGAATTGCATGTAGTCTTGACCAAAAATCTCAAGGTCGCAGCTACGGTCGACCATAGCATGACCAGCATGATCAGAGGAACGACCATAGGCATTTGGGAAGATTTCAAAAATCATATGGTCGCAACTACGGTCGCACCATATGCGATCGTAGGGTATCGACTATAGGTAGTAAGGTCAATATAGTATGAGACCATAGGACCAATCAGACACTTATCAGTGCTCTGTTTTGATTTTTGACTACTATAGCATGTCACATATGAACCCTAACTTAAATTCATATAACTTTTAGGTTGTTAAATCAATTTAAAGAGAGTTTCAAGGCTTGAAAGGAGATCGATGTATTGCTAACAGGTGAGGGAACAAGACCTAAACTAATTAGTTAATAACAAACTGTTTATTTTTATTGAGTCCAATGCCATGATTGATTCTATGCTTGTATGCTCGTAATGTACATCTCACATGTCATCCAATATTTCTGCTATTACTGTTCATGCATATTTAATTATGTTTATTTATAACATGATGATAATGATGATGATGCTAGGAATAGGCATGTGAATGCATGTGTGTGGTTGGTGTGTTGGATGCGAGTCAAGCATCAGGGGGAAGATGTGGCATGGTGGACTTCGACCTCGTCACCAGACTCTAGCTCTATCTCTACTCAAGTCTTGCCCACTAACATCGTCGTATCGTCATTACCTTAGCAGAACTATTACGTCGTAGGACATCAGGGGAGGTGGTCTCGGACCGTGTGGTCTCTGACTCGGTCAGGGGGCCTTAGCTCTATCTCTATGGACGTATTGAGGGATGTTGGGGTGAGGCCTTGGATACACTGTTTGGCATTAGGATTGGTTAGTTGCGAGCCCAATTTGTAAGCCCTCGCCAATAGGGACTTACGTGTTGGTATGGGTAGGGCATCAGGGGAAGTGTTATGCGGTGTTTGATCGGACACTTTAACTCTATCTCTATTCCATGATGGGTGCATGTGAGACGACAATGGTGTTTGATCCATTGGACGGATTCACACACTCGTGTATAGAGGTGCGACGGCCACCAAACCTTTCTATAGCACATTACAAACTTATAAACCAGACCAAAGATATGAATTGAATGCATGCATATGTTTGTTGCATTGTTTTGTTTACTCACTGAGCTCAAGTTGGAGAGCTGACCCTCGTGCGCATAATTCTTTTTAGTTTCTGATGTTGCAGGTATTACGATTGAAGATTATGTCGACACGCCAATATATGAACAGGTGGTGGCTATGGATGAGAAAGCTATGGAAGACTATTATGATTCATTAAGCGAGTGTTTCAACTATGGATACGCTTAGTGTTTAACTTTCGTATTTGGATATTTATAATATGTATTAAATTATATTTTGATTACTTGGAGATAACTAAAATATTAATTATTTATCATGATTAGACCTTAGTTCATCATTAATAAGACTTCCGCTATGTACTTTATTATCTCTGATTAATGTGGAATGTGTTTTAGTTTAACATGGTTGGCATAGCCTATACGAGATCCTGATTGAACCGTTGGTTTATTGACGGTTCATCACACCATTCTGGTTGGTCCAGAATTGGGGTGTGACAAAACACCTCTAACCGGTTAGCTAAAGCTTACTCGTGGCTGGTGGCAAAGACAAAGTGGTCGTCCAAGAAGGAACAAACCAGAGAAATCATCACTTTTAGTTACGAGGACCTCGTCAATGTGGCGGTACCCTAAGAGGATGCCATCATTTTCACAGCAGGAATCAGACACCTCTTTCATCACCAACCATGAACTCTTTTGCTAGACGATCATGCCTTTTGGCCTAAAAAATACAGGAGCTACCTATCAGAGGTTGATAACCAAAGTCTTCAGAAGCCAAATTGGTCGTAACATGGAGGTGTAGGTCGACAATTTCCTAGTGAAGAGTAAAAAGGCTGACTTGCACCTAGCCGACCTAGATGAAGCCTTCTAGGTCCTCTGTAAACATAGCACGAAGTTGAATCCGACAAAGTGCACTTTCAGAGTAACGTCGGAAAAATTCCTAGGCTTCATGGTGTCACAGAAGAGGCCAACCCCTCTAAGATAACAGCCATAGTCAACATGACTGTGCCAACCAAGCCAAAGCATGTTCAGGAGATGAATGGTCAGATAGCTGCACTTGGACGGTTTATGTCCAAGTCGGCCGAAAGATGTCTGCCCTTCTTCAAGACATTGAAAGGAGTAGGGAAGTTTGAGTGGACGGACGAGTGCTAGAAGGCCTTTGAGGATCTTAAGACCAACTTGTCTTCTCCCCCACTATTGGTAAAGCCTAATCCGGGGATGAGTTGCAGTTGAATCTAGGGGTGTCTGACGTGGTCGTCAACGCCATTCTACTGAAAGAAGAAGATAAGATCCAGCACCCTATATATTATGTCAGCAAAGTGCTGCTCGATACAGAAACCTACTATAAGCTAGTGGAGAAGTTGGAAGTAGCCCTTTTTACAGCCGCTCGAAAACTCTAACTGTACCTCTAAGTATACTCCATCTTTGTCCTTACAAATACCCCTCTGAAGAAAGTTCTATCAAAGCCAGACTCCTCTGGACAGATGATAAACTGAGAAGTGGAACTCGACGAGTTCAAACTCAAGTATGTACCCAGGACCGCCATCAAGGTGCAGGCCTTAGCAGACATCATAGTAGAGAGCACACTACCAGACAAAGAAATAGTAGTGTCTAACCAAGAAGGTAAACCTACACTGATCGAAGAGTTGTGGGTTTTGCAAGTGGATGGGTCCTCCATGGACGGGAAATAAGGTGCAGGTGTGATACCAGTCCAGAGAAATTCAAAGCCATCAAATTTGGATTCAACACAACAAATAACGAGGTAGAGTACGAAGCATTACTAGCCGGCCTCGGACTAGTTAAGGGTCTTATGGTCAAATGGCTCGTAGTCTGTAACGACTCGCAGCTAGTAGTCTACTAGGTGCAAGGCGACTATGAAGCCAGGTAGCCAGGGATGCAGAAGTATTTTGAAAAGGTGAATTCGGCCATAATAGCCTTCAAGAGTATTGAACTATAATATGTGGCCAAGAAGATAACACTGAAGCATACGAGTTGTCTAGGTTGTCCCTGGCAAACATCTCTGAGATGGACATTGCGGTGCATATTGAGCTACTAAAGCACGCAAGCAACACTGCAGAAGAAGTAGCACTGATCGACATAGCCCCTAGCTGGTATGACTCCATCTACAGCTACCTTCGAACGGGTGCACTCCAGGAAGACAGAAAGGAGGCCCGACACATACAGGCCAAGTCGAGATAGTACACCATTCACCAGGATGTACTGTACAGGCGATCTTACACCATGCCATTGCTTTGATGTCTCAAATTTAAAGAAGTTGAGCAAGTGATGAAAGAGGTCCATGAAGGTATTTGTGGTCGACATCAAGGTGGCCAATCACTATTTCAGAAAATCCTCCGACAAGGCTACCATTGGCATGGGATGCACAACGACTGCATCGAACTGGTGTGTAAGGGTGAAAAGTGTCAGTTCTATGTGCCAGTTCCCCACTATCCTACTACTCCCCTGCAGGCCATTATTAGTCCTCTACCCTTCGCTATATGGGGGTTGGATATCATGGGGTCCTTCCCCAAAGCAAAATACCAGAGGAAGTATGTCATAATAGCTATCGACTACTTCACAAAGTGGATTAAGGTTGAGGCTGTTGTAAAAATCGATGTAACCAAGGTGGAGCAATTCTTCAGACACTCAGTAATATACAAGTTCAGAGTACCTCGGATACTCTTCATTGACAATGGCATACCGTTCACCAGCATGTCATTCGTAGAATTCTATGTCGAGTTTCGAATCGATCATCGATTTAGCTCGATTAGCCACCCACAAACCAGCGGACAGACAGAGGCGACAAATAAGACTATATTGATAGGTCTACAAAAAAGGGTGCCCGACGAGAAAGAGAAGTAGGGTGATGAGTTACCAAGTATCGTCTGGTCATACAAGATAACTAGCAAAACCCCCATTGGCAAGACTCCCTTTATGCTTGCCTTCGGCATGGAGGCAGTCGTCCTAGTTGAAGTTTTTCACCCTACTTATAGGATCCTCAACTTCAATGAAGAGAATAACTCCAACGACCTACGCACCAACCTGGATGACCTGAAAGATGTCAGGGAATAGGCAGCATTTAGAGTGGCTGAGTACCAACAGGCCACAGCCAAGCATTACGATAAGACTGTACGGCCCAAAATTTTCAGAGTACGAGACCTAGTCCTCCAAAAGACGTCAGTGTATGAACAAACCAACCAAGGGAAGATGAGCAAAAATTAGGAAGGACCTTACAAAGTAATCAAGATAGGCTGACCTGGATCGTACACCCTGGCCACCCTCACCGATGAAGAGATACCTCGTCTTGGCACGCCACAAACCTACGCAAGTACTACCAGTAAGCCTCCTTTGGCCCTAGTCAAGTTTACCGCTCATTACTTAGTCTTTAATTTAAATACGTTTTATTTCAATCAAGTTGGCCGACTAGTCCAGGCCCCTTTATGTAACTTCTCCTTTCAAAGCATGTAGTTTATACTTATAAGTTGGGCACGCTAGGGGCATCCACTCATTTTAAGTTTTAATTCAAGAGGTATGTTTTCGTTGCATCCCAATAATTGAAGAATCGAACAACTTACACTTTCTTACAATCGTTCCATTCTGCCCAACCTGCCAACTCAGACCCACAAGTAGGTCTGAGTAGCATGTAGGACCTACTTAACTCTGCCTACTCAGATCCACAAGCAGACCTAGATAGCATGCAGGGCCCACTTGACCATGCCTACTTAACCCACAAGCAGGCCTAAGTAGCACACAAGTCCTACTTGACTCTGCCTACTCATGCCCATAAGCAGGTCTGAGTTGCACATAGCCCATACTTGAATTTTCCTACTCAGACCTACAAGCAGACCTGAGCTATAAGCAGACCACACTTGAATTTTCCTACTCGGATCTGCAAGCAAGCCTGAGTTGCAGGCATACTACATTTGTACATGCCTACTCAAAACTGGGGGCATGTCACTCATTGCCAAGTTTCTAAATAACATCACTCCAACACATAGTATTTTACAGCAAAAGTCTACAAGTGCACTCTGCCTCGCAAGCAATTAGCCCGACTACACTTTGGGGTATCATAGGGATATACACGTTCAAAAAACAATTGAAAAAGCAAGCACAAGCAGCGAAAAAAGAAAGAACACTTCGTAAGTATATTTCAAGATTAGATTTTTACAAGCTCGCACGGGGCCAAAGATAAGAACCCCCCAGAGGTAGGTACAAAAAAAGGGGAGAAGACTTCACGCAGCCAGAGGAAGAGGGTCCTTTGAGGATGAGGGTCCACAGTCATAGCGATAAGGGCATCACCATCACTAGTCGAAGGATCTTGGGTCTGCTGAGTGGCCTGGACAGTCGTCTGCTCCATCAAAACATCCCCGACACCTTCCTCAACTAACGGAGTAGGAGGGGGAGCCCAGAACATGGGCAAGTAGGGCGAGCGGTCCTCCCCACCACCCTCCAATTCTTTGACAATAATGCCACAAAGATCCTCGGCCTCATCTGCGAAGGACAAGCAGGCTGAATAATTGGCCACCACACCCTGCTCATCAGGGCATGACCGTATAGAGCGCCCTCCTTGAAGTAGTCACTAGCAAAATCCTTCAAATCCTACTTGTACTCCCCGAACTGGCGGTACTCGGCGATGACTTCCTCCCTATAGAGCTTCTCTTGCTCCTTTAACCGTTGGAGGATCTCCCTTGCCTTGGTTGCTTCGGTTGTGGCCGACTGTACCTATTCCTCTGTAAATTTGAGGTCACCTTCGGCCTTGCACAACTTCTCCTTGGCTTGGCGCAGCTCCCCCTCCTCTTTCTGAAGTTTATGTTGCTCCCTAGTCAACTCTCCCTCAGCCCCCTTGGCCTTACCCTGGGCAACCGACAACTCCTGAAGGAGACCCGTACACTCTGCTGCCATCCTCTCCATGGTGGCCTCCTGCGCATCGTTAGCCACCTTGAGCTCCTTGTACTTGGAATCGACCGTCAGAAGCTCAAAATTAGTGTTTCCAACTGATGACAGACGTCACCAGAAGTGGAATCCGTCTACAACCAGAAGGAAGTTAAATTTAAATCACGCAAAGCTAAGTGTTTATCAGACCAAGACAGGGTATAAGGGAACTTACCTTCTTCTCATACCAGTAGCATCTCTAAATGGCCTCTCAGTCCATCTAATATTTTACATGCTTGATATCCCAGGGTAGTCGGGAATCTTCCACTAAGGCCCGAGCCACTCGGGTTCTCTCGAAAACCGAGTCACCATAGTTGACCGAAAACTTAACTTGAAAAACCTTAGACTTAGGTTTCTCGGCCCCCTTCCCTCCTTCATGGCCAGCACCCTTGCTAGTCTACCTTTTGCTGGTCGTCTCCTTGGCAAGACCGGCTCTGACATCCTTCTCCGAGCCCTTAGTTAGGTCTATGATCCCCCCAGGCAGGGACCCGGACTCCTGTGCCATTGG
Source organism: Protea cynaroides (assembly GCA_028583415.1). Taxonomy (NCBI): domain Eukaryota; kingdom Viridiplantae; phylum Streptophyta; class Magnoliopsida; order Proteales; family Proteaceae; genus Protea; species Protea cynaroides. The sequence goes on along the minus strand of CM053266.1, from coordinate 2,154,479 downwards.
GGCAATGCGTTCTTTGGCCTCATTACGAGGCAAGCCCAGGGTGCTGGCTTGCAGTCCCCCCCTCTTTTGCTGAACATCGACTGAGAGGTCCTTCCCCAACTTGGCCCTCTTACCATCTGGGACATTTCCTTCGACCAGGGCATGCTTGCCCTTGCTGGTTTCTTGGCCAGCCTGGGCCTGAGTGGTCACCCCCTTGGGCTACCGGTACTCCCGCCAATCAGCTTGGGTCTAGGCACAGTTGTCTTCGTTGAGACCTTCGTTTGCCCAGCCTTGGCCTGCTTGGCCGCCTATAGGCTCTGGATCAGCTCCTCAGGTGTGAAGGTCACTGTAAAAGTAACGAAAAAGATGATGATCAGAATGAAATCCACGCATACTGAGATTAGTTGGCTACTATCTGGGGACCTAACCTAACAGGCCGAACTCGGCCAAAACCTCCGGCTTCATCAAGTCGGAGTAAGGGACAGTCTGGCCTTTCTTGGCCAAATGGAGGGTCTCCGACTCTTCCTGGGTCAATGGCTATTTTTTGTTGAACTCAGACGCAATCACCAAGTTCCAAATATTGGAAAGGGGATTACCTTCCCTTGAGCCAAAGAACACAAACTTTTGCCACCACCCATGGACGGAAGAGGGCTTCTCGGAGATCACAGGGAATGACTTGGCATACCGTTGACTGAAGTAGTACCCGTTAGTGTGTGAGACTCCTCATGTGACTCCTTCTCCAGGAAGTTGTTGAACTGCAAGAATGCACGACATAGGTTCATAGTCAGCTCCCTGCCTAGTTAGCACACAAAGATGATGAAAGCGAACAAGCACCTCCACCCATTGGGGCCAGTTGAGAGGGGGCAATGCAGTATGCCCTCAGAATGCCTACAACTATGGGTGAATGGGAAATCTTAATCTCGATTTTAAGGTGTGCTCATATACGTAGGCCTCAGACTCGTTCACAGAGCAGGCTGGTTCATTGGCCCTGGGTGCTCATAGAGGCACCATGGCGGGAATCTGATACTCGGAGCACAGTTGGGCTAGGGACGCCCCTGAATGTATCGAACTCTCAATTTTAGAGGCAGGGACTGACTCCAATGTAGGGATAGTCAGCTTTCCGCTCTTCTTCTTATGATTTCTCTTAGCGAAGGTGATTGCAGGCCAACTATGCCTTTTGGCTGTACTAGAGGGCTCAAACGTACTCTCCTCTGAGGCCAGCTTGACCTCCTCCATGGGGGATCCTTCGGCCACTTCCTCCTCTTCTGACCTATTCCCGAAGGTCTACTCGGAAGAGCTAGGTTTGGGTCTCCTTTCTTACCTAACCGAAAAAGACACATCGCCCGAGGCCATGGACTCCACGGTTTCGGTGGATGATTCGGTTTCACTTTTATATTGGGCCATAACTCTTATACTAGGCCATTATCCTCCTTTTCCTACTAATTCCTCCCTTTTTCACTGATGGATCGATGTTATCCGTCAAAAAATAGTCCCAAAGCATAAACTGGAAGGAAAATGGAAAGCATAAACCAGAAGGGAAATGGAAAGACGAAAGCAGAGGGAAAATGGAGAGGAAGCTTACAAGTGATGGAGAAAAAAACCCTCAAAAAAAGAAGACGGAGCTTAAAGATGAGTAGCGAGATCAGCCTCCGACTACGCAGACAGACAATAACTTGAGCAAGAAGTAAAGTTCAGAATTAATCTCGGAAAAAGGTATTTATAGAACTCCCACGCCTCTGAGCAGGTGAAGAGACGTGGGACACGTAGTAGTTTTCTACAGGACGATGGTTAGCGCCATTAATGTGAGCTGACAGATGCGGTTCAACGGTTCAGAGCTTCATTATGGCCCAAGTTGTCATGATGGTCGGTTGCGTAGATGTGGCGTACTTCTCGGATGAGTTTTTGGATCTCACTCCAAGCACGCACTATGAGTCATTATGGCGTCTCGATCTTGGCTTAGTCGGTGCGCCTTTCCGAGGCGACCGCCTACCTTATCCAATGGTTGTAGGGAAACGGTTCGATTTTTTGACTTTATGACATCATGCATGCATCTATCTACAGCTGGCACCGCTGGCACTTTCGACCCTGAGTGGTCAGCATTTCGAGTAGCATCACCACCGACTAATGCTCTTATGCACCTCTGAATGCTAGCATCCACAGGCTCAAGGGGCAACTGATTAGTTTGGTGAGGCTGACCGGATGTTGTTTGCACTATCATATCCTACGCATCTGACAGCGCAAGGGGCATCTGTTAGGGGGGAAAATATCACCCAATGAAAATCTCACACGTGGCGTCCAAAAGCAGTGTAGGCTGACTAGACATATTGCAGTCGTACTTGGCTAGGATGTTCAACGGTATAATCTCACTTGGTTACGTCCCTTAGTTAAAGGGCAGAGTCCTAAGGTAACTCAATTACGTAATCAGAGTCTCTTTTCCATTGGGACACATTTGTTCACTCGGAGGGTGGAGTTTCGGAGCAACTCAACCATGTAACAGGAGTCCTATTCCTAGTAGAAGACGTCACCGGTTACCACGGCTTAGTGACCAGCCAAATGGTGACACCTGTCACTCTTGTTATCGACTGACCTAGCTTCCTTGGCTATATAGTTTCCTATTCCTACTCGGAGTCTATGATTTGGGGGTCCCACATTGTGACACCTGACAATCCTATTGGCGAACCACCTCTCAGAGTCCCAATACCTCCATGCTTCATGCCTACCTCTATACATAAAGGGCGAACCCCTAAGGTAAATCATTTCATTATTCATTCACCCACTCTTTCTCTCTTACATGTAAACTCTCTCTACATTCCCCTCTTTCTAAACTAAAGATAGCCTCCTGCTGTCTCTTGACTGTTACGTTGAGAATCTGACTTAGGCATCAGAGTGTATTCGGGACTTAGTCTCCCAACTCCCTTGTCTCATCTCTGTAATTGCAGGTTATTCGGATTGCAGATCGGTAGGCGATTTCCAATCGTAACAAGTATGGATGTTATTCTGACTCAATGGTAGAAGAATTGGGTGCTCTCTCATATGAATTTGGTGCTCTCTCTTGTAATGGAGATGGTGACTGGAAAACCCAAGAGATACCATTGAGTTTTGATCTGAAAGCATGCAGCTCGGGCCCTAGGAGCCATGAAATTATTGTAAGTTCTTGCAACGGCTTTCTTTGTATAGCGGTAGCGTAGGGTTCAAATCTCATTTGTCTCTTAAATCCCATTTTTACTCTGTTTTTTATTTCTGGATTCGGATTGGATGTTAACCCAATAATCTGATTAACATGCGAATTCGAATTCGGATTTTCGTTATTTTAATCTGGCGAAAGCGGATGGAGTTGTGAAATTTCAAATTCAAATTCGAATAGTACCTTATCCGTACTGAATTTGATCCGTTTACATCCTTAGCTTTAATAATATAAAAAAACATCAAATTGGAGTGTCAACAAAAATCAACATCAGATCCGACTTTAAGAAAAATACTTCAAAATTCAAATTCCGCAAACAATCATCAAAATTCAGTTTCAGAAAAATCAACATTAGAATCAAGCTTAACAAAAATTAAACTACAATATTTGAGTTGGGGATGACAAATTTCTGGACTTTGATCTGAGAGAAACCACTAGAGGAGACTTCAGCTTTGCCGAAACCAATCGTTCAATCCCTAATACTCAATCACTACTTTGTGGATTGCGGAAAACAGAGAAATGGAGAAACGGAGAGAATTACGTAGGGTTTGGAGTTGGGTTCAGGGTTGTAGGATTTTCAGAAGGGTTTAGGGTTGTAGGATTTTCAGAAGGGTTTAGGGTTGTAGGATTTTCAGAAGGATTCAGGGTTGCAGGATTTTCAGAATGGTTGGGAGTTTGGAGTGGGGAGAGTTGCAGATGGCTTGGCGGTTCGGGGTTGTAGGCTGGAATGGAGAAATGCAAAGAGTTGTGGAGGGGGTGGGAGTGTTTTTTTTTTTTTTTTTTTGGGGGGGGGGGGGGGGGGGGGGGGGGGGGGGGGGGGGGGGAGGGGAAAGGAACCTACCTCCTTCATTGATCGCAGAGAAGAGAGGGAGTTGGCGGAGGCATCGAGAAGGAGTTTTGTTGATTGTGAGAAGAGAGAGAGTGGAAGTGTGGGATACAAGGAGTTTTTTCTTTGATTGTAGAGATGAGAGTGAGTGGGAGTGGGAGTGGGAATGGATGTAAGAAAAGAGGAGGCGCTTCATGATTTGCAGAGAAGAAGAGGAACGAATGGAGACGAAAAGGTGAGAAATGAAAGGTTTTAGGGATTTTAGTAAAAGGATAAAATAATAGCTTCACACCAAGTTAGGGGCAATTTTAACATTTAAAAATTTTCAAACTTCATACGTCATATTTCACAGAGTCTAACTAACAGAGTGGGATTAAGTGTTATAATTACTAATAACAAGGGATGTCCATTGAATTGACTCCAGGTGGAGGGTGTGTTTAGGCATTAGATAGGGGAAGTCTATGAAAATTTCTTTTTTTTTTTTTGGATAAAATGTAAACTAACATCTTAGCCTATTAACCTGTCAAACGCTTCAACCACAGATCAAATTTAATTAGAAATTTTAACACAATGCATTGTAGAGGCAGCGCATGTGGTTTCGTTTTGATGCAAAAATGCACAAGAATCCTATTAAAAACATAACAAATTCGTATATAATACAAGAAAGTATTTACTCGACCTGGAAATCAAATGTCGCAAAATGTGAGTAGGCAATCCATTTTTCATATGGACAAATGATTTTGCTAATCTATCTCCTTCCTGTTTTTTTTTTATTTTTTGCCTTTCTTTCCATTGGTCCTTGACGTCCATAGAAAAATAAATTTTGAAACAATAAATTGACACATGGTGATGTTACACTGGCTTGAAATTTAGGTTCCATTTGGTAACGTTCTCATCTGTTCTTGTTCTGAACCGATAGAAATGGTTTTTTTCTGTTCTGTTATGAAAATAGTGTTCTTTGGCTGTTCTTTTGGCCTTAAGGCTGTTTGGCAAATATGTTCCAGAACTGGTCTGAGAACACTGTTCTGACATGTTTGCTGTTTGGTAAAATTTGTTCTAGAACTTTTTTTTTCAAAGCAATCAAATATTATAGAATTGCCATTTACAGAATTATCATTTAAACCATTAACCATTATTAAACATATATTTTATAATTGTTTGACATATAAAATAAAACATTTACGCATATCGAGTAGTCATATATTTCAAATCATTAACAAAATACCATGTCAAAGAGAGAAATCACAAAGAAAGTCGTTTGACATAATGGATTAAAAAATTATAAAATTAACTATTAGGTTACACAATTTCTTGCATTCCATGAACTCTAGCTAGTTGATTTACAATTGCTTTTCTTTTGGCAGCCATCTATACTATTCTTGGTCGCTGAGTGTTAGGTACTTGGTCCAATATTTCAACGGGCAGTTCATCGTCAGATTATGGGTCTAACTCATCTTCTACACCATCATCATTATTCATTAATCTTGCAAATTCAGTGTCTACTTGTTGCTCAGATTTAATGAAGTTATGCAAACCACAATAGCTTACTACTATACCGTTTTGCACATTCATAGAGTATGATGACATTTTTCTCAATATCTGAAATCTGTTTTTCAATACCTCAAAGCATCGCTCAATGACATTCCCCAATGATGAATGTCTGTATTAAATAGTTCTACAACTGTTCTTGGTTGTCTTTGTCTCCCTCCTTTAAAGTCTGGTTGATGGTACCTCTCACCTCTAAAGGGGGCCAGATAACTTGTTTGGTTTGCAAAACCCGAATCCACGACATAATATTTACCTAGGAAGAAAAAAAAAAAAAATATATATATATATATATATATATATATGAGTATTATTAATAACAATTCTAGTAAAATAAGAGTCAAAAGAATCCCCTAATTTTTTTTTTCAAAAGAATCCCCTAATTTTTTTTTTTTTTTTTTGTAAAGTGATACCTGGTGGTGGATGAAGAACTTTCATTGTTGGATTGATTAGTACTTGTTCCAATATCCAACAACCAGCGCAAACAAATATGAATTTCATATCAAAAGAGCACGCACACATTACGTTTTGAGTCAGTAACTTCTTCCGATTATAGTATCGTTGTTGCAGTGCTCTAGGGACAACTACACTTATGTGTGTCCCATCAATGACTCCAATGCAGTCCTAAAAAACATTTATTATATGTAACATTGTATGTAAGATATGAAATAAAAACAACAGAATATTTTACCTTGAAATATGGGGTGTCTTTCATGTTAGTCCAAATCCCAAGTGGGGTTTCATCAAAAGATGGAGGTTTAATGTATTCGTCAGACAACAACCTCATCCCCCTCAAGACATCCTTAAAGATTCGACTGATTGTTCAAATACAGCCAAACGCAATACTGAATAGAAAAACCAATTCCTGTGATCAAGAAATCTAAAACAACGGAAGAACAAGTTTTGATCCTTAAAGTAGGAACTATAAAGTTTACTTTTTTTCTTCCATCCTTTTTTTCTTTCTCTAATGCCTCTAAGGGAAGGTGGAGGCCAAATCAATGAGACAATGAAGAATGGACACACACCAACCATAAATCATCTGATATTTTTTGGTCATTGAGCGGCTAAACCTCCATGAGCAGAAGTTGTACTAATAAAACATCATGGATTCATACGAAATTCCTAAATAAAACAAAGGCCTCAGCAGAAAAGACCATATCTTGGAAGCTGGTTGTGGAGAAACACGAGATTCTTGGTTTTCTAACCAAAGCTGTGAGTTAATGGCAAAGCACAACTCCAACTACCATCCTGTGTCACCACAAAGATCATAAGAGCAAGAGGCAGGAGTGAATAACAAAGTTGAGACTATGCTGACTTACCAAACTAGTCAACCTTCTGTTAACAAGTTCAGATGAATCATAGACCATACACAATATGTACTTATGTATTATGGCTGGAAATGAGTTCGTCAGGACAGGTCTGACCAATACCAACTAAACCCTTAAAATATTTCTCAACCCTGGCCCTACTACCCCATGAAAAATGCACAAAGTTATTGAGGCAGAACCCCATTGCACGAGACAGGGCTGGGTGGGTCCCCAGTTCTTGTATCATGTAAGCTCCAAGAGAAGATGCACATTAACATTTTCACAGCCACCAAGTTAGGTTTTAGTATGTCTGCATCATCAAGAAAACTGTCTTCCGGGTCTGGTCCTCTTGCAGAATAATAGGGGAATTTCATAAATTTCGGAACAGTTCAAAACCCTCTTAGAGAGCTAAACAGTTTCTGGAGCAAACAGTAATTGAGTTTTGAAGTGAAGGATTCTTTTCTGAAATTCTGGAATAACTTGCGGCAAAATTGAAACAATTTATAAATAGACTTTCCAAAACAACTCTGGATGGATCAAGGGTGAGTTGCAGAAATTTTAGAAAACAGAGTAAATTTTCTTCTATAAAATAGATTCTTCTATGAAATAGGTATGTAGTACTGTAAATCAGTTTGGTTATCCCTGAAACATTCGCTTACTTCTCTCAATGGCAAATAGAAATCTTCACTAAGAAGAACCCAGATAACACAAGCAGCAGAGAACACCAGCCATAGGTAAGGGACTTGCAACAGCAGCAATAAGACCCAGAAAATAGCACAGATGGCATTCTAATATCAAATTTCAAAGCTAGAGATCTATTACATCAACTACGAAAGAAATCTTCCTGTACTCACGGAAGTAGAACATAAGAAAAAAAAAAAAAAAAAAAAAAAAAAAAAAGACCTACAGTAACAACAATGTGGGATAAAAAATTAAGATTTCCATCACAAAATCCAGAGAGAGAGAGAGAGAGAGAGAGAAGACATACCTTACTATCGGGGTTGCAGACGAAGGTAGATGGCATCAAAGGTAGAAGAATAGGGTTGCGTTGAGTGAAGAAGACTTGAGTGAAGACGAAGACATAAGAAGACTTCTATAACAAAAAGACTTCTATGAGAATAAGGACTTCTACGAGAAAGACTTCTGAGCTTATTGCGAACATTGTTGAATGAACAAGAAGTCTTCTTTCCGAAGGTATATTTTATCGCGAACAATTTTAAGTTTTGTGCTTTTCAAATCTGTTCCAGAACGTAAGAACATGGTAATCCATGTTCTGGTATTTTAGTTTTTAAATGTTCTTTTCATTCGGTTCATTCTTTGAGAATGAACAAACAAACTAGATTTGTCAAACGATTTTTTACTATTTTTGACTGTTCTGAATACTTTTTCTGTTCTATTAGAACGGAAGAACAGAAACTACTCTCCCAAAGAGTTACCAAACGGACCCTTAATCTTTGATTAGTTTTGGTTATATGGAACTGTTGGCACGGTTTCAGGCCGAATTTGGCTCGTCTCAAGTTCGAGATGAACTTGAGACTTGCCAGTGTCAGCTGGATGACCGACACCTAGCATTCCCTCTCATCTCATGGTATGAGAGTGATTGTAAAGAAAAGTAAAAAAAAAATTACAAAAACACTCAATCACTCTCATACCGATAGATGGGAAAAAATAGTTGGTTACACTGTACGTTAGAATGATTACATGCACATAGTTCTAGGACGACCAATTTGAATTCCACTCCCAACACATTTTCAAAAAATTCATCTTCAAAAGACTAATTTGACTTTTACCAGAAAAAAAAGGAAAAGACCAATCTGACCTTGTGAAACATCCGTGACACCGGGTCATTCAATACATCTGGAGAATATTCTATGTACAAAGACCAGCAGTGAGCAGACCCATTACAAACCCAACAGTCAGCCCGGACCGATCCACATGCTATTCGCCCACCCGAGGCACACTTCACCTACCCGAGGTATGCATCAGGTGGGGCCAACCTCCTCACCAGTCAAGCCTTGGCACCTACAACCATACGGCACAGAGTGCACCACGTCACATGATTAAATGAAGACGGGAGCCTACTCAAGTCCAAGTTGATCTTGCTCACCTTCAGGTGAAGGGATCTTCAAGGATAGGATTAACATTCAGAGTTGCAGATCCCACGATATGTTTCTAGTCAAGTATACCACAGCATTAAATGGAATAAAAATTCATGCAGAACCAACAGGGTTGAGGACATTGAAGCTGTAGTTTTGTGTCCATTGCATTTCTGTCTATCTAATAATCCAAGCGGGAAGAAGAGAAAGAACACAACAATAACCAAATACCAAATGTAAGTCGCTAAGCTTGAGAACCAGCGAGCTGATGACTATTATGACAACTTTCAGCCTGGAACAGCTTGCAAATGCTGCAATTGACATTTAACAGCATCACCACTGTACAGGAATGGTTAACATATGCTGTAATGACAATATAGAATTTGTTCCGCTCATTCATTAACATCTGCACCATCACTTTCATTGCCTTCTTCACCGTCACCTTCCTCACCTTCTTTATCTCCATTTTGCTCTGGGGGCTTGTTTTCCATTTTTCTTTTCTTGTTCACGTCCTTCGTCTTTGCTGCTCCTGCTTTCTTTGCAGCATTCTTTATTCTAAAAGCTGTGAGAAATCAGGTAAAGAAGAATGCTCAGCAATGCATGCTAGAAGAATCTTCTCTCTACACATTGGATAGGAAGGATCAATTAGAGGTCAATTTGCACGTAAAATGATAATTAATGGTAAAGATGTGGCAATAAATGGCAGCTGCAAAAAATGTACCACACAAGCTGAACAGAATGCACAAAAATGGAAAATAAAATGTCATTATTTGTATAGGAAATATAGTAAGAATCTTCACTTCCCAAAATCCCGAAAACAGAAAGTTCGAGTATCCTGTCCACCATATGATGCTAAAAAGTATTTCTTATAGTAATATTTGTAAAAGACTATAATTTGAGGACCTAGAAGGAAGCAGACCCCCAACATCATTAACTCCAATGCAGTTACTAATTCTACAGAGTCTCTCAAGAAAGTTGGAGAATAATCAAGTTTCTGCATCCTCATGTTTACAGAAAAAAGTGGTTTCCACAACGCACAACCCTCTGCCTCTGGACGCTAGTTACTAGTTGCTAATCATCTTCCTTTCTTCATGCATCTGTGCCATCCTAAATATATTCACTGAATCATCCTCAGATGCCAGCATGGGCTTCCACCTTCCTCTAATCTCAGTCTGACTTATTTCTAGAGTTCTGAACTCTACGTGAGTGATGGTTGAAGATGACTCATACCAATTGAGGTGTGAATCAAATCAAAAGCTCATTCTTTAGTATGGATCTTCAAGGAGGAGGCAAACACTCCAAGATAAGTTTTCAAAGGAGGCTATAATAAAGATCAGTGAAGTAAAAGAAGTCATGATATACAATTACTGCTGACAACAATTTCCTCATGGGAAAGAAAGGAGAGAATCAATATTGATTTCTTCTCCTGCTTGAAGGATGTTACTCATATTACCATACTCATGGCATGATAAAGGGGAAGGTGATAGAAGGCAACAAGGACTATGGTCAGAACAGGAAGCAAACATCAAAGACATGATCATATGTAAAGAGAAGCATTGAAGTAAAAAGCCATGACATCTCTGTACAAACTTCCTCATGCAAAAGAAACAATCAGAGAACTATTACGCTTCTCATCAAAACAGATTTCATCTCCTGCTTGATTGTTATTACCATGCCCATGGCATGGTTTTCCCGCTTGATAGATATCAAAGATATTACCATAACCATGGCATTGTTGTGCTCATGGTGATTATAATTGCTTGATCTAACACAAAATGTGGAAAAAGTGCCACAAGATTCAAAGCAAATGTCCCCCATAACATTTCTGCCACGGTAATTTTTTATCCCCCATGTAAACCTGTTCCATCAATTTTATCATTTTGGGGGAGACGTACAGCACAATTTCATCTCTCCTTTTTCCTTTAATCCTTAACATATTGGGGAGAATGTGCAATGAAACACTCTTTCTCATATCTGGAAAGAACCAGGGAACTTGAAAACCCCCCCAAACTTATGGTTCTGTTAGGAGTGCCCACTTTGTAATCTGTATCCATTAGACAGCCTGGATACTATTCTTCACTTCCTCTTCTCTGGCAACTGGTATTTGAACATGTTTAGTCTGGATTACCTAACAGTTCAATATCCTACCCTCTATTATGGAAACAAGAATGCTCACCTCATCAAACGCCCCCATCTTTGGGGACATGGTTAGGGATCATGCTTAATCTAGATAACCTCGAGTCTCACCTATAGCTTGGGAGCAAGAATGCTTGTTCAATGTCACAGTCACATTTAAAGAAATGACGAAGTATTATTCTACTTTTAAGATTTTGTAAGGGTTACTTTGCATTGCTATGATGGAAGTATGGTTATAAATCCTCCAACAATCTTCCCTAAATTTGCCATTCTGGGTTTGTGTGTGTGTGTGTGTGTGTGTGTGTGTGTGTGTGTGTGTGTGTGTTTTGAGGTGAGGTGAGGTGGGGTGGGGTGGGGTGGGGTGGGGTGGGGTGGGGTGATATCTCTCAATAGAATTAAAATCCTGCCTGTTGTTTGCAATGATGTTAGGAAGAACGCCTTATAAGCTACTAAAGGAAACAACAATAAGAGTCCATTTGTGTAACTTTGGACTCCTTTCCATGTATAGCATTCCTCAAAGATTATGCATTCGCTTAGATCTGATTTGAGTGCAGCCACACAGGTTTCGTTTGGTTGCAAGGAAATTAAAGAGAAGGTAAGTGAAAATTTTTAAACCTAAAAAGCAAATTTCTATCATCATTACCTAGCGTAATTGTATAAACTATTTAAATTTCTTCTCATATTTTACTTTTCAAATACAAGGGATTTGGATGCAGAGTAAAGTAAAAGTTAATTATCATATATGGGATGATTTGGAGTAGATTACATAGTCGTGCTAATCATGTGTTAATCATGTGCTATAATGATTACAAAAATTTCTTTTTTATGACTGAAAATTTCATTATCCTTCTTTTTAATTTCCCTTACAACCAAAAAGAGCAGCAGAAATTGTTTCTAGGTAGCTCCGTCTGTTTCGATGTGTAACATTTTATATGTAAAAAAAAATTCAATGCTTATTTTCAAGAGACAAAAAAAATTTTACATCCAAACAAACTGAACATAAACAACAAATTTCAATTCCCCCAAAGAACTATGAAGATATCAAATTGATCACACGAAATCAAAGGACAAACCGGCCCAAGAAGAATTCACCAACCATCTAAAGAGGTTTCCAGAGGCCTAATAAACTCCGGAAATTCAATTTCTTCAATCGCTTTCAAAACATCGTCCGCATTGATAGTTTGTCTCTTCGAATCAAGGCATATGTCATTTGCCCTGCAAGTGAAGGTCGCTGAATGAAATTCAATTCAGTGAAGAAAGAAGTTGGAACTAAGGAACGAAAGGACAAATTCCACTGGTAGATTAGTCTGAAAAGGATAAATAATTAGGGGGGGGCGTGAGAAGAGCGGTTACAGAGAAGGAGATGAAACCGAGGTTAGAACATTTCCAGATAGCAATGATTCTCAAGTGTTAAGGAGGGAAACCACGAAGAGTGAGGCCTTACGTCGCGGAGAGATAATGAATGAAGATCCTGGCACTCTCGGAGAAAGCGAGTAGAGCGTCTTTGTTGACATTGACATCTGCTTCCTGGGATAACAGGGAGATCTTATTCTTCACCACCCTGCGCACGATAGCCCTCGGGAGCTCTTCCACCTTTGCTGCAGCTTTCGCCATCGCCGCCTTCTCTCTCCGAAACCCTAAACAACAAATTCGTTGTTAGTTGTTGTATTACCCTTCAGAAATACTAAATGCCCTTCTGTTCGGTCTATCCCGCCCCTGAAATTACTTTTTCTTCCGAAAATACCCCCAGAACTTTCCTAAGATTAAAAGTCGCATTGAAGGACCAAACTGTACTCTCCTAGCCTCGTTTCATCCGTTAATATTTAAGGATAATTACACAGACACCCCCTCTACTGTTATGAAATGAACAAAACTACCCTGCTTTTTCAAAAGTTACATAGAATACCCCAATAATGATGCTATCATACAATCTCAACCCTACCGTTACTTTGAACTTAACGGCAGAGGCTCAATTTTTTTTAAGACGAAAATACACTTACTAAGGTCTATTGTTTAGCCTTACTTCTTAAAAAACTGTATTCCTCTTTTTTCTCTTCACTTCCGTTTTCTTCTCAAGGTTTTCTTCTCCACGGCTTGGCGTTTCAGCGAGTTTCTTCTCCAGGTATGCCTTCCTCCATCTCTTCCTTCATCTTAAACCCTAGAATACTTCTATCGAACAATAATGCCCTTATTCGAGGTCTTCTCGTAGTATTTCTTTTTCACGGTCTAACCCTGACAGCGATTTCTTGTCAAGGGTTTTCTTCAGCACCGCTTGACGTCTCAGCTACTTCTTCTCCAGGTATGCCTCCTATTTAATCTCAAACCCTATTCCTCCTTCTTCTCTTCGCTTATATTTTTTTCTCAAGGGTTTTCTGCTCCACGGCTTGGCGTCTTGGTGAGTTCTTCTTGAGGTATGTCATTTATTACTCTATTTCTTCCTTCATGAACAGCACAGTTCTTGTTTCAGACAATGTTTTAGACGAGAACTGAGCTATGGCTGATGCCATGAGAAAGTAAAAGAATTAACTGGGCTATGGCTGATGCCATGGACAACACAGTTCTTGTTTAAGACGAAAGAGCAAAGTAAGCCCAAATTAATTTTTCTTTTTCATACATACCTTGGCCGATCTCTTACTTGATGGCCAAATTATTAGACCTGAGGAGGCAAAGTAAGCCCCAAGTTAATTATTCTTTTTTCCATTAGATTTCTTTTTCATATATAACTTATGTTGTACAATGTTACAGTCTTATCAAAATTGTTAATGGTACTTTGTTATTTGTGAGAGTAATCAGTTTTTAGTCTTCATGTGCAGATGTCGTCTTCAAGTGTTAATCGCTGTGATAGCCCATACCTTTTTGTCAACCGCAAGTGTAGATGCGATAAACGAGCTACTGTCAAGATTTCTGAAAGTGAGCAAAACAAGAACAAACTATATTACTGCTGCCCAGACAATAGGTGTAGATATTTTGAATGGTGTTTACCAACTAATGATGCACCTACAAATTCTGATCCAACAAGGGGTTTGCCTGAGATTTATCTCGAAATCTTGCAGTTGAAGGATGATATACGCCATATGAAGACAAGATTTGAACGATTGGAAAAATTTGAAAAAATGGTGATGATGGCAGGACAGACAGTATTAGCTATGTTTGCTGTGTTTTTTTATTGTTTTAGTTGTAAAAGCTTTGTAAATGTTGCACTTTAAATGGTGTACAAATTTGATGTTTTTGGATCTTATCTATGCCTTTGGTAGATTTTTGTTGTTTGGCAATGAAAGAACTCTTTTTAATGTAAAGATAGTGAAAAATAAATGGTACATCACACTGTTCTACCATTGAAGACCTTGGCATTCTAGGCTTCTTACACTGTCAAGAAGGGACATAACATCAAAGTATTTGCTCCACAGTATACTACTTTCTGCCCCAACAGGCACAACCTTGGAAATTAACATATAAGATGGTCTATAGAGAGATGAACAGTATCTTACATCCAACAATTCTTCAGTCTGGTAGCAACACTAGACCAATGACAGGAACCATGAGATCTCTTCTTTATAGGATGTCATTATAATTTTCAAATTCGTTAACATAGCCACAGTGTTTGCCCACGCACTCATCGCCAGTGTATTTCCAAACCTCTTTGAATCAATTCATCCCATCACCAATAGTGATCAATATAATATAAGTCAATCTAAGGGGAGAAACAGAGACGCGGAAAGAAAATAGAGATTATCTAATTTATAATCTAAGCATTACATGATAATGAATGCATCGCACAGACCATCCTAAGAGACCTAAAAACGAACAAGATGCAAGGAAATTTTTTACTGCAAATTTAAATTCTTACATTACATTATCTTCTACAAGCATTTCCCACCTGAACCTGATTACCAATATATCACCTATTCTTGATAGATCAGCACAGGCATCAACCTCAAAAACCTGTTTAGTTACAGATTAAAAACCAGCATCTTTCAAGTATTTCACATATTAAAAACCAACATGTTGACAACATATTTGTCAACCTCAAAACCCTCAAAACCTGTTTAGTTACAATAATATTTCACAGATTACTTAAATGTTCAAAAAAATCAGTCCCAGCACCACCATCTCCTCCATCTCCACCTGCTCCAGCAGCTCCAGCATCTCCACCAATAACACTAGTTGAAGATGCACCAATAGCATCTCCACCTACTCCAGCAGCTCCAGCCATCCTAGCCCTTCTCTTAGCCAAATACTCTTTCATCTTTCTCGTTTTCTTTTCTTGCATAGTTTCCACTGTTGATGCATTAGTATTTTGAGATCTTGTGGCCATTTGAGAGGTACTTACAGGAGCCTTTTGTTTCCTAGCCTAAATACATCAAAAAAAAAAAATGAATATTAATACCTTCTACATATTATTGAAATAGAAGAAAACAGATTTATAAGCATACCTGTACGGGCCTCTTTTTCTTAACCGCAGCTAATTGGCAGGTTCTTCTATTATGTCCAACCTCCTTGCAAGTATCACACTTTACTGAAGTTGTATTCCTCCTAAATGATGCAGTTGGTTCCTCTCCAGGTTATCTCCTCTTATTTTTGACAGGCCTACCAGGCAGTCTCTTAAAAGGAGGAGGTTGCAATACATTTGCTTCTTGTATATTAGGGGCCATAGAAATGTCTGGAAGTGCATGGACCATTTCTTGATGTGCTGCCAAGTATCTCTGAATTGAAAAAAAACTCACTACAGTACTCTTCTAGGTTACCTCTTCTGTATTGGATTGCAGAGGCCGCATGCTTGCAAGGCACCCCAGTTGCTTCCCATAACATACAATTACAAGTCTTATGATTCAAGTTGACAATATACCTGAAGAACCCATCATAAACTTCATATTCTAAATTACCTGTTGCTAAGATCTGACAGTTCCTTGCCTTAGTTGCAATTAAATCCAACCTATGCTTGATTCTTGGTGTCAAAACCCCATCATAACCACATCCCTTTTCATACTTTCCTAGCATCTTTTCCACCAATCTTCTTCTAAACTGGTCAACCAATGTTAATATTGGTTTGTCTCTGTATGAGTTAATCCAATGGTTGAATGATTCAGTCATGTTGTTTGTAACATGGTCACTCTTACATCTGTGGTCAAATGCATGTTTAGACCACATTGACACATGTGTTTTCATCAACCACTCATAACCATCATTGCTCAATTCCTTGAGTTCATTCATTGCCTCATTGAATCTGAACACATTGCAGGCTTTGGATGCTCTCCAAAAAAAGGATTTAAGTAAGACACCTAGAAACTTACCCCTGAAGTTTTGGTATAGATGTCTGCAACACACTCTCTGTGTTGCATATGGAAAGACTTCTTAAATAACATCTGAAAGTCCCTATAATGGAAAAGGAAAAGAAAGCATAATTAGTAATCCCAACAAAGGAATTACAAGAATGAATTGAAATGTACATAGGTTTGGAAAGCACTTGCTAATACCTTCTGTCTATCTGACATTATTGTCAATGGCTGTTGGTCTATGTCTGTACCAAGGGCTGCATATAGATTGTATAAAAAAAAGCTCTAGCTATCTTTGCATTCACCTTCAACAATACCGAATGTTATTGGAAAAAGTCCATTATTTCCATCCAATGATATTGCAGCTAACATAACCCCTTTATATAGTCCTTTCAAATGACAACCATCCAAGCCTATGAATGTTCTACAACCCTTTAAAAAACCCTTCTTACATGCATCTAAACAGACAAATAACCTCTTAAAGGAGGGATTTGATGCTCTAGGATCAAACATCTCATACTGTATTTTAGCAAGACAACCTGGATTATATTGTTTGAGCATCTCCAAATACCTAGGTAGTAATGCATATGACTTTGCATGGTCTCCCTCATTCTTCTCCCTTGCAAGCCTTTTTGCCCTATACAGCTGCATATCATGCGGTTTAACCTGATACTCCCTCTTCAAATACTCTGACATTGCTTTATCTGACATTTGTGGGTCGGCCTTGAGTAAAGGACCAAGCTTCTCAGCTATCCACCTAGAGTTTGCATTCTTGTTCGTAGGCTTTCTTTTGCAGGTATGGGTAGGGTTGTATGTTTTTATCATAAATGATACCCCATCTGCCACAAGAGATGCATGAACTCTCCAAGGACAGCCTATAGCTGCACAAATTGTAGTTACTCTTTTTTTTTTTTTTTTAAGTCTCAATATGTCAATACCTTTGTGAACTGCATAATCAGCTAAGGCAGCCCGGAACATGTGAATATTCCCATATACCTTACCCTTTTCCAACATGAAACCTTTTTCTCTTTCTACTTCCCTTTCATCATTAGACTCCAACCCTTCAAATTCATCGCTGCTCCAGTGTATCTCTTCTTCATCATTACTAGTAGCTTTCCCTTCTTTAACATTTGCCTCCTCTGAATCCTCTTCAGTAGAGGTATCTTCCCAATCTTCTTCACCACTATCAGTCCACTCTGCATCATCTATTGAGGACTGATTTTCACAGCTTTCTTCAACTGTCTCAACAGCCTCCACAACTCTTGGTTCACTAACATGTACCATCTGAACTTCATGAACATGAGTAGCCTCCTTATCTCTTGGTTCACTGATAGTTCTTGGTTCACTGACAAATCTTCTGGCAAGTGTTTTCTGAATCCTTCTCTTCCCAACATTTTGGTCCACATTAACTCCCATCATATTGAATCTCCCTTTCCTATCCATGATTGTCTTTGAATATCCATTGATGGCATTTCTTTGAATATCCATTGATGGCATTAGGATATTCATAAAAAACATTCACATCATAGACATGCAAATGAAATTCTGATCCTTATTGGTTAACTTGAAACATTTTTTGCACCTTCCCATCAAAATCAATTTCCATTTCCACATCGATATCCTCCATTACACATTTAACTTTGAAGGATATACTCTTTTCTTCGGGTATATGCCTCAAAACAGAGTTATATATGTCATAGATGACATCAATGTAGGAATACAAATCAGAATCCAGAACTTTAGGCTGCGAACGATTTTCATAATGATATACCACCTTGCAAACTGACATTTTGAATCTGCAAGGATTTAAATCACATCACATTGTAAATTTTAGTGAGTAAATTCTGAAAAGCAATAGAAAAATATTTATATTTTTATCAAGTGGCTGAAAATTAAAGCATGTACTAAGAAAAGCAGAGAATAAGCTAAAGGAAAACACTGAATAGTATAGAAATTCATCATTCAATGCTTTACTATAGGTGGTGCAACCCTTGACAGCAGCAAATCCATAAGTAATTCAACTCCTCTCCTAGTAAACACCAAATAGAATCATTTCTTTTGCATTACATTGGTTGCCATCCCTGAAGCAAGAACTGATCTCATTTGCTATACTTTGTGCAAACAGTTGAGTGAGCAGGAGGATCTTATTGTTTGGATGAGAACTGCAGCCCTTCCAACTTTTAGGAAGTTATATGGGAAGATAGAGGTGGATCTCCAAGAAAATGACACTATACAAGTGACATTGCAGAACAACTACAACATTTACAGTTTTAGTGGAGAGAAGAAAATTGTATTTTCCACCACTAGTTGGCTTGGGGGAAAGAACAACTTTCTTGGCATTGCATATCTCACAGTTGGTGGATTGTGCTTCTTTCTAGCCATGGTCTTCACTGTTATATATCTGTTCAAGCCAAGGTACCAATCCTTTCTATGCAGAGAATACCTAATCCATTTATCACCATCAAATCTATTACTGATGCTTGTGTTTTGTTTTCAGACGGCTTGTAGACCCTTCGTATTTGTCATGGAACAGTAATCCTGGAGGACACTAAAAAGGACTAAAAAGGACACTAAAATTTCTGGATTAAACAATGACAATACCAGTCCATTGACTTAATCCCCAAAATCCCCCAGAAGGAAGCATCTTAAAAAATGGGGACGTCGTCTCTATTTAAAATAATTCATGGAGATTTTCCCATTGTAGGTTTTCAGTTGGGGCAGAATCCTTGATTCAGAGAATTCTGGATTTAAATCCTGAAACTAAGTATTTGAAGAACAGAACCTACCATTTCTGAGACTGATGCCTAGCAAAATTTTCTCATAGATGTGATTCATTGAATTTCCTAGGGAAAATCTATAACAAGTTGAAATTTGAAACCCCCTCTATGGAGTCAAAAGATCACTAATTGTGATCACTAAAGTTGGGTAGGGTAGGAATCCAAGGATCAATCCAAATACCTGGAGAAGAATTTGTTGAGACGCCAAGCAGTGCTGAAGAAAATCCCGCGAAGAAGAAAACCTACGAGAAGACCTAGATTTCGAACTCGCCAAGCAGTGCTGAAGAAATACCCGGAGAAGAAATACCCGGAGAGAAGATAGACCCTTCGTTGAGAAGAAATACCAGCTGAGAAGTAAGATCCTTCGTAGTTCTGTAAGGGCATTATTGTTCAATCGAAGTATTCTAGGGTTTAAGATGAAGGAAGAGATGGAGGAATAAGAGGCATACCTGGAGAAGAAACTCTGAGACGCCAAGCCATGTAGAAGAAAACCTAGAAGAAAATGGAAGAAACTTTGAGCCGCCAAGCCGTGGAGAAGAAAACCTAGAAGAAAACGGAAGTGAAGAGAAGAAAAGGAATACAGTAGAAGAAAACCTTTTAGTCATTTTACTCTTAGTAAGGGTATTTTCGTCTTAAAAAAAAGTGAGCCTCTGCCGTTAAGTTGAAAGTAACGGTAGGGGTGTGATTGTATAATAGCATCATTATAGGGGTATTCTGTGTAACTTTTGAAAAAGCAGGGTAGTGTTGTGTAATTTCACTACAGTAGAGGGGATGTCTGTCACACCCCAATTTCGCACTATTCAGAATGGTGTGATGAACCGCTAAATAACCAACGGTTCAACCAGGATCTCAAATAGGCTATCCCCGCGTTATCCAAACTTACACACATCCACAATCATAATCAGAGTAAATACACAATAGCAGAAATCTTATAAATAAATGAACTGAGAACTAAGATGATATCAATAATTTAATAGCAAATTATTTACGTTTCCAACTGAGACATAAATATTTAAATATCAAATACAAGTCTTTATTAAATGCAATAAAAGAAACCTATAAAATATCTAATCAAATACACACGAGTTGCACTCGCAAGAGGAGTCGTGTGTATCATCTTTAGCTCCAGCTTCCATAGCTGCCACATTTCCGTACGCAGACGCGTGCATGTAGTCTTCAACGGTATAACCTGCATCATCAACTAAAAATATTCGACGTCGAGGGGTGAGCACACATCACGGCTCAGTGAGTAGCCAAAACAATGCAACAATACATATGCATGCAAAAAGTCCATTTATATCTTTGGTCCGATTTAAAGTTTGCAGTATGCAATAGAAAGGTTGAGGTAGCCAAAGGTCACATTTATTGACTCCGCCTCTATACACGAGTGTGTGACGTTACCCGAAGATCACGTTTATCGTCAACTCACATGCACCCAACCATGAACATTATATAACAAAGGTTACGTTTATTGCTATATAGTGCCATACCAACACGTAAGCCCCCCGTTAGCGAGGGCTGCAAACTGGGCTCGCAACTAACCAATCCTAATGCCAAACAGTGTTATCCAAGGCCTCACCCCAGCATCCCTCAGAATGTCCATAGAGATAGAGCTAAGGCCTCCCGGTAGAGTCAGAGACTACAAGGACCGAGACCTCCCCTGATACCCTACGACATAATAGTTCTGCTAAAGTAATGGCGATACGACGATGCCAATGCACAATACTTGAGTTAGAGATAGAGCTAAAGTGCTGAGACCCGCCAAAGGTTAAGTTTTATTGACGTTCTCATCACACCTCCCCTGATATTCGCTCGCATCAAGCACATCAACCACACACATACAAGCACATGCCTATTCCTATCATCATCATCATCATCATCATCATCATGTTATAAACGATAAAGTAAATATGCATGAACAAGTAATAGAAATATTAGATGGCATGCTGTATGCACATTACAAATACATTCGCACAGAATCAAGCATGGCATAGGACTCAAGAAATAGAAAACAGTTTATTATTAACCAATTTAGTTTGGGGTTAAGGTTCCTCACCTTAGCTTGCTAATAGATACTTTTTCAAGCTTCAGAATCACCTTTACAATGTTGTTATATTGCTAGAAGACCTAACAAAGTCGATAGAATTTAATTAAAATTAATTCCAGATTTAAAAACCATTCTGTCAATTGAGGGTCGATGCTAGGGTCGATGCTAGGGTCGATGGGTCTATCGACCCTCCCCTCTTTCTGGACTTCCCGAATGCTGAGGGTCGATGGTCAAAAACACCTAGGGTCGGATGGTCTATCCACCCTGGGTGCGACCCTTGGTGCACTTTGGTCCAATACCCACTTTTAATCCATTCTTCGTGTTTGGGGTCCTATGGCTTTCTTCTACCTTTCATTCTACATTCATCCCATGGTCTGAAATCATGTATAAACCATCTAGAATAGTTTTCGTACATCTTCCTATGGTTTTCCATGGAAACCTAACCATAGATTGATGGTTTGGGTTTCTCCGAGATCACTCTCTACTCTCTCAACATTAACTAACCTAAGGTCTGTAGAAACTTATGGAATTAGTATCCATACCTAAGAAGATAACTTTTCCTCCGAAATTCTTCTCCTTTGTGCTAAGTTCTCTTCCTTCCCTTTCTTCTTCCTCTTTTCCTTCTCCTCTCTTTCTCTCAATTCGATTAGGGTTGTGAAAGGAGTGAAAGTGGCTTAGGGACGTCATTTAAATAGAGTAGGAACATCCTAAATAAGTCCCTCTGAGATTTGGAAAGAATCCCATCCGAAAATTTGGAAATTTCCTAATTTCTATTTTCTACGGTAACCAAGGGTCGATGGGAGGGTCGATGATCCCGTCGACCCTAGGGTCTTAAGCTGTCCGACCCTCCCTCCAAAACTGAGGGTCTGACTTTCTGTTTTGGGAGGTCCGACCCTGCTTAGCTGGGTATGCGACCCTTCCCCTATTTTAAGTGTTTTTGGGTCGATTTGATACCTGGGATCTCGATCTCCTTCCCGCCCTTGGTCCATTTGACTCGACCATGATGGGTAAACCTGGTTCAAGGTGGTAAGACCGGGTTAGATTGACACGGGTCTTACAACTCCCCCCAACTTATAAAATTTTTGTCCTCTAAATTGTACGTACCTCCTGAATCAAATAAGTGAGGGTATTGCTTTCGCATAGCATTTTCTTCTTCCCATGTAATTTCTTCCATGTCTCTACTTTTCCATATGACCTTAACATAGTAGATATCCCTGTTCCGTAGACGTTGAACTTTTCGACTAGTGATTTCTGTTGGTGTTACTTCGAATGTCAAATCATCAGTTAATTCCGGCAAATCTACTGTCAACACGTGCGTTGGATCCTTGACATACTTCTTCAATAAGAAAATGTGAAATACATCATGTACACTTGACCTAGATGGTGGTAGTGCAAACTGATAAGCTACTTTTCCACGCTTAGCTAGAATTTCATATGGCCCGACATATCTTGGACTTAGTTTCCCTTTCTGTCCGAACCTCTTCAATCCTCGCATAGGCGATACCTTCAAAAATACTTTATCACCTACGGTGAACTCTAGATCTCTTCGTCGAGTGTCTGCATATTGCTTCTGACGATTCTGAGCTGTTCTCACTCTTTCCTTGATGATGTCGACCACTCGACAAGTCTCTTCAACAAATTCCGGTCCAACAATACTACGTTCTCCAACTTCATTCCAAAACAAAGGAGTTCGACACTTCCTGCCATACAGTGCTTCATAAGGTGACATCTGTATAGTAGCCTCATAGCTGTTGTTATAGGCGAACTCGATCAATGGTAATCTTTCATCCCATGATCCCTTGAAATCAATTACACATGCTCGTAGCATATCTTCTAGAATCTGAATTGTACGTTCTGACTGTCCATCTGTTTGTGGGTGGAATGCAGTACTGAACTTCAACGTTGTACCCATGGCCTTTTGCAATCCTTCCCAAAATTTAGAAGTAAATCGTGGATCTCTATCGGACACAATGCTTTCTGGAACACCATGTAATCAAACAATATTATCCATATACAGCTTTGCTAACCTTTCGAGTGTATATTGGGGTCGTATTGGTATGAAGCGAGCTGTCTTAGTCAGACAGTCTACAATCACCCAAACTGCGTCAACTACTCGAGGAGTCAATGGTAGCCCTGTGACAAAGTCCATAGTGATGCAGTCCCATTTCCATGCTGGTTCTGGTAATGGCTGTAACAGTCCTGCGGCTCTTTGTCGTTCAACCTTTACTTTCTGACAATTTAGGCATTGAGACACGAACTTGGCTACATCTGCTTTCATTCCCCTCCACCAATATAATTTCTTCAGATCATGATACATTTTTGTACTTCCAGGATGTATCGAATAGATGGTGGTATGGACTTCTTTCATCAGTCGGTGTCTAATGTCCATACTTTCTGTTTCAGGTACACATATTCTTCCTTTGTATTTTAGTACCTTCTCGTCATCCAAGGTGAACTCAGGGTTAGTCCTACCTTTCTCAATATCTTCTTGTACTGTTCTCAGATAAGGATCTGTTTTGATAGCTGTCTTCACCTCATCCACTATATCCGGTATAATCTTCAATGCCGCGAACATATTCGAAAACCGATGAATAAACCCTTGGTTGGCTGATTCATCCGTTGTATCTATCACATACTGTTCGTTGCCGTGATTGCATACCATTCCGTTGGTACACATCAGTCGTGCTAACTTCTCCTTGAGATTTTATCATTGCTTTTCTGCTCAATGCATCCGCTACCACGTTCGCTTTTCCCGGATGATACTGGATATCACAATCATAGTCTTTCAATAATTCCAGCCATCTTTTTTGTCTCATATTCAACTCCTTTTGATTAAATAAATAAGTAAAACTTTTATGGTCCGACTTAATCTGGAATTTCTCTCCGTATAGGTAATGTCTCCATATCTTAACAAAGATGTACTCCGCCGCTAACTCCAAATCATGAGTGGGATAATTTTTCTCATGTACCTTTAACTGTCTTGAAGCATAAGCAATCACTTGCTCTCCTTGCATAAGCACACATCCTAATCCCAGTCCCGATGCATCGGTGTATAAGGTAAACGTCAGTCCTGGAATAGGAATAGTCAAAATTGGAGCGGATATCAATCCGGTCTTCGGTGTTTGGAAACTCGCTCACATTTATCGGTCCACACAAACTTTTCACCTTTCTTAGTCAAACTGGTGAGAGGTACGGCAATCCGAGAATAGTCTTCTACGAATCTCCGATAATAACCAGCTAGACCCAGAAAACTTCTGATTTTTGAAACACTTTTTGGAGCTTCCCACTTCACAATAGCCTCGATTTTGCTGGGGTCCACTTTGATTCCTTTAGTGGATACTACATGGCCTAGGAAGGCGACTTCACTTAGCCAAAACTCGTACTTTAAAAATTTGGCATATAGCTTCTCTTTCCTTAAACGCTGTAGGGCTGCGTTTAGGTTCTTGATATGGGTTTCCTTGTCCTTGGAGTATACCAATATATCATCAATGAATACTATAACCGATGTATCCAACATATCGTAGAAAACTCGGTTCATAAGTTCCATGAACGTTGTCGGTGCATTAGTTAATCCGAAAGACATAACCAAAAATTCATAATGTCCGTATCTGGTCCTGAAAGCTGTCTTCGGAATATCACCTTCTTTAATCTTCAACTGATGATAGCCCGATCGAAGATCGATCTTAGAAAATACTTTCGCTCCTTGTAACTGATCGAACAAGTCATCGATCCGAGGTAGTGGATATTGATTCTTGATTGTCAGTTTATTCAACTCTCGATAGTCGATGCATAATCGAACGCTACCATCCTTCTTCTTTACGAACAACACCGGTGCACCCCATGGAGATATACTGGGGTCGAATATAACCCTTGTCCAGCAATTCTTGTAGTTGCACCTTCAGTTCCGTAGGAGCCATCCTGTAAGGTGCTTTTGATACGGGTGCGGCTCCAGGTATCAGGTCTATTACAAACTCCGTGGCATGGTCGGGTGGTAATCCGGGTAGTTCCTCTGAAAATACGTTAGGATAATCCCGCACGACATCAATGTTTTCCATTCGTGGTGCTTCCTTGGTTAGGTCGACCACTGACACTAGATACCCGACTGCTCCCTTGTCAAGGCACTTTTTAGCCTTTAATGCTGAAAGTATACAAACTCCGTGGCATGGTCGGGTGGTAATCCGGGTAGTTCCTCCGAAAATACGTTAGGATAATCCCGCACGACATCAATGTTTTTCATTCATGGTGCTTCCTTGGTTAGGTCGACCACTGACACTAGATACCCGACTGCTCCCTTGTCAAGGCACTTCTTAGCCTTTAATGCTGAAAGTATGAGCTTGCGTCTCCGGGGAATTTTGGTTCCCGAGAAACTGAATTATGCTCCTTCTTTGTCTTTGAATGTTAGCTTCTTTTCAGCGCATAATAAATTTGCAGAATGCCGAGCTAACCAGTCCATTCCCAAGATGACATCAAAGTCTGCCATCTCAAGTTGTATCAAGGTTGCATGTAAGGTTTGCTCTCCAATGAGAACTGGACATGGTCCATAACCTTTCTCTAGTTCCACTTCTAACCCCATCGGTGACCGTACAAGTAATTTGTAGTCTAATGTCTTGATGGGTAAGTTTATCTTCTTTCCAAATGACACAGATATAAATGAATGAGTAGCTCCGGAATCGAAGAGTACTCTGGCAGATACGCCATTTATAGGTACAATACCTGTGATTTATCTTTACTTAGTCTACATGCTCATTTAATGTAATTACAACTTTAAAAGTTTTAGTCATACCTGTGACCACATCGGGTGATGCGGCCGCATCCTCGGACGTAACAGCATATACACGTCCCTGATGAAATTGTTTCTTGGGCTTAGGGCACTCCCTTGCCATATGTCCCGAGTTGTTGCAGTTAAAACACTTCGGGGCTTCAGAATTTGGCTTTGGCTGAGGTTGAGCTGCTGGGGTAGTCTTGGTTGCAGCATTAAAATTCTGAGGACGGAAAGACTTATACGTCCTGTTATTGCCTCCGTTGTAGGAGTTTTCGGCTGGCCTTTTGATGCCTTTGTTCTGAGTAAAATAACTCTCCTTCTGGCTCGATTCAATCACTCGAGCAATCTGGACAGCTTCGTTGTAAATTTTCTTCTCTAAGCCCAGAACATTTTCTCTGATGCTTCCTCTTAGTCCCGTGACAAACCTACGGGTTT
The DNA here is from genome assembly GCA_028583415.1 of Protea cynaroides. Taxonomy (NCBI): domain Eukaryota; kingdom Viridiplantae; phylum Streptophyta; class Magnoliopsida; order Proteales; family Proteaceae; genus Protea; species Protea cynaroides. The sequence continues at coordinate 2,128,112 of CM053266.1, read as the reverse complement.
TGGTTTCTTCTTCTTGCATACTCAGTGGTGCGAAGAAAAATAGCTCTTCATAACGCTGTTGATACGCATCCACTGACATCTGTCCCTGATAAAGACTCAGGAACTCCTTCTCCATTGAATCTCTGAAGCTTCGTAGAAAATATTTCTCAAAGATGACTTCTTTATATATAGCCCATGTCAGTAGGGCGTGCTTGGTCAGTAGATATGTCTTCGTGGATTTCCACCAATGGTGTGCGTCGCCCTTGAGCATGAAGGTGGCACATAGTACTTTCTCTTCCTCTGTAATAGTCATCATGAGGAAGTTTCTTTCCATCTCGTCTATCCAGTGTGCTGGCCACAATGGATCAGATGGCTTGTCGTTGAATTCTCTGGGTTTCATCTTCAAAAATCGCTCCACTAGTCGGGAGTGGTCCAGCTGATTTTGGGGGTTTGCCCCAAACATATAAGGTGGATACTGGTGATTCCCTTGAGCTGCTTCTGGAGCCTGCACTGGAATCTGTGCAGCCGGTTGCTAAGGTGTCTGAGGAGCTGGGTGGTTACCCACCGGTGCTGCACTGGCTTGTCCTGTGTGCATGGGTGCAGCCTGAGTGGCTTGAAACATTATTCTCATGGCAACCTGCATCCGAGCTGCGCGTGTTGCATCTCGCTGCCGCTGCTGTGCGGATTCATCACCATTGTTGCTAGCTCGTGTGGTGGAGGTGGAAAATTTGTAGGGTTTACCGGTTTTGGATTTCCCGGTGCATGGTTATTCTCTTGACTAGTCTCCTCCACTGGTGGTGGTGGTGGGACTGTGTTTCGGGTCTGTCGGGTCACTCTACGTCCGGACATAATTCTTTTTTGTGGTTGGTGGTGCCTGAAAATCATCAAAATAGGTGAGAAGTCATTTATAATTCATATAGGCACGCTAACCAATAATCGATTCCAATTCTAGCTCATTTTATAAAAAAAATACTGTCTTTTCTATGCATGGTCGATGGTGAGGGTCGATGGTGTGTCCGACCCTTGGTATCCGACCCTGGGAGTGACCTGTTCTTCCCGAGAGCTGAGGGTCGATGCGAGGGTCGATGGGTGTCCGACCCTCAGTTCCGACCCTTAGTTTTCTGTCAGGTTCCCGAGACCCGAGGGTCGATTGGAGGGTCGATCCGAGGGTCGATTGGAGGGTCGATCCGAGGGTCGATGGTTCCAGTCGAATTGTCCGACCCTCAGACCAAAAATCAAAATTTTAAGATCCGATTCTGGGTCATTTCTCACTATTCCTCCTCCGTTTCGACTCATCTCTACTCTATGAGTTGCTACAGTGCTACTCCACTGTTTTTGGTCGGTTTAACTCCGGGTTTCGGCGTCCACGTCATCCCTACAGGTATATCCTCTCATCTTTACCTGTTTTTAGGTTTTCTTTTCTAGGTTTTTACCCATTTAACTCATATTTTCCAAATTAAACTTTTTCCAACCGTAAAAATTTGATTTTTATTGGGGGCTTTTGTTATTGGTGTCTCGAGGAACGAAAGCCCTCAAAAATTTTTGAGTTTCATCGGTTGGTTATCAAGAAACTTAAAATTTTCTCTTTTTGCCCTAATTTGTTGAAATTTTTGATTTTTCTTGAATTTCTTCAAATTGGACATCGTCAGTTAAAATTTCCTACTTCATGTGGGTCGTAGGATATGTTTAAACCTTCGTAAGTTCTCATGCCCACTTGAATGGTGAGAGATGGGGCTTTATGGTCAACTTACGTCGTTATTACATCAAATTTCGGATTTTTATCCTATTTCCTTGTTTCCTTTCTCTTTCTTATTTTGCAGATACTATGGCTCGTACCAAGGTACCCAGAGTGCGTGATCCGCTTCGCTTCCGTTCGAATGAAGCCGAGGCACAGTATGCTGACTATGCCCGTAAGAAGGTTGAAGGGGGTCGCATGGTGAACTTGGCTGAGCTAGCTTTGTTCAATGTAGAGGGAACATTTGGTAATATGGGGTGGCTCCCTGTCATCACATACGACGCGTGCATATGTCCAGATTTGGTGCGCCAGTTCTATTGTAATCTCCAGGTGGTGGGGAATTACAATGACGTTGAGCATGGTCAGGAGTTGCGCATAACCAGTTACGTCAAGGGGGTGCACATTTCCTTTGATTATCGGCAGTTGGCCGATCTATTGGGCATTCCCTATGATGGCCCCATGGTGTACTTGCGCGCCGGAGAGCCACGTTTGTTGAGATGGAGATGAGGGCGGAGATTGACAACCGGTTGCTCCGTCCCGATCGATGGCGGATGAGAGCCACGCTACTTGCGCCCAGCTCCACGGGTCTTCCGCAAGATTATCCAAAGATAATCTAATCCCGCAGAGTGGGCACTATGAGAGGGTCTCTCAGCTGACATAGTTTTTGATATACAACATCTGCACTCGTCAGCCCGTCTGTCTTCCCTACATCATCATGCGGACTATGATTAGTGCTACATTGTCCGATCATAGGGGTAATCTACCCTATGGACGCATGATTACGATGCGCTACCGACCCGTGCCGGGGGTGGATCCGGTAGATGAGAAGATCCGGGGAGAAGACCTTCTCGTCGCCTCTAGATTGGGAGGCTATTCGCAAGATGGGGCTGCGAGATGCCGAGGTTAGTGATGAGGAGAGGAACGTGATGGTGAGCCCTCACACTCGGGTCGAGATGGCCGATGCTCGAGGCTGTTCTTGCCTTTGCTAGAGCTCGTGTGGATCCGGTCGACGATGATGATCGTATGTATATGGACGTCGACTCGATACCACCGCCTTCACCTACACATGCGGGCCGGAGTGGGTACTTCTTCCGTGGCGGACCCCGTACCGAGGCTGGTCCTTCGCATGCGGCTAGTCCTTCACTTCCACCTTCAGCCATGATGGAGATCTTGCGGGAGATCGGGGATGCTCGGCGCAGATCTGATCCGAGGATGGATGAGCTGTTGGCTGCTCAAGACGCATCGGACGCACGGATGGGAGAGCTCCTAGAGGTGCGGCGTGTGGCCCGATCGAGAAGATAGCCGGTCTCACGGCTAGTCTACAGACGACCCAGACTCAGATAGCCTGGTTGACTAGAGTCTATGCTGAGGACTATGACCGAGATCGTGAGGCCCCGCCTCCTCCTTCGCCTCCGACTTCTTGATTGTACTTTTATTTTTCCCTTGTACTACAGAGTAATTGTCCGGGTTGTGGACTGTACTCTGCTTTAGTTATGTATATACATTTTGTTTCTCTCACTCATTGTATGTAACTTGTTTTTCCTTTAATAGATGCATTATTCTCTTTTTAAATTTGGTCTCAATCATCACTGGTGCTTACAATGTGTTTGTATTAAAGCTTTTAATTTATCCTATCTCAGTTCACAATGGTCTTGAATGGGTGTCAGTTTGGCGGGCAAGGCCTGAGAAGCTCTAATACCAAGTTGTCACACCCCAATTCCGCACTATTCAGAATGGTGTGATGAACCGCTAAATAACCAACGGTTCAATCAGGATCTCAAATAGGCTATCCCCGCGTTATCCAAACTTACACGCATCCACAATCATAATCAGAGTAAATACACAATAGCGGAAATCTTGTAAATAAATGAACTGAGAACTAAGATGATATCAATAATTTAATAGCAAATTATTCTGTTTCCAACTGAGACATAAATATTTAAATATCAAATACAAGTCTTTATTAAATGCAATAAAAGAAACCTATAAAATATCTAATCAAATACACACGAGTTGCACTCGCAAGAGGAGTCGTGTGTATCATCTTCAGCTCCAGCTTCCATAGCTGCCACGTTTCCGTACACAGACGCGTGCATGTAGTCTTCAACGGTATAACCTGCATCATCAACTAAAAATATTCGACGTCGAGGGGTGAGCACACATCACGGCTCAGTGAGTAGCCAAAACAATGCAACAATACATATGCATGCAAAAAGTCCATTTATATCTTTGGTCCGATTTAAAGTTTGCAGTATGCAATAGAAAGGTTGAGGTAGCCAAAGGTCGCGTTTATTGACTCCGCTTCTATACACGAGTGTGTGACGTTACCCGAAGATCACGTTTATTGTCAACTCACATGCACCCAACCATGAACATTATATAACAAAGGTTACATTTATTGCTATATAGTGCCATACCAACACGTAAGCCCCTGTTAGCGAGGGCTGCAAACTGGGCTCGCAACTAACCAATCCTAATGCCAAACAGTGTATCCAAGGCCTCACCCCAGTATCCCTCAGAATGTCCATAGAGATAGAGCTAAGGCCTCTCGGTAGAGTCAGAGACTACAAGGACCGAGACCACCTCCCCTGATACCCTACGGCATAATAGTTCTGCTAAAGTAATGGCGATACGACGATGCCAATGCACAAGACTTGAGTTAGAGATAGAGCTAAAGTGTTGAGACCCGCCAAAGGTTAACATTTATTGACGTTCTCATCACACCTCCCCTGATACTCGCTCGCATCAAGCACATCAACCACACACATACAAGCACATGCCTATTCCTATCATCATCATCATCATCATGTTATAAACGATAAAGTAAATATGCATAAACAAGTAATAGAAATATTGGATGGCATGCTGTAAGCACATTACAAACATATTCGCACAGAATCAAGAATGGCATAGGACACAAGAAATAGAAAACAGTTTATTATTAACCAATTTAGTTTGGGATTAAGGTTCCTCACCTTAGCTTGCTAATAGATACTTTTTCAAGCTTCAGAATCACCTTTACAATGTTGTTATATTGCTAGAAGACCTAACAAAGTCGATAGAATTTAATTAAAATTAATTCCAGATTTAAAAACCATTCTGTCAACTGAGGGTCGATGCTAGGGTCGATGCTAGGGTCGATGGGTCTATCGACCCTCCCCTCTTTCTGGACTTCCCGAATGCTGAGGGTCGATGGTCAGAAACACCTAGGGTCGGATGGTCTATCGACCCTGGGTGCGACCCTTGGTGCACTTTGGTCCAATACCCACTTTTAATCCATTCTTCGTGTTTGGGGTCCTATGGCTTTCTTCTACCTTTCATTCTACATTCATCCCATGGTCTGAAATCATGTATAAACCATCTAGAATAGTTTTCGTACATCTTCCTATGGTTTTCCATGGAAACCTAACCATAGATTGATGGTTTGGGATTCTCCGAGATCATTCTCTACTCTTTCAACATTAACTAACCTAAGGTCTGTAGAAACTTATGGAATTAGTATCCATACCTAAGAAGATAACTTTTCCTCCGAAATTCTTCTCCTTTGTGCTAAGTTCTCTTCCTTCCCTTTCTTCTTCCTCTTTTTCTTCTCCTCTCTTTCTCTCAATTCGATTAGGGTTGTGAAAGGAGTGAAAGTGGCTTAGGGACGTCCTTTAAATAGAGTAGAAACATCCTAAATAAGTCCCTCTGAGATTTGGAAAGAATCCCATCCGAAAATATGGAAATTTCCTAATTTCTATTTTCTGCGGTAACCGAGGGTCGATGATCCCGTAGACCCTAGGGTCTTAAGCTGTCCAACCCTCCCTCCAAAACTGAGGGTCTGACTTTCTGTTTTGGGAGGTCCGACCCTGCTTTGCTGGGTATGCGACCCTTCCCCTATTTTAAGTGTTTTTGGGTCGATTTGATACTTGGGATCTCGATCTCCTTCCCGCCCTTGGTCCATTTGACTCGACCATGATGGGTAAACCTAGTTCAAGGTGGTAAGACCGGGTTAGATTGACACGGGTCTTATAGTGTCTGTGTAATTTACCCTTGTTGTTTTGATTTTTAGGCTGCGTTTGTTCTGTATTCTAAAATATGCATTCTAAGTCATTAACATTTTCTGTTTCATATACATTTTCTTTCTTGAATCATGGAATACATTATAGAATATGACTCATTCTTTGAATTGCCCTCTTTTAGTCCATTGTATATTCAGAGCCCATAACTGAAATGCTTCACTCTTTAATCCATTCTCATCCTATTTTAAGAAAATATTTCTAAGAGTAGATTCTAAACGCAACCTTAAGTTTCAAAATTTGGAAATCTTATTGCACTAGAGTCATACAAGTTTATCAAAAATTAATATCACCAAATAAAATTAAAGAAATTTTATGTTTACACTAATGAAACCATATCTAGTCATATAATGGGTTATTTCATAACACAAAAAATAAAAAAAAAAATAAAAATTTATGTGGGCAGTTTCCTACACTTATATAGTGAAGAAAAAGTTCACCATGGGTCTGCAGCATTAGACTGGGGTTTGGATATTGTCGGTGGGTAGTTTCAGCAATTAATCTACAGGATAAATTATTATTAATCTTATCAGTTATGGAAAATTTTTGCCCATAATTTTTTTTAGGTAATTTGGAATCACTTGAACAGCTAGGGTTGTAAGTTTCAAAATTTATTCACTGTCAAGATGAAATCTTTGAACTCTCAGTTCTCACTTTACAACATTATAAATCCCAAAATAATTTATATACGTGCGGCTACCGGCTTTATTTATTTATTTATTTATTTTTGTTTTTAATACTTAGCTACCAGCTTTTAGTTGGATTGAAATATGCCAGTTGAAAATCCTCTACATAATCTCTTCTTAGTTAAGAGATTCATTTAGTGAAGTTTCTCTTGTTGAGGACTGCAACTTGTCTCATATGCTTCTCAAACTTGTGAGCAGTCTTTAAATCAAGTTTTATCTCTCCTAATTTAGAATAACTAAGCAAACAGAATCTAACAAACTAAATTTAGTTGCAATGCAACATCACTGATGCATAAACATAACTAATGACATGTTAAAGCATCAAAAGAGTTGGGTAGCTAATCAGTAGGAGTTAAACTCAGGTTTTAAACCAAATCAGGAGAAAGCCCATAATGTTGAGCTAAACCAGTTTGACTATCAGATCAGGCAGTTTACCCTATCAGGTCAAGCAGTTCAATCAAGGGCTCTTTGTTTGTTTCCTTTTCCAGATATTAGTTACTATATGGCTGTCCCAATTACCCAGTTGAGGAAAGATATTTCAATTATTAGGCATGTTAGGAATCTGTCAACTATATGCCAAACAAAACAGAAAATGATGCCTGGTTTCCTGTTATAACTTATCAGGTATTATTGTAGTCATTGTTCTTACAAACAATATAGTTCTCAAAGTCAAACTTTATTTTCTTTGGGGGGTGGGGCAAGAAAATAGAGAATGAAAGTGCCTGAACTTGTTGAATGGTATAATTTTCTTTACTTTATAATCTTGGTATAAATTTTTGTTATTGACCATTTTTGTAATTGATAGAAATTCAGTAACTATGAAGACTCCACTGAGAGGGGTGCTTAGATCAGTATTCGAAGAAAGCTTTGGGTTCATATTGTTTGAGGATTGAGAACAGGAATTGAACTCTATAAGATCCAATCGGGAGTTCTTCCTCCATAGCTCAGTGGTAAAGTAGTTGGCTGTTAATCAACTGGTCATAGGTTCGTATCCTACTTGGGAAGAATTGATTCATTCTGAATTCTTTAATACAGAATGAGGACTCACTTTGAGCATTAGGAGTAGGCTCTCTTAGTCTGGTTATTCGCAATGGACCAGTATTTCAGAAATTTCCTGAATGCGAGTCTGTTATGTGATCAAGGAAATCTGTAAGTTGAGATAAGAGCATTACAATCTTTTTGCCTTAAAACGCAGATTGGTAAGCCAATTGAAGTGATTGTCCTAGAATAAGGCCCCTTGGTCCCCTGACATATGCTTCTGTCTTTCAGACTATCAACTTGTTTCCTATCTAAAGAGGTTCCATTGTTTCTTGATTCATAAAATACACAGAGGGGAAATGCTTCTACACCAACAAGTATAAGCTGTTAGCCATTCATCTATGACTTTTCTTGTTATTAGAAACGATGTTCATCTTCCTAAGCTCTTCTGAGAGTTTAACTAGCTGGGGATAAACTGATCATTTTCAAGGGGCTTGACATACAGAATAGGGGAAAAGAACCGGGGGGTTGAGAGGTTGACACCCATTTTTCACAGATAATAAAGTCAGGAAATCTGCAGGGCTAAACAGTCTTTCAATGAAGTTTGCATTTCACTCACAAGTATGGACAACAATAACTCCAATCAAGTTGGCCTTCCATTCCTCGTATCAGGGCCAAATCCAGATTTCTTCCAACACATTCATTTGTGACTTCACTTAGGGGAAAAAGATCCACACAACGCCACTGTAGGATTCTTTCTCACAACCTCTCACATTCTCTCCTCCCCTGACATTGTGAGCCTGCATTGAAGACACTGATTCCTGCATACCTATTTGTGCATTGTGGGAGATTCCACCCAATAGTGGTATTGTGGAGAACCCTCTCCCTTATCTTAATAACAGAACTGCATTTTTTTTCCTTCAATGCTCACAGAACCACTTCCGGGCAGTGACATCCTCCTTAGAAATCTTTTTCCTCACACTAAATGACAAATCAAAGAAACACAAGGGAAGGAAAAGAATTTCATCTACAATGTACCAATAGCAATCCTTGAGATATCATGTACTAGAACAGAAAACTGTTTAATTATTGCCAACGGCATATAACCTCAAAAAAAAAGTTCATGTTGGGACCTGGCCTCCCCTTGAGGATTCATGGAGGCTACATCATGCATTTAGGACCTCTAATCAATCTTTATATTGGCATGCCAAATTTAAACATCTAAGAATGTTGAAGGCTAGAATTGATTAATTAAAATAGATAATAGGCCATAGATCAAGAAGAAAGTCTTCTACATTATATCTTATTGTTCTTGATATATAACCTATTTATAATATGCCTTGTGAGAGGAAATCAGATACACTCCATTGTTTCATGGACAACAACCCTAAAAAAAATACTAGAAGAAATGAGATAAAAATTTGATATTCATGACACTTATGTTTCACACAGACTAAACAACGTAGGAGGATGCAGAAACACACTTCAAATTGATCACTGTTTCAGATCCTCGCAGAAGAAATGTAGTACACAAGACCAAAATCCCCAAACCCAAAACCATACCACCTGGGCAGTGATATTCAACTTTCTGATTGTAGGCTCAGGTATGATGGAACCACAGTATCATTTAACAACATATAGGGCATTGGATCAACCCATTTTCATTGCACTCTCCACACTTAACTATTTTCTTACTGTCCTCATCCAAGACCTTACAGCTTCCACTGCAATCCATACACATTACAAACCTTATTCCGCCGCACCCTTCGCAACCAGCCAAGGCCCTTGAGATCCCATGAAATAACACTTCCAATTTCCCCTCTTCTTCCATTTTAACCACCTCATCTGCTCCTCCAATCAACCTTCCTTTCACAAACACTATAGGTACTTTAACCTCTTTACTGCCAATCAAGCGCCTCAATTCCTCCCTAAACCCAGAATCCATGGAAATGTCACGCTCAATCATGTGGACTCTATGAGATTCTATTATGGATCGGACGCTGTTGCAGTCTTCGAAAGTTTTTCTGATTCCTCTCAATGTGGTAGTGTAAATGACAACCGCATTTTCGCCGCCGGGTGGGCATTTCCTCTCGAAAGGCTCAAGCATGGACTCTGAATCAAGGGCTTTCTGGATTCTAGATTCCGGAAAGACTATATTCTTTATCTGTTCTCCCTCTTCGTTCAGTTCCCTCTCGAAGGACGCAAGGATCTCTGGATCAAAGAGGGGACTGAAACTCTTTCTTGAACTTGAAAATCCGGAGTGGGTTCTGAAACTGTTCGATTTGAGAATTACTGGAGTGATTTTCGTGGGTGTCTTCAAAGTGGATGTAGTCTTCTGCACATTCTCTAAAGAAGAAAAAGGTTTCAGTACCTGTTTGGGACTCTGCTGTGGTTGCCTAACTGCGCCATCATCACCGCTCGGTCGTTGCTTATTCTCCTTCCCTGCAAACTTCTTCTGCTTCTCCGGGGAGTTGATCTCGCTGAGGAATTTTGAAGGATTACTCGCATCCGCATCTGCAACTCGTGATTTGGGGCTGTTCTTGGCCTGTACCGAAATGGAGATTTGGTCTTCAAGATCTTCCATCAATTTCCAAGCGTTGATGACCTCTGGATCTTCTATTCCCATTCTCTGAAGTTTGGGGGACACCAAATGAGGACGAGACATCGTCGTTTCTTTGATGGTTTCCTTGACGGATTCTTGGTCGAGTTTGAGAACTCCGTATGTGCTTGAAGTGAGAGAAACGACGTGATTCGTGTAACTGCCATGGCCGATGAGAATTTCCTGATTGAAATCGTCCGTGAACGGTTTTGACGAAACGCAACCCATCAAATTTGTGGCAAAGGGTTGATCTGTCGGTTGCTCTGGTTCTACCAGTACAAGATAATGCTTGCCACACCAAAGGTTCTTTTGAATGTGTAACGGTCACGAGCCCGCAACGGTCACAAGGAACAGTTCCCTAAATAGTAAATAAATAAATCCTTTAATAATGTTGTATACTATTTTCCATTTCACTTCTGGTGAACGACTGGACATGTAAAAAGGATTGTGTACGGATTGGGTGTGATCAGATTCGGATACTTTTCACCGGATATGAATACCCCTAAAAGGATATCCGTCGCCCTGATTCTAGTAATCGGTACTGAATTAATTGGATTGGTCGATTTGTTTCAGTTTTGGACCAGACTGATCCCAATCCGATCTCAATTTCTGACGGACTTTGATGATCGGATCAATATTATACCGGATCAGATGATTTGATTTCTGGTTTCCGATACAGTCACTTGGTTATAAAAACTCAAAAAGAACCCATTCTTTGAAATGACCTACGGTTTATTCAATCTCGCAACCAAATCCTCTCCTGCGGTCTTGCCGCCTGCCAATGGCCGGATTTCAACCGGTCCACCCTTCAATGTATTGACAGACGATCCGACCGAACCCCGATCCTTGGATCTGCGACAGGAACCTCCTGCCGCAGGAGTAATTTGGATCCTTGAATATCTTACTTTCTTCTCTTCCAATGCACTTGATTTCTTTAATAAATAAATATTTTTTAAATTTTTTTTCCCATCATTATGTTTCCGATAATTTCTTCTAATTTTATGAGTTGCTCCTAAGACTGTTTGGCAGGAGGGTGTTAGAGGAGTATTCTTGAAGGTCGTACACTCTTGGAAGTAGGCCTGCTTTGACTGATTGGTTCTGGTTTGAAGGTAACATCGTATGGAAATCGTCTCCAGCCGCTGGAGACTCTCCAGCGGTGATCCAGCGGCTGAAAACGATATCCGGTAACATCTCTTCTGATCTTTGACTTTAAGTTGAGGTTTCCACCGTTTGCTGATTTGTCTTCCAAAACTTGTTTATGATATAATCGACCCTGCCTTCTGTTGGACAGGTTTATTCTCCTTCAGATATGGCAGCAATCTTACCTTCTCAAGAATTGACCGCAGAGATTGGTCAACAAGATTGCTTTCAAATGGAATCGTAGGATTTTTCGAGTCCCAGCTAGAGCTTCCCTCAATGCGAAGCCAAATTTCAACAACCCCAATGTTGACTGATGCAATGTTTATGCCTTCAAATTCTATTGTTTTAATTGCGGATGAGATGTGCAAAAAAATCCTCTCCCGCCCAACTCCCGCCGGCCAAGGGCGGGATTTTAGTCGGCCCACCTCCCCATGTATTGGTAGGCGGGCCGACTGATCCCCAGCCCTTGGATCAGCGGCAGGAACCTCCTACCGCGGGAGAGGATTTCAGTCCATGAGATGTAATGAAACGATCACTTTATGTGATTTACGCCCATGTTGCGCTAGACCTATTGATATCATTCGTCTAATGATCATTTTCGTAGTCAAATATGTGTCATGTTAACAGAATCCATGATTTTTATTTTGTGCCATCAATGTTTACTATATGTTTGTGCTAACAATTACAGGATCTAAACCTTGATGTGATTCCTAAGGCAAATCTTGGCTATTTACGACCCGTTCGGTAAATCACGGAAGAGTCGTTGAGCTAGTCTTGCGAATGCAAGAGAGCTCGGTTTGTTGTTGAGCTAGTCTTTTAAGTGGAAGATAGCTCATTTTGTTTTTGAGTTCGTCCTGTAAGTGTAAGAGAGTTTGTTTTGTAATTGAGCAAATCCTATAAGCACAAGAGAGCTCGTTTTGGGGTTGAGCTAGTCTTGCGAGTGCAAGAGAACTCATTTTGTTTTTGAGCTCATTCTGTAAATGCAAGAGAGTTCATTTTGTAATTGAGTTAGTCCTATGAGTGCAAGAAAGCTCGTTTTGTGCTTGAGTTAGTTTTGCAAGTGCAAGAGAGCTCATTTTGTTTTTGAGCTCGTCTTGCAAGTGCAAAAGAGTTTGTTTTGTATTTGAACTACTCTTGTGAGTAGGAGAGGTAGGAGAGCACGATTTTTCGTTGAGTTAGTCTTGCGAGTGCACGAGAACTCATTTTGTTTTTGAACTCGTCTGGTAGGTGTGTGAGAGTTCGTTTTATAATTGAGCTAGTCCTGTGAGTGCGGGAGAGCTCGTTTTGTGGTTGAGCTAATCTTGCGAGTGCAAGAAAGCTCATTTTGTTTTTGAACTCGTCTTGTAAGTGCAGGAGAATTCGTTTCGTAATTGAGCTAGTCCTGTGAGCGCAGGAGAGCCAGTTTTGTGGTTGAGTTACTCTTGCGAGTGCAAGAGAGTTCATTTTGTTTTTGAGCTCGTCCTATAAGTGCAGGAATGATTGTTTTATAATTGAGCTAGACCTGTGAGAGCAAGTGTCACACCGAAATTTTGGACTAACTGGAGGTGTACCTAAACCGTCAATGAACCCGTTTAGTACAACCCCAGGACCATGATAAATTAAGAAAAACTGATAAACTAGTGTGCTGGTGATGCCTCGTCCCAACCGAAGACGTAGTCATCACACTCGCCCTTCGTTGTCCTTTTTCCTCAACTACCTGAGTCTCCAAGTGGGCGAGGTTGGAAACCACCGGCTCGTTAACGAAGTCAGCTACGGTACTTCCTACAGCATCAACTCAAATGGAATCACAATCATGGGGTGAACTCTCTAACTTGAGCTCAGTGAGAAACAATACATGCAAGTAAATAAGAATGCATGAGTCAAATATATATAATGGGTCGAGTAATGTTTGCAATACTCTATGGAAGAAGTCAACTACTGTCACAATCGAAAATTTGAGTTAACTGGAGGTGTGCCTGAACCATTAATGAACTAGCTCAGTACAACCCCGGGACCACGAAAAAATCATGCTCATCACAACCAACCACCAAATCCCCATCACATAACCAAGAATTCAGAGTATAAATACAATAGCGGAATTCCATATAAAAAATGAAACTAAGTATCTAATGATAAGTTAAATACATAATATTCAGAATTTCAACCATTAATTCAAGACATACTAACATAAATAACTCCTGTCAATCAAACCAATACAACAAACCTTTGGATCCAAACTGAAACAAAAACCAAATTAAGCTACGTCTAATTATGAAGATGACAACACTTTGTCTAGCCCTACGCACAGTCATCATACTCGCCCCACTCGCCATGTTCTTCCTCTTCAACCACCTGAGTCTCCAAGCTAACGAGGTCAAGGGCCGTCGGTGCTTTATAGGAGTCTACCATCGAGTTCTCTACAATACCAACTAAAAAGGAAATACGATCGTAGGGTGAGCTCCACAACTTGAGCTCAGTGAGAAACAGACAAGCAAACAAACAATAATGCATGATAAATAATTACAAGCAAGGTCTGGTATAATGTCTACCATGTGCTATGGTAAGGCCTGGTCACACTCACCAACGTTGACCATAACCTCCATGCAGAGAGAGAATGGACACTCACCTAGCTTGCTCCAACAGCACCGGTGAAGCTACGGGTCTCCCACTAAGGATGGTAATAGGGCAGAGGTCCAACCAGAGACGCTCCGACAAATATTGTCAACACCTCCCCCTCATTCCCCATCATATACCAGTACTTAACCCCCTATTGGTCAGGGTTGCGCATATGGGATAATGCCACTAACCAATCCTATATTTCATCATATGCAACCCCAAAGTTATTGTGAGGACAAAGATGGAAATCTTTTGAAGTCGCCACCTAGATTTAGGTCTTGGACCTTGGAAATGTGAAATCTCACCCTAAGGTAAGACTTCGATTGACTCATGACCCTTAGATTGGAATTCTGGTCCATCAGAGATTGGGTAAGCGTCAGGTTACGATTATGGGAAGGGGTTAGGCACCCAAACCGCCCGATCAAAATCGGTCTCCTATACCTTTCCTATGCTAGACTCTATTTGTTAAACCAAACCAAACCAACTGGTTTGATATCATTGAACCGAATATGTATCCATCAGATTGCCTACGTATCACGGAATTATTCCAAAAATCAGGTTCACCATCGTAGTTCAGGTGTGATTAAAATAATTATGGATGTGATTTATGCTTGTGCATGATTAAGTTCATTGTTCAAGTTGAAATTTATGCTTGAAAGGCTGAGAAATCCTATGGGTTAGGATCTGGATAGTCCAAGTAGACTGATAGATAGTCCTAGTGGATCTAAGGATAACCCTATTTGGGTCAAAATATGGATAACCCATTCTGGGTTGGAATATGGATAACCCTATGTGGGTCAAAATGTGGATAAATATCCTAGTGGATCTATGGATAGTCCAAGTGGACTAAGGTTTGGATAACCCTTTTTGGATTGGAATATGGATAGATATCCTAGTGGATCTATGGATAGTCCGAGTGGACTAAGGTGTGAATAAATATCCTAGTAGATCTATGGATAGTCCAAGTGGACTAAGGTGTGGATAACCCTATTTGGATTAAAATATGGGGGATATCCTAGTGGATCTATGGATAGTCCAAGTGGACAAAAATGTGGATCCGAATTTGAGATTCCCCCAAATGGCCTACGTATCCTAGGGTTTGACCTAGGAATCAGAATCCGCGTAGTTCGGGCTGGATAACCTGTTCTAGGTTAATGATTGAGAACCTATTCTAGGTTTAGGGTTTAGAACCTATTCTAGGTTTAGGGTTTGTCGAGGGGCAAATCGTTCTAAATTACCCTTTTCATTCTGAATTCTAATTTTGGAAGGTTTGACAAAGAATTCTCTTTCTTTATTAAGGTTTTATTATTCCCATTATGCCCTTCCCAAGAATGTGGGTGCCTAAATGCACATCCCCACGCCTAGATTGTCTTCTAGAAGTGTGCAGATATGGCAGTTTGATTAGGGTGTTGCATAAAATAAGTTATTGCCAAAAAGTAGAATATTCTATCTAAATATGGCACATAAAACATTTATGGCAAGAAATTCACATACAGTAAGATTATTTAAAAATCTTTCAAATATGGCATGTATTGCAAATAAGGCAAGAGCCTATATGGCATGATCTAGTAGGTTATCTTCTAAGCATGGCAAGACCCTAATTGTTATTTTCTTTCCATTTTAGGGTTTTCTACCCTAATTATTATTTTATTTCCATTTTTTTAGGGTTTTCTACCCTAATTGTTACATTTTTTCCATTTTAAGGTTTTCTACCCTAATTATTATTTGATTTCCATTTTTTAAGGTTTTCTACCCTAATTATTATTTTATTTCCATTTTTAGGGTTTTCTACCCTAACTGTTACTTTCTTTCCATTTTAGGGTTTTCTACCCTAATTTTTATTTTCTTTCCATCTTAGAGTTTTTTACCCTAAATGTTACTTTCTTTCCATTTTAGGGTTTTCTACCCTAATTATTATTTTATTTCCATCTTAGGGTTTTCTACCCTAAATGTTACTTTCTTTCCATTTTAGGATTTTCTACCCTAATTATTATTTTCTTTCCATCTTAGGGTTTTCTACCCTAAATGTTACTTTCTTTCTATTTTAGGATTTTCTACCCTAATTATTATTTTCTTTCCATCTTAGGGTTTTCTACCCTAAATGTTACTTTCTTTCCATTTTAGGATTTTCTACCCTAATTATTATTTTCTTTCCATCTTAGGGTTTTCTACCCTAAATGTTACTTTCTTTCCATTTTAGGGTTTTCTACCCTAATTATTATTTTATTTCCATTTTTTTAGGGTTTTCTACCCTAACTGTTACTTTCTTTCCATTTTAGGGTTTTCTACCCTAATTATTATTTTCTTTCCATCTTAGGGTTTTCTACCCTAAATGTTACTTTCTTTCCATTTTAGGGTTTTCTATCCTAATTATTATTTTATTTCCATTTTTTAGGGTTTTCTACCCTAACTGTTACTTTCTTTCATTTTAGGGTTTTCTACCCTAATTATGGCAATAAGCATCCAACTATGGCAATGAGCATTCAAACATGGCAGTGTATCTAAAAAAAAACACTCATGATGAAAAATTCAATGGTATAAATCACCATTAATGGTAATCTAACCGTTCAGATGCTTTGAAATCAATCATGATGATAATCTAATGGTTTAGATACATTTAAAACATTCATAGTGAAGATCTGACGATTCAGATTCATTTAAGACACTCATAATGAAGATCCATTGGTTTGGATCAAGCATCAACATATCTAAAATCAATGGTCCAGATTTGCTAATTCAAACATCCAAGATCAATGACCCGATTTTATCATTAAAGCATCCGAGATCGATGGCCAAATTTTATCTCATAAAAATTCATAATCAGAGGCCATGATTAATCACTTAAGGAAAATTTAAATCAAAGGCTAGATCAATCACCTTAAGATTTCGAATCATATGGCTCACAATTGATCAAATTAAAATTTATTCAATATCAATGGCTCAAATTACATCCTCATCAGATTAACATCAATGACTCAAATCATATGACCATTTCATGGCATCATATGATCAAACAAAAATAATCATCCAAAAATTCAATTTTATGGGAGAGAAGATTAGGTGATAAATTTATGGATGCTTTCTTTAGCTTTCGGATTCCCAAAATCGAACCCCCCTAAGAAAGCCCACGTTTCCTCCTTTTTTTCTCTCTTCTTCCCTTCTTTTTCTCCCAAAAACGTGAGCCACAAAGGCCTTTCACATTTTTTTCTTTTTCCCCTTTTTTTTCTCTTTTCTTCCCTTCTTTTTCTCCCAAAAACGTGAGCAGCCTTTCACATTTTTTTTTTCTCTTTTCTTACCTTCTTTTTCTCCCAAAAACGTGAGCAGCCTTTCATGTTTTTTTTTTCTTTTTTTCCTTTTTTCTCTCCTCTTCCCTTACTTTTCTCCCAAAACTTAGCTCAAAAAGCCTTTCATGTTTTTCTTCATCTTTCCCTTTTTTTCTCCTTGGAAAAGTCTCTTTAGAAAAAACCACGTTTTTCTCTTTCTTTTCCCTTTTTTTTCTCTCTTCTTCCCTTTTTTTCTCCCAAAAATGAGCTCCCTAAGCTTTCCATTCCTTTTTTCTCTTTCCCCTTTTTTTTTGGAAAAATCCCCTCCTTCTTCTCTCTCTCACGTCCCTTTTATCTTCCCCTTCTTTCCCTTTTTGAAAAAAAAATCTAGAAACCCTAAATCCTCTCTCTTTTCACGTCCTCTCTCTCCCTCTTTTTTTTTTCTTTGGAAAACTCCTAAAACCGTGACTCCTAAAAAAACCCTACATTTTATTTTTCTTCTTTCCTTTTCTTTCTCCAAAGAAATCCTTTGGATTCTCTTAGAAAAAAGTCACATTTTTCCTCTCTCCCTCTTTCCTTTTTTTTCTCAAAATCTTTTGGATTATCTCCAAAAATCGAAATCCCCATTCTCTTCCACGTTTTTTCTCTCCCCTCTTTCCTTTTTTTTCTCCAACAAAATCCTTTGGATTCTCTTAGAAAAAGTCACGTTTTTCCTCTCTCCCTCTTTCCTTTTTTTTTTCTCAAAATCTTTTGGGTTATCTCCAAAAACTGAAATCCCCATTCTCTTCCACGTTTTTTCTCTCCCCTCTTTCCTTTTTCTTCTCAAAAATCTTTTGGATTATCTCCAAAACCAAAATCCCCCCTTCACTTTCACGTTTCTCTCTCCCCTCTTTCTTTTTCTTCTCAAAATCTTTTGGATTATCATTTACATATAATAATATATATTATATACATATATACACATATATTTAATAACATACATATATATATATATATATATATATATATATATATATATATATATATATATATATATATATATATATATATATATATATATATATATATATATATATATATATATATATATATATATATATATATATAAAATATAATATAAAAAAATTGTGCACATAGATGAACTGATTTGAAATGGGTTGAGACTGACTTAGGTTGATAACTGATATGGGTTGAGCTAGGTTGGACCAAAACTGGTTGAACTGAGTTGACTGGACTGATTGGAATTAACTGGGTTTTTTCTCCTTGTCATTTCACGGGTCATTCCCGCTGTTACCCTGCATGGAATTTTTCGATGGCCTCTATTCCAAATTTTTTGCTTTCATTTTGTAGAACATTAAAAATGAGGAATATAGGAACTTGAATCACCTCATTTGGAAGTAAAATGGTCAACTTATGAATTTTTGAAGTTTAAAACGGACCAATTATCGATAATTTGGCTGACCATTCTGCATGAGATCCTTCGGAGGCTTCTACAGGAAATATTTTACGTCCACTTTGTAGAGCACTAAAAATGGAACATAATGAGACTGGAATTATCTGAATCCGATGTAGAACGGGAAAGATATGAAGCTTTGAAGTTCTGACGATCATTTTGCATGAAAGCTTGCGTGGGACCCACTGGTGATTTCTACCCGATATTTTTTACATCCACTTTGTAGAACATCATGAATGAAGAATAATGGTCTTGGAATTATCTGAATCCGATGTAGAACGGGAAAGATATGAAGCTTTGAAGTTCTAACGATCATTTTGCATGCAAGTTTGCATTGGACCCACTGGTGAAATCCACCCGAGATTTTTTACGTCCACTTTGTAGAACATCATGAATGAAGAATAATGGTCTTGGAATCATCTGAATCCGATGTGGAACGGGAAAGATATGAAGCTTGAAGTTCTAACGATCATTTTGCATGCAAGTTTGCATGGGACCCACTGGTGACTTCTACCCGGGATTTTTTACGTCCACTTTGTAGAACATCATGAATGAAGAATAATGGTCTTGGAATCATCTGAATCCGATGTCGGATGATCAAGATATGATGATTTGAAATTCAAACAATCCGACTTAGGATAATTTGCATGAAGGCCCCTGGGATTATTATTTATAATAATTTCAGAAACCTCCCCTATATGTATCATCCGACTAAAATGGTCATATCTTCCTCATTTGATATCAGAATTGAGCAATTCTGGTCTCGTTTCGAAGATAATTCTATGACCTATGCATCTATGTAGGTAATAGCCTATGACCCTGCTGTGGGGATCAGTGGAGAATCACAAATCTTTGGGTTAAAGGTCAGAAACCTGCCATATTGGTTCACTTATGCCGAGGGTGGCAAAAATGGGGTGCTTACAGTTATCCCAGTAAACATCCCAGACTGTTTGTCTACTCCCCCACCTAGATGCTGTTAATCTGCTAAGACACTAGGCAATGCATAGCAGGATCTGGGTGGTGAGTTGGTTTAGTGGTCCTTGACCCTTCCCCAACTTCCCACTTAAGCATAAGTCATCACATAGTCACAGAATTCATATAAATGCAAATGTACGCAATATATAGAATTGGATGACATGTTATTCATCAAGAATGCATCATAGATAGGCAAGTGATTAAAAACACTCCAAAATAAAGTCAAGGTTCTGTCTCTCACCTGAAGTTCTGTTGTTTCAATCATTTGCGCCATGTGACTCGACCTTGTGTCACACCCCAATTCTGCACTATTCAGAATGGTGTGATGAACCGCTAATAAACCAACGGTTCAACCAGGATCTCTAATAGGTTGTGTCCATTAAAAATAAAACCATATACATCCACAACCATAATCAGAATAAATACACAATAGCGGAAGTCTTAATAATGAACCGAGGAATCTAATTGTGATAATCATAGATAAAGTATCAATTTATGTTGTATCAACTGAGACATAAGTAAATAAAATATCAATTACATTTCCTTAATAAATTCAAATGAAAATCTAATCGAAAACACATGCATAGCACTCGCATGAGGGATCATGCGTTTCCACGAAGTCTTCAACTTCCATTGCAGTGACGTGCCCGTACACAGAAGTATTCATATAGTCCTCCATCGTAGTACCTACATCATCAATTAAAATATTCGACGTCGAAAGGGTGAGCACACATCACGGCTCAGTGAGCAAACAAAACAATGCAACAATCATATGCATGCATCAATTCATATCTGTGGTCTGGTAAATAAGTTTGCAATGCGCTATAGAAAGGTTTGGTGGCCGCCTCGCCTCTATGCACATGGTGTGAAGGCCCGCCCAAAGGTTAACGTTTATTGTCGTCCCCATCCACCCTACCATGGAATAGATAGAGCTAAAGTGCTGAGGCCCGACCTATGACACTTCCCCTGATACTCTACCCATACCAATACGTAAGTCCCTGCTGGCGAGGGCTCACAAACTGGGCTCGCAACTAACCAATTATAATGTCAAACAGTGTATCCAAAGCCTCACCCCAGCATCCCTCAATACGTCCATAGAGATAGGGCTAAGGCCCCCTGGTAGAGTCAGAGACTACACGGTCCGAGACCACCTCCCCTCATACACTACGACGTAATAGTTCTGCTAAGGTAATGGCGATACGACGATGTTAGTGGACAAGACTTGAGTTAGAGATAGAACTAGAGTGCTGAGGCCCGGCCTATGACACCCCCCCTCATACTCGCTCGCATCAAGCACACTAACGACACACATACATTCACATGCCTATTCCTATCATCATCATCATCATCATGTTATAAACAATAAATGTAAATATGCATGAACAGTAATAATAGAAATATTAGATGACATGTTAAATGCACATAACAAGCATACACACATAGAATCAATTATGGCATTGGACTCAAGGAATAAAAACAGTTTATTATTAGCCAATTAGTTTAGGTCTTGTTCCCTCACCTTTGCTTGATTGTAGATCCTCTTTCAAGCTTTAAGAATCAACTTAATATCACTATTATATCACTAGAAGACCTAATCAAGTCGATAGAATTTAATTAGAATTAATTCCAATTTTTAAAGCTTGCTGTTAACTGGGGGTCGCAGGACGGGTCGCAGGTAGGGTAGCAGTTTTCTGTGACCCCCTGTAGTAGGGTCGATGCTAGGGTCGGATGTTCCATCGACCCTGGGTGCGACCACCCCTTTTCTGGACTTCCTGAATACTGGGGGTCGATGCTAGGGTCTGGTAGGGTCGATTCTCCATCGACCCCACGTGCGACCCCCCGTGGGTTTAGTCGAGATTTTCATCCTACAGTCCATTCTTTCATGTTTGGGTCCTATGGCTTGCTTCTATAATCCATTCCATATATGTTCTATGGTTTAGAACTATAGTTTATTCACCTACATTGTTTAATGATCTCCTCCTTGGTTTCCATTGAAACCTAACCATGGATGGATGATTTGGGTTTCTCCTAGATCATACCCTCTTCACTATCTACTCTAAGGTCTTAAGAAATTCATGGAGATAGTATCCATACCTGAGAATTTGAATTGTTTCTCTGAAGCCTTCTCTTTGATTTTCTTCTCTACTTTCCTTCTCTTCTCCTTCTCTTCTCTTTCTCTCAATCCAATTAGGGTTCTAAAAGGAGTGAAAGAGGCTTAGGAACGTCCTATTTATAGAGTAGAAACTCCAAAAATAAGTCCCATTGAGATTAGGAAAGAATCCCATTGAAATTTGGAAAGTTTCCAAATCACGGTTTCTGTTGGTAGACTAGGGGTCGATGAGGGGGTCAAAGATCCCGTCGACCCTTGGTTCTAAGTTATCCGACCCCCGGTTAGAAACTCAGGGTCTGACTTTTATATTGGGGGGGGGGGGGTCCATCCCTGCCTAGCTGGGTGTGCGACCCTCCCCTTGTTTTAGTGTTTTTGGGTCAGTTTAATACCTGGGATCGTTATCTCCTTCACGCACTTGGTCCATTTGGCTCGACCATGATGGGTAGACCTGGTTCAAGGTGGTAAGACCGGATTAGTTCGATACGGGTCTTACACCTTGTCTATGCATGTGTCACCTATTCATGTTATGTAAGGTCATTAGTTTATTCACCAAGGTTAACACACTGGTCTTTAGCTTTAAGGTGTGTCTAGTTGCAGTCTCCGATTGGAGACTGAGGCTAAACCTCCTTCCGAATGGGATAGGGTTCTCTCTGCCTTTGTCTGATCGCAGCTTCGGTTGCATAGTAGTGCGACCGGTGCAGTGACCGATCCGTCACAGGGGCCTTTTGGTCCTGTCTTGTTGCAGCTCCGATTGCACAAGGGTGCGACCGGACCTGCCTAGAGGGCTAGGTCTGATTCCAAGCCTGTCTGGTTGCACAAGTTTTGCAATCAAACCTCCTTCAAAACTCCTTTTAGACCTGCTTCTGAACTCTCACAGTAGAAGTCCATTGGCTGATCTCCAGCTTGGAGTCCTGTCGACAATTTTCCAATCTTACACTAAAGCTCAACGTGGTTGGTTACAAGTATCTTGCCCAAACCTAGGGTTCATAGCATCACAATTTTCATAGCTAGGTTCAAGGCCTACATTGGGATACCTTGGGAAGGTTCTCTTTCCTTAGTTCAAACGAGGGCGTTTCATTCTGCCATTAATGGAGAGCATATAGAAGGACACAGAGATCATGCCTGAAGATTGATAGCACGTACAATTGGATTGCAGGCAGAAATGAACCAAATCAGACATCAACACAATGATCTCCTCTCCCACAGGAGAATGACAGAACAATTAGAGATTACTCTCTAGCAATGGATACCCCACTCTGGATCCTAAAGAATGAGGAAGATGGTTTACACAATCTCCTAAAGGGGCTAAAGATAAAACTGATGGACATAACCATACAGGGTACGGGATCCTGAAAGAATTTCTTAAAGCACATGAAAGCAACAAATGATTTAGAAATTGGATTTTGTTGGCGAATGCTGCTTTCAAAACCAAAAAAACAGGGAGGAAAGATTTGATCAACTTCTCAACTTCTCCCGACATGACTCGCACTAGGATGGGATAAAGTCTCTTCTATCCTATAGAGGAAAGACTCAACATGCTTTGCATCTTTGCTAGAATTACATAGGTCATACCTTGAACAAATGACTGACACAATCCTTTCTTTATGAATAGCGAACATGGGCAACCCATCCAATTTTTGTAGCTAAACCCAATTAAAATTTTAAACAAAGTGTCCCAATGTGGCAAACTGTCGCCAACAGATCTAGGTATACTCGAAATGGTCTGGGGCTTACAATGAGCCTCTCATATTCATGACATTGATAACCAATGGACAACTTTACCCCAAAGTTTAGTATGCAACGACACATCGATAAGCAAGCGACTCTTTGAGTCAACACTAAAAGTAACATTAAGGAGACGTAGTCCCACATCAAAATTAAGCACGACACCGAATAACGTTTTTCCCTCTCAGGTATGCTTAGATAGTACATATGCATCTCGACAGGCTATGTGCCAATGCTACCAATGCTGAAGCAGATACAACCACATCTGAGCCCAAAACATTTAAATCCATAGATAAGTACAAAGATGAAGGTCCAAAAGGACGGATAAGAAATTGCCCACATGGGTCTACCATTAGGGAAAGTTTTTGGTTATTTATGTAGAATGGTCAATCTCACTGAAAAGATTCCATCTTATTGGCTAGAAAAGAATGGACTATTGGAATTCTTGGACGCCGTTCAAACAATGAACGACCGATGAAAATTCCAATTAGATTTATTTGAACAAAATTATACACAAATAGAATGATACGCTCACAAGAGACAACGTCATAAAACTTATTTGATGATTGAATAAAGGGCTTGTAGTGAAGACTCTTGGAAGACCATCAGATTGATGGACGAGAGGATGAGTCTTTTGCCAATAAGAATTCATCCTCTAATGATGACAAAGCGATGCGACCACCCCTTGTAAAAGGTGGGATGTAGTAGCCAAAATCGAAAATCTAGTCCAACATACATCGTGAAATACCGCAAACAATCAATACTCCCCATGAAGCTCCAAAGGAAACTACCACAAATCGTTGAAATGGCTCACCCTTGGGCCTTGATAGAAAATAAACACTCCGTGAAGCACAACAACAATTGACACACCGTGAAACTTCAATGAAAAAGTGCCCTCCAACATCCACTTTTGTATGGCTCTTTTTCTTCTCTTTTTTTTTTGGCTCTTTTTTTTTTTTGAGCATTTTTCTTCTTTTTTTTTTCTTTGAATGGATGTGGAGGAAATACAAGATACCTCTTTTCATTTGATCAAGTTGCAGTGTTGTGCCTCAGATACCAGGCCTCTGCTTTTGAAAGCAATTGGTCCATGAGATCTTCAGAGACTATATCTTCCACCCAGCTGGCGGTAGCATTTTACCTTGCGAACCAAAGAGAATGGTGCTAGCCCAGTTAGAATTCATCTTTGTAAACCAGCAAGGAAAATCATTTCATTAACTCATTTAATATCTATGCCTAACCATTCGCCATTAGTGTTCGCTTAAATCAAAATATCAAAATCCACATATGCGCCATTGGCTTTTTATCCATCAAATTGGCATATTCTTTGACTATATCTTTTAGAATGATTGTCACTCCACTTTTCTCATTGTTGTGACCACCTCAATCCATGATGTAGAGAAGACATGTGTCTGAGAATAGGAACATGCACACAACACTTGTTTTCTTCTCTTTTTTCTCCTCTTTTTTTTTTTTTTTCTCAATGATGATATCTCTGACCCAGATCAAATCCACAAGGCATCTCATCTTATTTGGTAAACCAATCAAAACCACCAGAGTGAGTTCATGACTGCTCGACACCCTTTGACAACATCTCATGGAGCTCCTTCAGTTTATCAAGGTAGCTTTCTGAACATTTTGCAACTTGCCAACTTATCTCTCTAAAACTACTATAGTGTTTCCAGATCAATCATTTGCAATTTTTCACAGACGAGTTGGACTTTCATTTCTCAAGAGGCTGAGTGGCATAGAAATTCAGGTGATGGCTCATCATCTAAATCATCATCAGAGTTAGAATTGATTGCGAACATAGAAGTGGAAAGAATGCCAAACTTGGGAAAAATATTTTGGAAGACATGAAGCTCAACAGTTGAAGTTCCAAGTGGGATGATTCTTTTTATTTGATAGAGTAGATTAGACTGGATTGCCTACAGACATATTAACCTCGGGCCTAGACATAAACAACCTATCAAATATAGCCAATAGTAAGCTGAGACAGAAGAACAGAAGAACTTATCTAAACAAACCCCAATTGGGTGCAATTACATCGGCGCAAACAATGATCTACTGTGGGACTAAATCTCCACCCAGGTTACCACTAGTAGGATTCATTACGCCTACCTACCAATATGTGCCTGATGTACACCAAACTTGTCACACCTCAATTTCGACTGAACCAGAAGTGTGAGTGAACCATTACTGAACCAACGGGTCACACCAGGATCTCAATAAGACCGTATTCACTCATACAAACCATTGCACATAACCATAATCAGAATATAATTAAATACAACGGAAGTCTTAAATTAAATGAACTGAGTACTCTATTGATAATTTAAATAAATTATCCAATTATTTAAAACACTAAAACATAAATAATTATCCTTACATCACTTATAAATCCAACTAAAAATAAATAAATAAAATAAACAAATCAAATATCCTAGAGGTACTCGCAGAAAGGGCACTCGCATAGAGCGTCATGCTTGTCCTCCCCTGCTTGCACTTCCAAGGCAGCAGCACCACCATATACTGGAGCATCCATGTAGTCCTCTACAATGTAACCTGCATCAAAATCTAAAAATAGTGTGTACACAAGGGTGAGCTCACAACTTAGCTCAGTAAGAAAATCAGACAATGTAATACACATCATGCATGAGTAACATTCACATTATGGTCTGGTTTTAAGTTTGCAATGTGCTATAGAAAGGATTGGCGGCCGCCGCACCTCTATACATGAGTGTGTGAATCCGCCCAATGGATCAAACACCACTGTCATCCCACATGCACCCACCATGGAATAGAGATAGAGTTAAAGTGTCTGAATCAAACACCGCCAATACTTTCCCTGATGCCCTACCCATATCAATACATAAGCCTCTATTGGCGAGGGCTTACAAACTGGGCTCGCAACTAACCAATCCTATATGTCATCACAGTAGGCCCTATCCCAGCACAGCTCCCTATGGTATAGAGATAGAGCTAGAGTCTAGTGGTCAGGCCGGAGACCACAGTGCCACTTCCTCCCCCTGATACCGTACCCGCACCAAGCATGCTAAAACAGAAGCGATAGAAAAAGGTGCTAGTGTGAGGAATGATCCCAGACCCCAAGCCCTTCCCATTCTACACACCAACGAAAACAGTCACATGCCTAATAGTCACATCCTAGCATAGCGAGTATGCATGAACAATATAATAACTGAAAGTAAAGATGACATGCGAGTATGCACAAACACCATTCCACAGAATCATAATTACTAAGAACGTTTTACTGTTATTAAGTTATTAGGGTTTAGGTCCGATTCCCTTACCCGACGCTTGATTGCTAGCTTGCTCCGCGTTACAGAATCTAAACTTGCTCTCACAAAGTCCTACATGATGTTAGGGTTGAATTAGAATTAGTTTCTTAGGGTTTACGTTGGTCAAAAAACCAACTGGTATTAAAAACACCCTTACAGTGCATACCGATCGCAAGTACCGATTGTGCACTATGGGAAAAGGTGCGACCGGTATGGTTGATCGGTCCCCCACAGACCAGTCTCCGAGAGGTACTGGTCGCAGTACTGGTCGCATATGGTGCGACCGGTATGGTCAACTGGTATGCCTCCAAAAGACCACCAATCTTGGTGTTCACCTTCCGTCGATCACCCATCATTGGTTCTAGGGTTTCTCCTATACATTATAGGCTGGAGCAACGAGTTAGAGTTGTTTCATGTTCCATTCAAGTCTTAGTTTCGATGATCCTTAACCTAGAATGCGAATCTAGGGTTCATCGACTATATTAGGGTTTGACGGCAAATTTAAGGGTTTGAGATCAATACCTCGCCTTGCATGGTATTGATCAATTCATGACTAATCATCTATAATGCTTAACTTAGAGGAAGGTTCAAGCACTTACCGTTGGTTCGCAAGTATGGTGTTCTTCGTCCAACGGCAAAAAACGGCTCCTCTCCCTCTTTCCTTAGCTCTTTCTCCTTCTTCGATCTCTTTCTCCTCTCTAGGGTTTGTGAGGCTCAATGAAAGAGTTATAAGGAGGTTTAAGGGTCCTTAAATAGACTAGGATAGAGTTTAGGAAGTTTCCTTACGTTAGGAAAGTCCTTAGGCTCGAGATTTGGAAAGTAGGACCCACAGAGATCCATTTTTGGATCTAACCAGTCTACCTGCGCAGACATACCGGTCGACTGGTACCATAGACCGGTATGAAAAATATCATACTTTTAGGTCTATTTTCGTACCTGGTTGTCATCCGCTCGTCCCGTCTGGCCCAGTGATGATTTGAAGACCTGTTACGATATGAATTAAAGGTTTAGATCGGGTTCATGGAGTACAGGTCTTACAAAACTCATCTATACCCCAGTTTGGGTCCATTAAAGCTCATCTTTAGGTTTCCCTGATGGGAATCACTCTTCTATACCCCAACTTGGGTTCATTAAAGCTCATCAATTAGGTTACCCCATTATTGGGATAAACAATAACCACAAGGAATCCTCCATTATCACAGATAATTCTAGGAGGTAAATGCAATTCTTGAGAGTCTGGGATTGTCTCTGAGTCAGGGTCCTTTGCTTACCTCAGATAAATGACATGATTGTACTCAAGAGTCCGAAATTAACTCCGCCAGACTGTACCCAAGAGTCCGAAACAAACTCTATCAATCAAGGAAACACAATTGTCAAAGATGCCTAGCATGCTATTGTAACTCATGATTTCCTGATGGTTCTAATACCTAGTGATAAGACTTCAATGGAATTTGCAATGACCACTCTAAGAAGTCTCCTAAGTCAGGATTCTTGACCAATGAAAAAGAGGACATCTCCTGTCTGAGTTTCATCACATTTCGAGAAAAGGTAGACGTTGAGCAGCTCATGATAATGCCAGACTTTAGAGACTCTAACAGAGGGGGTAATCAACTCCAAGGGATATAATTGAAGATTTTTGCTATCAAAAAAATGGAGAAGACTACTCTCTTGCTATTCTCAATCATCAATTTTAGATTCACAACACTAGGCTCTAACTGATAAAAATAGAAGGTGACAATGATACATCAAGATCTAACAATTAAAGACAAGGAATCACAGAAAATGCAAAAATCTAACTTAATAGAGACAAATGATCACAGATGAATATAGACTCTAGCTAAGACAAAGAATCATAGAAATACAAGCTCTAATCTAGTAGAAACAAATAACCACAGAAGATACAGACTCTAGCTAGAGATAAAGAATCATAGAAATACAAGCTCTAACCTAGTAGAGACAAAGAATGACAAAAAATCAATTACACCCTACCTAATAGGGACAAAGAATGATAAAATTGAGCTCTAAGTATTAGAGACACAAAATGACAAAATCGGTCTCTGACTAGTAGAGACAAAGAATGATAGACATACAAAACCCGAACTAGTAGAGACGAGTAATTATAGGAATACAAACTCTACTTAGTAAAGACAAAGAATCTTAGAAAATACAAATTCTAACTAAAGAGACAAAAATCACATAGGATACAAGCTCTAACCTAGTCGAGACAAATAACCAAAAAAAAATATAAAATCTAACTAGAGAGAAAGAATGACAACAACCAGTCTCTGACTAGTAGAGACAAAGAATAACAAACATACAACGATCCTAACTAATGGAGACAGGCATGACGAAGATAGGTCTCAAGCTAGTGAAGACAAAAAATGACAAACATACAAAGCCCTAATTAGTGGAGACAAATAATTACAGAAAATACAAATTCCACCTAGTAGAGACAAAGAATCACAAAGATGGGTCTCTATCTGGTAGAGACAAAGAATGATAGGCATATAAGACTCTAAATGCTATGCTCTTTGCCACAATAGACCTATAATAAATTTCATATCTTCAGATTGATCAACACATGAATAAGAGATAATAAAACATGCCTAGGAGGAATCAGCCTAGGGGAAAATACCCTGCCAACTCTCTCAAAAACTCTCTCAGGGGATGGGCAGTTGTTGCTGACCAGACATGGATGTTTTGCTAGACAGGCTTCACTAAGACATGGACAACACATTCTCACCTAGAAATCATATCCTCAGCCAGACTAGACATTTACTCTTGCTCTTTTTCATAATTTCCATTGAATCTTTAAGAGCCAATATAAACTACTAGGTGGACTCTAAAGTGAGAGTTTTAGATAGTTTCTTAGAGGAATGGGTTTCTACCTAAATGATGGGTAGTAAAGGAGACATTATGAAGATACTAAAAAATAAAATCTAAAAAAAAAATAAAATAAAATACATTAAACAATCAGGGTTAAGACTAAGAAGGAATCTACATGCACAATCATGCTGACTCAACCAAACAATGGGTTAGCTCCTATGCAAGAACTCAATTGGGTTGATCCCTGACAATCCCAACGATTTAGAATAGCTCCTTGGTTGGCTTTCAGCAAAACATGTGTCTGTGAAATAGACTATACACCTAACTAAAACTCCAACCAAATGAGTGCATCGTAATCAATGGGTTTGGGGGGGGTTACCCACTGAAAGGACGTACACATGATATCAAAGAATTTTTTGTTCAACCTTGAACAAATAATTGACTGCTTCACCAATAATCTCCATTTTGGGGTGAAAAATTTCAAACCATTATCCAAGATTGGAAGGCTACATATGAAAAACATCGAGCGTATCGATCATGCACATTACAAAAGGTGGACACGCTTGTCCAATCTCCTAGAGCAATGTGTATAACCCTCACCCTCATGTGGAGCATGCATATAACTAGCGCAATTGATTTTCTAAACCAACCAACCAATAAAGACCATGACATGAAACAGCACACCCCGCCATGGGAAATATAGGTAAATATAGCACTCAGGTGTTCAAGGGTGAATCTGGCAAACAAATGTTAGTAGTATGTGATAATGGGACACGGTAAGGCAACCTTGACAAGGATAAGAATGCCTATCACCGTATGCACGATGAGTCAAAGACACCTACATCCCTTTATATACCCAGATAGCCATGGGTACAGACCAAGATTGTGGCTTTGCCTAGCAGGTTGCCCAATATGCATTGCGACCCGTTTGAGCTAACCACGAGGTTTGTGAAAATAGTATCAAGAATCTATAACCATGGTATTACTATACCATAAAATAGTTAGTGAAGTATATATAGTACACCTAATCAGTCAAGGTTGCAAGCAAGGGTATTTGCTAGTTCTACACCTAACTACAACCTAAAGCCCCAAAGTGGGAAGTTTATGCATAAAGAAAATGGAAAGGGTAGTAATCTACAAATCAAGAGTCTGGCGTGAATCAATCTCCCCAGTAGAGTCACCACTATGAGGACCAAAGATTTTTAAAAAGTTATTCTCTAATTTGAATTTAATTAATGTGGGGTTAAAGTTGCCTATACTCAATGCACTCAATTGGGATCTAGAAGGTTCTCACCTTTAGATTCCATCTACTCATGCCAGTGGAGGGTAAGAAACTGGAGTCGCCACCTAGTTAAGGACTAGGACCTATGATGTTGTCTCTCATTGGAGGGACTCCAATGACTCACGCAAATGGAATGACCAACTTGTCTCACCAAAGGCAGGTAAGCGCCAAATTAGGAGTTGGGAAGGTATTAGGCACCCAACTCGCTCAGTCAAACTGGTCTCCTATATCCTATCCTTTCCTACAGTTTATGAACAATTTGAGGCCACCTAACTATGCTACAAAGTACACGGGAAGTCTTAAGTGGTCTCTAATTCTTCATTAATTACACATACCATATGCTAAAATAAACGAGATTAAAATAGGAAAATAATTACAAAAATGAATTAAAGAATTTAACAAATGGCCTAAACATACATTTAAAAAGAAAGGGAAAAAAATGTGTACAACATATGACCGAGTCTGGGAAAAATCCTAGACTGCCTATGTATCCCTAATGGCGAGAATCAAGCCAAACGTAGTTTGGACGGGTGTGAAATATCAAGTGTGTGCGAAGACGACGCTCCCAAAACATTAGAACACGTCAAAGAGAGATATCCCCACAACAGTGGGACCCATCTCAGTGTAAAGGTAACAAGTGATGCTCCCAAAATATTGGAACACATCCAAACAGGGTGAGATGGTTCCATAATAGTGGAACACATCTCGGTGTAAGGTACTCCTACCATAAGGAGCCCCCCTCGATGAGGTAGTCCCTGAATAAAGGGACTTACCTCGATTCGACCGAGTGGGAGACAAAAGTTCCCATAGCTTATGTATCCCAAAAAGAGAATAAGGTCGATGTAGTTCCCAACAGTTAACGGGTTGTTAGATCTCACGTGGTTAACACTCAAAAGAGGCGACAACCTGAACTCCCCACACATGGGGTTTGCTAATCTCACTCACACCCTAATCTTGGGGTAACAAAGTGGTAGCCCACAAGGCGATAAAATCCTAAACATTCATCTACCCATCACATATTTCATTAATATATTTTTGTACAACGATTCCCCCATTCACTCTTGGATCCAATTCTAAGGTTGGGTGGGCTTCAATCTAAATGGGCCCACAAAGGTCAGCAAGGGATACTGGATCCCCTGCAGGATTGGACTCGTTGGAGTCCCCTAAACATCATATCACAAGAAGGCTATCAAATATGCAAACAAAAATACAATGTAAGATGTAGAGATCAACTAAAATAAAGGAAGGAGAACACCTGATTGGTATCTAGAAATCTCTGCGTCCTCTCTCTGAATCTAGCTTCTCGCCATTAAGGATATTCACCCAAACAAATGACAGGAGAATGCAGCAAATATAAGTAGGGCGTAGAAAACACATGGACAAATGAAAGAATGAAATTAAATGGATCTAACACTTGTAGCAAGCAAGCGAGCAACAAAATAAATGACCTAATTAATTCACGCATGACAAACATAAAGGTAACAAATAAAGGGTCGATCAACTTATGCATGCTAATCATGATGTATGCCAAACATGAATTACAGTGATGGATGATTGCTGAAAGGTTGAATCGGCCCGTGATGATAATAAGCGGGCGAAACATGGATAATGGACTAAGGGCCAACTCTAAACACAATGTAATGGTGGACCGGCTACTAAACAAAGAAACCTACTAAGATTCTCATTGGCTGGACCAAAACATGAAAACCTATTAAGACTATGGGCTGGAACTAAACAAGGAACACACTTAGACTCTCAAGGGCTGGACCTAAACAAGGAAAACCTATTATGGTTTGCAAGATCAAACTCCGAGTTGGAAACTTTCCTAATTCAAGGGGGGATTTATTTCCTAATATTGGAGAACTCTATATAGAGAATTTTTCTCTATATAAAGGACATCCCTCAACCTTTTTCACTCTTTTAGAATGTTAGTAAACCCTAAAGGAAGAGAAAGAGAAGGAAAGAGAAGGAAGAGAAGGAGAAGAAGAGAAGACTAAGGAGAAGGTTTTGCTGAGAAGATTTTAACTCTCTACCATAGGCAAAGGTATGAACCTAATCTCTAAAGATGTAAATTCTATGGAATAAGGCTTCTATGGGGATTGGAGATGTCAACCTATTATGATCCATGTGATTCCTTGAGTAAATCCCAAGGCTAATCATGAGGGGTGAGTTGGTGATAATGGTTGATGAGAAACTACTAATGATGATCATAGGATAACCTTAGTATGAACCCAAGAGAAAAACTGAGGAGTTGACCCAGGAAGAACTCGAATTGAATGTAGTTTATGACTAGAAATCTTAAGGTCACAGCTATAGTTGACCATAGCATAACCAGCATGATCAAAGTATCGACCATAGGCATCGAAAAGAATTCAGAAACCATATGGTCGCAGGTACGGTCGCATATGGTGCGACTGTAGGGTATCGACTGTAGATAGTAAGGTCGACATAGTATGAGACCATAGGACCAATCAGACACCTATCAGTGCTCTGTTTCAATTTTTGACTACTGTAACATATTACATATGAATCCTAACTTAAATTCATATAACTTTAGGTTATTAAATCGATTCAAAGAGAATTACAAGGCTTTGAAGGAGATCGAGTTTTGCTAACAGGTGAGGGAACAAAACCTAAACTAATTGGCTAATAATGT